>CAWUFW010003232.1:0-1200000 GCA_963921515.1 Calotriton arnoldi
TACTTCGTTCAGTTACGTATTGCTTGGAGTTTTGGAACTTTAAATATTCCTCTAAAATCAGCCGAAATATGAATTCCGATTTACTCACCTGTTATCAGGAGAGACCTCAGTGCTGCATCTTTCAGCCCAGTACTGATCCTCAAAAGTAATTTTAACCGTACTTACCGGTAACTTGAATTTCCTTCATAGGCTAACATTGACTGGTTTCACTTGGAAATTCTTCTAAGTGTGGAGTTTTGGAACTTTAAAATATTCCTCTAAAATCAGCCGAAATACGAATTCCGATTTACTCACCTGCTATCAGGAGAGACCTCAGTGCTGCATCTTTCAGCCCAGTACTGGTCCTGAAAAGTAATTTTAACCGTACTTACCGGTAACTTGAATTTCCTTCATAGGCTAACATTGACTGGTTTCACTTGGAAATTCTTCTAAGTGTGGAGTTTTGGAACTTTAAAATATTCCTCTAAAATCAGCCGAAATATGAATTCCGATTTACTCACCTGTTATCAGGAGAGACCTCAGTGCTGCATCTTTCAGCCCAGTACTGATCCTCAAAAGTAATTTTAACTGTACTTACCGGTAACTTGAATTTCCTTCATAGGCTAACATTGACTGGTTTCACTTGGAAATTCTTCTAAGTGTGGAGTTTTGGAACTTTAAAATATTCCTCTAAAATCAGCCGAAATACGAATTCCGATTTACTCACCTGTTATCAGGAGAGACCTCAGTGCTGCATCTTTCAGCCCAGTACTGATCCTCAAAAGTAATTTTAACCGTACTTACCGGTAACTTGAATTTCCTTCATAGGCTAACATTGACTGGTTTCACTTGGAAATTCTTCTAAGTGTGGAGTTTTGGAACTTTAAAATATTCCTCTAAAATCAGCCGAAATACGAATTCCGATTTACTCACCTGCTATCAGGAGAGACCTCAGTGCTGCATCTTTCAGCCCAGTACTGGTCCTGAAAAGTAATTTTAACCGTACTTACCGGTAACTTGAATTTCCTTCATAGGCTAACATTGACTGGTTTCACTTGGAAATTCTTCTAAGTGTGGAGTTTTGGAACTTTAAAATATTCCTCTAAAATCAGCCGAAATACGAATTCCGATTTACTCACCTGTTATCAGGAGAGACCTCAGTGCTGCATCTTTCAGCCCAGTACTGATCCTCAAAAGTAATTTTAACCGTACTTACCAGTAACTTGAATTTCCTTCCATAGGATATCATTGCCTGCTTTTTGCTGAAAAAGTTTCTAAGTGTTGATTTTTGAAACATACAAATATTCCTCTAAAATCAGCCGAAATACGAATTCCGATTTACTCACCTGTTATCAGGAGAGACCTCAGTGCTGTATCTTTCAGCCCAGTACTGGTCCTGAAAAGTAATTTTAACCGTACTTACCGGTAACTTGAATTTCCTTCCATAGGCTAACATTGACTAGTTTCACTTGGAAATTCTTCTAAGTGTGGAGTTTTGGAACTTTAAAATATTCATCTAAAATCAGCCGAAATACGAATTCCGATTTACTCATCTGTTATCAGGAGAGACCTCAGTGCTGCATCTTTCAGCCCAGTACTGATCCTCAAAAGTAATTTTAACCGTACTTACCAGTAACTTGAATTTCCTTCCATAGGATATCATTGCCTGGTTTTTGCTGAAAAAGTTTCTAAGTGTTGATTTTTGAAACATACAAATATTCCTCTAAAATCAGCCGAAATACGAATTCCGATTTACTCACCTATTATAAGGAGAGACCTCAGTGCTGTATCTTTCAGCCCAGTACTGGTCCTGAAAAGTAATTTTAACCGTACTTACCAGTAACTTATATTTTCTTCCATAGGAATCCATTGTCTGGTTTTCAGCAGAAAAGTTTCAAAGTGTCGATTTTCACAAACTACAAATATTCCTTAAAATCGCCTGTATGACTTAAACGCATTCTTTCAACTGTTTACAGGAGATGCACCAGTGCTGGATCCAGGATCCAACACTGAGTAAGAAAAAGTAACGATAACAGTTTTTACCTGCTAAGTGAATTTCCTTCCATAGGATAACATTGGTGATTCTATGAGAAAAAGTTTCTAAGTGTCAACTTTTAAAATACAATAATATTCCTTAAAAATCACGACTGTAACCAAAACGCTTTTACTCAACTGTTTACAGGAGATGTACCAGGACTGAATCTAGGATCCAGTCCTGTGGTTAGAAAAAGTAATCCATAAAGTAACTAATTGCATTTAACTAGAAATTCACATTGAGCTGAATGTTGCATTGTGTATGAAAATGTGTTGCCCATTGCAACAACTGTAACTACTGTACTTAAAAGTCTATTGCCTATGTGCAAAGTATTTAAACTAAAGTAATTCATTCTGAGAAAGTATTTTTTGTAATGTAATGTATAATGTAATTACAATGTAATTTAAAAAATAAAATATGTAAAAGAAATTGTTTCTAAAAATGTAGTAAATCAGTGTGAAAAAAATTAATATAAAAATTAATACATTTAAAAATTGTCATTTAAAAAACCTTTGAAATTCACTGAAAAAACCGTAGGTTTCAGGCACGTTATAGTTACAAATTAGCATTTTAAAAACCTTTGAAATTCACTGAAAAAACCATAGGTTTCAGACACGTTATAGTTAGAAATTAGCATTTAAAAAACCTTTGAAATTCACTGAAAAAACCATAGGTTTTAGGGACAGTTCTAGTTAGTTGGACATTGCACTCGTACAAAACCCGTGAAATTCCCCCGTTATAGTTAGTTCAGCTAACTATAACTCGCGCCCCCGCAATGCACTGCTGATGACGTCACATATTACATCACTCATGACATAGTCAGTGACATCACTGATGACATCACTGATGACATCTCAAATGACATCACTGATGACATCATCCACGTGATAATCTGATGCAGCTCCTCACACCCTAATATAACCTTTGATACACCCAATCTAAATTACAGAGTGCCATTCGCAAAACCATAGACACTCCAACACCAATAACTACATACCCACTCACTGATTCTTAGGTCTACACACACACATCCACTCACTCACCCGTACAGTCACTCATACTTATGGTCACTCAGTACAGGACTATCATATGCACTCTTACTCCTATATAGACACTCAAACACCGCCACTCATCCATAGAGGTACTCACACACCTAGTCAGTCATGCAAATAATTAAACACACTGCCATTTACTCACCTATACAGTTATACACACACCAGCTCACTTAATCATACAAATACTAGCACATTGTTACGCTCTTATACAATCACTGATACAAGCACACACTCATCCATACAGCCACTATCACAATCACTCACTCTCGCTTATAGCTATTTATATACTCCAATACACATATATACTGCCTTTCACATATGTAGTTACTCACACATGTACCACTGGGACATACATTCACTCACTAACACACTCTTACACACACTTACCCACCCATACAGTCTATCACAGATGCACTCTTGAAACCATCCACCCAGTGAATCACCCACTCACACATCTATGCACAGTCGCACACACCCCATCCACACAAACACTCAGGCACCCATACAGATACTCATAGAACCAATCAATAACCCATATAGACACTCATGTAGCTATTCGCAAATCCATGCATCCACTTACACACCAACAGACGGATACAGACATTCACACAGTTTAGTCACTAACCCATGCATTCAGTAAGATACGTTTAATCACTCACTTGTAGAGTCAGTCACGCACGTACTAAATCATCCATTCAGACACTTATACACCCACTCATTCTTCAATACGCCTTTCCCTATATATATTAAACATATTTAAACTTTACAGAAACACACAGTCACTGGATGATGTCATCAGTGATGTCATTTGAGATGTCATCAGTGATGTCATCAGTGATGTCACTGACCATGTCATGAGTGATGTAATATGTGACGTCATCAGCAGTGCATTGCGGGGCGCGAGTTATAGTTAGCTGAACTAACTATAACGGGGGAATTTCAGGGGTTTTGTACGAGTGCAATGTCCAACTAACTATAACTGTCCCTAAAACCTATGGTTTTTTCAGTGAATTTCAAAGGTTTTTAAATGCTAATTTCTAACTATAACGTGTCTGAAACCTATGGTTTTTTCAGTGAATTTCAAAGGTTTTTAAAATGCTAATTTGTAACTATAACGTGCCTGAAACCTACGGTTTTTTCAGTGAATATATATATATATATATATATATATATATATATATATATACATACATACATATATATATTCTACGTCTGGCTGTCCTAGCAGATCGGGCCTTGTTTTAAAATCCTTTGGTTGATTGATCTGATTGGCCCAAGTAACACCTCTTTGATGCAAAGTGACACAAAAAAGCACAAATCACTTTTTTGGCACTAAAAGGGCACCTTTCCAGCAAAATGATCATTTTCAGTGGAAAGTAAATACCAACATGTCTCTGTGTCAGTTTGCAATGGCACAAATCTTCAGTATATCATGCCCTAAAAGTTTGCTCATTTTCACTTATGGCCCTACCACTTTGGAAAACTCTTCCTTTGGATATTTGCCAAACATCATAAATATTACTTCTTCCTGTAAGCTGAATTGACCTGGTTTTAAAGCTTTGGCAGCTCTTCTCAGCCTTCATTCTAGTGCCAAAAGGTCCAATGGATAGTAGAGCACTACAAAACTCCGGACACAAATGAGCGTTATGTAAAACACAAATCTGAAGATTCAAAAAAAATTATACTTTTATGAAAAAAAATAAAAAAAATAAAGGCACATTTTCAGGACAATACAACGAGCTCTGATCAGAATATGCTCATTCTTTTTTATTGGCAATGGAAGAAAAATGTTTGTCACCATTAGCTTTTGACAGAAAAGTGTCAAAGGAAAATTATTGGCTAAAACAAATGTTAATGAACGTGCAAACGTAGCAAACTTTGAAAGAGAAATAAACTAAGAAGAGTTCTTGAACTAAGACCAGGCGGCAGAAAATCAGCAAATGGAAAGATGATGTCATTTCATAGATTTTCACGCTGTATGTTCCGCACAGAAACAGAGTAAACAACATTGGCAACATCAACCAAAGCTACAGCAGGTCATATTTTCCCACAATTCTTTACACTATTTAATTTTACACTCTTTCAGTTATTTCCTTCGATAAAATTGACTTCAAGGAAGTCTGAGCAAGGCCAACTTTGCTTAAAGCATATTTTAAGGAGACAGTCTAATGCCCTGTTACAGAAATGGGGGAAAAAAACATAAGAAAGGGTGTTGGGGAGAGTAGAGGTAAATGAGGTTGGGGAAGTTACAGTACAAAATGTGAATATCAGTCTGTTTGTTGTATTTGGAAGTCTTGTTCCAAAGCTTGCTGGTCTCAGAATTAAAGAAAAGCAATACTCAAGAAATCAAGTTTTCTATTGGTCCACAATAACATAAGACATGTTTCAATATCTACTTTTGACTCTTGTAAACAGTTTTTTGTTTTTTTAAGGAGAGCCATCACAGTGAATTCCTACAGGTTTTCTACATTTTTAATTTCCACAAAAGTTCCATTTTGTGTTCAGGTCCTCATTAAAGCGTTCTACCGGACACAATTCCAGGCAGGTATTCAGCTATACATGTTAAGAGCAGGTTTCAAGAAGGAAAGATTTCAGGTTTTTAACTCTGCTAAGTATACCGAATTGACTGTTACAATCCAAAAACTGTAAAAATGATGATATGGAAAGATACAAACAGCATTATTGACCATATTTGTAAAATGTTAGAACATAGACTTCATGTACTTTTGCTTTTTATAAAAAAAATCATATTTATAACCATTTACATCAGACTTACACATGTTTAAATAAATACACAGTTAATACACAAATATCTCTAGTATATTACAATAAAAACAATTGGGACATGGTGTAAAAATGAGTGGTTCCTGTTGATAAAAGCATTGGATATGCATATCCGTTATTAAATGAGTAATGACAATTGAAATGCATTATTCCAAAATTTGGAGTATTTTCCCCATTTGTATTAAACTACTAATTCTGTCGTTACTACATTTTGAAAGAAAAGTTTCACATTTAATGTTACACGGCCCATCTCTCAGTGTTATTTTCTCAGATGGTTGTGTGCTTCAAGTAGGTAGCAGAGACGATGACACCTGCAAAACAACATCAAATTTGATATCAAGAAGTGTTGTTCCATCAAAAATGAATATATTTATTTTTAAGTCTTGTATTTACTTTTTTGCTCAAATCTTAGACCTAAGAAAATGAGTAAAAAAACATCATGTGCGAGGACAGTGTTAAAACTTCCTATACTGGTTAGTTTCATTTTAGAAAGATTCTAATAAACGCTGATCAGAATTATTTATTAATTTTAAATATAATATACAGTGAACACAGTACAGAAAAAATATCACAGTAACTGTAAGGAATAAGATAGAGCAATTACATAAGAAATATGTGAACATCAACTTTCATCAGTATAGTGAACCATATCAATAAGTAAAATAGGAACAAAAAATGAAAACAAAGGCAATAATGAGAAGTAAGAGATAAAATGAAAAAAATATACATTTTATAATGAGTTACATGAATTAATATGAGTTCAGTGTACGCCACATATTGAACCTAAGAACAGAGTAGTCTTTACTAGTATGTAGTAATGAAGACTGTCCACGTTTCAGGAAAGTAATTCATTCCCACCAAGCATTAACCAATAATAGTTTTGCATCATTCCAATTTGAAGTAATTGATTTAATCGCAGTAGAATAAGAAAATCAAAAAGTTTACAATCATCAGGAGATAATACAGTTTTAAAAGAATAAGATTTGTATATTAATATAGAAAACGATAAGGGTACTTGGATTTTAAATAGCTGGGTTGTTATATTCCAGACTTCAGAAGAAAATTTAACAAGCATTTGCAATGCAATAGGTCTCGCAATTGCGAGATTTTGAGCTATTGGCATTGTAAATGACAATGCCTTTTATTTGTATTTAAAAAAGCCTGGATCAATAAAAGGCATTGTCATTTACAATACCAATAGGTCAAAGTTTCTAAAATGCGAGACCTATTGCATTACAAATGCTCTCGTTGCTTACACTTTCACTAGAGGCCACCCCCTTTACTTTAGACGAGCTGTGTCTAAAGAAAGGTCCTCTGCTGCTATTAAAGTGAAAGCGCAGTATAGGGTTCTTTTACTAAAAAAAAAGCATAGGTTTGTCAAGTTGACAGTGAAAGTGCACATGGCACGCTGAATGTTGCAGGAAAGCATGTAGTGCCTGCAGTAGGAGAAACCATTAAAGAAAATAGTGCTTACAGACTAAATAAGATGAAACGTGTAACAACTGAAGTAAAAGGGCCAGTCCTCATGGGAGGTTACAAATGAAGACAAGGCGGTACTAAGGAGGGACTAACAAGCCTATTGACAAATCAGAAGCCAGCATTTACGAAAAACAATGACAGTGCCTGGGCTTGTGCCAGGAGCAAATTCCTTTCTGCTGAACAAAGGTCATCAAACAAGCTCAGATGACTGGATCAAACACAAGACAGGCGCGGGGGGGTGGTGAGAAGAGCGGGAACAGATAACCATTTACTAACTCTGCAGTAGGCACCTTAACAGATATGAGTGGAGCTCATGTTTGACTTAAAAACTAGGAGGAACATCTTTCAAACTACCCTAAATGCATGCAAATGTGTATCCTACATTTTGGAAATGCATTCCGCCCTATTAACATATTTGGAGGCATTTTATATTTTTTACTTTTTGAATGCTTCGGTAGGAAGATCTGCCAAGGGCAGGAGGCGTGAATCACACTCTCACCTACTACAGAATGCGCACATACTGATCGTTATCCAGTGAGATCTGAGACAAAATGAACTTGCAATGAAAATGAGGGGTCTGAAGAGTTTATGCAACTCTACGTTATACAGAGGAACAAGCATTGGCAAAGCCAATCAGTCTTGCATTGGCTGCAAGCCTTTTGGCTTTGCCGATGTTTATTTTGTTTCGTCATTGCTTTGGCAACATTTTATTGTTGGGGGAGCTGCTGGCTCCCTCCAATATATATATTAAAAAACGCCTACAAGTAAAAATATTTTTTAGCCTCAAAAAGCACACATTGCGAAAGAAGCCTCTGGCTTCCAGGAAACTACTTTGTGTGTGGATGCTTTTCTTGTGAAAGAGCAGAATGCTCTCACCTACAGAGAAGTCAGCCAATGGCTGAAGTGGACTGGCTCGCTGCACCATGTTTTATGCTGTAGTGGGCTGAAGACAAACACCAATGACACAACAACAGACTAATAGGTGAAAAAAGGTTGGCTGAAAACCCCTATAAATATATTTATTACATATATACATTTTTAGTGAAATCAGAAGGTCTTTGCTAACGCCAGACCTAAAAAGCTACAATGGATTTCTAAAGTGCAACCTTGTCTGTAGGCCTACCTGCTGGTATCCATGTTATTTGCCTTCATCGGCTGCTTTATGTACAAGAAAATCCATCAGCTTGCATAATAAGTCCTCCAATACAAAGGGCAAACATTACAGGAAGAGAAGAAACATCACAAACCTCCTTCCAATATGTATGCTTCCTAGACTGAAGACAACATAACGCCTTACATCAACCAAGTAAAGGTCTCAAACCACCAATAAAGCAGAAAACCATGTTCAATGAAAGTGCCATTCTGCGCATTCAATTTACCATACGCCATGTGTGCTCATATAGAAATGCCTGATGGCAAACGCCCTTCCATCATTCATGCCGAGGAGGTTCTAAAGCACCCATGGGCCACTGATCAGAGGCTGCCCCTTAGTGCAACACCACATCAGACAAGCTCTTCAATACTGTAAATAAACATAAAATGAAATTCCGAAGCTCTGCAGGCTGGTGAAAACACACTTGCCTGGCAAGCATGTGTGGGAGTAACCTCTTCTAGCAATGTGTGGGAGTAATGCTTTCAAACAACGATCTCTATTTGAGCATGCAAAGGTGTGAAGCAACGCTAGGGATAATGTATGTGTGGGAAGACATGCCTCCCTGTTTGAAAGTATGCAACCAACTAAGTGCCGTCTAAGTCGCTCATGTGACTGGTAACTCTTAACTCTCATTCATTGCACTTTTACCGCTTACTGCCCACAAGGGAACACCTGGTCCGGTAATACCTCACTGTCTTCCTCACATCTGTGACCGGAGAAAACAGGCTCTACAACACATAGAACCTTTATGAAATCTGCACACCTGTGGCTCAAAGAGGTCTGGTGTCTAGCTGTCTAGCGCGTGGGCCACTAAAGTGTCTGGTCCTTCCTGTCAGGTGGGGAGACAATGAACTACCATAATTATAGCCTCATCTTTCAAGGGCAGTGTCCGGTCCCTGCCAAGGGTGCCACGTTAGGCAGGGAAGGACTTCTGGGCAATGCTTTCAAGCTAGACACTGCACTCTAAACAGACCAGCTCCAATACTGAATCTCAATTAACACATTCATGCACTTGCGGTTTGTCAAAATACAGCACATCCCTAAGCAGGCAGAAACCATTATTATCTCATCGGTTTTTGCATCAGATTTCCTTCCTGGAGTAAATACATCATATGCCTGCTCCAGGCCTCCAAACACTTAGCTTTGGACACTGTGGCGAAGGTTTGAGGGCAGGACTCATTGTACCTGGGGTAGAAGAAAGGTGGACGCTGTATGTATTTAATGTTAGAAAATAGAAATGGGGCTGTGCCTACGGGCCCAAAAAGCTTTTGAAAGCCTACCAGAGACTGAAGCACACTGACAGATTGGGGACAATTTTTGCTTTCTGCGTCATTATATATATTTTTTATTTTTACCACTAGATGGTGCCGTATAAACAAGTAATAATTTGCTGACTGTGTCCACACAAAGTCTTTGTAGAACGGCACACCGCTATGTCTGCTGTCTGATTGTGACCTTTGACATGTTGAACATTGTTCTGGACAAACGATAATATCATTACAGTCCAGGTTCAAGCAAACGGACCCCTTAGCAAGACCACTGAATGGCGAGAGCTTTTAGAAATACAAAGCAAAACTGTAAATCTGCAGCCAGCAGTTTTGTGGAATGAGAGATTTGGGCTTTGGTAATTGCTGCATTCTGTGCCCGGAGCTATGCAAAGCATATGGTCTCTTGCCGCAGGGCATGTCAGCAGCCCAGCAATGCACCACCTGGGGAAAATGAACTACATTTCCCCTCCCCACAATCCGCACCGAGCAACAAAAGTGACAAACAAAGGTTAATTTATTGCCGCGCGGCACTGGTCTGTTTAGAGGAAACAAACACTGCATTTGTGTGGGAGGGCGTAAGCAACTACGGCCATCAAACAACCTTTTTTAAAGAAAGTTCGCTAAACAACAGTTAAACAAAGTAAGCCTAAGGAGACCGTGGTTGGCCGGTGCTATTTAGCCTTGACCGGAAGGGAGGTATCGGCTGCGAGAGCGTCTTAGGAAGCAGCAAAGAAGAGCGATGGAGGAGGGAGCCAATGGTAAGTAGCAAGCGAATATAAAGTGGGTTTGTTGACTACAGTAGGTCTTGCAGACAGCGCATGCGTGCTGATGCTTGACCTAAAAATGATAGGAAACTTGTATATTATATGCTGTCAATCTCCAGTAGCGGTTTTACAATACCAACAATTTGGTGAATCTACGAGTTTAGCTTTGAATAACTTAAATAGGGACCAAAAACATTGATATAATAGATAGATAGTCTGTATAAGATTGGCCGGGAAATAACTAGCTATATAAAATAGCCAAATTAATTTCCATTCCACATTTGAAGATTGTATATGTATGTCTGAGGACCATGTATGACTTAGAGCCATAAAAGGGGAAGGGTGAGTAGAAAGTTTTTTCATACACTTTAGACGCTTAGGGGCCGATTCCGATCTCGGCCGGTAGGACACCGAATCGGATTCGGCTTAACCGGATCCGATTCGAAGCCTTCATTCCCGACCGATTTGTACGTGCGTCCGGCCGAGCGAGTACGATGCGAGCGCACACGAAATCACCGACCGACTTGTTCGCGGGTCCGAAGTGCTCCGACCGACTCGCACGGACACGACGCGCACCGCGCAATGGAGACGTTCCCCGGCCGGGCAAGTACGATGCGCGCCTCGAGCAGTCCGACCGACTCGCGCCGTCCGGCTCGAAAGTGCAGTCGGAGCCGGACTTTGGGGGTCTGTGTCGGACCCCCCTGTACGCGTAGCCGCGCGAGTCGCACACAGGGGGGACCCATGGGTCCCCCCTACCTGTGCATGTACGCCGTGAGTCGCTTTGACGCGTACCCACTGTAGGGGGCGCCCTTGTTCGCCTCGCACCCATTGAGTCAATGGGAGCCCACGTACGTGTTGTACGACCGGCTCCCATTGACTTCAATGGGAGTCCGACCGAATCGAGTCCGATGGCATGCGTGCGCATCGTACTCGTTCGGTCGGACTGCTAGGGTCCGATTCGGTCGGAAATCTCTCCGGGTCCGGCTCGGTCGGAGAGATTTCCGGCCTGATTCAGAATCGGCCCCTATATGTCCTGTTTGGCTAAACAGGCCTAGATAACACTCCATATTAGATAATTTAGCAGAAGATAACGAGTCAGATTACGTGTTATGGATGGAATTACAGAGTAATTCATATTTCGGAAATTCAGATTGAGGTCAATGGTACTTGGAGCTTAGTTTATTAAATGAATAGAACATATTTCCTTGACTAATGTCAGTAACATTCTAAATACAAGCATTAATCCATGAGTTCCAGAAAGAAATATGTTTATTCAATTTGAATTTGGGATTAAACCAAAGAGAAACTTTTTTGGATGCTTTATTGTTAATAGGACATTTTTCATCAAAAGATAAAAGGGTAATTTTAGAGGCTGCAATAGTAGGTGTAAGTTTACCAAATTTACTATTAGTCATGGTTCAAAAAGCAGGTCAAGAATAGGTTTTTAAGTTTTTCTCTAATGTAAGACATTTGGGGGAGTATGAAGGATCAGTATTTTGGAACCATAGTGAGCATTGTGCATCAAGAAAAGATGTGTGGAATTTCTTAAACTCAGGTAGGCCAACTCCTCCTTTAGATTTGGAAATGTTCAGACAGGTGTGTTAATCCAAATAAACATAGAAATTAGTTTATATGATTTGGTAGGGAAAGTAGAAGGGACACATAAGAGTAGCATAGATAAAGTGTAAAGAATTTGTGATATAACAGTAGTTTTAAGTGCTTCAATACGTCCCCATAAATTTAAATGATGGGTTAACTATTTATCAAGTTTCTCTTTCGTGGAGGTTAGTAATTTAGAATAATTGATTTCAATTGTATTTTTAATGGAGTCAGCAAAACTAATCCCCAAATATTTTAGTGTTGTTGGTGACTACAAGATGTTGGTATGTGCAATCATTGTAGAGTTGCATAAAACATTTAATGGAAAGAATTAAATGTTTTTGATATTCAAAGAATAACCAGAAATATCTGCATACTGAATAATATCAATAATAATTGGCAGAGAAGTAATAAGATCATTTACATATAATAAAACTTCTTCAGCATAAGCAGTAACTTTTATCATAGTATTTTTCAAAACAACACCAGTATATTGTTCATTAATGCGGAAAGAGCATAAGAGAGGTTCAGTGGCAATTTGAAATAATAGAGGGGACAGGGGAGCAACCTTGGCGGGTACCTTTACGTAGATTGAATGAAGTAGAAAGGGGACCATTGATGGAAGCAGAAGGCGCTGAGTATAATGCTTTAATTATTTTTAGAAATGTGGGGCCAAAATGAAAGATTTCTAGCATTTTAAATAAGAATTGCCAATTTACTCTATCAAGCCCTTTCTCCGCATCTAAGGCCAGCAATCACAAGGATTCGCAATTGGGAAATCGCGAAATGGAATGTATGAAGGTGTGTAGTACACATTTTGCGTTCCTAGGGGGTCGCAAATGACCTACCTCACAAATATTAATGAGGTAGGCCCAAATTTGCGACCCCCTAGGAATCACAAAAATCACAGGGATGGTGACCAGCTGAGATCAGCAGACCACCATGCCTGTGATTGCTTTTAAATAAAGCAATCTTTTTTTTTGTAAAGCAGCCCGTTTTCCTTGAAGGAAAACGAGATGCTTTAGAAATAGAAAAATGACAAGTTTTCTTTTCATTTTTTAAGAGCAGGCAGTGGTCCGTGGGACCTCTGCCTGCCCTTAAAAATGGTTTTACAAACATTCACAAAGGGGAAGGGGTCCCTTAGGGACCCCTTCCTATTTGCGAATGGGTTACCACCTACTTGAAGTAAGTGGTAAAATGAGAATGTTTTGCGACTGCATTTACGGTCACAAAACATTCATACATACCGATGCGATTCGGTATTAAGAAGGAACGCCCTAAACACGCCCCTTCCGAATACCGAATCGCAAACCCATTTTGCGATTCGGTAACAGGTTACCCAATTGCAAAATTAGGTTTGCTACATTGGAAAAGCATTTTTTGCGTTCGCAAACGGTCAGATTCTGCAAATGTGCCTGTTTGCGAACGCAAAAAGGCTTGATACATCTGGCCCTGAGATCCTTAGCAAAGGAAAGAACATTGCATAATAAACAAGATTTATGAGCTGACAGCCTACCTTTCATTAATCCTGACTAGTCAGGTTGGATAATTGACAGAATTGGTGATAACCTGTTTGCTAAGATTTTGGCACATATTTTGCAATCATGATAGATAAGGCATATGGGGCAATAATTGGGAACTAAAGTAAAATCTTTATTTGGTTTTGGGAGAACAATAATGGTGGCTTCATTAAAAGAACCACCCATCATAGAAGTATGTTGAAATCCCGTAAATAATGAAAGTAGAATAGGGGAGAGTTGAGTTTGAAAATATTAGTAAAATTTAGCTGGAATACCACCTGGACCGGGTGATTTGTTGGAATTTAGTGCTTTGATTTTCGTGCTGATTTCCTGAATATCAATAGGATTGTCTAGAGCAAGTCTATCTGTATCAGAAATTTTAGGCAACTGGCATGTTAATAAATCTAATAAATACTTTAAATGCATCCCATTGGATCGTTTTAGAAGTATCTTCAGCATTATTGTTAAGAAAGTAATCATTTATGGCAGAAGCTAATTTTTGGGAATTACTTGGGTTGAGAACCAGATTAGAATTAATTCTCCATCTCTTATTTATAGGGCACACATTTGGTAGAGATAAAGAGAAGGAGATTAAAGTGTGATCAGAATTTGTAATAGGTTGTATATTGGATCAGTGATCATGTGGCATAAATTACGTGAGGTCAAACGATAGTCAATCCTAGAGAGAGTGGAGTGTGCATTAGAAAAGAAGGTAAATTCTTTGGGCCTAATTACGAGTTCCGTGGTCCATCGGACTTCCGAACCCGTCGTGGTGGTCCCTGGACTGCCAGACTGGTGGTCTGCCTTCCGTATTACGAATACAGCAGTGGGACCGCCGCAACCTCCAGTGATCATGGATCCCGCGGCGGTCAGAGGCCCGAATATGCTTGGCGGGGTTGCTGCGACACCACTAAGCTTATTAAAGATTCCTGACCGCCTCACTTTCAATGGCGGCGAGCCCGCTATTAAAAGTGTGGCAGTGAGGAAACTTAGGGGGCCCTACAGGGACCGCAGTTGCCTCAGGGTCACGGGATGCAATCATGGGGGCACATGGTGTGCCCTCGTCTGCATGCACGCCCTTTCCTGCACGGCATGTACTCTACAGTCCATGGCGTGCAGGAAAGGGCTTTGACGTTCCCATTGAGGTTTCTTTTTAATATGCACCGCAGTGGGAACGCCAAAGGCCCGCCTGCCAGTCCAGGAGAAAACTCCTAATCTGGTGGACGGTCTGACTCTAGGTTTGGCAGTCCTGGAGCAGGCGTGGCGGCTCGCTCCAGGACCGCCAAACTCATAATCAGGCCCTTTGTCTTTAGCGCATGCTTATCTCCAAAATTCAATTAATTTAGTAGCCGAGAAGAATGACTTCAAAAGATTTATTGGGCCATATTATTTCAGTAGTAATAGTTTTCCAATAAGAAGGGTCAGCCAATGTAGGAGCATAGATGTTAACAAAATTTAGAATGTGCTTGTCCACTTTAACTTGTACATAAACATATCTACCTTCTAAATCATGATGGTGGGTTAAGATTTATGTATAAGCTTTGCGTGAGAAAAGTATAGCTACACCATTTTTGCATCTAGCAGCAGGAGATGAAACTACATCTCCTACCCAACCCTTTGACATTGAATGTAGAGTTTTATCATCTGCAGCATACATAAAAAGAGGAAAATGCCTCTGATGATTGTTTTTGTGCAGTAAGGTGTCCCTTCATACACAAAAACAATCCTACCTGTAACGCAGGCACCCTTTTATCCTGGTGCAAGGGTGCCTGTGTTGGTGCTAGGCAGCCCTCAGTGCACTAGCACAGATAGAGAGAGCAGAAATGTGCCAAATATGGCAAATTCCTGCTCTCTCAATTTGATGCAGTGCAGCACGCTGTCTTGCTGTGTTGTGCTTCGCCAAGTGTTAGTAAATCTGGGCCTTAATATCAGATAACAGTAAGACTCAGGAGCATTAGTCACTTGTCAGGTAAAGCTTCGCATGGGACTGACTCTGCCCAGCATTATCTGAATTACAGTAGCATTAGCCTGTTGTGAAATTTCTAGATTTCCTCAATAGCCAGAATAGCTATTATCTTGTATTCACACTTGAAAATATTTGAATGCGAATTTGTCTAATTACTTTCAACACTCTATGGCGGTCGACTGGGTAACACAGAGCACCACATAAAGTCAGTAAAACTAAACTAAGCAATAGATAGACATGCACCTCTTCTTACAAGGTGTGCAGGTTAGGTGTGCCTCAGGGTTCAGTCTTTGCTTGAACATTTTAAAATATCAACATGGAACAGCAGGTAGATAAACTTGAGGCAGATTACATCAATACACCAGTATGCAGATGATGCACAGGTTTATCTTTAAACGTCAACCCATGCAAACCTTATGTGCTTGGGTGAACATCTAAGTAATATTGAGAGCTTGACTTCCTAATTTCACTGGAAGCAGAATCTACCTAAGACAGAGGACCATCTGTTTTCTCCATCTAAGACACTCTGGATGCAAGCAGTATTTGACAGGTTTTTTTTATCTGCAATTAATCTTGTGAATTGTTTCTTGGCTCCTGTCTGTCTTTACAATGACAATATTAAAGAAGTTCAAATATCTACTCACAAAATTTGATTACTTAGAGAGTGTAACTTTAAGACTCTTGGCTCTTACACTGACTTCTCCTATGCTCATAAGGTTGATCCCCAGGGTGGCTCCGGGAACATTACATAACTGAAGAGGACATTCCTGTGAAGAATCTCAGCTGACCAGTGGCAAATGGATGTAGACTGCATTTTGCCATTGCCCTCTGCCTGGCACCCTAAGAGTCTCTAAGTGCTCCTTTATAGGTCCTGGGGGCCTTGGAAGTATACTCCTATGGTAGTTTGGGTGCCAAAAGAAGCTTGGGAATTTCTTCAAACATTTTCTCCAGAGCTACAATAGGACCAACTGTGAAAAGTATCCAACTGACAGTTTCAAGACCTCGGATTAAATTTCAGGTTTGTCCCGGATGGAGAAGAGTTTTTCTTCAGAAAAACAACAACGTCCTTGTCCAGATTGGGACTTGAAACTTTTTTGAACTTCCCCACTTCCGGGCCCAAGGAGAGCCAATTCACTTGGTGTATCCGACTTTTGCTCCATTGTGGTTGGCCTCAAATCGCACCTAGGTATCGGTCTATCTGGACCTTTGACTACCATTAAGGCTTTGCGCTTTTTGATGCCCTTTTCACTTAAATCTTTCAAATTCATATCTCTGGTTCCCCTTATTGGATATTTGCTGTGATTTTACTCATTAAATTGTTCTCTCTTTTTATAGATTGGAGTGGGATTTTTATTGTGTTGTTTTTTTTTACTTTAAACTGTCTGGTACTCTAAATGCTTTACGCATTTTCTCGAAGTTAAGCTTGTCTTTTCTGTGCCATAGCTACCAGGGTTTATGGTTGGGCAGGAAAACTGTAGGAGGACACTTCTTTAAATTGACATGGGTCATTTAGACAAAAGCTTCACCCCATCCCCCACTTCACAAATTCCTTTTGCTCAGTCAGGCAGCTAATTCCCAGAGGAATATACAATGTAGATACTTCTGCTCCTATCCCTAATGTGCTCTTTGGATTTCTAGAAGCAATTCTGGCTGGGATAAAGCAAGTGTCATCCACCGTCAAGCTTTCCGTACCGCTCATCCTGAAAAATATCATGCCATAAGCATTCCTGGTTGATGGCTGGATGAATACAGGAATATGGCAACACCCTTATTTTTCCTTGAAAGATATTGGGTCAAGGGGACACTACTGAAGATAATTATACATGTTTGGCTGATGACAAAGAATGATAGAAATTGAAAGCACTGATTTATTTTCGAAGTGCCCAACTAGCATAATTTCACAGGCACAACGTGCTGAGTCAGATTGCTAAGCATATATTTCAAAAACATATTTTATGTGGTAATTAGGACCTACAAAAAGAAGGTACTACCATAGCCATTTGCTCCCCCATAGGCAAACATAATGTTGGGGTATTGAGCAGCATGGTGTAATGAAGTGCAAGAATATAATCAACACATTATGTGGATACAGTCAATTTGTTCTTTGCCTTAGATCGATAACATGAAATTGATAAAAGTATATGTAAATAAATTAACCAACACCTGTTACAATCTGACTTTGCCAGTTAATTACAGATAAGCAATTTACATTTCTCAATGCCATTATTTTAATTAGAAATGAAACAGAATCAAGACAATATTGTTCAGTGCAATAATTTGTTTGGGACATTGTCTCTTAAACAATAAAACAAATCACAAAAAACCCATAAGGAATTACTTACAGTTAAAATGCCAGATAATTAATCAACAGATCATTGCAAAATCTAATCATAATACAAAATCATTTGAAGACATTAAAAATCTAGCCAGGGCACACGTTACATCCATAAATTGCATTTGCAATATAAATCGCAGTGCTAACATTGTAGACCTAATATTACAACATTTTACAATATCGGTTTTAAAATGTTTAGCTACAAAGTTAAAAAATATTGCCAATCTAAAAGTATATATGTAGATTTGTGAAATACTCTGCAACCAACTTCCGCACAACCCTTCTTCTTTCATATAAGAATTCTCCCCTGAAGGGTGTGCATGGAGAGGGTGTTATCCTATTCAAAATTAAAAAATAGTGCAATGCATTAGAGAGTTCGGGAGAAACAAAGAAGTGTTAGCCCCCCCCCAACCTTTGCAGAATTCTGCAACTGAGGGTTTGGACTTCAAGTAGTTGACATCCCTTTCTATAGACTCTGCCCGCCCAATTCAGATAGTTCTTTCTTAGAGTAAGTTAAAGGAGGCACCACTTTGTAATTTGCAATCCTCAGTATATCCACCATCCCTTGTCACTTGTAGCTGGTTTATTATCTTATAAGCCCAGTTGGTATCACTGCAGTAATGGACCAGGATTGTAGCCCAACCTCCATTGTAATAGCAGACCCATTTTTTTGTTTGAATCAGTTTATTGAAAAAAAAAAACTATTGTTCATGTATACATTACAGTAATTATTCAAGTGCTGGTTTGCATGGTACATAGTAAAATATATATAAACAATGACAACATCAGGGCAGTGCATTAATTGCATAGTGTAAACTATGCATGCATATTGTAGTAGTGAATTAGTGTTGCTGAACCCATCAGCTAGGATACATATAAGCATGGAATACAAAGGAAAGACATCTGACGAATGGGCGCAGTGGTACGCCCCCAGCTAGTCATTAGCAGGACAGCCTCTGTAATATGTCATCGGATATATTACTTTACAAAGATTCATTTTTTTGCAACTATTAAACTTTTAGAACTCTAATTCAAGAACACAGCAGATGTATAACTTAAAATTGCTCTATCCACCCCCACGACCGACAAGTTCTATGAAGGATATCCGCACCAAGATCTTCGGGGAATGGGTGTATGTGGGAGGTGACCCAATAACGAAAGAAAAAAAAACATTTTCAGTCCATACCCGTTGCGTACTGGATTTAGGCCTCTGCTACAGTGTCAGTGGTGACTGATGATTTGCCTCCACAGGAAGTTTAAAAGTCAGTTAATATGGTGTCCCAGTAAGTGGTAATGGGGTATGTTCGCAAGCCAAGCGTGTCTTCCCTATGTAGCGCCATGCTTTCGGCTTGTGCCCAAGTAACCATTTAGCGTTTCCAGGACACAAACACTGGGGTGGGGCATTTCCATCTTCGAGTAATAAGTCGCTTTGCCTCTATAAATACTAGGTCTAGGAAGCGGTAGGTCACCCTATGCTTCTTGTGTCTGTAGTACAGCATAGGTCCGGGTGTTCAGTGCAACCAGATAAGGTTGATGTGACGTCACACAAATAGGTATGTAGGGAGGGGCAAGCACAGAGCAAATGCAGCAAAGTAAGTTGCACCCACTCTATGATAGAATCAGTTTACATTGGCAGGGGTGAGGTAAGCCCTGTGCACTATGTAACACTGTATAAGTTCGAATCGGGCATTTCGTGGCACATGTCTAGGTCCCTCCAGTAAGGCAGCACACTCTCTGTCAATGCAGGGGTGCGAGAAATCTGCCGCACAGCGTGTTGCAAAGTGAGGAGTTGTTGAACAGTGTGAGAGCATAGAGAGACAGCTAGCTAGCGTATGAAGTTATTGTCCCCCCATCACTTATAAGTATTGTCTCGTGAGATGGGGTGTTAGCTCGGTGTTCATGTCACCCCAATGTTTTCCCAGTGTAACAATTAGTGAGTTATGGAGCAAAATGTGACCCGGTGGCAGGCCGTCTTCTTCCATCAATGTTTCATATGACATCAGTGTACCATATCTATACAGCTTTCCGAGTGTGCGAAAGCCCGCAGCATGCCGTGCTCTCAGTTCCGCTGCCGGTCCAGTGGCCATAGGCGTACCCAGCAAAGCCAACCCCGGAGCGTAGGGGAGCACGTGATTAGTGATGCGCAGGCATCTACAATAGCATTGAAGTGCCTTTCCTAGTAAGAGTGATTCCGGTCCCTGTGTTTTTGCGCATGGGTAAACAATTACGGGTAGGCTCCATGGTAATATTCTTTTTCTACATGTCCCACTTTTAGGTACCATTCACTCTATCTTGTGGGCAACAAGTCGTACATGAGAGTGACTTACTAATATTCAAAACTGAGGTTTTTACCTGTAAAAAAGGGTCACACTGCAGCAGTCAGGCTACTTAGGGTAGGCCGAAAGGCATATTTGCTTTGCCACTGTAGTGGATGGCACAGTAGGTGCTGCAGTCTACTAGTGGCACACAACCTTCAGGCTGTGAGTACACTTCGTACACCATATACCTTGCGACTTACAGGCAAGTTAAATATACCAATTAGGAATAGGCCAATTTAGCCATGTGCAAAGCTTGTTTGTGTTTCTTACTTTGAACTGTGCCCTGAGGGCAGAAGTGGCTATGGCGGACACTGGAAGGTCAAACTTACTATTCTAGCTCCAGTCCTAGAATATTGGTGAAAGACCACTTTTCCCCCAAATATTACAAGATATTTACTATTCTAACTCCAGTCATCGAATATTTTGGGGAATGTCAAATTCCCCAAGTATTTTTAGGGAGGGTTGGAAAGTAGTTATTTTGAATTGGAGCAAGTGCTGCCCTGAGGGCGCAGCTCAGGGCAAAAATCTAGGAATACCATGTGTAAAGGGGGAGTACAGGCTGTTTACTGCTGGTTAGCAGGGGTAAAGTGCACAAAGGTCTACAGCCAGCAAAGGTGAAAAATCCGTGAGGACCACACAGAAATGGTGGATTTCCTACAACTATCATTTTTTTAAAGCTAATTTTTCAGGCGCCCACAGGGACTCTCCACTACAAATGCCGTCTGGACACTAGTAGATGTCAAAATAGCTGTCAAATTTGTTTGAGGCAACACAAACCCGTGCTCATGGAAGATGCCTGGTTGCAGGAAATGGCATGGGCATGAAAACAAATCAACCTCAAGTAATATGAAAACCTCACCGATCAGGACCTGGTTTTATGAAAATGTATTGTTTTTCCATAGTTCTCACTTGTTTCTCTTTCATTGAGATATTATTATCTTCTTAGAAATTTACTGAGGAAAGAATGTATGTGTTGGAAAAGTCGTGTGGGGATGTCTCTTGGTCCAGCTACTGATTGCCTGGCTCCAATATGAATTACCCCCTGTCTATTTGGCAATTTTCTAGGTTGTTGTGTGGGGGTTATTTATTGGTTGTTGGGCTGGTCCCTGACTGGAAGAAAAGAAAAACTTAGCTTGGGCATTTTCTTTTTCTTTTCTGCTCAGGTCATATGTGGGATTAGGCTCTGCATTTCACCACATTACATATACCTTTGTTGCCATCTGTAGTCTTCATGGGTTTCACAAGGCCTTTAGTATTATTCGATTTTGCCCTCTTTCTCTTCCAAACTCTTCTTTAGGAGTCGTGTGATTTTAAAAAATATTTCCTTGGTACCCAAGAAGAAAGTCCATGGAGGCTTTCCCTAAGGGAAGTTTTTTAAAAGGTTGCAGCCTTGGTCATGTGGCAATTGCACACTACTACCAACTGCTGTGTTTGGCAAGCTGGTTCACAGAAGGAAAAAAGTAAGTTCCTGTTGGACTTAGCCCTTTCTGCAGGGCCATCTCCAAACTTTTTGCCTTCCTCATCTATTTTTTCTGATCTTGTTTTTACTGGCCTTAGGACTCTGCACACTGCTAACCAGTGATAAAGTGCTAGTGCTCACTCCTCTAAACATAGTACTATTGTCTTATTCCCAGTTGGCATGTATTCTTTACTTCTAAGTCCCTAGTAAAGAGGTACTACATGTAAACTAAATACTAGTAGTTGGCCTGTAGCACTGATTGTGCCACCCACTTAAGTAGCCCTATAAGCATGTCTCAGGCCTGCCATTGCAAAGCCTGTGTGTGCAGCTTTAAACTGCCTTTTTGACCTGGCAAAATAAAGTTTTTGCCATGCCCAAACCTCCCTTTTTAAATACATGTAGGTCACCCCTAGGGTAGGCCCTGGACAGCCCAGAGGGCAGTGTGCAATGTATTTAAAATGTACGACTGTACTTTTAGGTTTTGCATGTTCAGGTAGTGAAAAACTCCTAATTCTTTTTTCCCTACTGCAAGATTTATCTCTCCCCTAAGATAACATTGGAGTTGCCTTATTACATTTTATAAGTGTAATTTCCAAATGGGAAGTGATAACCAGTTTATTTTTTGTTGTCTCTGAAATCACAATTTAAAATCCTAATTTATGGTGAAGTCTGATTTTAAATTGCAATTCTGAAAATATCACTTTTAGAAAGTTGGCATTTTCTTGCCTTAGCCATTTAGTGCCTGCATACCCCCTGACGTTACTTAGTCTGGACCAGGGAAGGCAGGGAGACCAACGGGAAACCTCTAGAAGCTTCTCTTCCCCACTTTGAAGGCTCAACTGGGTATAAATTCTAAACCTTAGACACCACCACTTCAGTACACTTCTGGACCTGTGGATACTCTGCAAGGAAGAAGGACTGCTGTGCTGCTGAAGGACTGCCACTCTGCTGGACTCCTGCTTTGCTGTGCAATCTTGCTGCCCTCCTGCCTGGGTGAGAAGGACTGGACCTTCATCTCTTGAACCCAGAACCACAAGGTGACTCCAAGGGCTAGTTGGCTGACTTGAGCCTCAGGGACAGAAGGCTCCGACAACCTTCCACCTGCACTCAGCCATCTGTGAGTCTACCCAGCCAAGTGGTGTCACCCCAGTCCTAGACCCTTGGAAGTGGGCTTAAGGTGCTTTTCCAGCCTCTGTGGATCCAACGCGTCTCCTCTGCTGCATGGCGTAACCCTGAGCAGAACCGACACATCTCCGTTGTAAATTAGACCTGTCACAAAGACTGACATCGCCGCCACAGCCCTCATAGCCTTCGGAACCACCACTGCGTGACGCATCCTCTGTGCAGGCCCTCGCATCCCTCAACCACAGCCTTGACGAAGCCACCGTACTCTGCATCTCAGCCTCGCAGCTCCTCGGAATTGAAGCATCGCCCTGTCTGCGTGATGCATCCCTGACTCTGGACTTCACATCGCAAACATCGTCAATGTGATCTTTAAAGATGACGCACCAGGACCTCACATCACAGCCTCGCTTCATCTCGGAACCAACGCATCACTTCGGCTGCACAACACATTTTCGGCGTGGATCCTAGCAAACCAGGATTGATTAAAGGTACTTTGTTCAGCGGGCCCAACTGGGTTCCTGGTAGCCGGCCCAGGCTCCATTGCGATCAGCCTGAACTTGTGAGTTTGACCTGGTCAGGCTCTACCACATATTTACAGCTGATGATTTTTGCCTTTTGGCGCTTTTTTTACTGACATCTTTCAAATTCAATATCTTTGGTTTTACTAATTGGATTTTTGTCTTTTCGTTCTTGTTTTATTTATTAAAAAATATTTCTGCCTCTGTGGTGGGCTCCTTTTGTGATGTGTTTTCACGGTGTTACTGTTTGAAGTGTTGCACAAATACTTTACACATTGTTTCTGTGTTAAGCGTGACTGCTCTGTGCCAAGCTACCCGAGGGTTGAGCAAGGTTAATCTAGGGTTTGCTTGTGACTACACCCTGAGAAGAATTGTGGATGCTGCTTGAGAAGCTCCCCCCCCAACCAGTAACCCAATTTCGTATAGTTCCTAAGAGTTAATATTTCCAGGTTCCTAGTTTATAAGAATATGATGAAACTGGTGTTTAAGGGTCTGAAGATGGTGATCGTAAGAACATTATACCATCCAATTATGCCTGAGCTCAGCAGTTTGTCACATGCGGACACGATTTGTGAGACTCACTATGCAGTACTGCTGGACAATTCCAAACCCCAAGTCACTCACTACAACTTTGTAATGGCATGGAACAAGTTTACACTCGCTATTTTCTAGCCTCGAACTAACTCAGTTATACTCTGCCCACTATCCCTGATGGAGCAAACGGAGGTGGCATGCGAATGTACAACATGGAGAATGTATGCAGTGGTAGGCCCCTGGTACATCCCCAGCAACAGGGAGAAATTCCACTGTCCCATTGAGGCACAGTGGAATTGATGTGAGTGAAAGGGTTGGCAGGAACAACAGCACTAGGTATTCAGCAAGCTGCGGCAGTGCCTGAAATAATATTCAAATGTGAATATGTGCATATTGATGCTTCATCCATGAAGACTCTTCAGTTCTGTGCCCCAGAAGTAACTAACCTTTTGGAAAGGTTTCAGGCAAGGAAGACAAAAACCTATAAAAGAGATACAAATTTTTGCAAAGGTCAAATGAAGAATGACAGGCTGGCATTTTGTAGTTTTCTGCAGGAAAAAGAAGTATCTTCTCGGTTTCTACCCCGAATCAATTATCTTGGGCTAGTGTTGGATTTAGGATGAAGTGTGACATCCATTAAAAGGCACCACCAAACCCATTTTGCTCTTCTATAGGAGCACAGTGCTAGAGTAGAAGACCCTACCTTGCAGAAATGCTAGACTATCCAAAGTGACCCATTCATAATGTTCCAGGAAACTGTGTTACAGGAGTCAAGGTGTTGAAAGAACTCCATCTACTTCATGTATTCCTCTTGATTTTTTTTCTTCTGGATTTTGGCATCTGCTACAGCCTGAGTCCAGCTAACAAGCCACAAATTCAGTTGCTCTTCTAAAATAAATGCTTTTTATTTTTGTTCATGGTGCAGTTCCTACTTCAGTTGGACAGACCTGTAATGAATCATTCTACTGCGCTGACTCCGAAAGGTACCAGATATTAATAATTGATTGTAGGAAAATGCCTCTTTTGTGATGTCAGACCCATTTTTGTGCACTGATGTTGCTGGGTTTGTTAGTTTGTGAACTGGGACTCTGCTAACCAAGCCCCAGTGCATGCACTCTGACCCATAAGTAGACGGTACCACCTATTGAGCCATCCACTACAGTGACATTGTAAACATGGCTTCAGGCCTGCCATTGTAGCCTGACTTAGGCAGTTTAAAAAATGACAATCCGACCTGTCAAACTAAATCCTTTTGACAGGTTTAAACCTTCCTTTTAAATATTGATAAGTCACCCCTCACTGCCCATAAGGCAATGTGCATGGTATTCAAAAGTAGGACATGTAGAAAGTTAATATTAAACATGTACTTGCAGTGACTACCCCATTAAAGCTATTTTCACTGTAGCAAGGCTACCTATTCCATAGTCAAACACTGTGGTGCACTATTCCATTTCATAATGCTATCTATTTCTTGGAAATGTTTATTAGATCCCCAATTCTCTGGAGAAGTCAGATTTTTTTATACACATTAAGGAAAATGTACTTTTGGAAAGCTACCTTTTCCCAGCCTAAAGCCTCTGGAGGCTAATTTGCATTAGCCTCCACCTGCAACCCTCAAGTGCTTAGCTCCGAATGAGGTGTGAAAGCTGCAACTAGAGAAGGAGTCAAAGGCTTAGGTGTGTGGAGATGTTTTTGTTCCACTGGCAGGATGATCATTAGGGCACTGCCCAAGAATTAACTTAGACGAGGCCTTCCCTCACACTATGTCTATGTATGGACATTTCTAAAGCACAACTGCTACTGCAAGGAGTGTCCTGCCACTAGTGCAGAAGTGGACCAATAGAGGGAAGCAGGGGATCAATATCAGTTGTTGGAAAAGAGCCATGTTTTGAACTTTTTTTGGGGAACATAGGGGTTGCTTTAATGCGTCTTAATTCCAGGGGGACTTTGTTCCATAGAGATGAAGCCAGGAAAGAAAAGAATCTGCCCCAGGTCCTTTCTTTGTGGATCCGGGGGATTTTGGCCTAACAGAGATTTGCTGAGTGCAGAGGGGAGTGTAAAACCCGATTCTCGCTCTTAAGTACCCTGGGCCTGCCCCATGCAATGCTTTATGGATGAGGAGTAGGATCTTAAAGGTGATCCTCTTCCTAACAGGAAGCCAATGAGGGTCTCTCAGAAGTAGAGACACATGAGTTCTCAGAGGAAGGCAGTATATTGTCCAAGCGGCTGCATTCTGAACCATCTGTAGCCTTTTAATCAGATAGTCAGACAGGCCTAAATACAGTGAATTGCCATAGTCCAGTCTTGATGTAATCAGAGTTTGGACCACCTGTTGTCTAGCCGCCACAGACAGGAAGTGAAGGAACCTTCTCAGAATACATATTAAGACAATAAAACAGGTTCCTACCACTGCATTAACTTGTAGGTGAAAAGAGAGTTGTCCATCAAACTTGATACCTAAAGATTTTGACCGTGGGTTAGTGGCGGAGGAGTATCCTTTGGCCAAAAGGTCTGCCATGATTCCTCCACTCTCCGTCCAAAGAAGAGGAGCTCGGTTTTCCCGACATTACATTTCAGTTGATGGAAGGAGAGTCATTGGAAAACTTTGGTCAGACAATTTCTGATTTTCTCACCTGGAAATGTTTAATTTTTTCCCCATGAAAAGAGCAGTTGGGTGTTATCAGCATACAAAACTACCTTGGCACCCAAAGTCTCTGCCAAGCCTGCCAGGGGCGCCAGATACACATTAAACAGTATGGGGCATAACACAGAGCCCTGCAGTACTCCCACTTTAACCTCTCGGGGTCCAGCCGATAAAGGAGGACACCAGACCTCTTGTCCTCTATCATCGGGGAAAGAGGCCAACCATTTCCAGGCCCTTCCTCGAATCCCAATGGACTGGAGACTTGCCAAAAGGGTGTGATGAGGAATCGTATCGAACGCCGCTGACAGATCCAGCATAACCAGCAGCGCCTTACCTCCTGTATCGAGGCGAAGTCTGATGAAATCTCCCACCTCCACCAGCGCTGTTTCAGTGCTACAACTGGGACGGAACCCAGATTGGCTGGAGTGCAGCAGGTCGTTGCTTTCCAAGTATAGGGATAGCTGCTGATTAACGTTTATTTCGAGAACCTTTGAGAGGGCCGGAAGTAAAGAAATGGGCCTATAGTTGGCAAGGTCCGTGGGATCAGCCTGAGAATTTTTTTAGAAGGGGCACAATTTTAGCCTGCTTCCATGTTTTGGGAACAGTAGCCAACAAGATTGAAGTATTGAGAAGATGATTTCCAATAGGAATGATGGCCTCTACGCCCCTGGACAGGAGGTTAGCCGGGCACGGATCAGTTGGCGAGCCTGATTTAAGACTCCCTATGTCTAAATGTCTGTACGGTCGTGGTATTGTCATGGGTGTGGGTGTCTTACTGACTAACGCCAGGATTTTTCTCTCCCCCCACTAATGCCAGAACTCTCCTCACTCCAGCCTGGGAAGGGGAGACTGGCTTGAATAGTCATAATTTTATCCTGAAAGTAGCGTGCCAATTGTTTACACCATTCCGTGGTCGGTAGCTGTTGGCCCTTACAGGCTCCTGGGGAGGTAAATAACTTCACTATTTTGAATTCTGGCCTCAACACTAGCTAATGTTAGCTGAAACTTGGGCAGGCCCTTCCTTTGTTTCCTTAGTCAGGCAGGGTCCAATATGTGTGGGGAGGGAGCTGTCCTCAGAACTGGTTTGAAGTGACCTAAGAGGAAGAGTTGTTCATTTCCATGGCCTCACATTTAGGGTGGGCACACAGGCTCCACACACAGGAAGAAGGGTTTTGCCATCTTGAATCTAGGCAGAGAGGGGCACTGTCAGAGTTTATGAATTATTGACTGATGGGTACTTCTATAGAGCACAGCTGGTCGCAAGAGTGTTCCGGTGCTTTTATTGGCACCCATAGAATGGAGCAGGGAGTTGCCAGCCCAGTTTCACCACTAAAGTCTAAATAGGAGTGTTTTCAGCTCTTTTTTAAATTTAGCTTCCTTGGATATGAATCTCAAGTAGTCAGGCAGTTTATTCCATAAGCGTGCTGCTTTGAATGAATGAAAGCAGCAGTCATTCATTTCATTCAAGTATTCAGGCAGTTTATTCCATAAGCGTGCTGCTTTAACAGTAAAGAAGGAGCCTCCCGGCCGTTGTCTCTGAAAGTTGGGTATCGCAATAAGTCCAGCCGAGCTAGAGTGCAAGATCCTCCCAGGGCTGTATTCCTTAATGTGTTCATTAAGGTACGTAGATCCCCTGTTATGGAGGGCGTGATGCATTAGAGTCAATGCCTTGTACATTATGTAGTGCCGTACTGGCAGCCAATGAAGTCTTTCCCGAAATGGAGAAACTGAAGTACAATTCAGAAGCCTATATAATAAACGTACTGCCATGTTCTGCATCACCTGTAGCTGCTGGATCAGGTACTCAGGAAGACCTAGGTACAGGACATTGGCATAATCCAACCTAGATAGGATCGGTGACCTAACCAATGTAACTTGGGCCTCATAAGGCTGCAAACGATGAAGTTGGATTTTATGCTGTAGAATACACAGAAACTGCTGCCAAAGTGGGTAGGGTGAACCACTGGAAAATGTTCCTTATTGGCAATGCCATAAAAGTGTCACCACCTAGGCAGCCCCCCTCAGAAAACACCAGTTGTGGAAGAACAAATTAACTGCACCTGCTGTTTGGCACCTGTGAGGAGACCTGAAGGGCTGGCCCTGCTCTCACTTGTAGGCAGTACAAAGAAGTGGACTCCAAGGGTTAGTTGGCTGACCTCCTGTTAAGCTACAGGGACACAACAAGCTACAAGAAGCCTTCTTCCTGAAAAACCTCTGCTTTCCAGTTCCAATGGACCCACCATGGACTCTGCTAAATGAGTTGTGACCTCCAAGTGATGTTCCTGTGGTCCTCAAACCCTGGGCAGTGTCAACGTATACTCCTCCTAACATCCTTAACAAAAAACCAGGGCTTACAAACTTTGTGCCTCCAAAGACGTACAGAGGACAGGGGACAAACCTGCCAAGCTGATCCGACCAAGTTGCATTGCCACTGGGCTTAAGATTCAGGTTTCTCCCACTCTGAGTTCTTCCACAGCAGCAAATCTTTTTCAGCAGGACCTCGCAGAGAAGGTATCCATCCTCATGGGAACTCTCTTCGGATACAGCCTGAGCTTTGTCCCGCTGGAAGAATCCAAACTCAAAAAAAGTGACCAAGTCTGAATGAAGAAATCTTGACTGGGTGAAGGCACTAAAGGTGTCCAGCCAGCAAGAGAAATTCCCTGGGCACAAATTTTGAATTTTTCCTCTCAAAGCTTTTCCTTCCTAAGTCAATGACTTCACCTGGACCTTGTCCAACACCTATCTGATGTTGTGGAGCCCTTAAGGTTCCTACATGCCAACCACCTCAAACCCATTTTGAGAGATCCAAGGTAACCATGCATTTGGTGGCATGAATTTTTGATTATCACTCTTAGAACGGGCAGCCTTGGCATTGTTTTCCAACAGACTTTTTGCCTGTGCTGAACTAATTTTTGTTGGCATTAGGACTCTGTGCACTTTTCCTCTGCTAACCAGCACCAAAGTGCTTGTGTTCTCTCCTTTAAATATAGTAAAAGTGGCATGCACCCAATTGCCGAATTCAATTTACTTATATCACCCTAGTAAATGGCACTATCTATATCCAGGGCCCATAAATGAAATACTGCATGTCCGCTGCAGCCCCCACTGTGCTGTTAATACTGGACAATATGATGTCGATGTACACCATGATATATGTACGTATAAAATCCATACGTTGTTAGGCAGGCTTTACGACCTAGGCCTGAAGCAACTGATTGACAGATTACAAGTGGGAACACGTAACCCTTAGACAGAATGCACAAACAGAGAAACCCAGATTGATCCCAAAGATAGGCAGCAAAACCACAATGGTCTCAGGAGATTGACTCCAAAAAACTACTCGTTTCGCCAGAGGGGCTTTCATTCTCAATAATACCATAAAGTCAGATGCCACACTAAATTAGGAACACACAACCAATTAGAACACAGCATGCATATTACATGCAGTGATCACACGCCCTTCATGCCGGACATACGGACATGTAGCCACTCACCCTGCAGTATGTTCTTACAAGGACTAGGCCCACCTGCGCTTATCAAACCCCTGATTTATGGCCCGTGACTAGGCCCAAATTTCCGTCACCAAGGAATGCATAAATCATTTTACAATGCTTCATGTAAAGTATAAAATGATGGCCAAAACCAATGTGCTTTGAGACAGTCTTCAGATCCCGACTCTGTTGCCTGATCTCCCGGCCGCTGCGTTTAATTAAACAACTGTTCCTGTTTTGTCCAATGCCTCTTGTCTTTAATTTTTTCAAAGGTAAATTTATATTCAAGCAACAGTGCCACCCACTAAAGTGATGTAGATAACGGGAGAAACCCGTATACCCAGCTGAGACTTGGGTGATATATAATAACCTTCAACAATGTCTCACAAGGTTACATTTATACAATTAATTTGTATGGTATAACTAAATTAGTTAGTTTGCATTTTTATGCATAAACCAACTGTGCCTTTCTACCAGCGTGCAGGGTCACATGACTCTGAAAGACTCTCCTGTTGTGAGTTGTGTGTTCTTTCCAGACATGGGAACAAAGAAGGCCTAGGTGTGAGGGTAGTGGGTCTTCCTGACAGGATGGATGGGGAGGAGTTATATCCTGCCCTGATTAAACTTCAAAGGGCCATGTCTGCAGCGCACACAAAGAAACCTGACACTAGGACTGCCCTTGCCTTTGTCACTCGAGGCAGGACCAGGGGAAGGGTAGAACTGACCAGAACCTGTTTTGCGGGTAGGTCAGGGAATTACACAACCCAAAGTCTGCCACCAATATAAAAGTGGTACCTTCAGAACCTCTCATGAGAACACCTCTGCACCTGTGTAAGACTCAGAAAAAGGACTGCTCTGCTGTCTGAAGAAGGAAGATTGGACCTGCTTTCCTTGAACCCAGACTCCCCAGAAGTGACTCCAAGGGTCAGTAAGTTGACCTCCTGTTTAAGCTACAGGGACACACCAGGCTTCCTGACACCTCCCTGTAACTGACCAGCACCACCTGGACCTACCTGAGCCCTGCTGCAGGACTCTGCTGGAGTGAGACTTGATCCCCAAGAGGTGCCCTCCAGGTCCTGGACATGGTCCTGGCATCAGAGTGTATTCCTCCTGAAGAAAACGTGAAGATACAGACGTTTGGGCTCCTCGCGACCGTTAAGTGCCCTCTTCGTGCCAAGAAACGGCCATCCCTGGCAACTGCCAATGTGAAGAAGTCATCCTTTGTAGTCTAAGATTTTGTAACATACTTGTCACATTTATTGATATAGTTAAATAACATAGCATGTAAATGTCGTAAAAGGGTAATGGTAAAATTGACTAACATGAATGCATGATAATCGGCACACAACTGCACGTTGTAGCCCAAACTTACCACTGAATAAAAAGCCGATTTTTATTTCTGTAGCCCAGGTGCTGTAAAATGAAAAAGCAAACATGCCTGCACACAGTTGCCCCTTATGTATGTCTCTATTTCACTAGCCTCTCACAAATTTAACCTGTATGTTTTATGGTTTATTAATTATTTTTTTAAGGAATACTCACAGCAGTTCAGTTTTTTCCCTTTCCTAGACTTGTCAACATGAGTATGTGCGAACAGTGGAGCTGTCTAACCTCGGCAGTCCTGAAGGAGGCACTGTAAAAGAAATTATTTACATTTAGAAATATGAAGACATGCAATGAGCCTTGTAAGGTACAGGATCAAGATATACACTCTGTTCTACTAATGCTAGTCCTTGTGAATTTGTGAACAAAGCTTTCACATTGCTCTTTCTAATTGTGCCAGCTATGATGAAGCGTAAACGCCAACTATGAGTTCATCTAACCTGAGGATTGCAAATGTTTGCAGAGCAAGATCATACAAATGCGCTACTTACGGTTAATCTTCATTACTGCGATTATCCTTCCCTGTTATACTACTTACATTGTGCCCTACAAGCACCATGTGACCTAGGTAGAAATCCGCAATCCCTTATCCCTGCGTTACAGTCCTTTTGTGCTTCTGCCCCAACAAGGGCCTATAAATGATCAGTCATCCATTCTTAACCAAGTCTGTGGTCCCTAAGTGATAGGTGAGGTTTTGGAACATCAGGATCTAGGTGGCGCTGATAAAGAGTTTATTGTAAATTGTGTAAGATTGATTCTCACCAATAATATTTTTTTATTTAAAAATGACCTTTTAAACAGAAGAAAGGGACTAGCATGGGGGCTACATGTGCCCCGAGTCTAGCATGTCTATATGTTGGGCAATTTGAAACTAGACACATTTATAATGACTTAGCACCTTTTACTGAGAATATAGCGGGCTGGTACCGATATATTGATGATATCTTTTTATTTGGGAAGGAGAGGTTGAACAATTGGTGGAATTTTTAATTTGGTTGAATTTGGGGGATTCGAATTTGAAGTTTACATCATTTTATAGTAAAGAGAAGGTTGACTTTTTAGACATTTCCATTAAGGCAGTAAATGACAGTTTAGAGGTGGAACTGTTTGTAAAACCTATGGCCAAAAATACCCTTTTACATTTTTCTAGTTTTCACCCGTTATCACAGAGAGAGAACATACCGTTTAGCCAATTTCTCCGTCTTCGGAGGAATTGTTCAGAGTTGAGTGATTTTTATAAACATGCTGCAGTTCTAAAAGAGAAGTTCAAGAATAGAGGATATCCCAAAAGGCTTATATCTCATTCTTTTAAAAGAGCGCGATTTTATGATCGAGATGTAATGATTAATAAACCTATGAAAGAAAAGAAATCCTTGAATAAAGTGGTTTTTGTGAGCAAGTTTTCGAGTCTGAGCAATCAGATAAAAAATGTGGTGAATAGGAATTGGCACATTCTGAACCATGATGAAACATACTAAACTTGACAAGCCACTTTTTGCGTTCAAAAAGAATAAGAATCTTAAAGATATGCTTGTGCATACCTATAGAGAGGACTTGCCTAGAACACAACGTACTATCACCAATACTGCCCCAATGGGGAATGTGAAATGTGGATCCTGCAATATGTGCAGCCAATGTATATTAGCTAAAGAAATAACTGTTAATGGCTGCTGTATCAAACCAAAGAGTCTTAATAACTGTAGGAGCAAAAATGTTGTCTATTTGTTGGAAGTGTCCATGCGATAAGTATTATGTTGGTGAGACAGGGAGAGAACTTAGGATTAGATTGCAGGAGCATAAATCAGCGGTTAAGACCAAGAAATGTAATGCCCCATTGGTGGCACATTTCTTAGAGAAGGGGCATAATGAGAATGATTTTAGTTGGTTTGTACTAGAGAAAGTGGTGATTGGAAAAAGAGGAGGGGATATGGAAAGCAAGGAGGTCCCGTGAGCAATGGTTTATCTCTCGACTGAATACTGTAGTGGATGGTCTTAATTCAAGAGAGGAATGGGACAGGATTATTGGTTGATTGGAGGATTGTTCACTTTATGTTATTAGAATTATTATAGTGATTAGCGATGAGGTATTTTGATCGGTAGAAAGGAGCATTGATTTCGACTTATTGGTTGGTCGAAATCATACTGTTCTAGACCTCTTTTCCGTTATGTGTAGTGGTGCTTTCTTGCACCTTAGTATCAGAGATTATTCTTACAATGTTTTATCTAATTTTATATTGTAGATTGGTCTAGTACGGCATAAGAAATTTCTTATTGATTTATATTGTTTCAAGATGGCGGATGGTTTGCATTAAACCACCCGTCTCTTGATGATTATTATTATGACTATAGCATACTGGTTTATTATTAATGCTGATAATAAAAATGAGATAGGAAGTGGTGTTATGTTAAGAATATTTCCTGTGTCACCGAGGATTCAGTGGTTTTGTATTAACTTTAGCCCATTACAAGATGGCTGATCTATTCCGAGAACTTAAATCGCTTTTGTTTCCGGGTTGCTGTCCATGTGACTATCAAAGCTGAGTGAGATCGGCATTAAGTTCGAGTGTTACGGTATAAAAGCCCGAATTTTAGTGATGACGGGTGTTGTTTTGCGGAGGTGGATACCCCGTTTTTTACACCGTCTTTACTGATCTTGGTACGAAACCCCGTTCGATTCGAGGTAAGATGCTGGATTCGAGGGACTGTAGAGTTAGGCTCTATCTAAGATGTTATAGATTTTGGGGTGTGATTTGAGATCTGGGGGCTATATTGATGACTATGTCATGTTTCCTCTTTTTTTCTCCGACATCGGAAGACTGGGAGGAATTTAGTCAAGGACTAGCTTTTGGATTTTGATGTATAAAGATTCGTCGTCAGCTTTGAATAATGGGAAATTTGTTGATTAACATATAAGGTATATGAAATGGTTTTCTCAGTTTTTATGAAAGGGTGTAGGTGTTATATTATATAACCTTTGAAAAAGATCTTCAATTCAAATTTTAATTTTTGTCGGAGCGACTATTGGTGGTGAAAGCTGGCCTTGTAATTACGAAGAGTATAGCGAGGAATAGACGTCTGCTATTCTGAATTTGAGGTAATTTATAATAGGAGCGTCTATTTTTTGCCTAATTAATGAGGGCATTTTGACTGTGCAGCGTGTATTACATGCGGATAAAAAGATTTATTGTCGTCAAATTTGGATTGTTAATATGATGGTGGCCTCTATTAATCAACAAAATTATTCTATTTTTGTATGCGTCATTTGCAGTTGAGCTGCTCAAAGAATAATACTGCTCCATCTTTTGAACCGGTGGATATGTGGAGATTTTTTTAGCCCTATTTGCCCCCCCTCCTTGTCTTCAAGGTAATTTGCTGCTGGTGAATATGACGTATGGTTGAAATCTTTGTGTGTGTGGTAACCAGTTTTTCTGCAGTGTAAATGATTACGTTGATAGTATAATGTGTCCATTCATGTGTTCCTCTTCTCTTTTTTCTTTGCAGAAACAGTTTTTTTCAATGAACTTTATTGACAATGGGAGTATCATTTTTGTCCTGATGAAGGTGTTGGTTATAAATTAGACCCACCGAAACGCGTTGATGGTTTACTGTATAACCATATGGACATTTGCAGAGAAGATTTGCACAAATATATGAATTTTATTTATTCTCTCTTAAGCTGTTTGATCCAGTTTTAGTCTCAGCATAACCTTTGAGTATAGGATTAAAAATTCTCTTGTCCTATTTTTTGTCTCCCTTGTTCCCTTTCCTGCTTTTATTCCTTCTCTTGGTATCTCCATGTTTTATCTTGCGGCGAACTGACTATTTGGTGCTTTTTAATATTAAATCATTGTTTTTATATTTTGTTCTTATTCTGTTTTTAAGTATTTTGTGTAATAATATGCTGTTGTCTTTTAACGATTGTTGTGTCCTTTTTATTGAATGTAATAATGATATGCTGATGATTTTTAATAATTGTTGTGTCCTCTTTATTGATTGATTGATGTGTATCTTCTAATTTGTGTAAAAACTCTTTGGAGACATTTATGGATACATATAATAAACAGTGAATTCCACTTATTCGTGGGCGTGTTATTGTTGTTTGCACTGTTGACTTACTGGTTTTTGTATGTATTTGTGGTATGAGAGTATATCTGTTTGGTTTATGCTGACTGAAGGAGGGTTTTTGATTTCGACTTTGTCGTACATGGTACCCACCTCCTTTGGGTTCTTGGGTCCCTCTCTTTATTGAGATGTGGTCCCTAAGCACCAGGTTGTCAATGGGTCTGGAAAGGCTGGGACGTAAGTACTAGGACAAGGAAAGGGTAACAGGAGTAATGAAGATTACACATAAGTAATGGGTACTTTACCACCCAAACGTACCTTGTATAAAACTTTACAATATGAGGATATACCACAGCAGTATACTCAACTTGTTCGAAACAGTATAAACTAAATCCAAAGTAATGCAACATTTAATTTAGTAAATTACATTACAAAAGTAACAGGTGCAAGATCCAAGGCATCAAAATCCAAAGGCTTTTCAGCTCTCATATCCAAACAATAATGGGATATAAAAGTTGAAGAAATCGCCCTTGTTGCTCCTCAGCACATTTCCTGGAGCGATGCTCCCTCAGCCTCTTCTCATGAAACCACCATCCCACGAAAACCAAGCAGCCTGGGACCAAGCAAATCAACATTTTCCTCTGCCTACCACTAAGAAATTATAGATTTTATCCAGAAAGCTGGAAATTTCTATCCCTCTTGAAGAATCCCCAAATTAACCAAGAGCCTTTCACAGAGTCTGTAAGCTACAGACCTTGAGATGTAAAGCTGGGCTGCTTGAGTTATATCCAAAAGGTGCCAGAATCCCTCCTCCTCTTCTGTTGAAGGATTAGGAAAAAGAAAAGGCAGTGTGATCTTCTACTCTGTATTGTATGCTGAAACTACTTTATGTTGAAAATCATAACCTAAATGTAAAACATGTCTGTCTGGAAAACCCTTAAAATGGGTAGTCTTAACTGAAATGAAGCCAGCTCCCCAATTCTGTGAGCTGACATAGTAGCGAATAAAGAGAAGACTTTTAAAATCAAAAAGTATGCCTACCCCAATGGCTTGAGCGCTGAAAAGGGTAGCCTTAAGAGCTCACAGTGAAACTGACTTGGACAGAAGGTATTTTAAAATAGAAAAACCCTTCAACATTCAGGAACCAAAGTCACTCATACCCCAAGGAGTGCAGAGAAAACAGACCTCCCACAGGCCTGTCATGACTTCTGTTGAGGCTTGTGGAAGAGGATTTTGATTAACCAGTTTCCTGGGCCCTGAAGGATGACTGGAATTGTCCCCTTGGGACGTAAGCGCTGAAGGTTCCACAGCTAGTGCTCTTTTAAAGATCAGAATTTTCTGGTTCCTAAAAGCCCTTCTCAAAAGATCTTCAACCTGACCTACAAAAAGGGACGAGCCCTCAAATCGTAACCAAAGAAGATCACCTTCTGAACTCCAATCCTTCAATCATGCAAACAGACCTGACTCCATGACTCATGCTTGTGGTAAAGGCAGTCACCTTCAGTTCATCACAGGTGATATCAGAAAGAAAATGGCTTGAAGCTTCATGCTAGCCAAAGCATCTGTAGTCTTGCTCAGATTGAATGAAAGGCTGCTGCTACTGATTGAAAGTCCATTACAAGAGGAGGAAAGACCTTTACTGCATAGATACTAGCCAGGGTAGCTAGATTCAAACCTACAATGCACTTCTTGAGGGCCCACTCCACATGTTTGCCAGCAGGATTAGCTACTGATACATCATCAGTGACCACTAAGGACTTACTAGACACATTGGCTAACAGATAATGTAAGGTTATAGCAGCAGGCAGCACCAGTTCACTCTTAGCTAAGGGGCATAATCTTGTGAGGACTCTAGGGAATGCCACCTTCGATGGATTCTTTAATTCAAGAAATAGCATATTCTTGACCTCTCTGACCACAGGCAGTTTTGGAGTAAGGAGAACATGAAACTGCTTAAACATGCCTGTGCACGTCCAGGGAATGCATGTTCCACCTGTAACTGAAGATTCACTGTCTGGTATTTTTAAAGAGCTAGCATGTCAGAACGCTGGATAAATTCGGCTCTGGGAGCTGGTTCAGCATCTTTATTATAATCTGGAAATCACTGAGGGGAGTAGAAGAAATATCTTCAGGTGATACAGAACAAAGACAGGAAGATTCCTTCACTGGTAGAGTCTCTATCACTGGGGTACTCCGTTATCTCTGCAATGCCACAGTTAACTGATCAGAGCTTGAATCTGACTCTCAGACAAAGGAGGAGGGTCACCTGATCAATAATTGGCTCCTTCTCTTCTAAGCTGCCCTGCCACCCAAGAAGGGCCGCTCCTCCGTCGCCCTAAGCCCAGTCAGGCCAAGATGGGGTGCGGGAGAGCCCAGGACGGAAGGGCCTTCAGAGGCGCTCCCAACCTGGGGAGGCACTGCCATTCGGTTACCCCCATGGGGTCATGCTGTGTGAGTGTGGTTTCCATCTCGGGAGGGCCCACCATTGTGCCCCTCCCAGAGGGGCCAGGCTGCCCCTGGTCCCTCACGCATCCAGGGTGGAGGAGCCCACCCCCCCCCTGGTCCTCGCCCAAGCGCCCTAGTAGCCACAGACCGCTCCACCAGCCAGGGCGCGCAAGGGCAGGGCTGGGCTCTGTGCCTCCAGTGTGTTCCGTCTGGGAGGCAGCTGAGGGTTTTGGGCTGGCGCCATCAATCGCTCAGCCGTTCTGCCGTTAATGATCCTTCCGCAGGTTCACCTACGGAAGCCTTGTTATGACCTTTACTTATAGTTAAGTTGGATCGTCTTCTCAGCACTCTGCCAGGGCCATTGCCGACCCGGGTGGGCCGATCTGAGGACCTCACTAAATCATGCAATTGGTAGTAGTGACGGGCAGTGTGTAAAAAGGGCAGGGACTTAACGCAAGCTTATGACCCACACTTACTGGGAACTCCTCGTTCATGGGAAATAATTGTGATCCCCAATCCCTATCACGAAAGAGGTTCAGCAGGTTACTCGCACCTGTCGGTGAAAGGTAGACACACGCTGATCTGTTAAGGGTAGTGCATGTGCAGCCCCGGACATCTAAGGGCATCACAGACCTGTTATTTCTCAATCTTATGTGGCTGAATGCCACTTGGCCCCCTAAGAAGTTGGATGCTGACCGCCGGGGGTCACGTAATTACTTAGCATGGAGGGGTCTCGTTTGTTATCAGAATTAACCAGAGAAATCGCTCCACCAACTATGAACGGCCATGCATCACCGCCCACAGAATCGAGAAAGAGCTATCAATCTGTCAATCCTTTCCATGTCTGAGCCGGATGGGGTTTACCTTGTTGAGTCAAATTTAGCCGCATGCTCCATTCCTGGTGGTGGCCTTCCGTCAATTCCTTTAAGTTTCAGCTTTGCAACCATGCTCCCCTCGGAACCCAAAGACCTTGGTTTCCCGGAAGCTAATTGACAGGTCATGGGAATAACGCAGCTGGATCGCTATTTGGCATCGTTTATAGTCAGAACAACTACGGTATCTGATCGTCTTTGAACCTCTGAATTTCGTTCGTGATTAATGAAAACATTCTTGGCAAATGCTTTCACTTTGGTTTGTCTTGTGCCGGTTCAAGAATTTCACCTCTAGCAACACTATACGAATGCCCCGGGCCGTCCCTCTTAATCTGAGCCCAAGTTCCGAAAAGGAACAAAATAGAACCAGAGTCCTTTTCCATTTTTCCTAGCTCAAGTATTCAGGTAACAGGCCTGCTTTGCACACTCTAATTTTTTCAAAGTAAACGCTTCGGACCCCCAGGACACTCAGTCAAGAGCATCAAGGGGGCACGAAGAAGCAGGGGCTGGGACACGTGGTAGCTCGATCCCAAGATCCAACTACGAGCTTTTTAACTGCAGCAACTTTAATATACGCTATTGGAGCTGGAATTGCCCTGGCTGATGGCACTAGACTTGTCCTCCTATGGATCCTCGTTAAAGTTTTTAAAGTGTATTTATTCCAATTACAAGACCTCGACAGAGTCTTGTATTGTTATTTTCTTCACTACCACCCGAAGTTGGGAGTGGGTAATTTGTGCCTCTGCTGCCTTATTTGGCTGTGGTGGCCGTTTCTCAGGCTTCCTCTTTGGAATCGAACCCTGATTCCACGTTATCCATGGTCACCATGCTATGCACAGAAAGTACCATCAAGAGTTGATAGGGCAGACATCGGAAGGTATTGTCGCTGTCACGGAGACGTGCGATCAGCCTGAGGTTATCTAGAGTGACCAAAGCAGCCGGGCGAGCTCGGATTGGTCTTGGTCTGATAAATACACGCATCCTGGGAGGTCAGCACTCACGGCATGTATTAGCTCTAGAATTACCACAGTTATCCAAGTAACAGATGAAGCGATCAAAGGAACCATAACTGATTTAATGAGCCATTTGCAGTTTCACTGTACCGGCCCGTGTGTACTTGCACGTGCATGGCTTAATCAATGAGACAAGCATATGCTACTGGCAGGAACAACGAGGTAGCCGCACCTGCTGGACGGGTTGTTGGGAGCAGCGTGCTGACCTTCACACCCCTCTGGAGCCTGCTGGGGAAGCCCACCCACCTGGGGGGAAAGGTGTGGTTACACGGGCACCAGCAGGCCCAGCTCCTCTTCATGGCAGAGTCTTCTTGTTCCGTGAAGTAATCCAAATTCCTGTGGTTTTAGGTGTAATACTTATATGTCATTGTTCTCTTTGCAGTAAGGGTCTCTGGACCCAGTCCAAACCAGTCCTGTCCTCCCTGGTGCTTCATTACCGCAGGGGGCGGAGACAGCATTGTAAAAAAGGAGACACAGCCTATTCAGGTGCAAGCGAAACTCCTCCCACCACTCTAAATGGAGACCAGGTCTATTCAGCCCTGCGATGAGTCACCCAGGCAAGGCAGGGCACACCTCAACCCCCCCAGTGCCTGTCTAGAGTGAATGCACATCCCAGCTCCTGTCACTCAAACACCAGATGCTAAATACACAAACAGCCAAAGGCACACGGAATGGTAAAGTAAGAAAATGCCCACTTTCTAAATGTGGCATTTTCAAACACAGAATTTAAAAACCACCTTTACCAGAAGGTGCGTTAATAAATTCTGAGTTCAGAGAGCCTAAACTTCATTTTTCTATCTTTCTTAATAAATTCTGAGTTCAGAGGGCCTAAACTTCTTTTTTCTATCTTGTCCCTATGGAAAGCTACACATGTAAATGTTACAGCGCAACCCCAATGATAAGCCTATGGGACAGATAGCCTTTCAATATGAAAAACGAAATACACAGTATTTCACTATCAGGACATGTCACACACACCAGTACATGGCCTACCTTTCACATACATTGCACCCTGCCCATGGGGGTTCCTTGGGCCTACCTTAGGGAGCTCCTGAACCCGGCTAAGCAGAGGAAGCCTCTCCGGGCCCGATGGTTCCCTGCCCTGGGCCATTGGCAGTGCAGCAGGCAGGAGGATGGAGCCCAGGGTTAGTGTGCCAGCCCCAGGACCCGCCAGGGCCCTGAGGCCCAGTCAGAGCTCTTGGACCTGGCCACGCAGGGGAGGCCTCCCTGGGCCCATGGGACCCCGTCCCGGTGCTTTGTCATGCGGCGGGCCAGGGGACAGGCCACAGGATGAGGGGCTCACACCCCAGGGCTCGGTCAAAGCTTCTGAACCTGGCCGAGCAGGAGAAACCTCCCCAGGCTCGATGGACCTCCGTCCTGGGCCCTTGGTGGTGCAGCAGGCCGTAGGATGGAGCCCAGGGTGGCAGTGCCTACCCTGAGGCCGAGAGGGTCCCACTCAGATCTCTTGGACCCAGCTGCGCAGGGTAGGCCTCCCGGGGCCATGGGAGCCCGGTCCAGTGGCTTGGTCATGTGGTGGGCTGGAGGACAGAGCCCAGGATGGGGGACCCCCACCCCAGGGCCCCCCAGGGCTCCTGGCAGAGCTTCTGAACCTGGCCAAGCAGGGGAAGCCTCCCTGGGCCCGATGGACCCCCATCCCGTGCCCACAGCAACACCCATGTCACGCCCCTAACACGCAAGGTGACTTTACCTGTGCTTGTAAATATCACTCAGCAGGCTGCCCCACCGGTGCGTCACGAAACGTGATGCACCGGCGGCGCAAGGGGCTTGTAAATCTGCCCCACAATGGTTACTTGATTTCTTATCTCTTTTGATTGGGAGTGCATACTTCATTTTGAGTGCTCATCTTTTCTAATCTGAAGCTTTGGCTTATTTTGCTGTGTCGATGTGAGAACAAGTACACGCAGGAAGTCATTGTTGCTTTGTGCTGGGTTCCCTGGACCTGCCTTGGTTAGGGTCCAGGAAGAGCACTCGCCAACACTTCTACCACCTTTTCAATCCAAAGAAACAACTTTACACTAGGAACAGCTGTTAAAAACATCAACTCAACCATACGAAATGTAGGCTTGTACAATTCCATTTTCAACGTAGATTCATCAAAGAAGAAAAGTGAAAGAAAAATAGTATGGTTAGATGCAACACAACAAGCTCATTTTCACATTTTCTATGTGAACTACAACTCCATAAGATACGACGCACGCAGAACTATTTTTGGGTACGTAGCAATTTTTCTCAGTTTGAAACTGCCAGCTTTGCCTTTGGGGAGAAAAAGACAAACGTGTGTGCCTTATCATACTGAAGTAGTAATGCACAGAGCCCAGATAATGCAACATAAACTATACAAATACAAAATCATCAGTTTCATATCAGAAGTGACACCCAAAAGTAAGTGCACAGCTTTTTTCATGATATTTGAGTAAATCAAAATAGATATTATGATGTTCTGGCTGGTACTGCTGTATTCAGACATCTTGCTTGTTTGTGCTTTTTGCTTAAACAGTCCTTTCCAAGTGGACTGAAAGATTAGTATGTTTAAACCCTATTAATATAATATAACATAATCTCATATAAAAAGTATTGTAAGCCGGAAAAATACTTTCCCTTTCAAAGCCACTCAACATTCAGTCCATGTTCCACCGCACAAGATGAAATCTTTTTTCCGAAACGCTGACAGTAATTGTCGGAGTCCCTCACAGCTCTAATATCAGGAGTTTAGATGATTAAATATTTCTCAAGCTCTCTCTTTCACAAGAATAAAATTCAGCAGCGGTTCCTACCATCAGTTGGCATGTTTCGTGAGCGCCCTGATGTCGTGGTTAGCCGGAAGCCCGCGGGCAGCGTTTCTGACGAGCCAGGCATCATGCTGATTCCATGGACCTCACGCGGTGGGAACTGTCGCCTCCACGAAGAGCCGCTCCTGAAGTTCTTGTCATCACTCTGCCACCACAGGTTTTGTATTTTTGTGGAAAGTAAATGAAAATTCATAATTATAGTCATCTGAATAAACTAATGTGGAAGGTTGCTGGAGCTCCAGCTGCTCTGTTTTCTTTCTCATTGTTTAAAAACAAATTGAATTCTGCGCTTTTCATCTTTTTCAGCAAATTAATCCATTGTGGGAATAATTGTCATAAACCAAATCCAGGAGTTATTTTCATATGCGAGGGCTTTTCACAACTTTTCTCAGGCAATCTCAGTCATTCTACCAACATAGGTTTCACAGTTGTTCATAGACAGACGACACCCCTTTCTTCTAAAAGAAAGCTTATCAGGACAGACATCTGACATATGTAAGATAGCAGCAATGGTACATGAACTGTGGCCTCTTCTAGAAAAAAAATAACTTTATCTTGATTATATTTATAAGACTGAACCTAGAACTGAGAATATTCAGAGAAGGATGCACTATTTCTGTGATTATATGTGAGGGTCATTTACTGACACGGGTACACTTTTTGGAAGATAGTGAATTAAGAAAATGGAAAAGTAGCCCACATGTGGTGAGCTCATAGTGCCAATATCGGCAACACTCCTCAGTTCTCATACAGTAACATACATAAATAAACCACACGACACCTTTTTAGTGGAGAAATTTGCTGCAGGTTTATTTGCATAACCAATATGCCAACATGGTGGGTTATCTTACGGGCGATCCCAGGGCAGGCCAGCCCCTATGCCGCCTGCCCGCCTGATGAGCCAAATTGCACCGTGGCCGTCGCCAATGGGTGGTTACAAATTATTGGGAGAGGCCACCCCTCCCATCAGTGGACCGCCAGTCCACTCCCTTACTCACGCCCCCAACAGGTGGGCGGAGCGTTCCAGGCAGCCCCCGGTTGCTCAGACCCACAACCACCCGTAGGACTAACGGGCGCCGTAGTTCTTCCAGGGGACACGCTAAGACATCCCTGGGTATCCTTGGCTTAGCACCCTTGTTGTGCTGCTGCAATATAGTACCCTTCTGTACCTTGCAGACTCTGGATCGCCCTGTAACTCCTCCTGCAACACAAAACAATAAGTTAGATTCTTCCCCTCCCTGTACTACCCTTTGGCCGTCCGCAGGGTAAGCGGTAGGGCGGGAAACAGCGAGATGGGCAGGGGTCAAGAGACCGTACAGTGGGCGGGGGAAGGCTTTTGTACCCCTGTCCCCCTCCCACGGCCGGAAGTGACGCGGCCAGCAGACCCCCTTGTCCCTATCCCAGGGAGCCTAGTCCGCAGACTTCTGTGCCTTCCTGTGGCACTAAGGCGGCCGCCCTGTTGGAGGGTCCCCTACGTGGCCCCCCGGGCAGCCTTGGCATAGTGCCAATATCGGCAACACTCCTCAGTTCTCATACAGTAACATACATAAATAAACCACCCGACACCTTTTTAGTGGAGAAATTTGCTGCAGGTTTATTTGCATAACCAATATGCCAACATGGTGGGTTATCTTACGGGCGATCCCAAGGCAGGCCAGCCCCTATGCCGCCTGCCCGCCTGATGAGCCAAATTGCACCGTGGCCGTCGCCAATCGGTGGTTACCAATTATTGGGAGAGGCCACCCCTCCCATCAGTGGACCGCCAGTCCACTCCCTTACTCACGCCCCCCAACAGGTGGGCGGAGCGTTCCAGGCAGCCCCCGGTTGCTCAGACCCACAACCGCCCGTAGGACTAACGGGGCGCCATAGTTCTTCCAGGGGACACGCTAAGACATCCCTGGGTATCCTTGGCTTAGCACCCTTGTTGTGCTGCTGCAATATAGTACCCTTCTGTACCTTGCAGACTCTGGATCACCCTGTAACTCCTCCACAGCTCTGGGGGTGGCCACCGTCACCACCAGGGCCCCCCCACCAAGGCAGATATTCCTACCTACATCCTGTTGCTTCCAAGGCCTCCCCAAGGTCCAGCAAAAATAAGTCCATGCCTACCCTTGAGAGGTGAACCCCATCCACTTCCCAGCATCCAGTAGACTTGGCCTGAAGTAAACCATGCCTGATGAAGCCAAATCCCCTTTGTTCCGTGAATTTACGCATGGCGCTGTTCACTCTCCTACGTGATATCTCAATGGCGTCTCCAGATCGGGCTCCTTGTCAAACTGTGCGAGGTAAAATTTCGGACCACCATAGTTCACATGCCCCCAGCTGATTACTCAACTGACACCTGATGTCCCTCATGTCTTGGAGCAGTACTCTCCTCCCCAGAGTCGTCAGGTCATTCCCTCCCAAGTGTATGACCAGAATATGAGGTGGACCGATCCCTCCCCCAAGTCTCTGCTGCAGCTTCCTCATCAGCTCGTTCCAGCGCATACCCGGGTAACCTAGCCACGTTATCTCTGTGGCGGAGAAGCCATGACGCCACTTTCTTATCTCAGCCCACCGTGCCACTCTAACGATGCTTGAATGGCCAATTACCCAGACCTTGGTTCCTGGTAAATAAAGAGATGTTGTGTTTGAAAACCATATTTATTGTAACGTTTATATTCTAATAGTCTACAATTGCACAACAAAACCACATCAATGCAACATCATTTGGCAATCCGGGCCAAAACCGTACACCTTTAAACACCTGACTGTCGGTTGCAACATAGGACCTAAGAGTCCTCTCGCCATATCCTTCCGCTCAAGGCCTTATATATCGTTTGTAGCATTGCGACTCCCAGCGCCCTACCTGCTTAATTCGCTCTGGCGGCATCCCTGATAGGAAGGCTGTGGTTGCCGCCCCAATCCTGAAGGAGTGGCTGCTGAATCTCTTGTCTCCCCCTGTCTGTCCTGACAATTGCAAGCATGCCTGCATGATGTGGTCTACTTGAAACTTTGTAACCGGAGACCTGTCCTCATGCACCAGGAAGTACCCCGCAATCCCCGGGCGGAGGGATTCCCATCGCCCCACCTGCAAGCATGTCCTGCCGAGTCTGAAACTCGAAGGGGGATCCAGTATCCGTGGTACTCGCCTCGCCCAGCCCTTTAGTGCTGCCCTGAAAAGGAGAGACAGTAGGATCGACCTGGCCCCCCCATTTAGTATAATGGTGACTGCCAACCGGTGTTGTTGCCCCCCTGGTGTCCCTACCCAGCGAGTGTATATGCGCCCAGGGTGACCTAAAACAATTAGTTTGGTGTTGGTTCAATGTTAACATTGCCTGGCTTAAGAGCAATACCTTTGACAAGCCACTCCTGACAAGGTGTGCCAATGCGGGTAGAAGTAAGAGTTGTCAAGCCCGCCTTACTTCCTCTCACCCAGTTATCTGTGTATAGCGCTTGTCGGAGTATGTCCATCGAATTCAGCCAGTCACCACCCTAGGTGACGCCTTGCCCTCCCAAACTTCTGATAGTATACCAGGGAGCAGACAGGACAGTGTGAACCGGGGGGAACCATATGTATAAATACCTGCCCTTTTTTGAATACTGGGAATGCCAAGTGTTCTTGGTTCAAGTGTTCAGGGGGGAGGTTTCCCCAATCTTTTGGACCAAAGCACCTCGTTGGATGACAACTTCCACAACCAGGCATGGCTGCCAGCCAAGGCTAAAGGGCGGGAGAATTTGCACATGTTTATTGTTACTCAACTCATTGGCACTCGTTTTATTGACCTCAGAAGAATGAAATGCTAAGTGGACCTACCAGGATCTGAACCTGTGACCAGAGGTCGAACACAAGCCCCTATCAGTTCTGCCGCTCCACATGCCTTGTGAACTTGTATCCCAGGGCAGACTTCAGGCACCTTAACCCTTACTTGGACATGCCTGAGCTAGAAACCCACATCTAAAAGGCCTGCCAACCGGCTGACCACCAAAATTGCAGTCCCAATGATAGCTGACAACTCCCAAGGAAAATCGCTTAACTGAAGCAACTGGTAACATGCAATCAATTTAATCAAAATGTGCTCTGGTAGTTGTCCGTATTAGTGCTCCATCCCCTCCATATCAGCACTATCAAGGCAACCTGCACCCTCTTGGGAATGGCACACTCACGCCCCAGCTGACAGAAAGTGCCTATTCGTGTGTAGCCCATAACAATACGTTTTTCACTGACGGTATACCAGGATTATGTTGAAACTTAGCTAGCGTTACTGTTGAGTGCGCGTTGCACAATCACAGGTATGTCTTTGTCTATTCAGTTTCTGGCTGCAAAGTTTGATGACAGTGCCAGCCCCAATCCCGAGCAAAATAAAAGGAAGCTTTACTGCTAACCATGTGACCCGCTGCTGGTGCTAATGATGGTCCAAATAACACAGGTAAACTAGATACTGACTTATAGCATTGGAGGGCTATTGCAGCACTTTATTAAAGTCCATGGCTAACCTACTCACAGTGTGGCAGAGGCAAGAGAGGCTGTAAATTTAAAGGCCATTGAGATGATCGTTAGGTAGACCCAACAGGGAGTGATCCTGTGAAATGAGGTAGGGCCACCACCACCGCACCCCGCATGTGAATCAGTCCAGGTTTAATTTGCCATGTGCAGTAGTGCAGCCACAATTCGCCGGCATCTAACCTGTGCAGTGTCCTGTTCTGTGCAGTCCCCCTCATGCTTCCACTGGGCCCCTCTGCCTGATGTGTGTGACCTAGGTACATGGTCCCCTTGCATGGCGGCCTGCCAGTGAGATAGTACATCACATACCCACATAAGTACCGCTACCTGCCTTTGCTAGAATCTTGCCTGGCATTCCTTCATGCCCAGATATACCAGATCTACCAAGCAATAATGGCTGTACTCTGTCAATTGACCCGACCACACATCAAACCCACAGAGACAAGATGCGGCCTGTGAACCTGCCCCGATCTCTGCGGAAACACAGATGAGCAGGATCTGACATAAATGAGGGGATCCCCAATTGTACTTGAAAAAGTTTTGTACTGCCCAACCCGATATGCCCCTTGGAAAGATACCACAACCGCCTTGGATTAGAGCCTCACCAAGCACAACCTTTTATCCTGGACCTACCTCCAACATGACCTGTATTTGAGCGCGCGGTCACCCAAGGGGTCTGCTGGTTCTGACAGAGAAGTGACAAGATGAAGCCTGCTAACCTGCCCCCAAACTCCGCGGAACACCCACATGTGCGAGCTATCCACCAACGTCTGTAAAAGCATGCCAACCCATATAGTGTTTTACTTCCCTTTGCTCAAGGGGGGGGGGCAGTCCTGTCTAGAGGTGTGTGTATTGAACAACAAGTGCCCTGGAAGTACCTATGATTAGAGTACAAATGTCACTACTTCATAGTACCTGGTGTGTTTAATAAAACTAATAACAGGTCTAACAAATCCACCAGGCATCCTCCGTGTACTTTTAGGCGTGTTGGATTGAGGGGTTCAAGTGAAATATGGAAGATATCTCCCTTGGCATGCCATACATTTAGCACAACATTTACAACTTTTAGGCATGTCACTTAAATCGTCTCCATCATGTGTTTCTAACCAACAGTGTTGAGTAACCACTCCAGTTTTAACAAGCTCCCTATACAAAAGTATATCATGTTGCGCAACTTGGGACACTATTCCTTCATCACTACGTACGTTCAGGCATGGAAAGACTGCCAACGGTATCCCCCCCCCTTAGTACCTGTTTAACCACTAAATAAATACTGTATCAGGGAACAAAAGATTACCAGTGCACCTAGCCCTGGGCCTTAAATTAACTGACACAAAGTAAGGACCCTCATGTGTGCATGTGCAAAGCTGCTAGGTTGGCTGTGGGCAAATTGCCACCAAGTAATGTCATTTTGGGTCCACAATTGACTGCCCTATCCGTCAGGAGTACGGTAAAGGTGGAGCATAGGCACATATGGGTAGTATAATAGTACCTGAACTGTCTGGTATGCAATGGCACTCGGCCATGCTCCACCAGTATTATCCGGTATCCCCAGTGCGAAAATGGAAAATTAGCAGTGCAGGTACTCTGGACCAGAGTACCTGCTTGTTTATAAGAAGAACGTACGTCGTCAAGTCACCCGCTGGCCCAGTGATACTGGCCATGGCGATGGGCCTATCTTAGGCATTAAAGGCGTGAAGGACATGGGGAAACCTAGTTGCACCCTGCCAGCTACTATAGAGCGGGATCTGCATTTGTAGAGCATCCCCACCCCGCCGCCCACACTGTGCCTGCTGTTTGCAGCTATTAACCTTTGTGCTGGGGATGGAACTCTATTGTCAGATTTGGCTGAGCTCGCTCTACAAGGTTCCTAATTTAACACAAGTGCAGTTACAAGAAAACTCCCCATCCCGCCCTATTGTAATGCTGTGATGTCCAGCTCACAATCCTAACAGGCTGCTCACTGCCGCCCTGTGTGTGTATATCTGGTGCTTCAGACCTTTCTTTGTTATCGCAGCGCTGGGGCTGACATGTGCTACCCTCTGTGATTGTAATCTTGTCCTTGCCGCAGGATGAAAGGAGCCAACTGACGTTGAGATTTAATTTCCAAACATAACCAGGTTAGAGCCCACGACACCACGTGATAGCCTGACGCTAAATAGCAGGTATATCTATGCACTGTTGTGCACGACCCAAACCCAATGGCTCTCCCTGTGTTTGTTTCTAACCATGCCGTATACTGGGGAACGCTTACAAACCGTGTGGACATGGGTTCTGCAAATGGAGCTAGACTCCCTGTAAGAAACTACATTTGGACAATTACACTTTATTATGAGGTCTTTCGGGAGGTGTGGGGGCAATGGGCTAAACGTATGCTAAAATCTGTGCTTAGCATAGTGTGCCGCCCGATACGTTGCTGCTTCTGTCATTGCATCCAGATATACAATAAATAACATTACACCTACCACAAGTCAGGACCATTGGCTTTATCAATGGTTGGTAGGAATCAACTATGGCTTGTACATAATATTGCAAATGCTTTAGTTCTGAAATGGTGAGACTGAAAGAACTAAAACGAGTCTCCTTCAGGTTCCCTCAAAGGCAGAGAAGGGTGGTACTGCTGCAGCGTTAATTAAAGTTTTTTTTTTGTTTTGTTTATTCCACCCAGAGGGTGAGGGCAAAATTGGAGAGCCCAATAGGTACCCGCCTCAGCACCCGGCCCGCTTAAAGTCCTGGTGTTGAGCCATCTGCGATGTAGTTAATCGCATCCACTACGCACTAGTTCTGTGGTGTCTCTTATTTTGTACAGTACCGGCCTCTGCGCTGGCGCGTGCATGTAAATAATTAAACATGTTGGGCTGGTGATACCTTGATTAAGATTTCTATTCCAGTTTGTACAGGTTGGGCACCAAAGGCCACGATCGGGCTTTTTATTTTTAGGACGTGGAGCAACCTCCTTCCAGCCGTCGGCCGGCCCGATTTGCCGTGGTGTAAAGGTTTCCAAGACACATCAACCCCTACGCCCGGTGTAAGACAGAAAGTATCCGATATAAAGAGCAATGCTTTGGCGCGGAACAAGGGTGCCCTGAAATATATTGCAAACCGTATAAAAGATTGTGTTAAAGGTCGCACTAATCACCTATGAACATTGACTAAAAGTGGCAGGAAAGGAGGGCAGTGTTTTGAATAATAAACTGTGTTGGGTTCTTTTAGCTTTCCGCAGAGGTTGCCAAGATGCCGCCAAACCGGTTTGTTCCCCGGACTGTGAGTCACGAGACATGTCTGATTGTAACTAATTAGTCGGAAAACAAGCAAACCTCATTGCCGGGCACTGGGAGCGCCGCCTGCCCCGAAGACAAAGCAACTTGAATTACCCGCAATGTAGGGCCCGGCCTACTCAGCGGGCAGCACTGGAATGCCCTTAAAACTGCGTGTAATTCTAGGCCTGGCCCACAGTTGGCTCCGCCAAAATCACGCACCCACGTGGCCTGAAGCAACTCCTGCAGTATAAATCAGAGATTATTATAATTAGTCTTTTCCGGTCGCCTGACAGTGCCAAGACCGAGGTTACTGTTGACCACACCCAGCAGGTAGTCACCTTACCTCACTAAGCGCAAGCACCTGGCTTTGCACAACACACAATAGAGATATCCTTGGAAAACAAATATCCCCCAAGGAATACACCCCATTCCCCACCGGCGAGAGGTGACTGCATTTAAATTATATTAAATTAGCATATTCTGCAAACCCCACACACTTCATGTATCATTTTCATAGTCGGGGGTCTGAGCATGCACCAAACCCCAGACCCGCCACACACTAGGCAAAGATGCCTACCTAATGTAACCCATTTGTATTCTGCCCCCTTGAGACAACAACGCTCGGAGGCGCGAGCGAGGGGGGGGGCCCGCCTAAACGTGCAGGCTCGTGCCGCGCATGGCCCGCCCGTGCAGAGTTTGCACTCTTATATGGGCTACCGGTGACCGCGGCCCGATGCGGAGCTCCTGCCGCACCAACACACCGTATGCCTACCCCACGTCATAAGGGTCGGGTGTGGGAGGGTCGCCAGAAGTACCATACATGCCACTGCGCGCGTTTAACTACTGGCGGAACAACCGGCTCCCGATGAACCCCCAGCCTCCTTCACACGTTTAGCCCCCAGCGCTGCGAAACATGCGAGCGGCAACCAGCATGCCCAAGGCCCACCCCCCCACCCCACGGGCACGGTGAGCCCAGGGCCGTTGCCAGGAGCCACGCTGGTGAAAAGTTGCAAATGCATTACAGACTGACAAGTTAGGTCTTACGCACAGTGAGATTGAGTGATCACATCACAGGCCAAACTCGAACCTGGTTCGGCAGACTGGAAGTCATTAACCCAGCCATTGAGCCACTGCCTCACTCGAGTGCGCCCCGTACCGCCTCGCCAGCGACATCGCGCTCCGGGGCCCGCCGACTCCCGAAAGGACGCACCGCTCCCCGTGTGCGCCAGGCCGCCCCGTGATCCGAGTCATGCATGCCCCCCCCCATACCGCGGCGCCATGAGCACGCCGCTGTAGCCATCCGCAAGCCCAAACCAGGGCAATACACCAACCAGCAAACAGTAGGAAATGGACAGCAGGGACCACAGCGTTTGTACATAATCACCTGATGCGTTACAACCGACATATTCATCGTTAGGGGAGGTTAAGTGATCGCATAGCATCCAACCGGATTCGGACCTGGTTCCCCAGGCTCCAAGTCGTCCGCCCTAGCCGCTACAAAGCCCAACCTTGCGGACCGGAGCAGCGCGCCCGAGGGCCTATCGCAACTCGCAAGAGGCCCGGCATGCGGCGTCTCAACCGCGCGGCCCAGATGCGCGGGACCCCGCTCCCCGCGGAGACCGGGACCTCCCGGCACACATGCACAGTCTCACTGAGGGGCGGCACGAACGGGGATCGAAACCGCGACCCCTCTGAAGGCGCTGGGGGGGCAGCTTTCCCAACCCTGGGAGATAGTGAATGGCGGGGGATTGCCATGGCCAGGGCGCGGGGTATGGCACTCAGGCAGGACGGGCCCCTAGCCAAAGGCCAAGGCCCGTGGCAACAGGCAGCCCAGGCCCTGGTAGTCCGCGACCGAGGAAGGCGCGCTGCCGGCGCCAGCTGCGCTTCACTCACCCCCCACCCCGCGCACACGCTCCAGCCCCCACATCGCTCAGCCCGGGAACGCTGCGACCTGAATACCTTCTCGCTCCAGCCAAGCTGGCCTGTGCCGACAGTGAGCTACTCACACCCCTTCGCCTAGGGCCTCTGATACGGCGCTGGCCGACTAGGTTACCGCCGGGGAACTGACCCAGGAAGGAAGGGGCCGTTCTCAGTAGACTCACCAAAGGACTTCAATTAACTCGGCCGGCCGCTGGCACACGAGGGGGACGAGACGGGATGGCGAACGGGCAGAAACAGCGAGACGGGCAGCGATCAAGAGACCGTACAGTGGGCGGGGGAAGGCTTTTGTGCCCCTGTCCCCCTCCCACAGCCGGAAGTGACGCGGCCAGCAGACCCCCTGGTCCCTAGCCCAGGGAGCCTAGTCCGCAGACTTCTGTGCCTTCCTGTGGCACTAAGGCAGCCGCCCTGTTGGAGGGTCCCCTACGTGGCCCCCCGGGCAGCCTTGGCACTCAAGTTTCTTCTCTACATTGTCTTCTAATGTGGTTGCTCAGAAAACTATGGGCCTGATTATGAGTTTGGCAGTCCGTGGACCGCCAAACTCATGGTGGCACGGCAGTGGTGGTCCGGCCACCGCTGCACCGGTGGCCGACCGCCCTATTACAACTTTAGTGGTCGGACCGCCATTGGATTGCCGCAACTACTAGGGAACTGCGTTCCCTGGCGGTGGTGCAGCGGTCAGGGGCTCACAATATGCTGGCGGTGCCGCTGCAGCACTGCAATGCATATTATGAGTTTCATGACCGCCAGCGGTCTCATGGAGGTTCTTACTCTATGATACTGCTGGTGGTCATGAAACAAACTGAGCCCTACAGGGCCCCCATGCATGTTGGCGCATGCAGGGGGGCACATGTTGTGGCCCCCTGTATGCATGCACCCCCAGTTCCAGCACGGCAAGGACCTCACAGTCCATGCCGTGCTGGAACGCGCTGTGGAGGTGCAGCATTAAGGCTCACATATGAGCCTTTAAACTGCACTGCCGTGGGACCACCACTCCAACCTCCCGCTAGACCACGATTTCACTCGTAATTTGGTGGGCGGCTGGCAGTGAGGTTTGGTGGTGCAGGAGCGGGGCCATTGGGTGCCGCCCGCTCCTGCACCGCCAAAACAGTAATTAGGCCCTATGTGAATCTATGCTCAAAAAGTCTGCTAGAAAAACAGACATTAGAGGTGAGCAGATTTGCAGCGTCGGTAGTGTTGTAGAATGTTCCATATTAGGGAGCTGCGCTCCTTCTAAATCCTGGGAACTAGCCAGGGTTCTCAGCTCTTTTTTGCATAATCGTGCTCTAAGCCTCAAAAATATCAACACAGAACAAGGGGACCCTTATAGTCGGAAGGGACCAAGGGTAGTAGTAAGTTATTAGAGACAGCGGTCCCTTTCAAGAAAAATACATACATGTAACCACAATACTCCAATCAGGATTGGGTCTAATCGTGTCCGAATGGAAAATGTTTAGGATTTATTATCAAAAATTAAAGCATAAATATTACAGAAACATAAAGTGAGCAGGACGTGACGGGGTATCTGGAAATCAACAGATTCCCATACCTCAGGCATAAATCTTAAAAGTGACTTATTGGTGAAAATAGGAAATAACAGTCACGATAACAAAAACATCTTGTGCTCCACATGAATCTCAAATGAAGGTAGGAGTTAAGACATGGTTGTCGACGGCATTTCGATCCCCAACAACGGTTATGGGATCATCATCAGGATTAAACAATCAAAAAATGCCTGGGAAGTTGCCTGGATAAGGCAGGGGTGAGAGGGGAGGGCGAGAGAAGGGTGAGACGAGGGGGGAAACAGGTGGGGAAAGGAGGAAAGAATTAATAAGGGGGTAGGCGACTAGGTGGAATAAAGTGCTTACACCAGTGTGAGTAACATGGAGGTAAGGTGGCAAACCAATTATTGGAAACCCCGACTGGTGTTACAGGTAAGGCAGTTAAAAATAATGCAAGCGAGATGAGCCTAATCGGATCTGCGGTCCGAAGTTGACGCTTAATTGTTCGCAATAGGATGAAAAAGGGGGGGGTGCTTACTAAGAATGGAAGGAATCTAAGGAAGGGAACAGTGTCCCAACCAAGGCTGAGGGTTCAGCGTATCCTAGAACTGGCCAGTTAGCCAAACACGGTAAGTCACAGGGCGAGGAACAAGGGCCCGTCCAGGGCGGCTGGTACGAGCGTGCCAAGGGTCCAAGTGAACCTGGTGATAGAAAGTAGCAATGGGAGTGAAAAAAGTGAGGAAGGGGAGACCGAGAGTGGGGTCAGGACGGGAAGTGATCCTCTAGAAAAAGAATGCAGCATGGAATATTTGAAGCAGTCAGCAGGGTTCACCTAAGCTGAGCTGCACTGTGCTAATAATGGGGAATTTCACCTTTACGCAGTTGAATTGGTTGAATATACCCTTACTAGTGCACTTGCTAAAAATAACTAGTTTGAAATAATTTAATTGGTATGGCAAAAAAATCCATACGAACACACACAGATTGTTACATATATCTCCATTTGGTGTTCGATATTTTGAAACCGAAATAAACTCTTCCAGAAACACAAATTTTAGTAACTTACTTCATCTAGCCGTCTATCTGTTCCTAGCGCCAAGAGGTTGTTGTACTCTCTCTCAAGGATCTGTCTTGCCTGAAAAGAGCACATCCAAGCTGTTAACAATGGTGAATGATCCATTTCCCTCTTCCCTTACCGTAAAAATAAACATTGAGCATATGATACTGAATAAATACACTTGCCTGCGTGTTTTGCGTTGGTATTTGTAGTACAAGTGCTAAACTGCTGTAGTCAAAATTGTCATCTAGGGCTATAAGTGACCCATGAACGCCACTTTCTAGTGCATTATTTGCATAATCTCGAAGTCCTATCGTTTGAATCCAACGTATGACTCGATCATTGCTCCAAACCAGGACATCTATGGAAAAAAACTATACTGCATTAATTAAAGCACTTTAAGAATTTTTTGCTATGATTCGTAAATACAACATGCGAAAAAGATCTGTAATTCATTTCCATTAAAGTGTTGACAGTCAATACTCGTAAGTGAAACTGTTAAGTTTACTTTTAGAAGACAGGTCACTGCAACTGAAATTGTTTCTAGCTCCTAAAGCACTGAATTTCTGATTCAGGGTTCACCATCGAGCACAGCAAGGTTTTGTGAAGTGTAAACAAACAAAATCAGCAGCCGTAATTTCTAAACAGAAGAATGAGACATCCCAATGAATCACAATGTACCTCCAAACATTAGCATGGCACAATATGCATGCATTTAACAGCTATATGTACATGGAAAATGCACCCCATAACTCTAATGATAACATTGAATTTTACTAAAGGTTTAAGAAGTTTCAAAGTATTTTTCTCACAGGAGAATTCTAGCATTTCTCATAACATATTGCAAAAATATTCATGATTGTTAAGTACTTTGCGTTTGGGCTTTTACATCACAATGAGGACTTGCACAATGGTTTTAAGATTCCATATATTAGGTAAAGGTCTGAGAACACATCCACCTTGAGCACCATTAAAGCACTGATGAGAAAGTATTGCACACATCAAATGTCACGGTTAAAAATGTAGGGCCAGCATTGGCGAGTTCAGAAGTTCGTCGCATATATGGCATCAGTGAGGGATACTTTTAAATATCTTTATTGATTTTTTTCTTGAGCTACGAAATAAGTGTAACTTCGCATACAGTATGTTGTAGGCACTTCTAGTGGCACAGAGCAAGGACCACCATTTTTTTAAATTAAATCATGGATGTCGATTTCCACTCCATCAGAACCATTTTAGTTCCTAGGATTAAAAGTAGATCAAGGCGTAATGACTTTTGAGTGGATAAGGTCAACAAGACTGGGCTGGAAGAGATAACCAGCACAACCGCCAGGAAGTCTACTCTAAAGGGTTCTTCAAACACATCCTGGATCATGGATTGTAGTATAAACCTAAAGGGTTAGACCAGTTTACAAGAATAAAATATATGGTCCACAGAACCCACCACCTCTTCACATTTCCAGCAGATATCAGATTTAATCAAACCCAGTTTATGGAGTCTAGCTGGGGTCCAATATGTTTTATAAATTGACCAGAATCTGGATTATGCTAAAGCTGGGGTGATTTTGGGCAAAAATAAGGAGTGCCAAATCTTTTGCCATGTTTCATCAGTAAAAAATCTAGTTAGTGCATGTGAGTTGAATATATGGGCTCCATTTCATTTTTAAACCCTTCATTGGATAGTTTTTATGAGGCTCAAGCAGTTTGTATATATGTAATACCACATGAACGATCTTCCTAAATTTACCTAATAAGCCTAGAAGGTCAAGTGAATAGGGATAAGCCAATTTTCTAAGTGCACTTTCCAAATGCAGAAAATTATAAAATTCCATATCAGGACGAGTGAATATTCAGTGTAAAGTGGAGAAAAGTAGACAGTTGCCCCTTGTTCCCTAATCACCTATAGTATTTATGCCTTGTTTGCCCAATATTCCCAGTATACCGTATTGAGGCCAACCTTGATTTTATTATTGTGCCACAAACAAGCCTGAGTAGAACCACCCATTCATTTATCTAGTACCTTATCCATCTGTTTTAGGCCATGCACTGTTTCCTAATTATAGGCCTTAAGTGCTCTAGTTTTAATTGGGAAACATGACATGCAGTGAGGGTAGAGCTAAGGGGCAAAGAGTATAATAACTGCGTTTCTATAGGTAACCAAAGTGGAGTTCGACTTTCCTGGATCACAAACCATCATGCACCTTGGACTGCCAGGAGTGCAAGCTAATATCTTGAGTAGGTTAGTAATATTAAGGCCCCTTTCTTTTTGTTCATTTTCAACGTGTTCATGGCAATCCTAGCTATTTTGCCTTTCCATAGGAAATCCGAAATGTATTTGTCTACTGATTTGAAAAAAAAACCATGAATGAGAGTGAAATCTGTAGCATGCTCGATAGAAAATTAACAAGCGATGCCACCATAATTTTAATGGTTTCTGTCCTTCCCCACCAAGTGATAAATTTAGAAGACCAGGCAGCCAGCAAGTCTTTGATAGCATTTTTTTTTTTCATTGAGGAGGAGGTTTTCATGTCTTTTCCAAACCAAGGTACTTGAGGGAGGTGGGTTGCCACTTCAAGCCCGAGGTATCAACCACTGTAGAAGTGCAATGAACATTGAGCGGGAAAACCTCAGTTTTTTCCTTATTAAGTGAATAAACTGAGTCTATCGAGTATCTTTCTATCTCCTGCATGATGATCAGGATGTCTTGTTCAGCCTCCTCTGTGAATAGTAATATATCATTAGCATTAGCTGCGACTAATTGTCTACCAGATTGGAAGGTGATCCCTTTTATATTTTGGTTATTTCTAAGCGCCGAGAGCAAGGGTTCAATGATTAACAGAAAAAGGAGTGGGGGCAGTGAGGATCCCTGACGTGTGACTAAAGAGAACAGAAATGCTTGGGATAAATGACCACTGACCCTCACCAGATTAAAGTAGAGAGACATAAACAGACATATAAAGTCACCCCTTGACCATATTTAAGTAAAGTGGAATGTAGAAGCTTTATCAGAGGTCTTTTTAGCATCAAGTGTAAATGCAAGCTGTAGGGGAGTGGGAGGATTTAGCTTTGTCAATTACATGGCAAAATAGTCTGATGCTATCTGCGGCCAGTCTACCTTTGAGAAATCCGGTTTGGGAGGAGGAAATGAGTTTAAGTATGACTGTCTCAATTTTGATTGTCATAATTGTCAGGTATAGTTTACAGTCAAGGTTTATTAGTGATATGGGTCTAAAATTCTTAATGTCCATGTGATCTTTCCCTTCATTCGAGATAACAACTATAATAACATCTGTGGCATTTCAGGAAGAAACCCCCGATTCTGCAAAGTGATGAAAGACCGTTTTCGATGGGTCCACAATGAGGCCTGCAAATGATTTATAAAATTTACCAGAGTAGCCATCAGGCCCAGGGGCCTTCCCAATCCTGATATTGTGGATAGCTTTCAGAATATCCTCATTGGAAATAGGCGCATTAATGCATAGCAGATCCTCATGATCTATGTGTGTGAGAGCTATAGAGTTTAAGTACTCTGCACACACCTTAGATGAAATTGGCATATACCAGTTTTGGAGATTAGAGTAGAAAGCTCAAAAAGAGTCAAGAATGTCCTACGCCGAAATTGCAACTTCCCTATTTGCATTCTTAATGGCGAATATAAAAGACTTGTTTTTATTATATTTCAAGTAATTCACTAACAATCTCCCAGCTATGTTCTGGCACCTATTGTTTTCAGCTTTAGAAATATCTACCCATTTGTGAGCTCTCTCATTCAGTATTTTATTATACTCATACTGGAGGTTGCGTAATTCTGTTAGTACTGCAGAGTCTTCCGTGTGGCTCAGTTGCTTGTCTAAACCTCCTTAGTAGCCTTCAACACTGTTTCTCATCACACCCTTGTGAATAGACTACATTACATAGGAATACAAGGACCATCACTGAAGTGGATAACCTCCTTACTTACAGGCAGGTCCCAGAGAGTAAGACTTCTAATCTACACCTCAGAATCCCAAAAACTTATCTGCAGAGTCCCACAGAGATCATCACTTAGCCCAACCCTCTTCAACATAGGCATGACAACTCTCACAAGGATCATCAGATCACCCAGAATCAGCATCATCTCCTACGCCGATGATACGCAGCTCATCCTAACCTTGACAGACAACTGCAACACCACCAGGAATAACTTTACAACTTGCATGATCAGCATGGCGAACTGGATGAGAGAGAATTGCCTGCAGCTCAACACCGACAAGACGGAAGTGCTGATCTTCAAGAACAAGAGCTCTATCTGGAATTCCTCCTTGTGACCCATGAAGCTAGGCCCCACCCCAACTCTGATGGAACATGCCAGAAACCTAGGACACATTCTGGACAAAAAACTCACCATGGCATCGCAGGTTAATGCCTATACCTCCTCCTGCTTCCAGATCCTACTAATGCTGCAAATAATCTTCAAGTGGCTGCCCCACAACACCAAACGCACCGTCACACAAGCCCTCATCACAAGCAGATTTGGACTACAGCAACGCACTTTACATTGGCATCTCCACTTACCTTTTCCACAGGCTCCAGACCATTCAGAACGCTGCAGCCAGGCTCATCCTCAACCTCCCACACCGCACTCACATCACGCTTAACCTCAGGAAACTCCACTGGTTCCCCATCCAGAAACACTGGCAATTACAACTGCTCACCCACACATACAAAGCACTGCACAACATAGGACCCTCCTACCTCAGCTACCGTCTACACCTCAACCAACCCACCAGACAACTGCGCTCAGCCTCTCTTTCCCTCGCATGCAACCCCCACATACACAGAAGCAGAGCATATGGCTGTTAGTTTTCCTGCATGTTTGCCAAGATATGAAATGACCTCCCCCCAACACAACAGGGCCTCATCCTCTCTTCTTGTATTTTGCAAGAAGCTGAAGACCTGGCTCTTCAACTAACCCAGTTCTTACTCACCTGCTCAGCACCTGGAAATCTCCAATGTGACAAGCGTGTTCTACAAATCTACATAACATTTTTGTCCTGATCTCATTTTTGCTGGCCTTAGCACTCTGAGTACTTTACCACGGCTAACCAGTGCTAAAGTGCTTGTGCTCTCTCCCCTAAACTCCACTAATTACAGGGAGTATGCAGCCCTTTGTGTGGAGGCAGGCCACAGCCTATTCATGTGTAAGTGGGGCTGTGCCCAGCTCCTCTCTCCCAACCCGCTAGTGATGGTCTATCCAGGCACACCTAACCTCCCTATTGTGTGTGGCTGTCTAGGAGGAATACACAAAGCTCACCTGTCCGCTACACCCAGTCAGGTGAAAAGAGACAGGCTACAGGCACTAAATGGCTAAGGCAAGAGCATCCCAATGTAGAATTTTCAGAATGGCAATTTAAAATCCAACTTCACCATAAGTTAGGATTTTAATTTGCGATTACAGAGACACCAAAGATGAACTGGTGATCTCTTCCCATTTGGAAATTACATTTATAAAATGTAATAAGGAAACTTCAATGTTATCCTATGGGAGTAGTAGGCATCACAGTAGTGAAAAACTAATTTAGGAGTTTTTCACTACCAGGATATGTACAACTTAAAAGCACATGCTCAACATTTTAAATACTCTGCACCCTACTGTCTGGGCTGTGTAAGGCCTAATCTAGGGTGACAAATGTATTAAAAAGGAAGGTTTAGGCCCAGCAAAAAGTTTATTTTGCCAGGTCAAAATGGCAGTTTACACTGTACACACAGGCCCTGCAATGGCCAGCCTGAGACATGTTTAAAGGGCTACTTAAGTGGGTGGCACAATCACTGCTGCAGGCCCACTAGTAGCATTTAAATTATAAGCCCTGGGCACTAATAGTACCAGTCTACTAGGGACCTTACAAGTAAATTAAATATGTGATGTGGGTCTGAGTCAATATTACTCTGTTTAGAGGAGAGAGCAAATGCACTTTAGCAGATGTAAAGTCATAAGGCCAGCAAAAACAAGGTCAGAAAAAATGGAGGAGGAAGGCAAAACGTTGTGGGGAAGACCACCCAAAGGCTGACTGGTAGAACACCATGATAAGTAGAGCTATGCATGGTCTAGTAATGTGGTACCAAGAGTAGCATACCTCCCTTTTTGTATTCTGGAATTAGGGTGTAGGAAGTAAGCATGAAACTTTGATGGAAGGTACTCAGGCTGCCTGAATCCGGTATGTGGGTGAAAAAAAAGAGGGGGGCCTGCTTTCAAACTGTCAACATAGTGTAATCCAGAAGAGTATCCTGGGGGCCGAAAATTAATATGCCAAGTCCAGACATGATATGTGTGGTTGGTACTGGGCCCGCCTTCCCAGACTCAGGAATGCACAGTCAATGGGTGTCAAATAGAAAGGGGGATCCAGTACCTTGTAGAAGAGGTCCAGTCCTTCTCACCACCTTCCAGTTCAAACAGTAAGATGTTATTGTATCTGCAAGCTCTCCCTTAGGGAAAAAAGCCCATGCTGTGCGGTAGCTGTGAGGTGTGATCCTCTGTATCGTCGCTCACGCTAAACTCAATACGTGGCACCCACATTGCTTATACAGAGTTTTTGGCAGTGAAATATTGTCTCACCCGTCTCCTACTTGCTCGTGGGGTCAGGCCGCAGCTACGGGGATTGCAACCCACCTCTGGGACCTCGAACAGCAGCCGCCATTTTAGGTATCACAAGCTCGGAGCAGTTTTTCTTGAAATGATGCAGTTGGAAGTTTGGTAGACAGCAGCATTGAAGCCGGTTGTCCGGTAGCCTCTCGCCCAATAAAATCAGCTGTTTCTGTCCAGTTTCACCATGCTAGGATGTAGATGCAGGTGGATCAGGTGCGGGGCAGTCGACTCACGCAGCCATCACGCTCAACATTAACTGCACCCCCCAGATCATAAAGTTTATGTTAAGCAGACGCAAAGTTTGAACTGAGCAACCTCAGATTGGTCCTATTTAGCGCTTATTTCAGTGCAGGAAAAATGTGTATACGTTTAGAAGTGGGAAACTGAAAACTACACTAGGGCCAATGATCTGGACTTTCACAAAAATTTGCCTGCACGACAAAACATTTGCACACTGCTAAGTGTTACATAATTGGGAAGAATATATAGAATAGATTTGTTGTCCCATTCTGGTTGGCTTTCCTTTAAAGCATATTTATCATTTAATAGTCCTATTATGGAGGGAAAAAACAGCTGGCAATAGAGAAATGTGAGCGAGGGGCTAGAGATTTAGCACGCTTGATCTGAGCTCTCAAAATGCTAAAATCCAGAGGATTACACAGAGAAGCCCTCAATGAAGCACTCTTTGGCTCAGCAATAGCAAGAGAGGCTGAACTCGAGGTCTCTTCTTCAGAGCTGCACCGGAGAGAAAGAAATTAACATCGACAATCTGCAACTATATTTCCTGGAAGACTCTCTAACAACTTTACATGGTATTGCAGAAAAATGGCATTTCCCTCCCATCCTTTTTTCTCTCTAACGTACTTACGTTGCCTGCTGTTATACCATCATCTTCTCTTTATTTCATTCTTAAAGTGTACCCAGCCTCGAGTGAATTCAAACTAAAGCCATTTCTTAATATTAGGAGGAAGAGGAAACAGGCATTAAGAACCTAATGTCCATGGGAATTAGAATTAAGCAGTGACCTTTTTCTTGATTTTCCATACCTCTTTTCCTGGCTCTGGTGACAGCACAAGTGTCTTCAGACCTTATGTGATCAACAGAAAATTAGCTTTCAGATGCAGTAGTGCGAGAGAGACTTTGCCTCTATTCACATTTTGATTTCCTTTCGTGGATCAGCTGATTGGGCAGAACTTGTGTCTTGCCATTGAAAAGAGTGTGGGTGCCCGCTGATTGACTCTTGTGGGGGGGTTTCCCTCACCTAACTTGGCAGCAGCATTCAAACATAATGACGCAGGCCTGTACAATAATAAAGCAACATTTCATAAGAGCCAGATATCATTTTTCTTTTATGTTTATGCCCTGAGACTTAAGGGGCATTAACATACAAGATCGCCTCGCTGATCTACTTTTTATCACAACCAGAAACAGGGCTAACATCGAAAGATGCATTCATGGGCATTGTACATTGACCAACAAGTAGTCAGAGCTACAATCTGTCACAAGCAAACCTCCACTTTCCTAACAGGATGTGGACCGCCTGATGAGAGCCGCACTAGCCATGCCCCTCCACTCAATACTCAACTACTGCTTCTCTGCACAGCATCTCTGCGTGTACACAATCACAAAAGGTGCCTTGCACATGCGCTGACCGATGACATTGTTCTTTGGAAGATTTGTTCTCAAACTGCGCACGTGCCACGAAGCACTGTTGTCCTGTGTGAATGTGCATGGTTGTAAGTGGCTTGGAGGCAGGAGCAAGTGCAGTGTTCCCACAGCATGCGGAGACAGCAGGGCCGTTGACCTTTGCTGTTGACATGCTCTTTCTGCACGCAAGCTCTTTGAGTGGAAGGGCCCATCGGCATACCTGCATCTCGACTAGTTCTTTTTTTACTGCTGGGTTACCAACAAGATCACGTCTACGCCCGAGAGTGGTGGCTGAGGGTGAGAACGCCACAGAGTTAAGTGGAGATGGTCACCTGAAATATGAAAGAGTGTGCCTAGTGGGGCTTTGGTTCTGATGAGGGGTACCTTGATGACCAGTCTGATTTCCCCCCAGTTGTTCTGTCCCTGCACACTTGTACTTTTTTTGCCCCTACCTTTTCTGTCTTTTGCACCCTCCCTGTAATCTGCCCTGCCCTTTCAGTTACTACTGGTGAGATACACCTCTGCTGTTTTCAAGTCCCTGGGCACTGTCCCCAGCAGCCCCCACGTCTTCTGGTCTGCAGCTGCTGTGGACCCTCCCTCCTGCCCTTTCTCTGTCCTTTTCCTGTCGTTGTGTGCACTCCTGTGCTAGGAGGATCCTTGTATTACTTTCTGTGCTTTTTGTCTTTCTGGACACTAACCGCAGCTTGAACTCTGGCAAAGAATGAAGGGCACCCCTGTGCGGGATCCCCTAATAACTAGTGAACCCTTGAACAGGGCTTTTGTGAAAGACACCCTTGGCAGAAGTTCCCACGTGCAGACCCTTCTTCTAGGGGCACCCTTGAATAGTAATTCCTCCTGGCAAGGGCACCATGCATTGAGCCTCTGTGCTCTTCACCCAATGAGGGTCTCCCAAGTGCAGGAACTACCATGAAGGGTGACACACGTTCAGGGCTCCCTGTTGGCAAGGGCACCCTTTCTGAAGTTCCATCTATCATTTTATCCCTGTAAAAATTCTCTTGTCCAGGGCACCATTGTGCACTATCCTGTGCGAGCAAGGGCGGCATGTGCTAGGCATCCTGTGAGGGTCACACAAGTGAAGCAGCCCCTCTGAGAAGAATGCCATTTGCAGGACCCCGGGTTGTCAAGGCTTTTGAGTGGAGTGCCTGGTATGAGTGTGAGAAAGAAATTTTTAATTAACAAGAAAATAACACTGTTTATAATTAAATGTGCAGAATGAATGTGCAAGATTTTGATGAAAATAATGTGTTTAGAAAGCACCAAATTATAAGCTGTCCAATTTACTCATACTAGGCCTCAATATGACTAAAGAAACGCTGCTCAAAAAACAAGCTTGAATAGAAAATGCTGAATACACATACAAAGTTTGATTCTTGACTTCTCCCTGAACATGTTTTTCATAATAATGAATAGGTTGCTTATATAATTACAAGTATTCCTGCAGAATATTTCTGCTTACACAATTATCACGGTTTACACGTGATTATTTTTTGCAGTTTAATGGGGTAATAAAGAGTTCATACATAAAAATGTAGAGTTTAAAACATGAACTTGACTTTCTAACCTACTTGTTTTTCCTCCAATAATGGTGATTCTGCAAAATGTTTACTTTTTTATTAGTATAGATGTTTCGACTTCTACATAGACTGTTGTTTTAAAAAAATGATATTAGAAGGTTAAAGATGTAGTGTATATGTGGGAAAGTAAGCCTGAATGAGGCAAACTCCATGTGAGTGCCTAGTTGTTATAATTTAGTTGCAAACGTAACATTGCTGTCTGAAGACTATTGTATTCGTGTGAGAAAATGAGGAGAGATCCTGTTCCCTGGAGAGCATCAGACACTGATTGGCTGATGGGAGACGAGAAGAGCAACATGTTGCAAAGCTTTGCAAAATGTGATGTCTATAATAGTGCGTGTTCCTACAGTAGGTTACTTTTTGCCATTTCCTTTTGCCCCACTTGCTATTGAGACGTACCCAGACCCAGATTTTTTGTCGCATTGTTTTTAGACTACTGAGTTTCTCGAACCTCTCTTTATGGGAAATTCTTTGCATTGATATTTATGGTCCTTTTGAGCTGATTTAAATGCTGAAGCTTTATGCTATCCTCCCACTCTCTCGGATTGAAACGATTTATGGATTCTGACTAACTCTATTTTCACCCGATTCTTAGAATAGGGATTCTTTCTTTTATGGAAGGCACTTTAATGCATTTATTACATGATTGATTAACCAATATTGAATAGAAATTTCTGTCATATATTGACTATTGAGATTAATCTAAATGTAACTTTTAAAATGCAATAAATATGATCTACTAAAAGATTTGACTAATAAAAGGCTTTAAACATATACCAACTCTCTTTATTGACTAAAATTAGACTAACAATTGTGATGATAATTCATCTGATGCATTGCTTCACCAGAAGCTGAATAAACAGAGCAGGAATTAGCCTGTTTGATGGTAAACCGGGATATTTTAAATTTGTCAACTGATTCCCACTCCAGCAGGTGCATGGTGACGGGAATATGTGTAAGAGAGCAGGTCGTATCTCTGCATGAGTACCGTGCAAACTGTGCCTTCATGAATCCAAGGTGAGAGGTGTGCTTGTATGCATGCAGAGGGAGAAGTATGCCTTTAGAGGGCAAGGTAAATAACATTAAAGTTGGTATTTACAATGTCTATCTTACATAAGCTCCTGGCTCATTGATATGGCCTAAAAAGGCACTTTACAAGTACTTCATATTTCTGCAATAAGTTTATTCCAATGATCTTATCTTACTTAGAAATTAGATTTTCTTCTTGTTTATACATGAATGATAATTACACGAATCACACAAATATGTTTTATTAAACTAACCTAGACATTGAGCATAATCAAGTTTGAGTTAAACGTTGAATGATAAGGTTAATGTAGAATTTGGACTTAAATTCAACATTTTATTGAAATAAACTTTAATAAGATAATGAAAATATTTGGATTAAAAGAGAAAATTAGGTTTCAATTTTAATGAAAAGCATTAGAGACATCCATTTATCAATGAGGAGTTTGGGGTTCTCAGAGTTTCAATGCTTATGAGTGAAAAAATTATAAAGGCTCCTACTGGGCCTTTCAGTGACAATGGGACCCGAGTCTCAAGAGAACCTGCCTTTCCTGCCATAACTGAGAAATTGTGTTGTGTTCTATAAGAAACCATTGAACTGTTTCTGGAAGTTGGCTAGTTCTATGGTCTCAACACAGTGTCCTGGGAGGTTTACATAAGGCGAGAAACACTGATTCTGGCATAGCACCAAACCAGAAGTGTAGCCCCTGATTGGAGAGAGTGTCCCAAAAGTTAGCTTTATGTCAATGAGACACACTTTTGCAGTGCTCGCATTTCATGATCATCCAGTCGCTTCACTCCAATTACTTTAGCTATTACAGTAGTCTCTCTCAGACACACGGGCACAAGAGAGTTTAAGGGTGCATAGCCCATTTAACTGACGGACTCACAACCCTGTTACACAACAAAGCTTGTTTATTTTTTAGCACGCTGTGGGATGGTGTACACATATGAAGTGACAAAGCATGGGACTATATAGTCAAACCTGGCTACATGATTTGTGGAAATGTAAGCATTAATGTGGCAGGTGGTGTTTGTTTGCCCACTCATTTTTAGCTTCGATCACTATGACAGCAACCCAATCTCAAGAAAATTCTTTGATAGATGTCTCATCGAAGACGTCCATTCTAAGTCAAATGGCTTCTGGGACTCATTGATTATGAGTGTCTGGTGTGTGATTCCCTCTAGGTACCATCAAAGACCTATTTTCAGGATGCTAAGCCACACTCTCTGCACTACCTTTTGTACGGCTATTTATGATTGAGTAACTGCTCCAATCACAATAAGATTCATGGCACGTTTTGGCACCATACTAATCACCACTCACAGGAGAACAGCAACAAACGGCAAGCTGTAAGCTTCTGGGTAACCACCAATATTATGAGCAGTTTCTTGCAATCTTTTTAAAAACCAGTCATCAATACGTATTGATGTGGATAAAAAGTGTCACTTTTCAAAAATGTAACTTTAAAAATCTTCTTTAAGCTTACATTATTTTAATTATAAATGTATTCATGCCTTCTACCTTTTTTTAAAAAAACGTTTCAAACAACTAGTTACCTCTTTCTCAAAAGTGTAAATGTATCTCTGTGGATAGCTAACATATAACATAGCATAACATATTTAACATAGCATAACATATTTAGCTACTTTTGTAGATGCAGTAATTGCCATCACTTTATAAAAAAATATTATTAAGCTAATTTTGGAACAAAATCATTATAGAATATGGAGACACTGCTGTTGTATGAATGCCTATGATTATGGCCATAGCAATACAGAATATACATGTCTTATAATACCTTTGGTTTTCAATTTTTGTGGGGACATGTGCTGCAGACGAAAAGCACAATGACTAGGGACGGGAGTGGCTATGTAGCTATTCATATTTAATTCACCTGTAAGTCTCTAGTAAATGGTACAAAGTGTACCCAGGGCCTGTAAGTTAAATCTCACTACTAGACTGCAGCACACCTTGTGCCACCACTAGTGTGAGAGTGCAAAACATGACTGCAGTCCTACTACTCTAGACTGTATATACAGTAAATCTGCATTTTTTGTCTTGTCAAAACAACCCCTTTTCCCTATAAATCCTCCTTTTAAATATTAGCAAGTCACCCCTAAGTAGGCCTTAATGTCCAATACGGAAGGGTGCATGGTATTTCAAATAGCACATGGTAGCAAATTGGGTTAGTGGTTGAGGGGGTGAAACCTTACTCAAGCCGCAACCACAATTCTTGTCAGGGCAGAACACAAGTAAACCCCAAATTAACCTGTGCTCAAACCTCTGGTAGTTTGGCACTAAAACAGTCAGGCTTAACTTAGAGGCAATGTGTAAAGTAATTATGCAGCACTTCAAACAGTAATAAAGTGAAAATACAACACAAGCAAAATCGCACACCAATCTACGAAAATAGAGTAAATTGTAATAAATTATTTGACATCAAAACGGCACAATTCCAATCAGTAGTACTGGATATAGACAATTTTAAAGCTTTAGGTAAAAATATTGCTTAAAAGCACAAAGTGCCAACTGTGGTTATCTGGTCGCACAGGACCGGGACAAGGTCACAAGTTCAGGCCAACCGCGATGCAGCGCAGGCCGGATATAGGGTCCACGTTAGGCCCACTGAACAAAGTACTGTAAATCCTGGTTGCAGAGCATTGCTAGATCCCACGTTGAGGATGCTTCGTGCATCAGCAGTTCTGAGGAGCTGCGAGCTGTGGTGCGAGGTCATGCATCTAGGATGCATCACGCAGCAACAGTTCCAAGGAGTTGCCGGCTGTAATGCGAGTTCCTGCAACCTGGAGGCATCATGAAGCGGTGGTCTCAAAGACCTGCATCGGGGATGCATTATGCAGCGGTGGTTCCAATGTGGAGCTATGAGGAGATGCGTCACGCAGTGTTGGCAGCTGGCTGGCAGAGCACCTTCAGGCCCATCTTCAAGGGTCCAAGACTGGGGTGGCACTACTTGAGGGGTTGGACTCACAGCAGGCAGAATCCAGGTGCAGGGATCAAGGTGGTTGGAGCCTTTTCTCTCCCTGAGGCTCTGATCACGAGACCAGCCAACTATCACTTGGAGTCACTCTGGTGGTCCTGGGATCAAGATGCAGGTCCAGTCCTTCTCACTCAGGTAGCAGATTAGCAAGGCTGCAGAGTAGTAGTCCTTCTTGCAGCAGAGCAGCACAGCAGTCGTTCTGAGTCTTTTATAACATAACATGTGCATTTGTAAAGCGCACATTCACCCGTAGGCATCTTGCAGCTGAATAACAGATGTTTATTGTTACTCAACTCAATGGTACTCATTTTATCAACCTCAAATGGATGAAAGGTTGAGTGGACCTGCCGGGATTTGAACCTGCGATCATGAGGTCCAACACAGGCCATCGCAGAGGATGCATTAGTTCACTGAGCCACCGGGCCCGGTTCCTCAGGTCCAGAGGTGTACTGAAGAGTTGGGTCTGTGGGTCCACTATTAATCCTTGGTGCCAGCTTTAAAGTAGAAGTTTCTGGAGTCCCATGCCTACAGAGGTGTCTGGAATTTCCTGCCTCCCTGCACTGGCCCCATCTTGTCTGGGGGCACAAAAGACCAGTGTGAAACACTTTGTGAGTGTGCTGAGGCCGAGTCTTTGTGAAGTAAGACCAACCACCAGCTATACCTAGTCACGTGACCCAGGATACAGGCTGCGGGTACCAAATGGTTGGGACAAAAAAAATGCCAACTTTCTAAAAGTGAAAGTGCCAACAAATGGATTTATTTCAGCAAACTTTTAAATCAATTTGTTAAATATTTAAGATGTCCAAAAAGTGACATGCAAACTGAATAAAGTCCTTATTAAACAAGAGCAAAAATGACAATGCAGGTGTATATGTTAGCAAACTTGTATTTCAGAAGAAAAAAATATTTAACACAAGATTATAGGGGTCTAACATATAAATCTGAAAAAATACATTGACATTGTATAATTCTGATAAATTAAAATCTTCCCCAACATATTTCGATGTATAGACAACCCACTTTCAAGCATATAACATGAGACTGTCTCCCATAGAAGTACAAAATCAGTGTTAACAAAATTTTCAAAGGAAAGTTGTGTTATGCATCGACGTTTCTGTCTCGGTTGTGAAACATCAATGAGACCATATTCAGGACTGTGTCTTTCTTATGAAGAAGAAGGACCCCCTAAGAGAATGAAGCAATCACTAATTAGAAATGATTATAACCTAAAAAATATATATGTACACCTGCAGAAAACAAACTTAGAAACACGTGAGGAAAGAAAGCCATCACCATGCAAATGAATCAGCACTTAATCATAGTGAATGGAAAACGCGCCCTTTCATGCAACATGTAGAGTGCTTAAGAGTAACCGAAATGTGTACAGATTTATAGAAACTTATGAGGAGAAATTGAAAGAGACTGGACACCTTCACCGAACTGCACCCGCTGCGAATTGGTAGGTTACTGAAATCAACAAATCTCACTATAAGTCAAATATAGGGCAGTGCTCAGCAAAAAGATAAAATCCTGAACAGTTGAAAGTGCTCTGAAGAACATAAAGAAAAATAACACTGTTCCAACAGGCATGTTAAGAGTAACAACTGAGAGTGTACTAAATGTCAATGTATTTTGAGATTTATATTTTGAATCCCTGTAATTTTGTGTTAAATATTTTTTCTTTTGAAATATAAGTTTGCTGCAGTGTCATCTTTGCTCTTGTTTAATAGGAACTTGATTCAGTTTGGATGTCACTTTTTGGACTTCTTAAATATTTAACAAATTGATTTAAAAGTTTATGTTGAAATAAATCTCTTGTCGGCACTTACACTTTTTTTGCATATTAGTTACACAAGCCTACAAGGGTATATTGGGTTATACTTTTGTATGAATAACTTTCTAAAAGTGCCATTTCAGAATTATTATTAAAACAGATTTATAAAGCGCATGGCTACCCACCAAGGATTTCCACGCGCTATGCTCCTCAAGGTGGCACAAGTCAAGTTAGCGCTGCACACTGAATCAGAACAACCAGGTTTTTAACAGTTTGTGGAAGACTGAAAGAGAGCAACAAGATCTCATAGAAGATGGTAAGGAGTTCCATAGCTATCCAAATAGGAGAAAGCCCAACCCCCTTGACAGGATCTCCTCACTCTTGGATCTACAGCAAGATCAGAGTTGCTGGAATGCAGAGAACGATTTGGCTTGAAAGGCGACACCAAAGATCTGAGTTAGTGGGGACCAGTTTTTGACATACATTAATGCATGTAACAGAATCCTTTAAATTGAACTCCGCGTTCGATTGATAACCAGTGAAGATCATGAAGAAGTCTGGCCATAGACGTGAATTTTGCTTGAGTAAGACCTTGGGGACATCTAGGTAACAAATATTACCATAGTCCAGCCTGGCAATAATCAAGGCCTGAATCACTGTTCTTTGGGCTTAGACAGGAAGACTTCCAAGGATTTTCCTCAGCCACCCTACGATTCCAAAACAGATGGATGCAACCTTGGTGGTCTGATGGTCACTGATAGCTTGTTGCCAAGCCAAAAATCAATATTATTGACTATGGGGTACTGGAGTTGGAGATGCGCCCAGATCCTCAGGTCCTAGATGGGGTCTCCAAAAGTGAGGTTGGCTGACCACCAAAAGAATCTCAGTCTTATCCCCATTCCATTTGAGGGAGTTAGCTTTCATCCATGCTGATACTTTCGTAAGGCAGGTATTCAAAGCGTTGGCACTCTGATTCTCCTGAGGTGACAGGGAGACGACAAGCTGGGTGTTGTCAGCATATCAAAAAAGTCTGAGACCGCAACTTTCCACAATATCCACAAGTGGCCTGATGTAGAGATTAAATAGGGTGGGACTGAGAGTGGAGCTCTAAGGTACACCAGATGATAATGGGTAAGGCTTTGACCAATGCTGTTGAGTATGTACCTGGACGACACGGTGCTACAGGAAAGAACTTAGCCAGGTCAAGGTCTCGCTATGCACACCCATCTCCTCTAATCTTTGGAGAAGCATTGTTGGACCTGGCATCCTTGGCATAGTTTCCCCTCAATTTTTGCCTTCAGATCTCCTGCTTTTGTTGACTTAATTTTTGCTGGCCTTAGGACCCTGGGCACTTTACCACTGCTAACCAGTGCTAAAGTGCATATGGTTTCTGCTTTAAACATGGTAACATTGGCTTTTCCACAATTGGCATATTTTATTTACTTATAAGTCCCTAGTAAAGTGCACTACATGTACCCAGGGCCTGTAAATTAAAAGCTACTGGGAGGGGAGGGGGAGCTGCAGCACTTATTGTGCCACCCACCTCAGTAGCCCTTTAAACATGTCTTAGGCCTGCCATTGCAGAGTCTGTGTGTGCAGTTTTAAACTGCCCTGTCGATCTGGCAAGTTAACCCTTGTGCCAGGCCCAAACCTTCCTTTTTACTACATATAAGTCACCCCTAAGATAGGCCCTGGACAACCCAGGGCCAGGGTGCAGTGTGTTTAAAAAAGAAGGGCATGTAATTTTAAGCTTTACATGTTCTAGTAGTGAAAAACTCTTAATTTCTTTTTTCACTATTGCAAGGCATGTCGCTCCCATAGGGATTATCTTGTTACATCCTACAGGTGTCATTTCTAATTGGGAAGAGATGAACTCCAAGTTTGGTGTCTCTGGAATCGCAATGTAAAATCCCCGCTGATGGTGAAGTTAGATTTTAAATTGTAATTCTGCAAATGCCACTTTTAGAAAGTTGGCATTTTCTTACTTTAACCATTTGGTGCCTTCTGCTTGTATCTGAATACACGTCTAGGGTGACTAAAAGCTGGGCTTTGTGCATTCCCTCTAGACAGCCGCACACAAAGGGAACTTAGGTGTGACTGATGGGCCACCACATTCTGATAGGCCATCTTGGGCAGAATGGGAGGGAGGAGCTGACACTTACACCTGAATAGTCTGTGTCGTGTCCCCACACAAAGGGCTGCATAGTCCCTTCTAGTGAGTCTGGAGCCAGGGAAGAGACTATGTGCACTTGAAATGCCTGTCTTTGAAATCTTCCCCCACTTCAAAGGCACAACTGGGTATAAGTACTGGACCTCTGACACCACAAACTCAGTACACTTCTGGACCTGTGGATACTTTGCCAGGAAGGACTGCTACAAGGACTGCCACTCTACTACTGTGCTGGACCTGCTGCCTGCTGACCTCTTGCCTGGGAGTAAGAAGGGCTGGACCTGCATCTCTCCAACCCAGAACCAAAGTGACTCATAGGGCTTGTCTGCTTACCTCCTATTGGAAGTCTCAGGGTCATCAAAGATTTCCAACCATCCACCTACAGCACCTTGACTCTGCCATCTGAGAGTCTTGCCCTGCCAAGTGGTGCCAATATCAGGCCTGGGCCCTTGGAAGTGGGTATAAAGTGCTGCTACTGCCAAAATCCATGCATCGTTGTTTATGCGCTGCTCTGAACCAACACATTTCTTTTGACTATGACGCATCGCAGCTGCTGTGAGGATAGAGTACATCGCTTCACCATCGTCGCGGCGCATCACCTACAGCTTCGGTGCATCTCCGACTTTGTTCGGCTCGGAACCAATGCATCGCCTACATCCTAACGATCATCGGTGACGCACCGCCTCCTCTGCTCCACGCATCTGATCTTCGTCGACAACGCAAACAAGGTACTTTGCAGTGGGACAAGGTTGGTCCCTGTATCCAACCCATGGTCCATTGCGGTCGGCCTGAACTTTTGGATTTGACACAGTTTAGTTCGACCAGATAGCCCGGGTTGGCACTTCATGCTTTTAAGCATTACATTTCAGTTTAATCTTTAAAAATTCATAACTCTGGTTATACTTATCAGATTTTTGGCGTTTTGGTCTTGTTATTTTCAATAAATTAAGTTCTATTTTATATTCTAGGTATATTTTTGTGCAGTGGTGTTCTCACTGTTTTACTGTTTGAAGTGTTGCACAAATACTTTACACATTGCCTCTTAAGTTAAGCCTAACTGCTCTTTGCCAAGTTACCAGAGGGTGAGCACAGGTTAATTTAGGGTGTGTATCTGACTTATGCTGGCTAAGATTGTGGTTCCAGCTTAGACAGGGTGCATACATCTGCCAACAAGAAATTCAATTTCTAACAAGTATACTATAGTTAACTGTTTCAAACGCGGCACTGAGATCTAAAGGAATCAAAACAGCAGTACCACCTTTATCTAACTTCCACCTTAGATGTTCAGTGACGCAGAGAAGAGCTGATGCCGTACTGTGGCTGGCTCTAAAACCCGATTGAGAGGGGTGCAGTATACCATTTAGTTCCATATTCACTGTAAAGTTGTTTATTCACTTGTCTTACAAAAACTTTGGTAAACTAGGCAAAAGGGAGATTTCCCTATAATAGGACCAAGTAAAAGGGTCAAGATTCGTTTTTTTCAGCAAGGGCATAATCATTGCGTGTTTCCACTCCTTAGGGATGCTACCTTCTGAGAGTGATGCATTCAGATGCTGAGTTAGTATTTCTATAAATTGTGGGCCAAGTTTGCCAAACACCGAAGGTGGAAAAGGGTCTAAAGGTGAACCTGATTTGATTGCGTTAAACAGCAAGGTAAAAGTCGGGAGGTCCAATGGCAGAAAGGAACTCAGCGAGCTAGGCGGGGGAAGTCCTGTGGTGAGATCCTCCTTATGTGAAAGTGCGAGCATTAAGGTGCAACACAGGCGTTGCCACAGGTAGTATCACAGACGTTAACACAGGTCACAGGTGCAGCTCAAGTGTTATCTAACTTCAATTGTGACTTACAACAGTTAGGGCCGGGCGTAGAAGAAAATGAAGCCTGAATGTCAGCAACCTTTTTAGAAAAAAAGCTCGCTAGTTTGTCACACTGAGGTAGTAAAAGAGAAGCAACAGGAGAGATATTCATGGGATCTGTTAAAGTTTTTACTACTTGAAAATGGGTTTTGGGGCCATGGTTATCTTTTCCAAATAGAAAAAGGATCTGGTACTGCTGCAATTTTTATGATAGTCTTTAAGAGCCAGCTTATACTTTTGTTTATCCTTTTCACAATAGGATTTATGACAGACACTTTCCAAGTGTTTACAGGTCTTTTTCTTTTTGCGCAAGGCATCACTAACCTATTGTGCTGGGGGAAGGGTGCTATGATGCATCACACGTAAAATAGGAACTAAAGAGCAGGAGCGGCTGGTGCAGGTAAGAGCGGTGAGGCGGGGGGTCAACAGACGACGATTAGGGAAATTAAAATAAAAAGAAGAAAACCACTTGCCTTGCGCTCGCCGCATCACCAACTCACATCTTGTGGATCCCTCTAACCAGTAAAAGTTACTTCTACAGCATGAGCAATGAGGATTTGCAGTTCTGCCTGGGAGTGTGGCAACTCAGCCCTCCAAGGAGGAGCATGGGAGCCATCTCTATGCTAGATGGGTAAAAGGTTACTTGCTAGAAAAGCAAGATTAAATCCTGCATCCCTGCTTTCTATTCAGAGTTATACAGGAGCATTTCTGAGCTACCATAGCCACATGCAACATCGAGGAAGCACTCACAAACACTTACAGGAATTGCACCTTTAAAGAGCTGTACCCACAGCAAGTCCAGCTGCTTGCCCCATGCCACTGTCTGATTTTCCAGCAGCACCCCTCCATCTTGACCATGTCTCATGATAGTATTAAATACTCACAGGTACCCAGAAGCAAGTACAATGGGGATCTTCAAATGGCCCATTTAGGCATGCAGCTCTAAATCAAATGCCTTCCCTCACAAATAGATTTGGTATGATGCTCTGTTGCAGACAGACAAAAGAATATGATGTGTACCTCCCCTCTCCACAGGATTTGATGGTGTGGAGGGTCGAAGGCATCCTCTGAAAGTTGGGAGATGGATGGGGAAAACAGAAGCAAGGCTTCAGAAAGCAGAGTAAAGTGCTTTGCTGATCCGGAAGAAGACAACATGCATCACTTGTGTAAGTATTGCAAAACAGTGCAAGACATGGGGGCAAATGACAAATTTTTCATGCAAAGCTTCACAACGTCCAAATTTCCCGTGAAAGCGAAAAACAGCAGAAACTCATATGTTTTAAAATCGGCCTACTACGGCTGTCATCGGCTGCACTGGTGCTAAACCTCTGCGTTGTATGTAATGTGTTGCAGAGGTCAATGTGGGCTGTCTAACATAGGATTTCTATTGTAAGCATACCCTTCTAGTAGAAAAATTTCGCCTTGTTAGCACCTGCTTCAAGGAGGGGTTATTTTTCCATGAAAAACCAGGGCTTTGTATCAAAACCTAGGGGTGTTTATGCTGATCTGCTGCGAAAAAAGGCATGCCTTTGCACTAGAAAGTAAATACTTTCTGTTGTTTTGCGCTGGTGCAGGCCTCTAGTTAATGTGGTCCTTGGTGTTAAGTTCGAGCACCGTTCACTCTTAGATAAAGCTTCAGAGGAGGGGTCAGGATAGGTGGATTGCAACTGAGTGGGAGGGCTCTTGAAGTGAATGAGAGGGCATTTAGTGCTTTACATGCGGGGCATGTAGGGATTTAGAAAGGAAGAAAACATCTCATTCCGCACCTTCTTGTGGCAGTATCAACCCAGATTTCAGTTTCCTGAATATTATTTTGCAAAACTCAGATCACAATAAAATAAAAAGTGATTAGCACATTTCTTAACAGTGGAGAGTTTGGTGCATTAGTTATTTCTAAAACTGGGTTAATTCAGATTAAGTGAAGGATAACCTGGAGAGGTGCATACATCTTTCCTGAAAGTAAGTAGAGAACACTGTGCTATTGATGCAGGTTAAAAATTGTTCGAAACTAATGTAGCTCTTAGTCCTGACAGTCTTTGGTGTAGTCTTCCCCAATCATGTTGCCTTCTCCCCTCCTGTTGATGAAATTTGGCCTTAGAACTCTGTCCATGTTGCCACTGCTAACCAGTGCTGAAATGCTTGTGAGCACTCCTTAAAACATGCTAGAATTGGCTTACACCAGCCGCGGTCCGTGCAGGTAACAGCGGTAGGGCCGTGTGTGGGGAGGGGGGATTTCGAGGGACGATGCCAAGGGAAAATTAATTATTTATTTAATTTTCCCTCTGCATCGTGCCTCGAAATCACCCCCCACCTGGCCCCACCGTCACTTCGCTGTTACCTGCAAGGACCGCGGCTGGCTTACACTCAAATGAAATAGTTGAGTTGGCTCATACACTCAGGTTTGAGTTGTAATGTATCTGTATTGGCGTTATTAGTTAGATACTGGGCGTGCAATAGGGTATCGTTTTCTGGTCCCAAGCGTGTTTAAATATTCAAATACCGCTTCCCCTGGGGAAGCATCCCCTATTTGCTCTGAGGATTCCCGTTAAGGAAAAGTTCATCTGAAATTTCACGATCTTGCTTTTAATTTAATCAATTCCACTTAGTTGGCTCATCAAATTATTCCTTTATTGTGTTTTTACTCTCATGAGATTACAGCATTTCAAGAGTATTACGATCTGTAGATCCATTTGTATGATAAATCATCAAGTTAAACAATCCCAGTGCATTTTGGGCTGAAATAGCCCTTCTTCAGGGGATATTTTGTTCTGAAAGAAATATGGTGAGGTGAAGTGAGAAACGAGCTGTCAAGAACAGAGTATACCCATCACCGGATGCTGTGCACGGTGGTACTCAAGGGTGGTAATGTTAACCATAATAGCACATATAGAGGACCAGATAATCAGGAAGCTGTTGGTATCAAAAACCTCCAGTTACTTTGTCTGCACTGTGTGGACATGGTTCCATGATCGACGCACATGAAATAAGGTGGTGTCAAACAAAGGTTTGATAAACGTAAAAAAAGGTGGTGTCAAACAAAAGGTTTATTAAACCTAAAAAACTTGTAAAAACATTGCTTCCTCCTCGCATACTCACATAATGTGCCGAACAGTGATGGATTATCAAGATGGTAGAAGTGACAATACAATGCTCAACGCGGATAATAAACTTCACAAGTGTATGTGTGGAGGTCTTACATGCCTCTGATCTATGCGTTAGCTACTAAGGTGAATAGTAAACGGAATGATCTAATGGTTAAGCATATGAAGTATGCAGCAATTAGTTACGATGTTAAGACTACTCGACACAGGGTACGACTTTGCAAACATGCGGTCAGTGCAGGGATTAGTGGTTGGGTGTCGGGATAAGCGACTGTACACATGTGGGTAAAGGCCGCAAGGTAGGTAATATGCATCTCTATATTACGAACTCTGTGTGCCCCTGTGAATGCACTTGTGAATACGTAATATGTGCATTTGAACAAAGAGATGCACAGATCCGAATACATGCATATAATCGAAGTATACAAACACACATATATGCACCTTTTGTGTCTTGTGCATGCTATTGATGCACATTTGCATTTTGAATATGGTGGTCATGTAGGGAAGAGCCAGCTCTTGAGTAATAATGATCACAGACCACACATAAAAAGGTCAAAGGCTTTATTTCAGTTAAGTTTAAGAAGATCCCCACCAACTACCCGCCATGACAGAAGCAACCAACAATTGCCCCACAGCAGCAACACAAATGAAATCTGTCAATAAAGGCTTATGAAATAACTTTACACAGAGGTTGGGTCAACATACCATGCACTGCTCATTGTATAGACATAAGTAAATGCATAAATACATTTAAATGTCAGAATAACCATTTTAAGAAGAAAATGATAATATATCACATTAAAAAATCCTCATCTTTTCACTAAAAAAACAAAGGTTACAGGGACATTATAGTTAGGCTGACATTTCACTAGCACCAAACCAGAGAAATTCAGCTGTTATAGTTAGCTGAGCTAACTATAACTCGTGCCCCCGCAATGCACTGCTGATGACGTCACATATCACATCACTCAAAACATGGTCAGTGACATCACTGATTACATCTCAAATGACATCACTGATGACATCATCCAGTGACTGAGTGTTTCTAAAAAGTTTAAGAATGTTATATATATATACGCCAAGGTGTATTCGAAGAATGAGTGGGTGTATGAGTGTCTGTATGGTTGATTTAGTGGGTGCATGACTGACTGTATAAGTGAGTGATTAAAGTTGTCTTAGTGAATGTATGGGTGAGTGACTAATCTATGTGAATGTGTGTATCAGTCTGTCAGTTGGTGTGTAAGTGGCTGCATGGGTTGGTGAGTAGGTACATGAGTGTCTATATGGGTTATTGATTAGTTGTCTGAGTACCTGTATGGGTGGCTGAGTGTCTGTGTGGGTGGATGAGGGTGTGTGTGACTCCCTGCATGGATGTATGAGTGGGTGAATCCCTGGATGTTTGGGTTCATGAGTGTGTCTGTGAGGGACTATATTGGCGAGTGAGTGTGCGTATGGCTGTGTCAGTGACTGATTGGATGTCTCAGTGGTATATGGGTGAGCAACTGCAATTATGAAAGGCAGTATATGTGAGTGTTGGAGTATATAAGTGACTGTATGTGTGAGTGAGTGATTGTGAGAGTGTCTGTGTGGGTGAGTGTGTGCTTCTGTCAGCAACTGTAAGGATTTATCTATGAACCAGTGAGTGGGTATGTATGTAGTGGTGTGTCAATGGTTTCAAGAATGGTAGTCTAAAATTTGGAGTGGGTGTATAAAAGGTTATATTGGGGTGTGAGTAGGTGCATCAGAGATTATGTGGATGATGTCATATGTGATGTCATGAGTGTCACTGACCATGTCATGAGTGATGTAATAAGTGACGTCATCAGCAGTGCATTGCGGGGGCGCGAGGTATAGTTAGCTCAGCTAAGTATAACAGCTGAATTTCTCTGGTTTTGTGCAAGTGAAATGTCAGCCTAACTACAACGTCCCTGTAACCTTTGGTTTTTTTCAGTGAATTTCAAAGGTTTTTTAAATGCTAATTCCTAACTATAACGTCCCTAAAACTTGTGGTTTTTTCAGTGAATTTCCAAGGTTTTTTAAATGCTAATTCCTAACTATAACGTCCCTGTAAAGAGGCAAGAGAAGTGCAGAAAGAGGAAGAAACGTGCAGAAAGAAGCAATAGAAGTGCAGAAAGAGGCAAGGGAAATGCAGAAAGAAGCAAGAGGTGCAGAAAGAAGCAAGAGGGATGCAGAAAGAGGCAAGAGAGGTGCAGAAAGAGGCAAGAGAAGTGAGAAAGAGGAAGAAAGGTGCAGAAAGAGGAAGAAAGGTGCCGAAAGAGGAAGAAAGGCGCAGAAAGAGGAAGAAAGGCACAGGCACAGAAAGAAGCAAGAGAAGTGCAGAAAGAAGCAAGAGAGGTGCAGAAAGAAGCAAGAGAAGTGCAGAAAGAAGAGAGTGATGTGCAGAAAGAGGCAAGAGATGTGCAGAAAGAGGAAGAGATGTGCAGAAAGAGGCAGAGATGTGCAGAAAGAGGCAAGAGAGGTGCAGAAAGAGACACAAGAAGTACAGAAAGAGGAAGAAAGGTGCAGAAAGAGGCAAGAGATGTGCAGAAAGAAGCAAGAGAAGTGCAGGAAGAGACAAGAGAAGTGCAGAAAGAGGAAGAAAGGTGTAGAAAGGAGCAAGAGACATGCAGAAAGAGGCAAGAAAAGTGCAGAGAGAGGAAGAAAGGTGCAGAAAGAAGCAAGAGAAGTGCAGAAAGAAGAGAGTGACGTTCAGAAAGAAGCGAGTGAGGTGCAGAAAGAGGCAAGAGAAGTGCAGAAAGAGGAAGAATGGTGCAGAAAGAAGGAAGAGAAGTCCAGAAAGAGGCAATAGAAGTGCAGAAAGAGGCAAGAGAACTGTAGAAAGAGGTAAGAGAGGTGCAGAAATAAGCAAGAGGGGTGCAGAAAGAAGCAAGAGAGGTGCAGAAAGAGGCAAGAGAGGTGCAGAAAGAGGTAAGAGAGGTGATTTTATGAGTGCATGGGTAGTGCGTGAGTGATTGGATGAGTGCATGTGTAGTGCCTGGGTGATTGGATGAGTGCAAGCATAGTGCCTGAGAGAATGCATAAGTTCATGGTTAGTGCCTGAGTGAATGCTTGAGTTGAAGAGTAGTGCTTTGGTGATTGGATGAGTGCAAGGCTAGTGTCTGGGTGATTGGATGAATGCATGCATAGTGCTTGGGTGATTGGGTGAGTGCATCCGTAGTGCCTGAGGTGGTGCACTGCTGAATGGGGGATCAAGTCCACTTTAGTCCTGAAGTTCTCAGGACACAAGGGGACCTCATCACCCCACCAGCAGTGCACCAAGATTCGCGTTTGCAGAGTGTTGTAAAAAGGGGTGTGGCCTCGGACCACCTCTCAGCAATCCCACTGTGTGGGGCTTACTGGAGGTACCTGGTGGGCTAGTTTGCCCCAAGGACCCTCACTAGCGATGGGGACTTCATCCCCCAACCAAGAGCATGCCAGGAGGTGCGTTTGCAGAGTAGTGGAGAAAGGGGCGGGGCTTCCGGCGAGCTGCGGTTCGTCTTTTGTTTTTTTAAATTATGAAAGGGGGCTGTGTAGCCCCCCTTCCCTCTGGGCTTTTGGGCCCTGGGGACCCCATCCCCTGGGATCCGACCTATTTTTTAATGCTTAATTAATTAGAAAGGGAGGGGCGCGTGTGACCCCCCCTCCCGAGATCGATATATGTCCGGGGACCCCATCGCCCGGGGCTGGGCCTTTGTTTCTTTTGTTTTTTTTAAAGGGGAGGGGGGACATGCGACTCACCTCCCCAGGCTGATTTCGGCCCCGGGGACCCCATCCCCCAGGGCTTGGCCATTTTTTATTTATTTTAATTTTTATTTTGTAAAGGAGGGGGGCGCGTGGCCCCCTCCTCAGGCCAACATCGGCCCCGGGGACACAATCCCCCGGGGCCTGGCTGTTTTAAAAAAAAAATTACAAAAAGGGAGGGGGGCAGCCCCCCTCCCGGGCCATTTTCAGCCCTCAGGGACCCCATCCCCCGGGGCTTGGCCTCTTCACTGGGGACCGCAGGGGAGCCCCAAGGCCCACGCGGTCGCTGCCCGCTCCCGCCTCCTGCGGGAGCCAGCATTGCTTTTGGACAAAGGGAGCTGCTGACATGCAGCTCCCTTTGCCCAAAAGTAATTCTGCTTTGCTTCATGGAAAGCAAGAGCAGTTTTCCTGCTCTCGCTTCCATGAAGCAAAGCAGAAGTTTGCTATGGCATGGCGGGAGCACCAGAGCCGGCTCTGGGGGCTGATGGTCCCCAGGGACATAGAGGGCTCCTGGAGGGGGCCGCGTGGCCCCCCTCTCATCTTTGTAATAGCCCTGGAGGTGGTGGTCCTCGGGCCGGGGGTCCGCAACGGACACCCACATTTATTTGATCTGTGCCCCGGGGATGTGGTGGTCCCCAGGGCAGTGTGGGGGGGCTCAAGCCCCCCCACACTTCTTTTATAATTTTAGCCCCGGGGAGGTGGCAGTCCCCGGGGCTGCGGGGGGGCCGTGTGACCCCCCTCATTTAATAAAATAAGCCCCGGGGAGGTGGTGGTCCCCGGGGCAGTGTGGGGGGCAGGAGACCCCCCACACTTCGTTTAAAAAAGGTGGCGGTCCCCGGGGCTGTTTGTGGACCGCGTGCTCCGCATTTAAATGAGTATCGCCCCAGCGAGGTGGAGGTCCCTGGTGCAGCGGGGGCCCCCGCGGTCCCCAGCACAATAATTTTTATTGCCCCCGGGACCTGGCCCACCCAGGGGCTTAAAAGAAACGAAGCGCGTGAGACCGCACTTCATTTTGGTTTTTTTGGTCGGGATTCACGCACCCAGCGCGAATCCCGCAGAAAATGCTTTTTTGGGCCCTCGGGGGTCCCTGTAGGACCCCCTGAGCAGGTCATGGTGTTTCTACCCTGCCCCCTTTTCTTGTTGTTTTATCGTTTTTGGCTGCCAACGCTTCCTGGTTTGAAGTGTTGGCAGCCAATCAGATCTCAGGCTCGAGATCGGGAGGGTTCGCGGATCCTTCGAGTCCATACATGGATATCTGTAAATATTTAAATTTAGCAGGAACTACTGAACGGATTTACACCATTTAACAAAAAGAATGCTTTCTGAACCAAGAGCTACATTTTTGTCAAATTTGGTGTAATTCCGTTCAGCAGTTCGGGCTGTAGCCTTGTCTAAAGTTTCCTATGGAAATTAACATGGAGAAAACGCGTTTTGAGATCCCCTTTTTTTCCTCAGCCCCCGCTTGACGAATCATACCGACACTTTCAAGACAGGAGCTGACCCGAGTGCCCCATTAGTTTTGAAAATTTCGCGAAGATTCGTCAAACAGTGCCAAAGATATTGGCAAACGAAAAAACGCTTTTCCTATGGAAACTAGGTTCTAACTATAACTACCTACTGGCGACCAGACCCAAGGGCTGCGGGGGGGCTGCATGACCCCCCCTCATTTAATAAAATAATCCCCAGGGAGGTGGTGGTCCCCGGGGAGAGATATATATATATATATATATATATATATATATTCACTGAAAAAACCATAAGGTTTTAGGGACAGTTATAGTTAGTTGGACATTGCACTCGTACAAAACCCGTGAAATTCCCCGTTATAGTTAGTTCAGGTAACTATAACTCGCGCCCCGCAATGCACTGCTGATGACGTCACATATTACATCACTCATGACATGGTCAGTGACATCACTGATGACATCACTGATGACATCTCAAATGACATCACTGATGACATCACTGATGACATCATCCAGTGACTGTGTGTTTCTGTAAAGTTTAAATATGTTTAATATATATAGGGAAAGGCGTATTGAAGAATGAGTGGGTGTAGAAGCGCCTGAATGGATGATTTAGTAGGTGCGTGACTGAGTCTATAAGTGAGTGATTAAACGTATCTTACTGTATGCATGGGTGAGTGACTAAACTGTGTGAATGTCTGTATCCGTCTGTCTGTTGTTGTGTAAGCAACTGCATGGGTTTCTGACTAGCTAAATGAGTGTCTATATGGGTTATGGATTGGTTCTCTGAGTATCTGTATGGGTGCCTCAGTGTTTGTGTGGGTGGGGTGTGTGTGACTCTGTGCATAGATGTGTGAGTGGGTGATTCACTGGGTGCATGGTTTCAAGAGTGCGTCTGTGATGGACTGTATGGGTGGGTGAGTGTGTGTATGGGTGTGTTAGTGATTGAATGTATATCTCAGTGGTACATGTGTGAGTAACTACATATGTGAAAGGCAGTATATATGTTGGTTGGAGTATATAAATGGCTATAAGTGAGAGTGTGTGATTGTGAGAGTGGCTATATGGATGAGTGTGTACTTGCATCAGTGATTGCATAGGAGCGTAAGAATGTGCTAGTATTTTTATGAGTAAGTGAGCTGGTGTGTATAACTGTATAGGTGAGTAAATTGGAGTGTGATTAATTATTTGCATGACTGACTAGGTGTGTGAGTACCTCTATGGATGAGTTGCGTTGTGTGAGTGTTTATATAGGTGTATGAGTGCATATGATAGTCCTGTACTGAGTGACCGTAAGTATGAGTGACTGTACGGGTGAGTGAGTAGATGTGTGTGTGTAGACCTAAGAATCAGTGAGTGGGTATGTACTTATTGGTATTGGAGTGTGTATCGTTTTGAGAATGGCAGTCTGTAATTTAGAGTGGGTGTTTCAAAACTTATATTAGGGTGTGAGAAGATGCATTAAATTCTCACATGGATGATGTCATCAGTGATGTCATCAGTGATGTCATTTGAGATGTCATCAGTGATATCATCAGTGATGTCACTGACCATGTCATGAGTGATGTAATATGTGACGTCATCAGCAGTGCATTGCGGGGGCGCGAGTTATAGTTACCTGAACTAACTATAACGGGGGAATTTCACGGGTTTTGTACGAGTGCAATGTCCAACTAACTATAACTGTCCCTAAAACCTTATGGTTTTTCAGTGAATTTCTAAGGTTTTTTAAATGCTAATTTCTAACTATAACGTGCCTGAAACCTATGGTTTTTTCAGTGAATTTCAAAGGTTTTTTAAATGCTAATTTCTAACTATAACGTGTCTGAAACCTATGGTTTTTTCAGGGAATTTCAAAGGTTTTTTAAATGCTAATTCCTAACTATAACATGTCTGAAACCTACGGTTTTTTCAGTGAATTTCAAAGGTTTTATAAATGACAATTTTTAAATGTATTAATTGTTATATTTATTTTTTTCATACTGATTTACTACATTTTTAGAAACAATTTTTTTTACATATTTTATTTTTTAAATTACATTGTAATTACATTATACATTACAAAAAATACTTTCTCAGAATGAATTACTTTAGTTTAAATACTTTGCAGATAGGCAATAGACATTTAAGTACAGTAGTTACAGTTGTTGCAATGGGCAACACATTTTCAAACACAATGCAACATTCAGCTCAATGTGAATTTCTAGTTAAATGCAATTAGTGTCTTTATGGATTACTTTTCTAACCACAGGACTGGATCCTAGATTCAGTCCTGGGACATCTCCTGTAAACAGTTGAGTAAAAGCGTTTTGGTTACAGTAGTGATTTTTAAGGAATATTATTGTATTTTAAAAGTTGACACTTAGAAACTTTTTCTCATAGAATCACCAATGTTATCCTATGGAAGGAAATTCACTTAGCAGGTAAAAACTGTTATCGTTACTTTTTCTTACTCAGTGTTGGATCCTGGATCCAGCACTGGTGCATCTCCTGTAAACAGTTGAAAGAATGCGTTTAAGTCATACAGGCGATTTTTAAGGAATATTTGTAGTTTGTGAAAATCGACACTTTGAAACTTTTCTGCTGAAAACCAGACAATGGATTCCTATGGAAGGAAATACAAGTTACTGGTAAGTACGGTTAGAATTACTTTTCAGGGTCAGTGCTAGGCTAAAAGATGCAGCACTGGGTTCTCTCCTGATAACAGGTGAGTAAATTGGAATTCGTACTTTGGTTGATTTTAGAGGAATATTATAAAGTTCCAAAACTCCACACTTAGAAGAATTTCCAAGTGAAACCAGTCAATGTTAGCCTATGAAGGAAATTCAAGTTACTGGTAAGTACGGTTAAAATTACTTTTGAGGATCAGTACTGGGCTGAAAGATGCAGCACTGAGGTCTCTCCTGATAACAGGTGAGTAAATCGGAATTCGTATTTCGGCTGATTTTAGAGGAATATTTGTATGTTTCAAAAATCAACACTTAGAAACTTTTTCAGCAAAAAGCAGGCAATGATATCCTATGGAAGGAAATTTAAGTTACTGGTAAGTACGGTTAAAATTACTTTTCAGGATTAGTACTGGGCTGAAAGATGCAGCACTGAGGTCTCTCCTGATAACAGGTGAGTAAATCAGAATTCGTAGTTCGGCAGATTTTAGAGGAATATTTGCACAATGGTGAAGGGAGGGGGCGGGGCCTGAGGTGACATCTGTGAAACGCGCCCTGTGGCGCTTTTTAAGTTGGGGGATTAAGTCCCCTTGAATCATGAGGGTCCCTAGGGGCCAACTAGCCCACCAGGAACCTCCAGCATGTGCCAGGGGGCTGCGTTGCAGAGACGTGTAGAGAGGCCACACCCCTTTTACACCTCTCTGCAACGCAGCTCTGTGGCGCTTTCTGGATGTACCTGTTGGGCTAGTTGGCCCCAGGGACCCTCAGGATTGAAGGGGATTTAATTCCCCATCTTAAAACGCGCCATGGGGCCTGTTTGCACACATGTCACCTCAGGCCCCGCCCTCCCTTCACCACTGTGCAAACGCGCCCGTGGCGCATTTTAAGTCGGGGGATTAACTCCCCTTGAATCCTGAGGGTCCCTGGGGTGCAACTAGCCCACCAGCTACCTCCATTAAGCGCCACAGAGCTGCGTTGCACAGGTGTGTAAAAGGGGCGTGGCCTCTGTCCACCTCTGTGCAACGCAGCCCCTGGCGCATACTGGAGGTTCCTGGTGGGCTAGTTGGCCCCCAGGGACCCCCAGTATTCAAGGGGAATTCGTTCCCCTCTGCAAACGCGCCAGGGCGCGTTTGCAGAGTGCTGTCAAAGAGGGGCGTGGCCTCCCTCGCGATGCCGTTTTTTAATTTTTTTTTTTTTTTTTTAAAGGGGGCTGTGTGGCCCCCTTTTTAGTAATTTTTGAGCCCTGGGGACCCCATCCCCCAGGGCCTGTCCCCCTTTTAAAAAAATAAAATAAAAAGGACTGGGAAGGGGACCGCGTGGGCCCCCTCCCGTGGCCAATTTCGACCCGGGGACCCCATCCCCCGGGCCATAGCCACCTTTTTTTTTATTTGATGGAGGGGGCTGCCTGGCCCCCTCCTAAGGCCTCCTTAGGCCCCGGGGACCCCATCCCCCGGGGCTGGCCCTATCCTTTTGGGGTCCGTGGGGGACCCCAACTCCCCACGGACCCTGCTGGCTCCCCGCCTCCTGCGGCATTGCTTTTCCACATGGGGAGCTGCTAATATGCAGCTCCCCATGTGGAAAAGCAATTCTGCTTTGAATTTTGGAAGAGAGAGCAGGTTTCCTGCTCTCTCTTCCAAAATCCAACGCAGTTTGCAATGACAGGACGGGAGCCGCGAGGCTCCCGTCCTGTCATTGCAAACAGCAGTGTCCCGGGGGTAGGCACCCGGGACACTGCAGGAGCCGGCCCTGGGGGTGGCGGTCCCCAGGGCCATCACTGGCTCCAGGAGGGGGCCGCGCGGCCCCCTCCCCACATTTTCAAAGCCCCGGGGAGGTGGTGGTCCCCGGGGCTTGGGGGTCCAAAACGGACCCCCATTTTCAATTTTGTTAGTGCCCCGGGAGGTGGTGGTCCCCGGGGCGTGTGGGGGCTGGAGCCCCCCACAGGTTAATTTAATAAATAAAGAAGCCCCGGGAGGTGGTGGTCCCCGGGGCTGCGGGAGGGCTCAGAGCCCTCCCGCAACTTTCTAATAAAGCCCCGGGGGTGGTGGTCCCCGGGGCTTGGGGGCCCTTAGAGGCCCCCATACATAAAATAAACCCCCCCAGCATGCCCCCGGTACTTGGCCCACCCGGGGGCAGATTAACATCGAAGCGCGGGAGACCGCGCTTCGATTTTTTTTTTTTTTCGGCAGGATCCGCGCTCCCTGAGCGCATCCTGCCGATTTAAAAAAAAAAAAAATGCTTTTTGCCCAGGGGTCCTTGTGGGACCCCCTGAGCAGACCTAGGGGTTAGGGTGTTTCTACCCTGCCCCCTTTGTGCGTTTTGCACACTTGTTTCTTTTTTTCTCGGCGGGATCCGCGCACCCTAAGCTCATCCCGCCGATTTTTTTAAAAAAATGCTTTTTTCTGCCCAGGGGTCCTTGTGGGACCCCTGAGCAGACCTAGAGGGTCAGGGTGTTTCTACCCTGCCCCCTTTTGCGCTTTGCGCACTTGTTTCTGTCCCTCGGTTCTACCGAGGGACAAAATGGCTGCCAACACTTCTTGATTTGGAGTGTTGACAGCCAATTAGCATGCAGCTCGTGATCGGGAGGGTACGCGGATCCGACGCGCCCATAGATATATATGTGATTTTAATTGTGAATTTCTCAGGAACTACTGAACGGATTTACACCATTTTAGCAAAAGGCACCAGTCTGAACCAAGGGCTACCTCTTTGCCAAATTTGGGGTAATTCCGTTCAGCAGTTCGGGCTGTAGCTGCGACTAAAGGTTCCTATGGAAAAATGAATGGGGAAAACGCGTTTTGGGACCCCCTTTTTCTCGGCCCCGCTTGACGTATCACCCCGAGACTTTCAGGGTAGGAGCGGACCGGAGCGCCCCAACAAGTTGGAAGCTTTCGCGAAGATTCGTCAACCGGCGCCAACGTTATTGCAAATAGAATGTCGCGGATTTCCTATGGATAATAGGTCCTAACTATAACTATCTACTGGCGACCGCCAGTAGATAATATGTATATATATATATCCAACAATCCTTCGTGGTTTCACACTGAACAAACCGAGCCCAAATTCATACAGCTTGGTTCATAAAGTTTTATTTCATGGCAAAAACGCCCGATGCGTTTCAGAGCAGCCGCTCCTTTCTCACGGGTCAGAAAACGTTTGTAAAGACACAGTAAATAAAGTGCTCTGATCAAAAACAACAATAAACGTAGGACTACTACATCACATCTGGGGCTAAGCAAAACGGCATCCATTTTGAAGTAGTGACATTCTTATATGATTGTATATTGCCCATAGGGAAATTGTTAACATAAACAGTTCACAATACATGATGCCCATGTTTTAATTATGTTACGTATTGCAATGTATTTACCAATAGTAATTCATCCTATTGTTTAACCAATGATTATATCAATGAGTAGCTAATATGCTAAACTGATTTTCACAGATAACGCCCCAGTGGGCTAGAATTCATGCCATATCCAGTAACAATCAAGTTGCTAAGCATCATTTTATAACCTTGTTATAGCATTTCACAGCAATATAACTTTTATTCCAATGTTCATCATTCTACAAGAAATATGATGTTTACTAGACAATTCTGCCCCAGTGGGCCCCTTACATGAACATCACAGATAAGTTGAGCTCTTTTGCTTTCCTCCACATCATAGGATGATGATGTCTCCATCTCCTACAATATAAAAAACAAGTGTAAGATCAGTGATCCACCTGTTACTCATTAAAATACAAACCTAACTAAGAAGCAAACAATAATATCAGACAATAAAATATATACAACTTTCTGTTACAGTTAACATCCTAACCCAAATGGACAGATAATTCCTCATCCTTGTTTAAACCCAATGGGTGCATAGTTTCATATTTTATAATCATTCTAGACTCCAGTCGTCTGAGTGCCTTAATTCTATTTCCCCCTCTCTCAGATATTGGGATTCTGTCCAAGGCACAATATTTTAGAAGGCTAACATCTTTATCATGAATATCCTTAAAGTGTCTCGCTATAGGGTATTGCCTGTCCTCATTAACAATGGCCCTCATATGTTCCAGGATCCGTTTTTTCACCTGGTGAATGGTACTTCCAATATATATTAATGGACAGGGTCAGCTCAATGCATAGACACAATAATCAGACTTACATGACAAGTGCTTGTTGATAACAAATGGTTTTTGAAATTTAGACAACTCAATCTCTTTGCGATTCACACTATGCTTGCATGCCTTACATGATCTACATGTAAAGAAACCTTGTATCTGAGGGCTCTCTGTGCCAGCATGTAGAGTACTACTGCATAGCATATCACTCGGAGCCGTGGTTTTTCTAAAGGTAATTTTGGGACTATCCCCCACATGTTTTTTCAGAGTTTCATCCGTACACAGAACATGCCAAAATTTCTTAAGACACCTTCTAACTTCCCAGTCCTGGTTACTGTAAGTAGTTATAAATCTTATGGGTTCCTCTGTGTTTCCTTCACTGTTTATTATTTTCAGTAAGTCAGCTCTTTTAACGGTTTTAACCTTCTCACATGCCTGATGTATTGTTTTTCTAGGGTATCCCCTTTCACTAAAACGTACTGTCATCTTCTCCATTTCAATTTTGAAATCTGCCTCAGAGTAGGTGGCTGGTAAAATCGAGGCCTTTACCCAAAATGTCGTCCTCTGGGCTAGGTATATAGACGATATATTTTGCATCTGGAAGGGGTCTGGGATTGAAGCCACAAGATTTGTGGAAAGCATTAATGATAACAATCTCAATTTGAAATTTACCTCGACTATTCACAGGGATGAAATTGAATTTTTGGATGTTGAGTTGAGGGTGAACAGCAATAGACTGGAGAGTCGTTTGTTTCGGAAAAAGACTGCTAGCAACAGTTTGTTGCATGCAGATAGCTGTCACCCAACGAATCTTATTAACAGCATACCATATCATGAGCTATTAAGAGCCAGGAGAAATTGTAGCTCTGAGGCAGATTTCAAAATTGAAATGGAGAAGATGACAGTACGTTTTAGTGAAAGGGGCTACCCTAGAAAAATACATCAGGCATGTGAGAAGGTTAAAACCGTTAAAAGAGCTGACTTACTGAAAATAAAAAACAGTGAAGGAAACAGAGGAACCCATAAGATTTATAACTACTTACAGTAACCAGGCCTGGGAAGTTCGAAGGTGTCTTAAGAAATGTTGGCGTGTTCTGTGTACGGATGAAACTCTGAAAAAAAAAATGTGTGGGGGATAGTCCCAAAACTACCGTTAGAAAAACCACGGCTCTGAGTGATATGCTATCCAGTGGTACTCTACATGCTGGCACAGGGAGCCCTCAGATACAAGGTTTCTTTACATGTAAATCATGTAAGGCGTGCAAGCATAGTGTGAATCGCAAAGAGATTGAGTTGTCTAAATTTCAAAAACCATTTGTTATCAACAAGCACTTGTCATGTAAGTCTGATTATTGTGTCTATGCATTGAGCTGTCCTTGGCCATTAATATATATTGGAAGTACCATTCACCAGGTGAAAAACGGATCCTGGAACATATGAGGGCCATTGTTAATGAGAACAGGCAATACCCTATAGCGAGACACTTTAAGGATATTCATGATAAAGATGTTAGCCTTCTAAAATATTGTGCCTTGGACAGAATCCCAATATCTGAGAGAGGGGGAAAGAGAATTAAGGCACTCAGATGACTGGAGTCTAGAATGATTATAAAATATGAAACTATGCACCCATTGGGTTTAAACAAGGATGAGGAATTATCTGTCCAATTGGGTTAGGATGTTAACTGTAACAGAAAGTTTTATATATTTTATTGTCTGATATTATTGTTTGCTTCTTAGTTAGGTTTGTATTTTAATGAATAACAGGTGGATCACTGATCTTACACTTGTTTTTTATATTGTAGGAGACGGAGACATCATCATCGTATGATGTGGAGGAAAGCAAAAGAGCTCAACTTATCTGTGATGTTCATGTATGGGGCCCACTGGGGCAGAATTGTCTAGTAAACATCACATATCTTGTAGAATAATGAACATTGGAATAAAAGTTATATTGCTGTGAAATGCGATAACAAGGTTATAAAATGATGCTTAGCAACTTGATTGTTACTGGATATGGCATGAATTCAAGCCCACTGGGGCGTTCTCTGTGAAAATCAGTTTAGCATATTAGCTACTCATTGATATAATCATTGGTTAAACAATAGGATGAATTACTATTGGTAAATACATTGCAATATGTAACATAATTAAAACATGGGCATCATGTATTATGAACTGTTTATGTTAACAATTTCCCTATGGGCAATATACAATCATATAAGAATGTCACTACTTCAAAATGGATGCCGTTTTGCTTAGCCTAGATGTGATGTAGTAGTCCTACGTTTATTGTTGTTTTTGATCAGCGCACTTTATTTACTGTGACTTTACAAACGTTTTCTGACCCGTGAGAAAGGAGCGGCTGCTCCGAAACGCATCTGGCGTTTTTGCCATGAAATAAAACGTTATGAACCAAGCTGTATGGATTTGGGCTCGGTTTCTTCAGTGTGAAACCACGAAGGATTGTTGGATTTGTAAAGAGGGTGTCGCGCCCTCACCGAAGCCCGCCGCCGTAAGAGGCAGAGCTACTCGCGAGTAAACTGACTGGATATATATATATATATATATATTCACTGAAAAAACCATAGGTTTTAGGGACAGTTATAGTTAGTTGGACATTTCACTCGTACAAAACCATAGAAATTCCCCCGTTATAGTTAGTTCAGCTAACTATAACTCGCGCCCCCGCAATGCACTGCTGATGACGGCACATATTACATCACTCATGACATGGTCAGTGACATCACTGATGACATCACTGATGACATCTCAAATGACATCACTGATGACATCATCCAGTGACTGTGTGTTTCTGTAAAGTTTAAATATGTTTAATATATATAGGGAAAGGCGTATTGAAGAATGAGTGGGTGTATAAGTGTCTGAATGGATGATTTAGTACGTGAGTGACTGACTCTACAAGTGAGTGATTAAACGTATCTTACTGAATGCATGGGTTAGTGACTAAACTGTGTGAATGTCTGTATCCGTCTGTTTGTTGGTGTGTAAGTGGATGCATGGATTTGCGAATAGCTACATGAGTGTCTATATGGGTTATTGATTGGTTCTCTGAGTATCTGTATGGCTGCCTGAGTGTTTGTGTGGGTGGGTTGTGTGTGACTCTGTACATAGATGTGTGAGTGGGTGATTCACTAGGTGCATGATTTCAAGAGTGCATCTGTGATGGACTGCTTGGGTGGGTGAGTGTGTGTATGGGTGTGTTAGTGAGTGAATGTATATCTCAGTGGTACATGTGCGAGTAACTACATATGTAAAAGGCAGTATATATGTGTGTTAGAGTATTTAAATGGCTATAAGTGAGAGTATGTGATAGTGAGAGTGGCTGTATGGATGCGTGTGTGCTTGTATCAGTTATTGTATAAGAGCGTAAGAATGTGCTAGTATTTGTATGAGTAAGTGAGCTGGTGTGTGTATAACTGTATAGGTGAGTAAATGGGTGTGTGATTAATTATTTGCATGACTGACTAGGTGTGTGAGTACCTCTATGGATGAGTGGCGGTGTGTGAGTGTTTATATAGGTGTATGAGTGCATATTATAGTCCTGTACTGAGTGACTGTAAGTATGAGTGACTGTACGGGTGAGTGAATGGATGTGTGTGTAGACCTAAGAATCAGTGAGTGGGTATGTAGTTTTTGGTGTTGGAGTGTCTATGGTTTTGAGAATGGCAGTCTGTAATTTAGAGTGGGTGTATCAAAAGTTATATTAGGGTGTGAGAAGATGCATGAAATTATCACATGGATGATGTCATCAGTGATGTCATTTGAGATGTCATCAGTGATGTCATAAGTGATGTCACTGACCATGTCATGAGTGATGTAATATGTGACGTCATCAGCAGTGCATTGCGGGGCGCGAGTTATAGTTAGCTGAACTAACTATAACGGGGGAATTTCTATGGTTTTGTACGAGTGAAATGTCCAACTAACTATAACTGTCCCTAAAACCTATGGTTTTTTCAGTGAATTTCAAAGGTTTTTTAAATGCTAATTTCTAACTATAACGTGCCTGAAACCTATGATTTTTTAAGTGAATTTCAAAGGTTTTTTAAATGCTAGTTTCTAACTATGCCTACAGAGGTAGGACATGTGAAGAAAGAAGAAAAAACGCACAGAAAGAAGCAAAAGATGTGCAGAAAGAACCAACAGAGGAGCAGAAAGAGGCCTTGTTGCAAAATCATCCTGTGCCCACAACTTTTTCAGACGGGTACTGGTGGTAACTGACTCTGACTAACCAGAGCCAGTGCTATGCTAAAAGACACTTAGAATACAGTGAAAACACCTACATACACTAGGGAACACTATGCGTTGGTGTACCCCTGTGATTAGCATGACCTCCTCTGCAAGTCCCTAGTATATAATAGGGCAGGGGGATTAAAACTACCTCTTAAAACACGCTACAGGGTGCGTTTGCACAGTGGTGAAAGGAGGGGGGGCCTGAGGTGACATGTGTGCAAACGCGCCCCGTGGCGCAGTTTAAGTTGCGGAATTAAGTCCCCTTGAATCCTGAGGGTCCCTGGGGCCCAACTAGCCCCCCAGGTACCTACAGTTAGGACCACAGAGCTGAGTTGCAGAGAGGCGTTCCGAGGCCACGCACCTTTTTCACCTCTCTGCAACGCAACTCTGTTGTGCTTACTGAAGGTACCTGGTGGGCTAGTTGGCCCCCAGGGTCCCTCAGGATTCAAAGGGAATTAATTCCCCAACTTAAAACGCACCACAGGGCGTGTTTGCGCACATGTCACCTGAGGCCCCGCCCCTCCCTTCACCACTGTGCAAACGCGCCCCGTGGAGCGTTTTAAGTTGGGGGATTAGGTCACCTTGAATCCTGAGGGTCCCTGGGGCCCAACTAGCCCACCAGGTACTTTCAGTAAGCACCACAGGCCTGCGTTGCAACACCTGTAACAAATTGTGCAGTTGTGTTTAGGTAGTGAAGAGGGTCAAGCTGGGGGTAGTGTTTTAGGGTTTAGGGTAGTGCAGTGGTGTTTGTGTAGTGTAGGGGGTCATGCTGGGGGTAGATTTAGGGTTTAGGGTAGTGCAGTGGTGTTTGGGTAGTGTAGGGAGTCGTGCTGGGGGAGTGTTTTAGGGTTTAGGGTAGTGCAGTGGTGTTTGGGTAGTGTAGGGGTCGTGCTGGGGGTAGTGATATAGGGTAGTGCAGTGGTGTTTGGGTAGTGTAAGGGGTACTGCTGGGGGTAGTGTTTTAGGGTTTAGGGTAGTGCAATGGTGTTTGGGTAGTGTAGGGGGTACTGCTGGGGGTAGTGTTTTAGGGTTTAGGGTAGTGCAGTGGTGTTTGGGTAGTGTAGGGAGTACTGCTGGAAGTAGTGTTTTAGGGTTTAGGGTAGTGCAGTGGTGTTTGGGTAGTGTAGGGGTTCATGCTGGGGGTAGTTTTTTAGGGTTTAGGGTAGTGCAGTGGTGTTTGTGTAGTGTAGGGGGTAGTGTTTTAGGGTTTAGGGTAGTGCAGTGGTGTTTGTGTAGTGTAGGAGGTCGTGTTTTAGGGTTTAGGGTAGTGCAGTGGTCTTTGGGTAGTGTAGGGAGTCGTGCAGGGGGTAGTGTTTTAGGGTTTAGGGTAGTGCAGTGGTCTTTGGGTAGTGTAGGGGGCGTGCAGGGGTAGTGTTTTAGGGATTAGGGTAGTGCATTGGTGTTTGGGTAGTGTAGGGGGTCATGCGGGGGGTAGTGTTTTAGGGTTTAGGGCAGTGCAGTGGTGTTTGGGTAGTGTAGGGGTCGTGCTGGGGGGAGTGTTTTAGGGTTTAGGGCAGTGCAGTGGTGTTCGGGTAGTGAAGGGGGTCGTGCTGGGTGGAGTATTTTAGGGTTTAGGGTAGTGCAGTGGTGTTCGGGTAGTGTAGGGGGTCGTGCTGGGGGTGGTGTTTTAGGGTTTAGGGCAGTGCAGTGGTGTTCGGGCAGTGTAGGGGGTCATGCAGGGGGTGGTGTTTCAGGGTTTAGGGCAGTGCAGTGGTGTTCGGACAGTGTAGGGGGTGGTGCAGGGGGTGGTGTTTCAGGGTTTAGGGCAGTGCAGTGGTGTTCGGGCAGTGTAGGGGGTCGTGCAGGGGTGGTGTTTCAGGGTTTAGGGCAGTGCAGTGGTGTTCGAGCAGTGTAGGGGGTCGTGCAGGGGTGGTGTTTCAGGGTTTAGGGCAGTGCAGTGGTGTTCGGGCAGTGTAGGGGGTGGTGCAGGGGGTGGTGTTTCAGGGTTTAGGGCAGTGCAGTAGTGTTCGGGCAGTGTAGGTGGTCATGCAGGGGGTGGTGTTTCAGGGTTTAGGGCAGTGCAGTGGTGTTCGAGCAGTAAAGGGGTCGTGCTGGGGGTGGTGTTTCAGGGTTTAGGGCAGTGCAGTGGTGTTCGGGCAGTGTAGGGGGCGGTGCAGGGGGTGGTGTTTCAGGGTTTAGGGCAGTGCAGTGGTGTTCGGGCAGTGTAGGGGGTGGTGCAGGGGGTGGTGTTTCAGGGTTTAGGGCAGTGCAGTGGTGTTCGGGCAGTGTAGGGGGTCATGCAGGGGGTGGTGTTTCAGGGTTTAGGGCAGTGCAGTGGTGTTCGGGCAGTGTAGGGGGTCCTGCTGGGGCTGGTGTTTCAGGGTTCAGGGCAGTACAGTGGTGTTCGGGCAGTGTAGGGGGTCGTGCTGGGGCTGGTGTTTCAGGGTTTAGGGCAGTGCAGTGGTGTTCGGGCAGTGTAGGGGGTTGTGCTGGGGCTGGTGTTTTAGGGTTTAGGGCAGTGCAGTGGTGTTCGGGCAGTGTAGGTGGTGGTGCTGGGGCTGGTGTTTCAGGGTTTAGGGCAGTGCAGTGGTGTTCGGGCAGTGTAGGGGGTCATGCTGGGGCTGGTGTTTCAGGGTTTGGGCAGTGCAGTGGTGTTTGGGCAGTGTAGGGGGTCTTGCTGGGGCTGGTGTTTCAGAGTCTAGGGCAGTGCAGTGGTGTTCGGGCAGTGTAGGGGGTCGTGTTGGGGCTAGTGTTTCAGGGTTTAAGGCAGAGCAATGGTGTTCAGGCAGTGTAGGGGGTTGTGCTGGAGGTGGTGTTTCAGGGTTTAGGGCAGTGCAGTGGTGTTCGGGCAGTGTAGGGGGTCTTGCTGGGGGTGGTGTTTCAGGGTTTAGGGCAGTGGTGTTCAGACAGTGTAGGGGGCTTGCTGGGGGTGATGTTTCAGGGTTTAGGGCAGTGCAGTGGTGTTCGGGCAGTGTAGGGGGTCGTGCTGGGGGTGGTGTTTCAGGGTTTAGGGCAGTGCAGTGGTGTTCGGGCAGTGTAGGGGGTGGTGCAGGGGGTGGTGTTTCAGGGTTTAAGGCAGTGCAGTTGTGTTTGGGCAGTGTAGGGGGTCGTGCCGGGGGTGGTGTTTCAGGGTTTAGGGCAGTGCAGTGGTGTTCGGGCAGTGTAGGGTGCCGTGCTGAGGGGTGGTGTTTCAGGGTTTAGGGCAGTGCAGTGGTGTTCGAGCAGTGTAGGGGGTCGTGCAGGGGGTGGTGTTTCAGGGTTTAGGGCAGTGCAGTGGTGTTCGGCCAGTGTATGTGGTCTTGCTGGGGGTGGTGTTTCAGGGTTTAGTGCAGTGGTGTTCGGGCAGTGTAGGGGGTCGTGCTGGGGGTGGTGTTTCAGGGTTTAGGGCAGTGCAGTGGTGTTCCGGCAGTGTAGGGGGTCGTGCAGGGGGTGGTGTTTCAGGGTTTAGGGCAGTGCAGTGGTGTTTGGGCAGTGTAGGGGGTCGTGCTGGGGGTGGTGTTTCAGGGTTTAGGGCAGTGCAGTGGTGTTCGGGCAGTGTAGGGTGTCGTGCTGAGCGGTGGTGTTTCAGGGTTTTGGGCAGTGCATTGGTGTTCGGGCAGTGTAGGGGATCGTGCAGGGGGTGGTGTTTCAGGGTTTAGGGCAGTGCAGTGGTGTTTGGGCAGTGTAGGGGGTCATGCAGGGGGTGGTGCTTCAGGGTTTAGGGCAGTGCAGGTGTGTTCAGCCAGTGTAGGTGGTCTTGCTGGGGGTGGTGTTTCAGGGTTTGGTGCAGTGGTGTTCGGGCAGTGTAGGGGGTCTTGCTGGGGGTGGTGTTTCAGGGTTTAGGGCAGTGCAGTGGTGTTCGGGCAGTGTAGGGGGTCTTGCGGGGGCTGGTGTTTCAGGGTTTAGGGCAGTGCAGTGGTGTTTGGGCAGTGTAGGGGGTCGGGCTGGTGTTTGAGGGTTTAGGGCAGTGCAGTGGTGTTCGGGCAATGTAGGCGGTCGTGCTGGGGCTGGTGTTTCAGGGTTTAGGGCAGTGCAGTGGTGTTCGGGCAGTGTACGGGGTCGTGCTGGGGCTGGTGTTTCAGGGTTTAGGGCAGTGCAGTGGTGTTCGGGCAGTGTAGGGGGTCGTGCTGGGGCTGGTGCTTCAGGGTTTTGGGCAGAGCAGTGGTGTTCGGGCAGTGTAGGGGGTCGTGCTGGGGTGGTGTTTCAGGGTTTAGGGCAGTGCAGTGGTGTTCGGGCAGTGTAGGGGTCTTGCTGGGGTGGTGTTTCAGGGTTTAGGGCAATGGTGTTCGGGCAGTGTAGGGGGTCTTGCTGGGGGTGATATTTCAGGGTTTAGGGCAGTGCAGTGGTGTTCAGGCAGTGTAGGGGGTCTTGCTGGGGGTAGTGTTTCAGGGTTTAGGGCAGTGCAGTGGTGTTCGTGCAGTGTAGGGGGTCGTGCTGGGGGTGGTGTTTCAGGGTTTAGGGCAGTGCAGTAGTGTTCGGGCAGTGTAGGGGGTCGTGCAGGGGGTGGTGTTTCAGGGTTTAGGGCAGTGCATTGGTGTTCGGGCAGAGTAGGGGGTCGTGCTGAGGGTGGTGTTTCAGGGTTTAGGGCAGTGCAGTGGTGTTCGGGCAGTGTAGGGGGTCGTGCAGGGGGTGGTGTTTCAGGATTTAGGGCAGTCAGTGGTGTTCGGGCAATGTAGGGGGTCGTGCTGGGGCTGGTGTTTCAGGGTTTAGGGCAGTGCAGTGGTGTTCGGGCAGTGTAGGGGGTCTTGCTGGGGGTGGTGTTTCAGGGTTTAGGGCAGTGGTGTTCGGGCAGTGTAGGGGGTCTTGCTGGGGTGATGTTTCAGGGTTTAGGGCAGTGCAGTGGTGTTCGGGCAGTGTAGGGGGTCTTGCTGGGGGTAGTGTTTCAGGGTTTAGGGCAGTGCAGTGGTGTTTGTGCAGTGTAGGGGGTCATGCTGGGGATGGTGTTTCAGGGTTTAGGGCAGTGCAGTAGTGTTCGGGCAGTGTAGGGGGTCGTGCAGGGGTGGTGTTTCAGGGTAGTGCAGTGGTGTTCGGGCAGTGTAGGGGGTCGTGCTGGTGGTGGTGTTTCAGGGTTTAGGGCAGTGCAGTGGTGTTCGGGCAGTGTAGGGGGTCGTGCTGGGGGTGGTGTTTCAGGGTTTAGGGCAGTGCAGTGGTGTTCGGGCAGTGTAGGGGGTCGTGCTGAGGCTGGTGTTTCACAGTTTAGGGCAGTGCAGTGGTGTTCGTGCAGTGTAGGGGGTCATGCTGGGGCTGGTGTTTCAGGGTTTGGGCAGTGCAGTGGTGTTTGGGCAGTGTAGGGGGTCTTGCTGGGCTGGTGTTTCAGAGTCTAGGGCAGTGCAGTGGTGTTCGGGCAGTGTAGGGGGTCGTGTTGGGGCTAGTGTTTCAGGGTTTAAGGCAGAGCAATGGTGTTCAGGCAGTGTAGGGGGTTGTGCTGGAGGTGGTGTTTCAGGGTTTAGGGCAGTGCAGTGGTGTTCGGGCAGTGTAGGGGGTCTTGCTGGGGGTGGTGTTTCAGGGTTTAGGGCAGTGGTGTTCAGACAGTGTAGGGGGCTTGCTGGGGGTGATGTTTCAGGGTTTAGGGCAGTGCAGTGGTAATCGGGCAGTGTAGGGGGTCGTGCTGGGGGTGGTGTTTCAGGGTTTAGGGCAGTGCAGTGGTGTTCGGGCAGTGTAGGGGGTGGTGCAGGGGGTGGTGTTTCAGGGTTTAAGGCAGTGCAGTGGTGTTTGGGCAGTGTAGGGGGTCGTGCCGGGGGTGGTGTTTCAGGGTTTAGGGCAGTGCAGTGGTGTTCGGGCAGTGTAGGGTGTCGTGCTGAGGGGTGGTGTTTCAGGGTTTAGGGCAGTGCAGTGGTGTTCGAGCAGTGTAGGGGGTCGTGCAGGGGGTGGTGTTTCAGGGTTTAGGGCAGTTCAGTGGTGTTCGGCCAGTGTAGGTGGTCTTGCTGGGGGTAGTGTTTCAGGGTTTAGTGCAGTGGTGTTCGGGCAGTGTAGGGGGTCGTGCTGGGGGTGGTGTTTCAGGGTTTAGGGCAGTGCAGTGGTGTTCCGGCAGTGTAGGGGGTCGTGCAGGGGGTGGTGTTTCAGGGTTTAGGGCAGTGCAGTGGTGTTTGGGCAGTGTAGGGGGTCGTGCTGGGGGTGGTGTTTCAGGGTTTAGGGCAGTGCAGTGGTGTTCGGGCAGTGTAGGGGGTCGTGTTGGGGCTAGTGTTTCAGGGTTTAAGGCAGAGCAATGGTGTTCAGGCAGTGTAGGGGGTTGTGCTGGAGGTGGTGTTTCAGGGTTTAGGGCAGTGCAGTGGTGTTCGGGCAGTGTAGGGGGTCTTGCTGGGGGTGGTGTTTCAGGGTTTAGGGCAGTGGTGTTCAGACAGTGTAGGGGGCTTGCTGGGGGTGATGTTTCAGGGTTTAGGGCAGTGCAGTGGTGTTCGGGCAGTGTAGGGGGTAATGCTGGGGGTGGTGTTTCAGGGTTTAGGGCAGTGCAGTGGTGTTCGGGCAGTGTAGGGGTGGTGCAGGGGGTGGTGTTTCAGGGTTTAAGGCAGTGCAGTGGTGTTTGGGCAGTGTAGGGGGTCGTGCCGGGGGTGGTGTTTCAGGGTTTAGGGCAGTGCAGTGGTGTTCGGGCAGTGTAGGGTGTCGTGCTGAGGGGTGGTGTTTCAGGGCAGTGCAGTGGTGTTCGAGCAGTGTAGGGGGTCGTGCAGGGGGTGGTGTTTCAGGGTTTAGGGCAGTGCAGTGGTGTTCGGCCAGTGTAGGTGGTCTTGCTGGGGGTGGTGTTTCAGGGTTTAGTGCAGTGGTGTTCGGGCAGTGTAGGGGGTCGTGCTGGGGGTGGTGTTTCAGGGTTTAGGGCAGTGCAGTGGTGTTCCGGCAGTGTAGGGGGTCGTGCAGGGGTGGTGTTTCAGGGTTTAGGGCAGTGCAGTGGTGTTTGGGCAGTGTAGGGGGTCGTGCTGGGGGTGGTGTTTCAGGGTTTAGGGCAGTGCAGTGGTATTCGGGCAGTGTAGGGTGTCGTGCTGAGCGGTGGTGTTTCAGGGTTTAGGGCAGTGCATTGGTGTTCGGGCAGTGTAGGGGATCGTGCAGGGGGTGGTGTTTCAGGGTTTAGGGCAGTGCAGTGGTGTTTGTGAAGTGTAGGTGGTCGTGCAGGGGTGGTGTTTCAGGGTTTAGGGCAGTGCAGTGGTGTTCAGCCAGTGTAGGTGGTCTTGCTGGGGGTGGTGTTTCAGGGTTTGGTGCAGTGGTGTTCGGGCAGTGTAGGGGGTCTTGCTGGGGGTGGTGTTTCAGGGTTTAGGGCAGTGCAGTGGTGTTCGGGCAGTGTAGGGGTCTTGCGGAGGCTGGTGTTTCAGGGTTTAGGGCAGTGCAGTGGTGTTCGGGCAGTGTAGGGGGTCGGGCTGGGGCTGGTGTTTCAGGGTTTAGGGCAGTGCAGTGGTGTTCGGGCAGTGTAGGGGGTCTTGCGGAGGCTGGTGTTTCAGGGTTTAGGGCAGTGCAGTGGTGTTCGGGCAATGTAGGCGGTCGTGCTGGGGCTGGTGTTTCAGGGTTTAGGGCAGTGCAGTGGTGTTCGGGCAGTGTACGGGGTCGTGCTGGGGCTGGTGTTTCAGGGTTTAGGGCAGTGCAGTGGTGTTCGGGCAGTGTAGGGGGACGTGCTGGGGCTGGTGTTTCAGGGTTTTGGGCAGAGCAGTGGTGTTCGGGCAGTGTAGGGGGTCGTGCTGGGGTGGTGTTTCAGGGTTTAGGGCATTGCAGTGGTGTTCGGGCAGTGTAGGGGTCTTGCTGGGGTGGTGTTTCAGGGTTTAGGGCAATGGTGTTCGGGCAGTGTAGGGGGTCTTGCTGGGGGTGATGTTTCAGTGTTTAGGGCAGTGCAGTGGTGTTCAGGCAGTGTAGGGGGTCTTGCTGGGGGTAGTGTTTCAGGGTTTAGGGCAGTGCAGTGGTGTTCGTGCAGTGTAGGGGATCGTGCTGGGGTGGTGTTTCAGGGTTTAGGGCAGTGCAGTAGTGTTCGGGCAGTGTAGGGGGTCGTGCAGGGGTGGTGTTTCAGGGTTTAGGGCAGTGCATTGGTGTTCGGGCAGTGTAGGGGGTCATGCTGAGGGTGGTGTTTCAGGGTTTAGGGCAGTGCAGTGGTGTTCGGGCAGTGTAGGGGTCATGCAGGGGTGGTGTTTCAGGGTTTAGGGCAGTCAGTGGTGTTCGGGCAATGTAGGGGGTCGTGCTGGGGCTGGTGTTTCAGGGTTTAGGGCAGTGCAGTGGTGTTCGGGCAGTGTAGGGGGTCTTGCTGGGGGTGGTGTTTCAGGGTTTAGGGCAGTGGTGTTCGGGCAGTGTAGGGGGTCTTGCTGGGGGTGATGTTTCAGGGTTTAGGGCAGTGCAGTGGTGTTCGGGCAGTGTAGGGGGTCTTGCTGGGGGTAGTGTTTCAGGGTTTAGGGCAGTGCAGTGGTGTTCGTGCAGTGTAGGGGGTCATGCTGGGGATGGTGTTTCAGGGTTTAGGGCAGTGCAGTAGTGTTCGGGCAGTGTAGGGGGTCGTGCAGGGGGTGGTGTTTCAGGGTAGTGCAGTGGTGTTCGGGCAGTGTAGGGGGTCGTGCTGGGGGTGGTGTTTCAGGGTTTAGGGCAGTGCAGTGGTGTTCGGGCAGTGTAGGGGGTCGTGCTGGGGGTGGTATTTCAGGGTTTAGGGCAGTGCAGTGGTGTTCGGGCAGTGTAGGGGGTCGTGCTGAGGCTGGTGTTTCACAGTTTAGGGCAGTGCAGTGGTGTTCGGGCAGTGTAGGGGGTCGTGCTGGGGCTGGTGTTTCAGGGTTTAGGGCAGTGCAGTGGTGTTCGGGCAGTGTAGGGGGTCATGCTGGGGCTGGTGTTTCAGGGTTTAGGGCAGTGCAGTGGTGTTCGGGCAGTGTAGGCGGTCGTGCTGGGGCTGGTGTTTCAGGGTTTAGGGCAGTGCAGTGGTGTTCGGGCAATGTAGGGGGTCGTGCTGGGGCTGGTGTTTCAGGGTTTAGGGCAGTGCAGTGGTGCTCGGGCAGTGTAGGGGTCGTGCTGGGGGTGGTGTTTCAGAGTCTAGGGCAGTGCAGTGGTGTTCGGGCAGTGTAAGGGGTCGTGCTGGGGCTGGTGTTTCAAGGTTTAGGGCAGTGCAGTGGTGTTCGGGCAGTGTAGGGGGTCGTGCTGGGGCTGGTGTTTCAAGGTTTAGGGCAGTGCAGTGGTGTTCGGGCAGTGTAGGGGGTCGTGCTGGGGGTGATGTTTCAGGGTTTAGGGCAGTGGTGTTCGGGCAGTGTAGGGGGTCTTGCTGGGGGTGGTGTTTCAGGGTTTAGGGCAGTGCAGTGGTGTTCGGGCAGTGTAGGGGGTCGTGAAGGGGTGGTGTTTCAGGGTTTAGGGCAGTGCAGTGGTGTTCGGGCAGTGTAGGGGGTCGTGCAGGGGCTGGTGTTTCAGGGTTTAGGGCAGTGCAGTGGTGTTCGGGCAGTGTAGGGGGTCGTGCTGGGGGTAGTGTTTTAGGGTTTAGGGTAGTGCAGTGGTGCTTGTGTAGTGTAGGGGGTCGTGCTGGGGTAGTGTTTTAGGATTTAGGTTAGTGCAGTGGTGTTTGGGTAGTGTAGGGGGTCGTGCTGGGGGTAGTGTTTTAGGGTTTAGGGTAGTGCAGTGGTGTTTGTGTAGTGTAGGGGGTCGTGCTGGGGGTAGTGTTTTAGGGTTTAGGGTAGTGCAGTGGTGCTTGTGTAGTGTAGGGGGTCGTGCTGGGGGTAGTGTTTTAGGGTTTAGGGTAGTGCAGTGGTGTTTGTGTAGTGTAGGGGTCATGTTTTAGGGTAGTGCAGTGGTGTTTGGGTAGTGTAGGGGTCGTGCTGGGGGTAGTGTTTTAGGGTTTAGGGTAGTGCAGTGGTGTTTGTGTAGTGTAGGGGGTCATGCTGGTGGTAGTGTTTTAGGGTTTAGGATAGTGCAGTGGTGCTTGTGTAGTGTAGGGGGTCGTGCTGGGGGTAGTGTTTTAGGGTTTAGGGTAGTGCAGTGGTGTTTTTGTAGTGTAGGGGGTCATGTTTTAAGATGCAATGCTCCAATACCTGACCAGTCTGCACTACATAAAACTGCAAAAAAACTAAAAATAAAAAGTGTTTTGCACACTTTTGTCATTGGGCTATATGTGGGCTACATCTGGGTAATATTTGTGCTACATTTGGGCTCTTTTTTCACTGGTGGCCATCTTGGAAGACTTCTTTGTTATGAAGTTTCCTAATTTCCTCATTTACTGCAGTCTCCTCAGTAGGAAATGCTTTCAGTTTTTACTTCGATTCCATCAAGAAGGCATTCAGATGTGTCTCACATTTGCCATAAGTCAGAATGTTAGCACTCTAGTTGCTCATTAGATCACTGTAGTAAAGCTACTGCTCACCAGGGAGTTAACTGGAAGTCTGCTGCTGGTATTGAAAGTGATTGTTTCAGTCTGCATGTCAGAATTTTCTAATGAAATAGAAGAGGATTTGAGATCTCACTTAAAACATGCCCTAATTTTTCTTTCTGCAGCACTAACCATAATTTCTATTTCAAAAAGAACCCCCTCATTCTGTTCCTTTTTAAATTAAATGTTTTAAGTGTTACTGGTTTATTCCAATCAAGATGGCTTCAGGTGTGCCATACTTTTGTCATAAGTAAGGCTGTTAGCGCTCTAGTTGTTCTTTAGAACACTCTGGGAAGCTACAGTAGAACACAAAGGCATCAACTGGCAGGCTGCTCCTGTTGAAATATAACAGGAAGATATTTGAGATCACACTTGAAACATGTCCTAATTTTTCTTTCTACAGCACTAACCATAATTTCTATGACAAAATGAACCCCATCATTTTGTTCCTTTTTAAATTAAATGTTTTAAGTGTTACCAGTTTATTCCAATCAAGATGGCTTCAGGTGTGCCATACTTTTGTCATAAGTAAGGCTGTTAGCACTCTAGTTGTTCTTTGGAACACCCTGGGAAGCTGCAGTAGAACACAAAGGAATCAACTGACAGTCTCTGCCCTTGTTGGATGTACATGTTTTACTGCGAATGTCAGACTTCATTCTCACATGACTGAGAAAGATAATGTGAATTTACAGAAAATATGCTCTCATTTTAGCTTCTGGAGCACCTTCCAAATCTGTATGGGACAAGCATGTGAAAATAGTTTTCTCTCAAACATGATTCATGATATCCCAGCAGAAGGTTTTTCACAGGGTAAAATCACCTTATAACACACCACAATTTCTGAAATTAGTATGGTACCATCAACAAATGAATTCTAATGTAACTAAAGTCTGTTATCACCCTTTATAGTTCTCCTTTTGGTAACCCTCAAAATCTTTGATTCACTACAATGCATTTCAATGGGGTACTATCATTTATATTGGTCCCAAGATGGCTGCCAGCAATTCCAGGATGAAGTGCTGACAGCCAATCAGATCACATGACGTGGGCTAGCCCAGATATATATGTGATTTACGTTTAGAACTACTACTTTCACCTTTAAGCATTCCTTCCGTGCTCGCAACATGTGAATGGATTTTCCCAAACCCGAGATAGGATAGAGTTTTCCAACGTTATAATAGAATGTTGTTCCTGAAATAGGTTAACTATAACTATCTCTCATATATATTATATATATTTATTGAGAATGAAACATTAAATATCTGTACAATTAAATATGATTATAGTATGTATCTATAAGTGATTCATGAAATAGAGAAAACTAAAATACAGCAAATTTGTAATAGTTTATGCATGTACATTGGGACTATCATACTTTTAGATCTCCTTATATCGTATCATAAGTCTGTATGTTATGCTCTTGTGGTCGATCTACATATTTTTCTCTAAAACCTATCAAAGTGTGATTCATCTATTTCCCCAAGATATCTCCTCTCGTGCCACCTTTGCCTACTCATCCAACTGATAGGCTCTCTGACTCATCCTAAACCTCTTTTACTACTATGAACTCCCAAATAATTATTTCTAAACTCTTCCCTCATCTATTCATCCTCTATCCTTTTCATCCAACTCAGAGACTCACATCTCTACCACTCCCAGCACTTTCTATAACAATTTATATTTCCCCCTACTAATCCACCACTAATCCACCTTTGGGTTACGGAGTACCGTGCTACTTGCTGAAAAAGCACTTCAACGCCTCATCAGGGGTAGTAAGCGCTTTATAAATCCAATTACAATCGTTGTAACAGTTCAATTTGATCAAACAAAACAGCGCCAGAATTTCAATGTTCAAAGAAAAAAAAGATTCTCAGTAGTTTATTGTTTTAGTAAGTCAAGGATCCAATTTACTTTAGATAATATGTAAATATTCTTCATGCTTTACTTACATGGACATTTTTCTCTTGAGATTAAAGTAATGTCAAGTGAACATTTCATTATTATGGCTCTTAAGTCCTTGCAGGTAGAAACATGCCAGATACAATCAAATGCTGCATATTTCGCTGGACAGAAAACCTATTAAGTTTCTTTAAGTAGATACGGTGAAGTTGGAATAACGGTGACTTTGATGCATCATTAAATCCTTTGCATTATCTTTTGACACTGTATTATCGGACTTCGGTGATGCAGACGTTACCTCCCCTGGAATTTACAATATCGTGGGTGCAGTAATTTTTCAGTAGTTTAGTGCTGCACCATGAAGAGTTTCACCAGGGGTTTTTGGGGAATTACCACGTAAAACAGTATTTCTGCACGAGATTCTGCGTGTGTTTCACACTTTCTAGGCACTTTTTCGTGGAAATGTTCTGCCAGGTTTTTACTGGCGAAAATTGTCTGCAAATGACCCAGATGTTGCAGTATTACCTCTTATCTTCCTCTGCCTATTGAAGCAGAAACTATTGTCTGTGCCCAAATTGGGGTTACCGAGGTACTGCCAACGCGGACCTAAGATGGATACACACAGAGGTATGCAGCAAAACAGTTTGTATGAGTGACTGTACGACAACATGCTTACCTTTTATTTCATGCTGACTTGTTTCTCTTCTCCTCTCCAGCTCCTTTCTGTCATAATTCAACCGCTTCAGGCACATTATTCCGTACTGCAAACTTGTTCTGTTTTGAGAAATATACATATATATTCATATAATGCTGAAACACTACATACAATCTTGAAAAAAAACTAAATTTGCTCAATACTAGAAACTCCAGGCTATCACTCTAATCAGCATGTGGTGGGAGGAAGTGTGGAATATTTACACAAAGAAAAGGCTATCTATAATACATGATTGAATGCATACATTTGAGATGTTTTGGCTTCCGTTTAAAACACATATGAAAAGATCGTAGCCTCTATGTCAGATACTGTGTGCCATTCTCCAGTGTGTGAAAAGTACGTCTCCTCAGACAGTGCAAGAGAAACAAGACAACGATCGGACAATGCTCGATGAGGCTTTAAAAGGACCCTACTATAAAATGGTTCAGTCACTTACAAAATATATTATTAGTGTGGTACTCAAAAATCCTGATATATAAACCATGTTTGGAGTGTCGAAATTCTAATATTGTATATATCGTACACCCCTCTGACCCTGAACAAAGCTTAAAATAAAGTTACTAAAATAAAGGGGGGGAAATCACCATGTTCTGTACTTCTAGCTATTTGCCACCAGGAGTCTGGCATATTTCTCGCTGTGTGCATGATTACTCTTTACTAGTATTCTGCTGTTTAGAACTCTTGATTTTAGCCAAACTATTTATATATGAATACATGAAGAGAAAGAGAGCAGGATACCGACTTTTCATCAAGACAATTACAATAAGGAACTAAAATAAGGTTTATGGTTTAAACTGACTCTGCCTACACGTTTTACGCTAAACTACCTAATACGGTTGTGGTCCTGTTACATTTGGCAAAGTATTACAGGAGTATATATGACCTGTGGTCTTCTCAATTAGAGAACACCTCACACAGTAGGCATAGGTTTCAGTGGCTTGGGAGCAGACTGAGTGGCCTCTCAGACATGCTATTTAATACAGAAATGTGCTTATGGTTGTGCCCTGACATACATTCACTCATTATATCTTAAAATATTCCCCAGACAGAAAACTGAGGTCCTCGGATTGGCGGAATGTTGCCTGGCCATAAACCACATTGGGAAAGAGTTAATATTTTTTTTACTGCATCTCAGCACAGCAACCACATTTTCTGAGTGGCCCTGTGCTAGGGAGAGAAACCAGTACAGAGACATTTACTAAACATGGCCTGCTGCTCTCATCATCTGCACTGGCATACAAACAGGCTGCCTACCACCCCCACAACCTTTGCACCATGCTGCAATGGTGTGTGCATGATTTTTTTTTGGTTGCAAAATGGGTTCTTCCCATTTAGTATCCCGGATTTTTTGCTTTTTCTGATCATCCGGTTTAGAACTTTTTACTGTGGGTAAGTCTCACTACATGTGTCTCACCCAAGGTATTCATACGGCAAATGGACTGTGCGTGTCTACTGCTGGTGTCCGCTGCTGCGACACATCTAAGTTAAGAGGCACTTGGCTGGTTGTGTACTGGTGTGCACATGTATGTGAGCTGAGTGTGTGAGAGTACTGTTGTGCACAGCCGAGTAACTACACACAGGTAGCCTGGTGCAGTGGGGACTCTGCAGGGTAAGATATGGACCTGGGGTAGGTGTTATATTATTTGTGGCCGCTCATTGGTAAAGTCAGTGTGGCTTACTGTTTTGTCTGTTGTGACACTGTATTATACACAGAGGGGAACTTTTGCCTTAGAGGGCAGTTTTGCTTCCCTTAGGCCTACAAATTCCCATGAGGTATTACACGGGTGGTAAGTGTGCACCCAGTTCATATACCCAGGTACCAAGATCATACATGTACACTTTATTGGCCATCCAAAATCGTCATATTTCCCTCGCTCAGGTCAGGATCAGAGTCCAGGCCTTTTGTCAACCTGCTGGGCCAATGTACCTACTCTGCTCCCCAGCAGAGGCAACTAAGTCCTCCCCACACAAAAGGAGTAATTAACAGTGCCTCCCTCAGCTCCTGAGGTGGAAGGGGTGGGGAAGAAAATCTGCATGCTAATTAGCTGCCACACTGTACCAGGGCTGGGGACAGCCCAGGCCCACTGAACCAAGAAGGAAGAGGAAGCCCAGACAACTAGAGCCAACATAGGAGGGGGCTCTTCTTTGAAGTTGTGATGGGAAAAGTCCTGGCAGTGATGCCAGCGAGGGGCAGAGCTGAGGATCCCAGAGGCGATATGACCTGTGACTTCTGGACAGCACCATCTTAGGACTATCCCAGCATGCTGTGCCGGAGGGTTAAGACAGGGTGGAGAGGTGATCTGGCACCATATTATTGGCCAAGGGTGGCTTGCTTCAAAAACCTTCCACCCCTAGTTAAAAACTTTTGCACAAGGAAGAGAAAGTTCTTTTTTGCTGTTGAACCCTGGATACTGGGACTGTGACAGTGGCAGAAGTCATGGACAACTGGAAGGAGAAACCCCCTGATGCCTCAAAGGATCAGGGACACTGCCCCAGTTGGCGTAGGAATAGTGGGTCGCTGCAAGCAGCAGGGAGGCTGCCCCCCTAACACTCTCTGAGGACCTGTTAGGGGAAAGATCTATCGGAGGGTAGGTTACCAGCGATAAGCGGAACCAGACAACCGAGTCGGTCTCAACGATATTACGCGTCCCGTAACTCCGGAGCCTTTGGCTTTCCCAATCAATCAATCAATCAATCAATCAATCAATCAATCAATCAATCATGTCACTTATAAAGCGCACTACATACCCGCGAGGGTCTCAAGGCGCTGGGGGAAGAAGGGGGTGGTGCTGCTACTGATCGAAGAGCCAGGTCTTGAGGAGTCTTCTGAAGGCCAGTAGGTCTTGGGTCTGTCGGAGGTTGGTGGGGAGGGTGTTCCAGGTCTTGGCGGCGAGGTGGGAGAAGGATCTGCCGCCGGCGGTCGTTTTCCGGATGCGGGGGACTGTGGCGAGGGCGAGGCTGGTTGAGCGGAGCTGGCGGGTGGGGGTGTAGAAGCTGAGTCGTCTGTTGAGGTAGGCTGGTCCGGAGTTGTGGAGTGCTTTGTGTGCGTGGGTGAGGAGCTTGAAGGTTATCCCAACAGCTCCTGCATGGGTCACGAACGGGGAGGACCCCTGAAGCTGTTGGTGTATTTGGTGAGGTCATGGTTTCCTATTTCTACACTTAGATGTGAACCACCCTCGTGTGAGTAGTTAACAGTCGCTCGAGGTCCTGATGAAATGCCACGATCTTCAAGACAATATAGGGCATGAAACATGTCGACCACTATTCTCACTTAAATGCTTGATGAGTTTATTAGAATCACCACATACAAGCCGCCAAAGTTTTTAATCATGACATGGAACCTGACAATTAAAGTTAGTTCAGCTGGTTTCCCATAGTTATTTTTAACTCACACTCTTCTCACATACTACTCATTTGTACATACACCACACTCCCCACACGCACCCGCTTCATCTACGGACAGACTTTCAGGATAAAAGCACTCCAGCAAAGAGCCCCCCTGCGGGGCCCGCTAGGCATTGCAGCGCTGGCCCAACGAGGAGCTGCCCTATGATGAAGAATGACACTCTTCGGGGTGTGTGAGGGCCCTTGCTCCTTATAGGAGCTATTCCACCCTTTCCCCCTGTTCTTCCTTTCCCTTAGGAACAGCACACCCTATTACTCACGGGGGAAAGATCTGGACATCTGCACCAGAGAACAAAGACCAGAAGATTTTAGTCAATTGCACTATACCTTAGGGGTCAAAGCAAATACACTGGGCCCCGGACATCAGCACCCCAGTACTCAGAGTCAGCAAGCTAGCACTAAATCTAGCAAAAAAATTAACGGCAAAAAGTGGCGGAGATCCTGGAAAAAGGGCCTTTTCTCACACTTAGGATATCTGGATACCATACTCTTCATGCCGAATCCAGAGCCACTAGGATGACTTGGACTCTGTTGACCCCAGAGCTTCCTCAGAACTCGTGGTGCAGGACAGGTATCGGCCGGAAGGTGTACAGAAGTACCTAGTTCCACTTTAGGCGGAATGTGTCTCAGCGCGGGAGCCATTCTGGAAACTCCAGTGTGCAGAAGTGACAGTGCACGTTCTCTGTGGTGGAGAATAGATCAAGAAAAGGTTCGCCCCATTCGCGGAAGAGACCTTCCACAACCTCCGGATGTAACTGCAATTTGCAATCTGCAAGGCATTGCCAGCTGAGTTTGTTTTCCATGGTGTTCAAACATTCTGCCAGGTGCTGTACTTTCAGATAAATGCCCTGACATTCCATCCACGACCAAAGGTGCAGGGCCTACTGGCAGAGGGTTCTCGACCCCATCCCACTTGTTGCAGTTCCAAATGGCGGTGGTTTTGTCTAGGAACACATGAACTTTGAAGGATGGCAGGAAGGCTTTCAACGTCAAATGAATGGCACATAGCTCCAACAGGATGAGGTGGAGCCAGGCCTCCACCAAAGACCAGATACCGCTGATCTCCAACTCTCTCAAGTGACCGTCCCATCCCAGAAGTGATCCATCAGTTTCCACTGTCAACTCTGCGTAGGGAAGGGAGAGGGGTCTGCTGCTGGCCCTATCGCAGTTCAGTAGCCACAACTGCAGATCTTTTGCAGTCTCCTCTGAAATCTGGACTGGCTCTGAGAGACCCCCGTGGTGCTGTGCCCATTGAGGCTTTAGATCCCACTGCAGAGCCCACATATGCCACCTGGCATGCAGAGGCTGAAACATCTGGCTCATTGCCTGAATGTCCTGGACTCTCCATCCTGGGAAAAAGGCATAAAATTGCAGGTCCTAGAATGGCTTCAATGAAAGAGAACATCTGTGAAGTCAGGTTTGCTGTTGTCTGGAGGTGGCTGACAACTGCCTGAGGCGAGTCCACCTTCAGCAGCCAGTCTTCGAGGAAGGACCTCAAAAAGGTGAGCTGCGACCACTGCTATCACTGCTATCACTTTCGTAACACCCAAGGGCGCTGGTGTGGCCAAAAGGGAGCATGGCAGACTGGAAATGCTCCTGGCCCACCATGAACTGCAGATAGTGTCCATGGGCCTGCAGGATGAGAATATGGAAGTAAGTGTCCTGCAGGTCCAGCATTAACATCCAGTGTCTGGGGTTGAGGGCAGACAGGACCTGCGTCAAGGTGAGCATTTTGAACGTGTCAATCCTCAATAAGGCATTTAGAGTGTGAAGCTCCAATACGGGACAGAGGCTTCCATCTTTTTTGGCACGAGAAACTAAAATAACAACCACATCCTACTTCTGATGCCAGCACCCTCTCGGTGACTTATTTGGCCAAAAGAGCCTGCACTTCCTGTCTCAAAAAAGACAGATGGTCCTCTGTGCGCCATTATTGGGATGGTGACAAGGGTTGTGGGGTATCCAGGAATGAAAGGGCATAAATAACCCCACTGAACTAACTGTAACACCCACTTGTCCGATGTGATGGTCGGCCACCCTGGCAGTAAGTGCTGGAACCCTCCCCCAAGAGGGTGGCTGTGTGTCGCTAAGGACACATCAAAGAGGCTTGGAGGCTGCGGCAGCTGGAGGGAGTTGAAGGTTGTATTGCACGCTGCTTCTGTTGTCCACATGAATTATGGGAAGCCAAAGACACAAAAAGTCTGGTGTGGCTGCTGAGTCGGCAGCATCTGCTGGTGATGCTGGAACACCCTACCAAAACCACAGAGAGGATGAAAGCGGGAGGATGACTGGCATGGTGCGGCCGAAAATCCAAGGGAGTGGGTTGTGGCCCTGGTATCCTTGAAGAGCTTCAGTGCAGAGTCTGCCTTGTCCCCGAAAAGTTGGGAACGATCAAAGGGCATATCCAGGAGGCTTGGTTTGATGCCAACAGAAAAAAAGTGAACGGAATGCATGTGTGTCTCCACATGGTGACACTGGTCCCAATAGCCCTTCCCAATGAGTTAGTGTTAGACCTGACAGCCTTGGGGTGGTCTTCCCCAAACTTTTTTGCCTTCCTCCTCCAATTTTACTGATCTTGTTTTAGTTGGCGTTAGGCCACTTTTCCTCTGCTAACCAGTGCTAAAATGCTTGTGCTCTCTCCTTTAAACATGGTAAAAGTGGCTTACACCCAATTGGCACCTTTAATTTACTTGTAAGTCCTAGTAAAGTAGTTCTACATGTCCCCAGGGCCTGCAAATTAAATGGTGCTAGTGGGCTTGCATCACTGATTGCGCCACCTACTAACAATAAAAATCCCACACCAATTTATTATATAGGAAATATTTTAAAGATTAACCACTTTATAGTGCTTAAAAACATATAGTGCCAACATGGGACATCTGGTCACACTTGACCAGGACAAAGTCAAAGTTTGAGGCCGACCAAGATGGAGCCCTGGTCTGATACACTAAGCGGGAGGTCCCCATCAAAAGTTTACCCTCACATTTAGAAACTTTTCTGAAGGATTTTCTCTCAACGGCGAGCGAGGCACTTCGTCGGGCTGGATTCGCAGAGGGTTCACCGGCTTGGTTCAGCGGCAGCTCTCGGTCAACTCCTGGAAGTCTGGAGCTTTCAGCTTCATGAACCTGAAATCCAGGCTGGGTCACGGTTGAAGGTAGTCGGCTTGACTCTAGACATCGGACTGGTCGACTTATGGATCATTTTCCCAAAATTCCTCCAAACTTCTGGAACTTCTTCCTGAAGTTCTTCTTCAGAGTTCAAAGTGTCCAAAACACAAATACAGTGGTCTAGAAGTTCTGTAAGTCCAGACTACAGTTCCCACAATGCACCTAGCCAAATCCTTAAAAGACCACTGGACGCACTCCAGGCTGGGGACCTCTTGAGGGAGATGGTGCAGGGAAGCGCTGTTAACCTGTTGCTTTCAGGGAGTCCACTCCTTAATCCTTTTTGAAGCAAGGCAAAGTCCTCAGAGTTGTAGTTCCAAGAGTGCAACAGGAACAGTCATTCAGGGAGCAATCCTGATTGATGCATGCAAGGGTTTCAGCAGGGCAGTCCTTCTTCTTGTAGATTCCGCCAGCAAATTCAAATTCAGAAACTCGAACTGAACTCAGAACTAAATTTGAACTGAGTTGCTCTGCATTTCTCACATATTTATTCAATGGTCTGGGATGACAAGCAGGGGGTACCCCTGTCCAATGAGGTGCAGGGTGCCACCTAAAAGCATGATAGCTCCTTCCAAAGTGTGGCATAGTCTTGTCCCACGAAGCACTGCACTTTAAAATTCAAGATGGAGGATTCCTCTCCCTTAGAGTAAGAGCTGGCTAAACCAACCTACTAGTGTGGCTCATTTCTATTAACACTCCCCCCCCCCTCCACCTCCAGCAAATTCCATTCCCGGGCATGACATCTGGCTTGGGTTACAGGAGAAGGGGGTGGTAAGCCTGGGGTTCGTTACTGTCCTGCTCTCTCTTTGAAGCCCAGTTGGTTTTACCCAGTCCCCTTTCTGACCCATTCTCTGCAGCTGCAGAGCTCTCTCCATCAGATAACCACTGCTCTATGCGGCCAGTTATCAACTCATTAAAGTAGCCTGGCTAAACCTGTTAGGGCTGACCAAGCAGTAGAGACTACTTGAAGGCTGGATTTTGGTTCACAGAAAAGACAGTTCTATAACTTTTTTTCTGTATCAGTTATGATACATTCAACAGTGGCAAGTTGTTGGATTTATCATTGTTAATCTTTTAAATCTTCAAACTCCTTCCTAGCAATAGTTATAATTAAATAGCATATTCCAATGTTAGCCTATGGAGCTAATACTCTACAATGGGGAAACACATTTGGTACTTTTTCTCTCACCAGGGCTTATGAAACATTTTTTAGAATGTCCCTGTTTATAGTTACAAGGCACCCCACTCCTTGGGCACCCAGGGGAGACCTTGCGGGTGACTAATATGTAAACATAAGGTAGATTACGACTTTGGAAGTACCTGTATCACAAAGTGAAATTTGCATACAATTTACTTTTAAAGACAGTCTGCCTTTAAAAGTGACAGCAGGCAACACATGAGTGTATACTTCAGTGCAGGAGTCTACTGGGCCTTCAAAACCCCATGCCCTATTATATATTAGGGACTTATAGGTAGTTTGAATCGCCCCTGCCCTATTATATACTAGGGACTTACAGGGTCTGTCATTTCCAATTGTATTTATACCTAATCACCATATACAAGTTTCCTCAGAGCACTATCCCTGGGCCTCGTTAGCAGAGCCCAGGGCACAGTCAGTCAGTTACCACCAGTATCAGTCAAAAAATGGGGCTGAACAGGCAAAAACAATGACTTTCTCACACCTTTCAATTGGGAGCAGGTAGGAATGTAAAGTTTGGTGTCTAAAAAATTGTAATTTAAAGTCCTCTTTAATGGCAAACAAAACTGGACTGGCCGTACTGGGCATCGGGTGTTTCCCCAGAAGGCTGGAGGGGTGGGAGGCTGGTTTTGTTACTGGGGGCTGATTTTACAAGAGTGCTGCATTATCGACCCCCAGTAACAAAATCAGCAGGACTGTACAGCATAATGACTCGCTTCTCACTGCAGAGCTCCTTCTATATCCAGCAGTTTTCAGGGAACAATAATTGTGTCAAGATTGATATCTATGGTGGTTTATCTTCCTGCTGAAGAGATATCGGAATTTTGTTTATTGGTAGTTTTGACTCATCTATTGTAGTGCAGAGGGTTAATATGGCTGCTGCAAAGAATGTGTACCATACAGATCACAGAACTGTATTTCATGTGCATAGCTCAGTGGGTTACTGCTTTTGTCACAGAGATCCTTTAGTTACTTGCAATTCATAATTTACAATCATAATAAATCTAGCACAGTGAACTATGAACTGCCATCAAAGAGCTGCATGCCAACTGCATGGTACAGGTTCGAAAGTCATGTTTTTCCCCACTCTTTCTTTTTTCTAATGTTGCTAAAATGGGTTTGTTTGGGTAGAAATATATTCTTATTAGTAAATCCAACCAATGTGTTATGTTTTGAATCCTAAGTATGTGCTTCTCCAGACCAAGCACTCTTAAAAAATGCCAACCAGCATGGATGACATGTAAATCCTACACCTTGTATTCTCTTTTGTCTTATGTAACATTTTCTAAACACTGATTTACACATGTATGATTTATTGTCTCTGTATGTGTGCGTGATGTAAAATGCTCCGATTCCCTATACTGGTATGAGAAGCACTATGAAACAAATGAAATACATGTGAGAGGGGCTATGGAGAGATGAGGGGCACTGTTGGAGGGTGATAGTAAGGAAATCACTGAAGGTCCCCAACAAGATTGTCGTATCCTAGTGCACTGTAAGTTCATCATTTACTGTGCTCTAAAATACAATTGAATATATAATGAAAATGTGTTATAGAATGCACCATTTTTGTAATTTTTTCCCAAACATTTCTTGGGGCTAGAACTCCCCCTCACCAAGCCCCCTTTGTAGTGGTCAGGCTTGCTTGCTGCGCTCGCTTGTTTGCTACGCACCATACAGGGGCTGGTCTGACAAAATTTGCCAGAGCTGGTTTGTGTTCCCAGTCCGGCCCTGATGGCAAAGTCAGATTTTAAGTCACAAATCTGAAAATGCCAGTTTTAGAAAGTTGCTATTTTCCTTTCCCAACCATTTGGAGCATGTAGCATGTCTCCTCGGTTACTAGATGTTGCTTAAAGTTGGACTTTGTGTATTTCTCCCAGACAGTAAGACAAAAGGGAATAAGTGGTAGCAGGATGGGCCATCTCTTACTTGATGAGGGGGAGGAGCTGTCACCTACCACACTTGCACATCACAAAGGCCCTGTCTGAGCACAAAGGGTTTGACACTAGTCTGTCTGACTCCAGACAATCTGGGGCCAGGGCAATGAGGAGAGGTTGTGGCCTTACGGCCAGAGCTGCTGACTTTGGAGCTGGGGAACCAGGTTCGACCCTCGGCGTCGGCTCAGCTTCCTATGATTCTGGGCAAATCACTTAACCTCCCCGTGCCTACCAAAACATTAATGTGTCCTTGTGTAACGTAACTGGTGCTCATGTAAAGCGCTCCAATACCTTCGGGTCGAGTTTGCGCTAAATAAATCTGCAAAAAAAAAATGAGGCATGACATCCTAAGCACCTCTGGGGGTAGAAACCTCCAGAAGTTTCTCTTACTTCAAAGTGGGCACCAGGTATAAATATTGGACCCTCAGACCCAACTCTTCAGTACACCTCTGGACGACTCAGAAGGACTGCTGTGCTGCTCTGCCAGAAGGACTGCTACTCTGCCTTAGGACTGCCTGAGTGAAGGACTGGACCTATATCTTGAATCCAGGAACACCAGAGTGATTCCAAGGGCCAGTAGGTTGGCCTCCTGATCAGACCCTCATGGACAGAACAGGCTCCAACAACCTTGTACCCAGCACCAAGACTGTCAGCTGTGAGTCTTGCCCCCCCCCCGGACCCCCAAGTGATGACACCTTTTGGAAAGTGTTCGCCCAGCCCATCTGTGGTCCCAGCTAAATCAACACACTGCAACGCATTGCCCCACAAAACATCGGCATTGCAACCACTGCACAACTCGCAAAACTCAGCATCAGAACTGCTGTGCAATTCATCTCTGACACAGGACATCGCATCGGAAGCCCCACACCCTCCTCCTGACTCAGCTGATGCGCAATGCATCTTCGATGAAGGACTCCGCATTGCAAGCCCCTCTTCTATGGCATCCATGACAAAGACGCAGGATTTTGCATCACAGCCCCTCGGAACCACTGCTGCCCAATGCATCCTTGACGCAGGACCACACAATACTCCGCAATCAAGATTTAAGGTACCCTTGTTCAGTTGGCTTAACTGGGTCCTTGCATCCCACCCGCACTCCATCATGGTTGGCCTGAACTAGTGACACTGTCCCGGTCCGGCGTGACCAGAAAATCCCAGTTGGTGCTTTGCGCTTCTAGGCACTATTTTTCTTAAATCTTTCAAATTGCATATATCCGGTTCTGATTGGATTTTTGTTGGTTTTGTCTCAAATAATTTATTACATTTTTCTTTATGTTTCTAAATTGGTGCAGCATTTTTCTTGTGTTGTGTGTTCACTTTATTACTGTTTGAAGTGCTGAATAAATGTTTTATACATTGCCTCTAAGATAAGTCTGACTTCTTTTGTGCCAAGCTACCAGAAGGTTAAGCACAGGTTAATTTGGGGCTTGCTTTTGTTTTAGAGAATGTGGTTGCTTCTTGAGTAGAGTTTCACCCCACTCAAACAGCAACCCAATTTCCAACAGTCAGTAGTGCTAAGGCTGCAGCGAATTGTAAATTTAGACAAGTCACGGCCATCCTGCATGGCTAGAGGGAGGATAGCCATGGCTTCTCGGGTACAAGTGGTAAAACCTAGGCCACCTAACTCCATGTGGCATGGGATTAAAGGCCCAGAAGACATGTGGTATTCACTGAACATAGGGCAAAACTGGTGGATGACAAAACTCTATGCCCTTTATTGTCAATCCTTTTGAATTCCCTATCCAGAGAGGAAAAAGAGAATGCATTTGGATGACCTTACTGGCTGAACTTGTACCACCAGACTCTCAGGGTAGGGGTGTTAGGTGAGGATGTCCTGATCCCCAGGTGCAGGATGGTAACAGTGGGCAATCTGGTGGTTGACCGGGGCCCGCGAGCAGGGCTTGGCCGGGTTCCCCAAAATAATATCTGTCAAAGACTCACTAAAAGGGAGAAGAGGTTCCAAAGAGGTTTGGCCAGGCTGTAGGTCCTCAATCAGCACATTAGTCTTGACTTCTTGTGTTGGAAGCTGGAGGTCTAGGATTTCCGCAACTCTGTGCACCACCATTGCGAATGATGCATTCTCTTCTGTAGCTAGTCCTGCAGGGGAGAACAAGACAGTGTTCACAGAAGTATTAAGGCCACTGTCCTCTTGGAGTTCATCATACCAGTTGTCATCCTGGTACGGCTGAGAAATGAGTCCCCCACATCATAGGTGCCATTGTCAGAGTAAGTACCGAAGATGTAATGAATAAACCTCTCCCTGCCTTGGGGTAAGGGAACAGTGTCTGTCTCAGGTTGATTGCCTGTGTTGAGAGGAATAAGCAGCGTCAAGCTTAGTCTCGTAATAGGTCGGCACGGTGTTGTCTCAGAGCTAAACAGCACTATGGGTTGACCTTCATTGTCTGATGTCAGTGAATTCGACATTGACATCATCGGTTGCGCTCCAGCATAGGGCATGGCCCCAGAAACGAGTTCGGTACCAGAGTCAGTGCAAGGTTGGGAGCAGATCCGGAGGGCCCAATGGCACTGAAAGAGGTCCCGCCAGTCCAGATTCTCTCGTCTCCATGGGGGCTGAAGATGCTGCAGAGGGAGTCGGTTATGGAAATAAGTGCATGATTGTCTCATGAAACTCCTTGATTTGTAACAGTCACCCAGGAAACAAGGGCTGGCGTGGTGTGGGTCAGGAATAGGCTCTGCCGAACAGCTGTGGGAGTGGGTACTGGAGATGCAATGATGACTTCATGGCCTCTCAGGAAACGCAATGGGGTCGAGTCCTACTTGAACTTTTTCTTCTTCTTCCTAGATTTACCCGAAACCATGATCTCAACTATGATTTTTCGCAGGAGTGGCTTCAGTAGCAGGATCATCTTCTCTGTGACTTAGACTGACACGGGTGATTTGGGTGTCGGGCAATGAACAATTTTGTTTCTCACTCCCGAATTTCCTTCAGGTGCATCCAAGTGAGGAGTCTTGAGATGACACCAGGCACCACAGGCACTACAAGCGGGGATTAGTTACAGACATCTGTCAGTGACATTCCCCACAAGGCCTAAACCCTATTGATGTGTTTGGAGACATGTCCCTTGCACACTGGTAAATTGTTTTTGAAAAATTGGTCTCAAGAGACGAGGTAGCTCCGGATCTGCGTCCATTGGCGCAGAAAAAAAGGAACTGATGTTAGAATGCATGGGTGGCGCCTTTATAGAACCACACTGGTGTAGACAACATCAGTGTGGAGTCACAGACACCACGTGGCGTGCAGAAGTACTGTTTTCAAGTTTTCCGGATCCCGTTTGCACCTGGGGAATATAAGGGGAGAAATCAGCAGTTAGAAGTCTCTCTCAGAAAATTGGTACTTTATGTTTTTCAGAGTTTAATTTTAACCACTGTCTTCCCAAACATTTCCTGTTGTCCATCACCTAATCTCCACAAGTGCAGGGTTGCTGCTGCTGTAAACTACTTAATGATAAGAAGAATATACAATAACCAATGAAAAACTTCTTACTGAAGAGAACTGACATGAAAAAGAGCAATTAAATAATAACGATTGTCAAAGGTTAGAAAGCTGGGCATGATTGTGCATTACACTTATATTACTTGGTAGGGAATTCTATAAGGAAGGACGAAAAATCTCTTTTACAGCAGCCATTTGTTTTGGGATGATGGATCATTGTGGTGAATGTGCCCACATAGCGTGAGTATTATTGAGAAGAGCCATGAAAACATTTGGGTACCAAAGATAAAATGTTAAATCCGTCCACATCTCAGCTGGTAGTCAACATGGATATAACAATTTCAAGCACGTCATAATTTCTGAAGACTGAAAATAAAACCAACGCCAGATTTTTTTTAAATCCTTTGATGTCTAAGAATATGAATAAGATAAAAAGGGAAATAAATGCAGGGTCTACAAAAGACTTGAAAGGCCGCCACACCACCGTTATGTTGCGCTTGCCACGGTCCTTTTGAGTGAGAGATCAAATGGATGTTTCAAAAGAGGCGCACTAAAGACAATTTCCAGCTCAGACCTGAGAGCTTTGTGAAATATTATACAAAGCATTTTATACTTGGAATAAGAATTAATAGCCAATAAAGGGCAGCGTGACAAAGGCGGAGATTTAGTTTTGAAATCTATACTGCATGTGTATATTACACATAACCATGTTCAATAATTTATGGGTTTCTGGGTGTTCTTGTATTCGCAAAGCTTTGTAGGCATGTCAAGTATGTATACCAGAGTCTATGCACACCTAACTAAGGTATTGACTCAGTGCTCGCTTTTGCCTTCAACTCTGACTCCAACTGGCACATTTACTAATTTTTAACACAACAAAGCAAAACAACCAATTTTTTTTTTGTCCTGCGTTGGGCAGCGTGGAAAACACAGCACAGAGCCAAACCTAAGACTGGGCTGGTGCTTCTGTCTTCCCGCGCGCTAGGGCTTTCAAAGGCTGCCCTGCATCATGCAGTCTCGCAGGGATCACTGTGAACTGTCTAGCATAGGATTTGTATTGGAAGCATACCCTTTCAGTGCAAATTCCTGTGGTTGACAAACATAGTAGGATCCCACACACTGGATGTGTGCTGTGCACCTCAGCACACATGCAGTGCATGGGTGTCTTTTTTCTGGGAAACAAAAACATTTCTCTTTGATACTTCACAGAGGCATTAGTTTTTAACCCCTTCCGTGCGTCGGACGGCTGGGAGCCGTCCAACGTCACGGTGGGCGCGTGCGTCGGACGGCTCCCGGCCGTCCTAGCACCCACCCACGGGGGAAGCGCTGGCGCTCCCCCCGTGGGCCGCCCTTTATGGTGCCCCCACCGGGGATGGCAGGGGAAGCCCTTCCCCTGCCTCCCCCCCTCCACGTCATCTAATGACGTCAGCGCGCGAGGCGCGCTGACATCATTAGGGGATTCCCAACGCGTTGGAAGCCATTTGCTTCCAGCGCGTCGGAAGGAGAACAGGTAAGTTTCTCCTCGTGGGAGGGGGGGAATTTAAAAAAAGAGGCATCAGGGGAAAGGAAAGGGTTTTCCTTTCCCCTGATGCCTCTTTTGAGCATTCCTGCTGCACGATCGTGCGGCAGGAATGCCCACTAGACACCAGGGATTTTTTTAAATTTATTTAAAAACTGATTACCTGTTTGGGGGAGCGGCCCCTTAGGCAAGGGTCGCTCCCCTGTTTGGGGGCAATATGTTTTGGCTGTGTCTGCCCCTCTAGGGGGCAGATCGCGCCATTTCTTTAAATTAAAGTGGCCCACTAGACCACCAGGGATACATTTGTTATGTTATGTTATGTTAACATAACATAACAGGGATACATTTATGGGGAGTGGCCCCTTGGGCAAGGGTCGCTCCCCCTTGGGGGCATTTGTTTTGGCTGTATGCCCCCTGGGGGGAAGGGGGGCAGATCTCGCCATTTTTTTTATGTAGTTGCCCACTAGACCACCAGGGATTAATTTGTGGGGAGTGGCCCCTTGGGCAAGGGTCGCTCCCCCTTGGGGGTAATGTTTTTGGCTATCTGCGCCCCTCTAGGGGGGCAGATCTCGCCATTTTTTTAATGTAGTGGCCCACTAGACTACCAGGGATTAATTTGTGGGGAGTGGCCCCTTGGGCAAGCGTTGCTCCCCCTTGGGGCAATGTTTTTGGCTGTCTGCCCCCTGGGGGGTCAGATCTCACCATTTTTTTTATTTAGTGGCCCACTAGACCACCAGGGATTAATTTGTGGGGAGTGGCCCCTTGGGCAAGGGTCGCTCCCCCTTGGGGGCAATGGTTTTGGCTGTATGTTCCTCCCTAGGGGGGCAGATCTCGCCATTTTTTTATGCAGTGGCCCACTAGACCACCAGGGATTAATTTGTGGGGAGTGGCCCCTTGGGCAAGCGTTGCTCCACCTTGGGGGCAATGTTTTTGCTTGTCTGCCCCCGAGGGGGCAGATCTCGCCATTTTTTTTAATTTAGTGGCCCACTAGACCACCAGGGATTAATTTGTGGGGAGTGGCCCCTTGGGCAAGGGTCGCTCCTCCTTGGGGGTAATGTTTTTGGCTGTCTGCGCCCCTCTAGGTGGGCAGATCTCGCCATTTTTTTAATGTAGTGGCCCACTAGACCACCAGGGATTAATTTGTGGGGAGTGGCCCCTTGGGCAAGGGTCGCTCCCCCTTGGGGGCAATGTTTTTGGCTGTCTGTTCCCCCCTAGGGGGGCAGATCTCGCTATTTTTTATATAGTGGCCCACTAGACCACAAGGGATTAATTTGAGGGGAGTGGCCCCTTGGGCAAGGGTCGCTCCCCCTTGGGGGCAATGTTTTTGGCTGGGGGGGCAGATCTCGCCATGTTTTTTTTTTGTAGTGGCTCACTAGACCACCAGGGATTAATTTGTGGGGAGTGGCCCCTTGGGCAAGGGTCGCTCCCCTTTGGGGGCAATGTTTTTAGCTGCAGATCTCGCCATTTTTTTTAAAAAAATCGGGCCCACTAGACCACCATGGATTTATTTGTGGGGAGTGGCCCCTTGGGAAATTTGGCCGTTTCTGCCCCCCTGGGGGGCAGATCGGCTGATTTTTTTTTTACATGGCCACTAGGGATTTTTTTTTTGTTATGTTGGGGAGCGGCCCCTTGGGCAAGGGTCGCTCCCCTTTATGGGAGAATGATTGGGGCCATTTCTGCCCACTCTGAGTGGCAGATCAGCAGTATGTTTTTATGCCCATCTGCCCCCAAGGGGGGCAGAAGCCACTAGACGCCAGGGTTTTTTAAATTTTGGTGTTGGGGAGTGGCCTCTTGGGCAAGGGTTGCTCCCCTTTTACGGGGGTGAATATTTTATTTATACTCTTAGGCCCACCTACCCCTTAGCTTGGATGGTGGATTGTGTGTGGACTGGTGCATTATTTGCATATGTGATTGTAATGTTTTTTTCTCCTTTTTATTCTAGTGTAAAGCTTTTGATTCTTGTTTGCGGTTTCGGCAGTGGTTGTTCTGCAGTTTTGCGTAATTGCATTTATTTGGTAAGAAAAACATTTTTGTTGTGTTTACTCCAAATGAGTATTATTGTCATGCATGAATGAATTTTTTTGTAAGTGGTGTCATAATGGCAGCATATTTAGTTAGTGTTCTGAGCATGAAATTCTTTGCGATGTGTTTTGCATTGTTTTATGTGTAATTTTCTTTTTTCTTTTTCTTTTTTTAGTGGGATATTGTTGATCCTTACTGTGTCTGTGCAGAGTAGGTGGTGGTGAGTCTAGCTGCTTCTGTCAAGTGAGTGGTATAGTTTTGGAGTATATAGATCTTTGTGATAAAGACACATTTTGTTTATTGCTTATTTTACAAAGTGTTTGTTGTTGTTGACTTGTTTGACAAGTTAGTATCAAAACAAAAGGATCCACCCTTATAGGATTCCAACAGTGATATCCCTCCAGACTATGTGTGTCTTCTACAGTGGTGAAAAGCACACAGCTTTGTTAAAATACCCCTCACCCACCAAAAGGACCCTTGGTGGTATGCTTCATCATCGGGCTCTTCCCTCCCCGCTGCGGGACAGGGCGTGCTATGACCTACGACTACACGGGAGCACTAATTCTGTAACAAAACTATGTGTGGTGTAGGAGTGTGAGTGGAAGGGTCTAAAGTGAGTGAAAGTAATGGTAAATTAAAAAAAATATCTGGCTCAGTGGAAAAAACCTTTAATGTTCCATTGAGCTGATATTATTAAAAATGGGGAAGAGACGGAGGTAACTACACTACAATGGGCAGTACTTCCTGTGTCTACATGTTTCGAAGCCCTCCCCTGGCTTCTCATCAGGACCTAGAGATCCCTTCTACACTCTAAATTAAAAAAAATTGTAAAGTGTAATTTTAAAACAATAGAGAACAATGTTCAGTGGTGTACATAGTAAATTACATGCACTCCATACTCTACCATAATAGGTAAGAGGTCGAATGGGTTTTAATTTAACCCCTTTTGTGCCCCATGAGCCTGCTGGACGGGAGGGAAGGTACTCCTGTAGTCACAGTTATCAAGGATACTACCTCGCCTGGTTACTACCTCTCCGCGGCTCCGTTTGACAAGTTACCTTTATTAGTAAGGATTATGGCTAGCCGTAGAATTACTGCTCAGCAGGTGGTTGGTATGCTTTTTGAATCTTCCTCTGAGCAGGATTATGAGACTGACAGTGCGTCTGAGGGAGAGGAGGCAGTGCAAGATTCTGGCAGTGAGTTTTCTGTCCACGAGGAATCATCTGATGATGAAGCTACTCTCAGTACAGATGAAACTACTCTCAGTGCGGATGAAGTGCCTGTTTTAGAGGAGGACACTGATGTGTCGATGGTGCCGCAAGAGACATCGGTATTGCAGCCTGAGGCTGCAAGGCTTCCTACTGGAAGTGCTGGACTCTGGGTTGATCCAAACATGGTGCAGCCGGTGTTGCCTGCCTTTAGTGGTGATGCAGGGTGTAGAGTGGACTGTGAATTTTTTTTTGCCTATACAGTTTTTTCAGTTGTTCATGGATGACGTATTTTTGGCTGAGATTGTTGAGCAGACTAATTTGTATGCTGAACAGTTTTTGAGGGACAACAGTGCCAGACTTAGGCCCCGCTCTAGAGCTACCCGGTGGACTCCCACAAATCTGGATGAGATGAAGAAGTTTTTGGGTTTGACTTTTTGATGGGCTTGATAAGGAAGCCGTCCATGGCTTCATATTGGTCTACCAGTCCCTTGATGGCAACGGCCATATTTCCTGCAATTATGAGTCGTGATCGGTATTTACTTTTGCTTCGGATGCTGCATTTTGTTGATAATGCTTTGGCGTTGCCACGAGATCACCCTGACTGTGATCGTCTTTTTAAGATTCTGCCGGTTCTTGATCACTTTGTGGATCGATTTTCAGAGATTTATACTCCAGGGAAAGAAATAGCTGTTGATGAGTCTTTGGTCCTGTTCAAGGGCCGTTTGTTTTTTAGGCAGTATATTCCTAGCAAGAGGGCACGTTATGGAATTAAGATGTATATGTTGTCTGAGAGTAGGACAGGATATGTCTATAATTTACGGGTGTACACTGGTAGGGATTCCACTATTGACCCCCCTGGTTGTCCGTCCACTTTTGGAGTTTCAGAGAAAATTGTGTGGGATCTTGCTAGAGGACTGTTTAACAGAGGCCACCATGTGTACCTTGATAACTTCTACACTGCTGTGCAATTGTTTAAGGAATTGTTTAAAGTGGACACTTTTGCTTGTGGTACAATCCGCTCTAACCGTAAAGGTTACCCAAAAGAGCTTGTTTACAAAAAGCTTCAGAGGGGACAGTGCAGTGCCTTGCGTAGTGAGGAACTGCTAGCTGTGAAATTTGTGGACAGGAGGGATGTGTACATGCTGACTACCATTCATGATGAGAGAACTTCACCTGTGACTGTTTGGGGTCAGGTTGCTGAAGTGCGCAAACCTGTGTGCATTGTAGACTACAATAAGCACATGGGTGGTGTTGATAGAGTAGATCAGAGGTTGGAACCTTACACTGCTGTTCGTAAGGCTTACATTTGGTATAAGAAGTTGGCCATCCAGCTCTTCAATTTAGCAACTTTCAATGCTTTTGCTGTGTTCAAGGAGTGTTCTCCTGCATCAAAGATGACTTTTGTTCAGTTTCAGGAGTCTGTGATAGGCAGCCTTGTTGTTGTGGAACAGGCAAGTGTTCCTAGAGTTGGAGTGGTGGAGGATGTGGTTAGATTGAAAGATCGCCACTTTCCTGATTTAATTCCTCCCACGCCCAAAAAAACCAATCCCTGTAAGAGATATAGAGTCTGCTTGCGAAGAGGTATGCGGAAGGAGAGTCGTATGCACTGTGCCGATTGTCCTTCTAATCCTGGGCTGTGTGTGCCCACATGTTTCTGATTGTATCACACTCAAAAGAGTTTTTGGGAGCAACCGTGAGTCTAATAGTGTATTGCCCGGTCTGTATGGTTTTATATAGTTGTTGTTCAGTTTCATGTTTGGCAATAGAAAGATGTCTTTAGTTACTGCTGTTGTTTTTGTAGTTATAGTTTTGTATCTAGTTGCAACTGGTTTGTGTTTCCTTTCTTGTTAAAAAAAAATTATTTAGCGTTGTGCGTGGACTGGCGCTTGGCTGGCGGTGTGCATGGACTGGCACTTGGCTGGCGGTGTGCGTGGACTGGCACTAGGCTGGCGGTGTGCGTGGACTGGCGCTTGGCTGGCGGTGTGCGTGGACTGGCGCTTGGCTGGCAGTGTGTGTGGATTGGCGCTTGGCTGGCGGTGTGCGTGGACTGGCGCTTGGCTGGCGGTGTGCGTGGACTGGTGCTTGGCTGGCAGTGTGCATGGACTGGCGCTTGGCTGGCTGTGTGTGTAAACTGGTGCTTGGCTGGCGGTGTACGTGGATTGGCACTTGGCTGGTGGTGTGCGTGGACTGGCGCTTGGCTGGCGGTGTGCATGTACTGGCGCTTGGCTTTCAGTGTGCGTGGACTGGCGCTTGGCTGGCAGTGTGCGTGGACTGGCGCTTGGCTGGCGGTGTGCGTGGACTGGCGCTTGGCTGGCGGTGTGCGTGGAATGGAGCTTGGCTGGCAGTGGGGGTGGGATGGTGCTTGGCTGTCGGTGTGCGTGGGCTGGCATTTGGCTGGCAGTGTGTGAGTAGTGACTTGCTGCTGCTCATTACATACTCTGCTAGTCAAACGCCACTGCAGACACTATGTCAACCACCAGCCGGTGTGATTGCTGTGTCAGTCATGTGGGCGTATGAAAGTGATGGGCCCTTAAATGACGCTGTCTGTTGATGTGAATGTTGTAATGTGCTGGGCCCGCGGCTGGCGTTGTGAATGGTCTTGTGTGTCACGTATGAAAGGTGTGTGAATGGCCTGTAAAGAGGTTGGTGCCTTGCCGTGGCTTTACAGCTCACGAGCTGTGAGTCATTGGTTCAGGTTTTTAACCTTTTAAATATTAACAGTGCATTTCCTTTTGTGAAATCTCTTGTTAATAGAATGTTACGCTCTGAACCTTCACTCACCCTCGTGCCAAATCCAACCAGTATGTGTGAGTACTTAAGGAATTGTTCATTTTGAAGGAATATTTGTCTTTTCTGTCTCTCTCTGCCAGGATGTACATTGTCTCCACATTGTCTGTGGATGTGAGTGTTGTAATGTGCTGGGGCCACAGCTGGTGGTGTGAAAGTGTGTGTCAAGTATGAAAGGTATGTGAATGGCCTGTAAAAAGGTTGGTGCCTTGCCGTGGCTTTACAGCTCACGAGCTGCGAGTCATTTGTTCAGGTTTTTAACCTTTTAATTATTAACAGTGCATTTCCTTTTTGTGAAATCTCTTGTTAATAAAATAAATTTTGAACCTTTCACTCACCCTCGTGCCAAATCCAACCAGTATGTGTGTGTACTTGAGGAACAGGTGGATAGGCAGTCATATTTGTCTCATTTGTCTTTCTGTGCTAAGGTGTAGTCTGTCTCTAGGGAAAATGTACCAACTTTAGATATTTTTGTAAATGTAAAAATAAAAATGGGGAGTGCTGGGTGGGGTGCCTCTCATAGATCCCAACAAGTTTTTTTACTCACAATGCCATGCAAACCTCAAAATGTGACTATAGTCACGCATTTTCCTTGCATTACTGTGTCATAATATTCTGTTGTAAAAAAAAACACAATTTTCATACCACCCAGCATTCCCCCCAGGTCTCCCGATAAATTCGGTACCTCACTCATGTGGGTGGGTGAAGTACCTGTGACAGGCAAGGGCCCAAAACCTATTGAGGCGACATCAAGATTACCTATCGCGAAACAACCTGGTTTTGCAAGGAGGGTCCACTGGCTTTTTGGCCACGGGCTTGGTGGCCATCTTGGGAAACATACCAAACCCACACATTTCTGAAAACTAGACACCCTGGGGAGTCCAGTGAGGTATGGCTTGCGTGGGTCCCCCAACGTTTCCCTACCCAGAATGCCCTGCAAACCTCAAATTTAGCTGAAAGAAACACATTTTCCACATATTTTTGGGTGGAATCACTGTGCTGGCACAAATGTCCTACCCCACAGCGTTCCCCTTAGTCTCCCGAGTAAAATGATACCTCACTTGTGTGGGTGGGGCAAGGGCCTGTGACTGGGAAGAGCCCAAAAAATAAGGATTAAGGGTATAGCACCGAGAATTCTAAGCGCTATATTTGTTTTAAAATACGTTTTTAGCCAATTCTGCATTGGACACCCAGGCAAGTGAGGTATCATTTTACTCGGAAGACTGAGGGGAACGCTTTGGGGTAGGACATTTGTGCCAGCACGGTGATTCCACCCAAAAAATATGTGGAAAATGTGTTTTTTTCAGCTAAATTTGAGGTTTGCAGGGCATTCTGGGTAGGGAAACGTTGGGGGATCCACGCAAGCCATACCTCATTGTACTCCCCAGGGCGTCTAGTTTTCAGAAATGTGTGGGCTTGGTAGGTTTCTAGATGGCGGCGAGCCCGGGGCCAAAACCCCAAGTGCCCTCCCCCCACCAAAACCAGGTAGTTTTGTTATAGGTAATTTTGAAGTCTCCACAGTACGATTTGGGCCATTTCCTGTTGCAGCCACTGTGCCGGCCCACACAAGTGAGGTACCATTTTTATCGGGAGTCCTGGGGAACGCTGGGTGGGAGGAAATTTGAGGATCCACGCAGATTCCAGAACTTTCCCACACAGAAATTTGAGAAAAAAGTGATTTTTTTAGCTAAATTTGAGGTTTGCAGGGGATTCTGGGTAGGAAAACGTTGGGGGACCCACATAAGCCATACCTCGCTGGACTCCCCTGGGTGTCTAGTTTTCAGAAATGTGTGGGTTTGGTAGGTTTCCCTAGATGGCCGCCGAGCCCGGGGCCAAAAACTCATGGGACCCCCCTTGCAAAACCAGGTTGTTTTGCGATAGGTAATTTTGATGTCGCCTCAATAGGTTTTGGGCCCTTGCCTGTCGCTGGTACTTGATACACCCACGCGAGTGAGGTACCATTTTTATCGGGAGACCTGGGGGAACGCTGGGTGGGAGGAAATTTGTGGATCCACGCAGATTCCAGAACTTTCCCACAGAGAAATTTTATTTTTTTCAGCTAAATTTGAGGTTTGCAGGGGATTCTGGGTAGGAAAATGTTGGGGGACCCACGCAAGCCATACCTCGCTGGACTCCCCCGGGTATCTAGTTTTCAGAAATGTGTGGGTTTTGTAGGTTTCCCTAGATGGCCGCCGAGCCCGGGGCCAAAAACTCATGGGACCCCCCTTGCAAAACCAGGTTGTTTTGCGATGGGTAATTTTGATGTCACCTTAATAGGTTTGGGCCCTTGCCTGCCGCGGGTACTTGACCCACCCACGCGAGTGAGGTACCATTTTTATCGGGAGACCTGGAAGAACGCTGGGTGGGAGGAAATGTATGGATCCACGCAGATTCCAGAACTTTCCACCACAGAAATGTGAGGAAAATGTGTTTTTTTTTGACAAAATGTTAGGTTTGCAAGAGATTCTGGGTAACAGAACCTGGTGAGAGCCAGTCAAGTCACCCCATCCTGGATTGCCCTGGGTGTCTACTTTTCAAAAATGTATAGGTTTCATGGGTTTCCCTAGGTGCCGGCAGAGCTAGGGTTCAAAATCTACAGCTAGGCACTTTGCAAAGAAAGGGTCCGTTTTCACTGTGAAAATGTGGTGTGTCCACGTTGCGTTTTGGGCGGTTTCCTGTCGCGGGCACTAGGCCTACCCACACACGTGAGGTACCATTTTTCTTGGAAGTTTTTGGGGAACGCGGGGTAGGTGGAATTTTGTGGATCCACGCATATTCCAGAACTTTCCACCACAGAAATGTGAGGAAAATGTGTTTTTTTAAAACACATTTTTAGGTTTGCAGGGGATTCTGGGTACCAGAACCTGGTGAGAGCCAGTCAAGTCACCCCATCCTGGATTTCCCTGGGTGTCTAGTTTTCAAAAATGTATAGGTTTGCTAGTTTCCCTAGGTGCCGGCAGAGCTAGGGTTCAAAATTTACAACTAGGCACTTTGCAAAAAAAGGGTCCCTTTTCACTGTGAAAATGTGGTGTGTCCACGTTGCGTTTTGGGCCATTTCCTGTCGCGGGCACTAGGCCTGCCCACACAAGTGAGGTACCATTTTTAGGTCTCGCCTGAGCCAGCGCTTGCGCTGCTCTGTGCGAGAAATTTAGTAAGTGGGTTTTGGAAGTGCTAACAAGCCACTGGCTTTTGCTGCCCTCCAGCTTGCGTTCACGATGGCGTGCACATGCACAGCTGCCATCTGGGTTTCTGTAATGGCATTCCTCGCATCGCCGGCTTTCCTCCCCCTCCCTTACCCGCTCGGAAGTGCTAACAAGCCACTGGCTTTTGCTGCCCTCCAGCTTGCGTTCACGATGGCGTGCACAGCTGCCATCTGGGTTTCTGTAATGGCATTCCTCGCATCGCCGGCTTTCCTCCTCCTCCCTTACCCGCTCCTCCCCCTCCCTCACCACAGAGCGCGTCTCGCTCTCCCTTGTTTTGTTGTATGTGCTTGCTGAGCGCGGCGCCCCCTTCACGGACACCGCGCTCTGTTTATTTTTTTTTATTTTTATTTAATTCGCTCTGTTTGTTTGTTTATTTTTTGTGCTCTTTGGTAATTGCGCAGTATATTAAAAACACTATTTCTGTGCACCTCCAACCGACAGCAACATTACACATTAAATACAAAGCATTGAATCGTAGCTACAAGCTGTTATCTTCAAATGCTACATTTATTAGGGCTAAGGAGGGAACAGACAAGAGGCGCCACTGGGGCAGAAGCCAGACAGAGCCATTCGGCTTGATTAATGGCTTGGCATTTGCACGTGTTAGCAGTAAACAGACCGCGGGCGCCAGTAGAGCACAAGCCACACAGACACATCCTCCTTAATTAAGGTTCCCACTCTCATGCGATTTCGTTTATGCTTAACTACAAACTTATTTATGCATCACAAGGCTGTATTTTTTAAACATTAACGTGGTCAAATTTGAAACACAATTTGGTGGGCTGATTTCAGCATTTTATAGTATTTAACTTCAAATAGGAATCAGCCGCCTTACAAACACTGGTCTTTGTAAAACACACACTAGTTGGGCCATATGTGATAGTCTGGAACAGGTTCTTTATACCATAGTGCTGTGGTCACTTCTTAAGCTGCACTAAGCCGCTATAAGGCTCTTGCTTCAAATGCTGCTTTGCCGTGAACACACTCCTGACACTGCTACTTCTTTTCAATAAAACACAGGGAGTCTTGTTCAAGCGCTCCGCTCACATGCCTCCAGCAAAAACATTCGCAAAAGCAGGTGCCGTCCCTCTAAAAAATTGATTTTTTACAATTTAATCACAAAGTGCGCAGTATATCACAAACACTACTTCTGCGCACCCCCGACCAAAAGCATCTGCTTAAAAAACATTGGAACTTTAATTACATATAGTTTATTACATTTAAAACACTCTTTCTGCGCACCTCCGGACGCTAGCATCTCATTTAAATCTAATGCAGCTTCCACAGTCCACATTCTCTTAGAAGTCGGGCCTTTAAATCACATCCACTACCTTACTGATCTAGTCTTTTCATCCAGCATGTTATGGTGCACATTCTCATAACAGACACTGAATTGGGCTCAGTAGTTCCTTTGTTATGTTATCGGTCTAAGAAAAAATCTCATTGCCGGTGATGAAGGCCACCTTGCCCCATGGCAGTGCTGAAGGAACCCCTAGAATGGGGTGTATTGTTTCTACCTTCAATTGTCAGCAAACATTCGATCAATTATTTTGTCACAGCAGCTGTATATCATAACAAGCATTGGCATAGCCAATAGGTCTCACCTTTGGAACCGTATAAGTGTTTAGTCATGCAACCGTTGCTGTTGTTGCACCAAGAATTTTGTGATGCATAACCAAATAGTTATAAGGTCCCAAAAGCATGACCCCTCTAGCCCTCTACTACCCCTCTTCTACCCCGCTACACCTCAAATACCCCTCTAGCCCTCTACTGCCCCTCTTCTACCCCTCTAATACCCCTCTTCTACCCCTCTTCTACTCCTCAAACCCTCTACTACCCCTACACTACCCCTCTTCTGACCCTCTACCCCTCTACTACCCCTCAACCCCTCTACTACCCCTCAACCCCTCTACTAGCCTTCTACCCCTCTACTAGCCCTGTACTACCCCTCTTCTACCCCTCAACTCCTCTTCTACCCCTCTACCCCTCTTCTGCCCCTCTACCCCTCTACTACCCCTCTACCCCTGTACTACCCCTCTATTACCCCTCTTCTACCCATCTACTACCCCACTTCTAGCCCTCTACCCCTCTACTACCCCTTTACCCCTCTACTATCCCTCAACCCCTCTACTACCCCTAAACTACCACTCTTGTACCACTCTACCCCTGTACTACCCCTCAACCCCTCTACTACCCCTCTTCTAGCAAACACTTAAAGGGTCAACAGGCCAATACAATTAACTAAGTTTGGCTGTGCTTAAATGCATTCATTTTAAAGTCTCAATAAGTACATAGTCTGTCAAACATCTTCCCCTTCTAGCTCAGCCTTGCACATGCTTGTCGCTGTGCAAAAGGCAGCATAGTGCAAATGTCCTGCTTGGGTTTCTGGTGCTTACACACCTGGGAGAGGGCAAATCATAAGAGGTCAGCAAAACATGTCTCTGGCGCACTGACCAGCACGTCAACTCCTTTCAACACAAACCTTCCTTTACCTGTACACAACTCATGGAACTCAATGTGAGGTGGTCAACTTCTCCTGGCCCCACCTAAATTTGGTTTATACTTATTCAATGGCTGTAGGTAAGTTGGGGCGGGCATTGGCATAGTCAATAGGTCTCGCCTTTAAGACCTTATAAGTGTTTAGCCATGCAACAGTTCATGTTCTTGCACCAATGATATTGTGCTGCATAACTAAATACTTATATGGTACCAAAAGCGAGACCTATTGGCTATGCCAATGCTTGTTCTTGGAAGACTTTGGGGAACGCGGGGTGGGTGGAATTTTGTTGATCCACGCAGATTCCAGAACTTTCCACCACAGAAATGTGAGGAAAATGTGGTTTTTTTTACAACATTTTAGGTTTGCAAGGGATTCTGGGTAACAGAACCTGGTGAGAGCCAGTCAAGTCACCCCATACTGGATTCCCCTGGGTGTCTAGTTTTCAAAAATGTATAGGTTTGCTAGGCTTCCCTAGGAGCCGGCAGAGCTAGGGTTCAAAATCTACAGCTAGGCACTTTGCAAAAAAAGGGTCAGTTTTCACTGTGAAAATGTGGCGTGTCCACGTTGCGTTTTGGGCCGTTTCCTGTCGCGGGCACTAGGCCTACCCACACAAGTGAGGTACCATTTTTCTCTGAAGACTTTGGGGAATGCGGGGTGGGTGGAATTTTGTGGGTCCAGGCAGATTCCAGAACTTTCCACCACAGAAATGTGAGGAAAATGTGTTTTTTTGGACAAGATTTTAGGTTTGCAAGGGATTCTGGGTACCAGAACCTGGTGAGAGCCAGTCAAGTCACCCCATCCTGGATTCCCCTGGGTGTCTACTTTTCAAAAATGTATAGGTTTGCTAGGTTTCCCTAGGTGCCGGCAGAGCTAGGGTTCAAAATCTACAGCTAGGCACTTTGCAAAAAAAGGGTCCGTTTTCACTGTGAAAATGTGGCGTGTCCACGTTGCGTTTTGGGCCGTTTCCTGTAGCGGGCACTAGGCCTACCCACACAAGTGAGGTACCATTTTTCTCGGAAGACTTTGGGGAACGCGGGGTGGATGGAGTTTTGTGGATCCACGCAGATTCTAGAACTTTCCACCACAGAAATGTGAGGAAAATGTGGGTTTTTTGACAAATTTTTAGGTTTGCAAGGGATCCTGGGTACCAAAACCTGGTGAGAGCCAGTCAAGTCACCCCATCCTGGATTTCCCTGGGTGTCGACTTTTCAAAAATGTATAGGTTTGCTAGGTTTCCCTTGGTGGCGTTAGAGCTAGGGTTCAAAATCTACAGCTAGGCACTTTGCAAAAAAGGGGTCAGTTTTCACCGTGAAAATGTGGTGTGTCCACGTTGCGTTTTGGGCAGTTTCCTGTCGCGGGCACTAGGCCTACCCACACAAGTGAGGTACCATTTTTATCGGGAGACTTAGGGTAACACAGAATTGTAAAGCAACTGTTATTACCTATTGACTTTCGATGCATGTCTGCCTTCCAAATGAAAGACAATGTGTAAAAAAGAAGTCATTATGAAAAATTACCTATAATTCTCATGCTAGTATGGGTACTCACATTTTCGGAAATTTGCAAATAACTACTGTTTCTAAACTCTATATTTTGTTCCAATTTCAGAAATACATAGGTGTCTTTCATACCGATTTTTCCATGTATATATTTTGCCAAATTAATGAAAAACATAATGAAAAACCATTGCAAGACGCTGCTCAGTTATTGGCTCTGGGTTCGTCGGGTTCTTGGTTAACCTACAAGTCCTATATATCCCCACAGCGGATGTAACGGTATATTGGTTTCAAACAGCTGTCACAATTAGAAGTTGTTACAGGTGCAAACGTTGGCACAAATGGCTGTTTTTTTCAACGAATTTTCAATTTTTCCTATATTTAACTGTTAGTTTCAATAAAGAATCCTTGAAGGATCTACACCAATGACCCCTTGCTCGATTCAGAATTATTTCTACTTTACTAAAATGTATAGCTTTCCAGGATCCATGATTGCTTTCATACCCATTTCTACCATTAACTGTAAGAAGGTTGAAAGCACAAAAAATAGCAAAAATAGGCTATATCCCAGTAAAATGCCAAAACTGTGTAAAAAATGTTGGTTTTCTGACAAAAGTCTGTCAGTCCCTAAAAGCTGGGAAAATTGTGATTTCAGCCCCACAAACCCTTTGTTGATACCATTTGCAGGGAAAAAACCAGACGCTTTCATTTGCAGCACTTTTTCCCCATTTTTTAAAAAACAAAACAAAATTTAGCTGTATTTTGACTAATTTCTGGGTCCCCTCCAGGGGAATCCACAAACCCTGGGTACCTGTAGAATCCCCATGATGTTGGAAGAAAATGACGCAAATTTGGCGTGGATACCTTATGTGGTCAAAAAGTTACAGGGGCCTAAGCGCGAACTTCCCCAAATAGCCAAAAAAAGGCTTAGCACAGGGGGGGAAAAGGCCTAGCAGCGAAGGGGTTAAAAGGACGGCCTGGTTATCTTAAAATGTCGGGCTTTGCGTCAAAACCTATGGGGCATTGCGCAGCCAGAGTTGAGCTTTCCTTTAAAACTCAGAAGGTTATACTGCTGCCTGAGGCTTTTGGAAAGCTCATTCCTCATTTTGACTCCTGGCTCCCTCAGGGATTTACTACCTAATTTTGTCAAGAGCCATTTATTGTTTGGTCCTTCTGCGGAGGAAGATGTCTGTCTGGCTGGCAGGAGGGGAAAATGTCAGGCTGTTGAATTTGTTGCTCTAATCTTAGACAGCGCAAAGCAGCCTTTTTTGCATGATCATTTTTCTTTAGGGTATATAATTTGCGAACTGCCTGATTTTGCTTGATTTTCAGTTGTCTTGTTTCTTTTTTGGTTAGGCTTCCTGCATTGACATACAGTATGAACACAATCAGCAGCACGGCCTGGAACAGTAACTTCCAGTACGCATCAGACAACATGAAGTAGATTTTAGACAGTGCATACAGATGGAAATCGGCAGAGAATATAACATCACCAAATGCTACATTCACCACTTGCCAATGGCAAAACTTTAGCAGTAGGTGTTTTATGAAAAATGTCCCGGCTGTAGTTCTCTAAATATACAGAAAAACGCCATTCCGCTGCATTCTTTTTTTTTAACCAAAACGAACAATAATAAACACCATCAATAGATGGGATTTTCGTTTCATAAAAGCTATCGTTAAGATTTATTAGCAGTAATTTAAAAACATGCTTCCTGTCTATTTTCTTGGTTTTCATGCATTTACAAAACAAAGTCTTTATTGATATCTTCAACTGAACTTACCGATGAAAGCTATCCACCATTTTTAAGTGCACTCTGAGGTCTTTTTTGTCAGATGATCCAGCATCCTGGCATCTACTAAACATTCCATGAAGTAACTTCGGTACTGAGGTAACCCCAGGCTAGGAAGCCATTCATTGCCTATCCATTCATGGTTCATGTCGCCATACGCTAGAGTCTACCAAGAGAGGAAAGTAGATCACACATTGAGTAAATGCAAAAAAAAAAACCCCACAAGATTTTTACGAGAAATGTGTACACAACAATGATGGTTATACAAGAAAACTTGCACTACAAATAAATGAGTGGCACAAACATGTGGGACTTGTGTAACATCTCTACATATCATTTTGGAACAAAGGTATAGTCTTATAGGTTTAACTTCAGAGGTATCATTTAAGGGTGGCCATTTGCCACAACAGTGACCACATGTGTGGCTCACAGGTTTTAAAAGTCAACTGTTTTGCATACCATTACCTTGCATTGAAACTAGTAAATAATTGAGGTACCTGTCAGACATTATTTCTCTTGTGCCACAAATATTTGCCTTCTAGACATCCTGTATTTCTGCTTGGCTCTCTGGCATTTTTTGGATGGTATTCTACAGACTCCTTGCCTACACTCCCAAATTTTTGTTGAAATCATTTTTGTTGGCATTTGGACTCTGTACACTTTACCACTGGTTAGCAGGAATAACGTCCTTGTGCTGTCTCCCTAAGACATGGTATAATTGGCCTTCACCTAATTGGTACACTAAATGTTCTTATAAGTCACTAGTAAATGGTACTACCTGTATCCAGGGCCTGTAAATTAAATGCTTCTGGTGGGCAGCAGCACCCTTTGTACCATCCACTATAGTAGCTCTGCAAAACATGTCTCAGGCCTGCCTCTGCAGCCTGTTGTGCAGCTTTAAACTGCTATTTTGACCTGGTTATGTTATGTTAACTGGTATTTTTATAGCGCATAATCACCGGCAGGTCTCTTAGCGCTTCGGAGAGAGAAATCAGAGCTGCTAGCGGTACCATAATAGTGCAGGGACAGGGCGCTAAACCGTGTCTAAGGCTTCTCTAAACAGGATCGTTTTGAGCTGCTTTCTGAACGGGAGCAGTGCGGGTTCCTTGCGAAGGTGTTCAGGCAGTTGGTTCCATAGTTGTGGAACCAGGACGGAGAAAGGTCTGCCCCCTTTGGACGCAGTATTGCAGCGTGGAAGGGCTAGGCGGCGAGCCTCGGCAGACCGCAGTATACGGCCAGGAACATAGTTCTCGAGGCGTTCTTTGATGTAGGCTGGGGCTTGCCCATAGATTGCTTTGTGGGCAATGCAGAGGCCTTTGAATTTTGCTCTCTGCCTGATGGGGAGCCAGTGCAGCTTACCCAGCAGCGGGGTGGCGTGCGACCTTCTTGGGAGCCTGAAAATCATCCTAGCTGCATCGTTCAGTACCACCTGTAGTTTGTTAATAAGTTTCTGGGGGAGGCCGATATATAAGGCATTGCCATAATCCAACCTTGAGACAATGGTGGCTGACACAATTGTCTGTAATGAGGTGGTTGAAAGGAGGGGGACTAGTTTCCGCAACTGCCTCATGAGACCTGTGCATGTGCCGACCACTGAAATGAGCTGGTTGGCCATGGAAAGCTCGGAATCAATTTTTATGCCCAGACTTTTCACAACCGGCACTGGTGTGGCGGTGATACCTAGCTCCTGGGGCCAAAAATGGTCACTCCAGGGGCTGCTTCTGTTTGGGATCACAAGGACTTCCGTTTTATCCGGGTTGATTTTCAGTGAATTGGCTGTCATCCAATTCACTGTAAATCTGAGAATGTTTTGTGCCAGATCGTGTGCGTGGGAGGAGTTGTCAATACGGAGGATGAGTTGGGTGTCATCCGCATAGTTGAAGACTGCAGTCCCAACTAGCTAGGGCCTCCACCAGCGGCTGTAAGTGTATATTGAAGAGGAGTGGGGACAAAGCAGAGCCTTGGGGGACGCCACAGGTAAGTATACCACTGTCCGATACCTGCTCACCCAACTGAATCCTCTGGGACCGGCATGACAGGAAGGATTCTAGCCAGCGATGTGCCAACCCGCGGATGCCCACATCAGTGAGTCTGGCCAACAGTTGTGCGTGGCTGACCGTATCGAACGCCGCTGGCAACATAAACCTTTTGTCAGGCCTTAACCGTAGGCCCTACCAGCTCATAGGGCAGGGTGCACATTATGTAAAAATTAGGACATGTGTATTTAGGTCCTGACAGTAAAAGAAAAACCCCTAAAGTCGTTTTTGACTATTGTAAGGCTATCTCTCCCATAGACGAACACTGGGTTAACTTATTACAATTAATCCGTGATAACTTCAGTTTGGGACAAGATTGAAAAATGCTGTTTGCACTCAAATTCATTGTAATTTAAAATCCGCTTTAATGGTAAAATCAGTTTTTAACGTACTATTCTAAAAATGCCACTTTTACAAAGTTATTATTTTCCTGCCTAAACCAAATGTGTCTTTCTACCATTGTCCAGGGTCACATGACTCTCCTGCTGTGGGTTGTGTATTCTTTCCAGGCATAGGGAGAAAAGATGGCTAGGTGTGAGGTGAGTAGATCTTCCAGACAGGATGGCTCAGGAGAAGCTGCACCCTGCCCTGATTGCACTTCAAAGGGTCCTGACTGCAGCACACACAAAGTAACTTGACACCAACCTGCCCTTGCCTTTGTCATCCTAGACAATTTGGTGCCAGGAACCAGGTGTAGGGGAAGAACTGACCAGAACCAGTTTTGGGGGTAGGCCAGGGAATTCCCCCATAAAAAAGCTGGCATCCGGTATAAAAGTAGCACCTTCAAAACCTCTGATCAGAACACTCTTGGTAATGTGCAAGATTCAGAAGAAGGACTGCCCTGCTGTCTGAAGAAGGAAGATTGGACCAGTTTCCTTGATCCCAGGCTCCCCAGAAGCCCAGAAGAGACCAACTATCAATTGGCTGACCTCCTGATTGAGCTACAGTGTGACAGCAAGCTTCCAGAGGCCTCCCTGCAACTGCCCAGCAGACCAGCACCAACTGGACCTGGCTGGATCTGCCTGAGCCCTGCTGCGGGCATCTGCTGGAGTGAGTCCTGATCCCCAAGAGGTGCCCCCAGGTCCTGGACCCTTGGCTGGCATCAGTGTACTCCTCCAGACCTCAAGATGAAGATACAGAAGTTTTGGGCTCCTTGCAACAAGGTGACCTCTTCCTGACAAGAAACACCATCCGCAACGACCACCAATGCCAAGCTCCAGTAAGATCTGCACTTCCTGCTGACAGAGGTTGTCCATGACAACTGCCAATGCGAAGCCCCATAAAGATGTGCACTTCACGCCAACAGCAAGGCCCCACATCGACCACCCACGCGAATCTCCATACATGACCGGCTCTTCGCGCTATGACAGCGACCATCGGAGAAGCCCGACCTTCTACTCATGCCCACAACGACCTCCTCACGGTCCCAGTGAATGGAAGCTACCTGCGCAGACTTGAGAAGGTAACTGTTCAAAGGACAAGCCTGGTTCCTATAGGCAATTCGCGTTCCATCACGGGCAGCCTGAATTTGTGACTTTGCACCGGTCCAATGCGACCAAATAACCCCGAGTGGCAGTTTGTGCTTTTTAGTGCTTTTTTCACCTAAAACTTTAAAAACTCGTACTTCCGGTTCTACTGATTGGATTTTTGTCATTTGGAAGTAATTTTCTTTAATAAATATTCCTTTATTGTTTTAAATTGGTTTGGGATTTTTCTTCTTTGGTGTTGTCTCTTTAGTACTGTTTGAGTGCTGCAAAAATACTTTACACGCAGCCTTAAGTTAAGCCTGACTCCTTTTATGCCAAGCTAGCAGAGGGTTAAGCAAAGGTATATTTAGTAACTTTTGTGTTTCACCCTGACAAGAATTGTATTTATTATTTGAGTGGAGATTCCACCCCTCTTAACTCAATATTCCAATTTCCAACACTCACAATTTACAGATGGAATATACATACATTTCCTAGTGCAGAGAAAACATGCTTTCATGTGCTGAGGCAGACATTGAGAAATGATGAAGTCAAATTGATCCAGGTGTTTAAGGAATTTGGATTGGCTTCTATGCAACCTGTGAGAATCAGAGGAGCTCTTCAGGCCTTTACGGACCGCTCTGATGTCCAGGAAGGCACAATATGATTGCAAGGGAGGGGCACAGCAATAGAAAATTAATGGCCTACGGGTAACAAATGTGGCGGATGTCCCATGCTCCATAATACAAATGGATTAAAGGCTCTGGCACTTGTAATACAGTGGATAGGATAGCCCTCATATTTTGACAGAGTATCCCATCCGTCAAAATCTTTAAAAAGGCCCTAAGAATCACATTGCAGTCTGTTTTAGTGATGAGACTTTAGCAAAAACTTTCCCTCTGTCTTCTTGTCCAATATGGTGAATTCGTCCTACAATCCACATCTCAACACAATGAAAAGTAAGAATTGGGTTCCACTATACTCTTTAAAGTTTAAAGATTACAACTAGTGTTTCAAAATGTGTTTTTACTTTCCGAATGTTTTGGCACCATGACCCGTTCAACTGTGTGTCATCTTCCATATGACATTATCAGTAAGACAGTGAATGTCCACAATATTTTCACGTTATCATTTATGAAAAGTATGTCTCCTCCAACTACTTTCCTTCTATCAATGTCCTAATGTCAATCAAAAAAATGTTTTAAAAATAATACATATGAAGTTTAACCCTTTCTTTTAAGTGCTTGTGGAATCAAAGAGATGATGTGAAAGGAAAGGTTGATAAGTCTCCTGGGAATATTACACTTGTTAGAATGAACCACCACAGAACACCAAAGAAATTGAAAAGGACTTTTGGTACTGGTTTTTATACATAATCTTGAATCCAACCATAGTACACCTAACACCATCATAATGACCTAGGTGAGAAAAAGACTGTGGCTATTTTTTTGGGGGGGGGGGGGCGGGGTGGGAGCATTGGGACGCCCTTTCTGGGCAGCCCCCACCCCTACGTATAAAAAAGCCAGCATAAACGCTGGCGCCTAGTGGGCTCTCTGCCCCGGCGGGCAGATCAGAGGCTACTGCCCCCATCTGCCTCCGGGGGGGCAGAAAGACTGTGGCATCTTTTTTGGGGGGCTGGTGGCATTGGCATACCCATTCTGGGCAGCCCCCACCCCTGAATTTATATTTTGTTTTCATCCCTGGTGTCTAGTGGGCTTACTGCCCCCCTCGAGGGGGCAGATAAGGGGCTATATCCCCATCTGCCTCCTGGGGGGGGGGCAGAAAGACTGTGGCAATTTTTTTGGGGTGGGGGCATTGGCATGCCCATTCTGGGCAGCCCCCACCCCTACATATAAAAAAAATCCCTGTTGCCTAGTGGGCTTTCTGCCCCCATCTGCCTACTGGGGGGGCAGAAAGACTGTGGCATTTTTTGGGGGGTAGAGGCATTGGCATGCCCATTCTGGGCAGCCCCCACCCAGAACTTTGGGGAAAAAAATCCCTGGTGCCTAGTAGGCTTTCTGCCCCCCGGGGGGCAGATGAGGGGCTATTGCCCCATCTGCCTCCCAGGGGGTGCAGAAAGACTGTAGCATGTTTTTTTTGGGGTGGGGTCATTGACATGCCCATTCTGGGCAGCCCACACCCCTACGTATATAAAAAAAAAATCCATGGTGCTTAGTGGGCTTTCTGCCATCCCGGGGGCAGATCAGGGGCTATTGCCCCCATCTGTCTCCTGGGGGGGGGCAGAAAGTCTTTTGTTTTCTTTGGGGGTTAGGGTGGGCAGCCCCCACCCCTGGCCTATAAAATAATAATCCCTGGCGTCTAAGGTGTCAGCTTGGTGATCATACAACTTTCCCACACAAAAATGTGAGAAAAATTTGATTTTTTTTCAGCAAAATTGATTTGCAGGGGATTCTGGGTAGGGAAACGTTGGGGGATCCACGCAAGCCATACCTACCTGGACTTCCCCTGGTCTCTAGTTTTCAGAAATGTGTGGGTTAGGTAGGTTTCCCTAGATGGTTGCCGACCCCGGGACCAAAAACGCAGATGCCCCCTATCTATCAGAAAACAACCTGGTTTTGGAAGGGGTGAATGTGCGTTTTTCGTCCCGCGCTTGGCAGCCATCTGGGGAAACCTACCAAACCCACACATTTCCGAAAACTAGACACCCGGGGGGAGTCTAGGGAGGTGTGGCTAGCATTGATCCCCCTACATTTTCCTACCCAAAATCCCCTGCAAACCTCACATTTAGCTGAAAAAAATCAAATTTTTCTCACATATCTTTGTGGGAAAGTTGGGAGGATCACTGGGCTGACACAAATTTCCTACCACCCAGCGTTCCCCAGGGTCTCCTAATAAAAATGGTACCTCACTTGTGTGGGCGGGCCAAGTACCTGTGGCAGGGAAGGGCCCAAAACATATTTTGGAGACATCAAAAATTATCTATCACACAATTAACTGGTTTTGCAAGGGGGCAACCTGCGTTTTTGGTCCAGGGCTCGATGGCCATCTTGGAAAACCTACCAAACCCAGACATTTCTGAAAACTAGACACCCTGGGGAGTTCAGGGATGTATGGCTTGCGTGGATCCCCAAATGTTTTCCTACCCAGAATCCCTTGCACACCTCAAATTTAGCTAAAAAAATAAAATTTTCATTACATTTTTGTGTGAAATCCCTGCGCCGGCAAAAATGTCCTACCACCCAGCGTTCCACTTGGTTTCCCGATAAAAATGATACCTCACTTGTGTGGGTGTCCAATGCAGAATCGCATAAAAACGTATTAAAAAAAATATATAGTGCTTAGAGATTGTGGTGCTATACCCTCAATCCCTATGTTTTTGGCCTTTCCCAGTCACAGGCACTTGGCCCACCCTTACAAGTGAGGTATCATTTTACTCGGGAGACTGAGGGGAACACTGAGTGGTATGACATTTGTGCCGGTGTGGTGATTCCAGCCAGAAATGTGAGAAAAATGTGATTTTATTTCGCTAAATTTGAGGTTTGCAGGGGATTCTGGGTAGGAAAACATTTGGGGATCCATGCAAGCCATACCTCCCTGAACTCCCACTGTGTGTCTAGTTTTCAGAAATGTCTGGGTTTGGTAGGTTTTCCTAGATGGCCGTCAAGCGCGGGACCAAAAACGCAGGCACCCCCTTGCAAAAACAGGTAGTTTTCTGATAGATAGGGGGCATCTGCGTTTTTGGTCCCATGGTCGGCAGCCATCTAGGCAAACCTACGAAACCCACACATTTCTGAAAACTAGACACTTGGGGGAGTCCAGGGAGGTGTGAATTGCGTGGATCCCCCAAAGGTTTCCTACCCAGAATCCCCTGCAAACCTCAAATGTTGCTGAAAAAAATCTAATTTTTCTCAAATTTCTGTGTGGGAAAGTTGTGGGATCACCGGGCTGACACAAATTTCCTACCACCCAGCGTTCCCCAAGGTCTCCCGATTAAAAATGGTACCTCACTTGTGTGGGTGGGCCAAGTACCCATGACAGGCTAGGGCCCAAAATGTATTGTGGAGACATCAAAATTACCTATCACTAAACAACCTGTTTTTGCAAGGGGGGTCACCTGAGTTTTTGGCCCGGGCTCGGCGGCCAGCTAGGTAGACCTACCAAACCCACACATTTCTGAAAACTAGACACCATGGGGAGTCCAGTGAGGTATGGCGTGCGTGGATCCCCCAACGTTTCCCTACCCACAATATCGGAGACGTGCAAATAGCTACTGTTTCTCAAATCTATATTTGGTTCCCATTTCAGAAATACAGAGGTGTCTTTCATACCAATTTTTCACTGTTTTTATTTTCCCAAATGAATTGCTATATACCTGGTACACAATAAAAAACCATTGGAAGTCACTGCTCAGTTATTGGCTCTGGGTTCCTCTGGTTCTTGGTGAACCTACAAGTCCTATATATCCCCACAACCAGAAGGCTCCAGTGGATGTAACGGTATATTGCTTTCAAATATCTGTCATACTTGGAAGAAGTTACAGGTGAAAACGTTGGCACATACGGCTGTTTTCTTTTACTCATTTTCAATTCTTCATATTTTCAGCTGTTAGTTACTATAAAAAAAACCTTGAAGGATCTACACAAATGACCCCTTGCTGAATTCAGAATTTTATCTACTTTTCTGAAATGTATAGCTTTTCAGGATCCATTATTGCTTTCATACCCATTTCTACCATTAACTGGAAGGAGGATGAAAGCACAAAAAATAGCAAAAATAGGCTATGTCCCATTAAAATGGCAAAACTGTGTAAAAGATTTTGGTTTTCTGACAAAAATCTGTCAGTCTCTGAAAGCTGGGAAGATGGTGATTTCAGCACGACAAACCCTTTGTTGATACCACTTGGAGGAAAAAACCAGACACTTTCTTCTGCAGCACTTTTTTCCCATTTTTCCAAAAAAACAAAACAAATTTAGATGTATTTTGGCTAATTTCTGGGTCTCCTCCAGGGGAATCAACAAACCATGGGTACCTTTAAAATCCCCATGATGTTGGAATAAAAGGACGCAAATTTGGCGTGGATACCTTATGTGGTCAAAACATTATAGGGGCCTAAGCACAAACTACCCCAAATAGCCAAAAAAAAGGCTTAGCACAGGGGACGAAAAGGTCTAGCAGCGAAGGAGTTAAGACGTCCAACAGGTATCCTCTGCGGCTTGTGTCTACAAGACAAATTGACTACCTCTTACTTCACTATGACAAATATAAGACCATCAATGCATTCATCCATTACCTTATTACAATTATACAAGGTTGAAAAACAGAGATTCTGAGGTCCTTGAATGATGAGGAAATAATACTGATCGTAGGGTTATAATGCCTGAAATCGTTCCCATACACACTTCAGGGGAGTGATCAGTCCTGCCTTCATGTACCAAAGTGGATGACCCTGCCAAGTTAGACACACCCTGGAAATTTTGTAAGTAACTGAAGAAAAGTAGGTATTGGTTGCTGTGTCTGGAATGCACAACTGAGACAATCTACAAAGATGCCTGACACTCTAATATGGTAGATCGCAGATATGCATTTTCGGACCTTTTACTGAATCCAAAATGCACCTAATAACCTGGTCATCATTCTTTCTATGTTGGACAGGCTCTTCAAATCCCGACCAAATCTCAAAATTCAAACTCTTAGTACAAAAGACTTAGGGGCCGATTCCGATCTCGGCCGGTAGTGCTCCGAATCGGATTCGGATTTACCGGATCCGATTCGGAGCCCTGTTTCCCGACCGAATCGTACGCGGGTCCGGCCGAGCGAGTACGATGCAAGCTCCCGCGAAATCGCCGACCGACTCGTACGCGGCTTCAACACGCTCCGACCGACTCGCACGGACACGACTCGCACCGCGCTATGGAGATGTTTCCCGGCCGGGTAAGTACGATGCGCGCCGCGAGCAGTCCGACCGACTCGCGCCGTCCGGCTCGAAAGAGCTGTCGGAGCTGGACTTTGGGGGTCCGCGTCGGACCCCCCTGTACGCGTAGGAGCGCGAGTCGCACACAGGGGGGACCCATGGGTCCCCCGTACCTGTGCATGTATGCCGCGATGCGCATGGACGCGTACCCGCTGTAGGGGGCGCCCTTGTTCGCCTCGCACCCATTGAGTCAATGGGAGCCCGCGTATGCGTTGTACGACCGGCTCCCATTGACTTCAATGGGAGTCCGACCGAATCGAGTCCGATAGCATGCGAATGCATCGTACTCGTCCGGTCGGACTGCTAGGGTCCGATTCGGTCGGAATTCTCTCTGGGTCTGGCTCGGTCGGAGAGATTTCCGGCCGAGATCGGAATCGGCCCCTTAATGTCTTAATGTATTTGCAACTTTATTTCAAGAAAAAACTAAGAGTTTGGTTATAATGGGAAAAGAATCAAACAGAGTATGACCCAACAGATACATGCCAAAATGATTTTCAGCATAGAGTCCTGATATGAAACTTTAAACAAAAGGAAAGAAAAAACATTGGAGAAAGGTGGGACTGAACTTGATTTAATATTACTAGCAACCTTTCAAACTCACATTTTTACAAGAGCCACACAGTGAGGGAGTTTAGAGTTCAAAAGGTACTACTTAGAATCTTTCTGCTACAAATTGGACAGTTTGTGCTTGCCTGAGTGACAGAAGAGAAGAAAGAACATCCGTCAAGTTCAGATTCTTGCAGGCAAGGCAGAGGTAAAGAAGCATGACAAATAATCTAATGTTGAAATAAGAAAGGAACATACATCTCTGGTTTTCTATGGCACAATAAGTGTCTTTAAAGTGCTAAATTTGGAAGATGATTATTAGGCTTACTGCAGTAGCTATGAGTGCAGACTGCAAATCCAGTGGCCCAGACTGTCCAGACAGAGGCAACAATCCCTCTGCTTAGTGGCAGGATGTTGATCTGGAGGCACTCTTTACTCCTTGGTACACGATGAGCGTGGTGTAGCAATAATCCAGACCTGCTAGCACACAGCTTTTTTCAGGAAAGGAAAGGCTGGCAGTCATTGCGGAGTGTCAGTGCTGTTTGGACTGAGGCTTCACAAGCGCAGGCAATGGCTTATGCTGCAATGTTTCCGCAATGAACTACAATTCCCAGCAGGCCATGGACTCTCACATATTCTGGACGGAAGACTACCATCTTGGATATTTGGGTATAACTTCCCTGATGGCAGAAGGCATCTTTGCTTGGCAATTGTGGTACCATAGTGCTGCAGCCAGGACCTGCACTCAGATTTGCTTGTAAGGCCTATTGCTTCCCACTGGATGTCTACTGAAGGTCATTGAGAATACAGAGAAGTATTCAGAAAGTTCTGTTGTTGGTGGAAACAGACTTTGAACTTTTTTTCTGAGCATTCATATAAACATTTCTAAGACTGGAGTTGTTACAATTTGCTAAGGGTTATTCTTTAACAGAGAAGGAAGGGTGTTTAGACTACATTATATTACTCATATTATGTATGAATGTCAACTGTAGGGTATTATAGTTTTAGTATAAGAATACAAATTGTCAAGACTAGGGAACAACAGAATATTAACATTGTTGGTTACTTTAGAGTTCTACAAGAGTCAAGTAGAAACTATAACTCATCAAAATAGTGCATTCTGTGTGTGTGTTGTTTTCAGAAATTACAATTCCCACAACACAGTACAAAGAGTCAGTTGCACAAATATATTTCAAAAGTGGATCAGTTCACTGTTACAATTTAGCATAACACCTTCAATGACAGTTAGTTAAGATATCTCTTTGACTTCTAGATAGCCACTGGATCCTGCAGACATCCTTGATTAAAACGAGTGATGAGTCACATTGTTGGAGTCCATTTCTACCACTTGCCCTCATGTTCCTGAGGAGGTGGTACTTATTGGAGGCAGTGAGAGATGCAAGTGTTCATTACTCCCGTTGGATTCCATGCATCTGGACACTTAGACCTTAGCTACCACTGCCTCCTGTATCTGCCCTTGCTCTGAAGAGGTCTTATAATATCTTCCATTTGGGTGAAGCAGAAATAAAATCTGCAGATGGTAATATTCCTTTATTGGTCTGCGACCCTCAAGTCCGAACAGTTCTTACCTATTACACCTCACATATCCCAAGTGATCTGAAGACCCTCATATTTTGCAAAAATCTTAGCACAATTACTGTGGAGTAATTCACCAGTTTGCTGATGACTAAACGTGAATTTTTAATGTACTATCAGAGAAAAATGGCTGAAATGATCTAAAACTGATTTACATACAAAGTAGGATTATAAATATATATTCCCATAACAAGCAAATTAAGAACAGCATGCACTTCCACACATAGTACAATTCAGCAAAAAGGAAAGATGCCGCTCCATTAGCCAGGAACCGCAAGGGTTTTTTTCTGACGTTTAACAGAAAATGGTGGAATTTTGTTCTGATTAAATTTCTATAACGGAGTCTGCAGGTGCTTGTTTGCCATACCCATCAAAACTCTGGTATCATCGAGCCATTCATTTCATAGACTAAACAATTTGAGCAACCTCTCATAGCCATACAATAAAATGAGAATTCACAAAAGGAAGCATCCCTCTAACTGTGTCATAGAAACAGCTTGTTTCTGTTTGGTCCTTCATTGAAGCTTTACAGGACATAAACAGAAGGTAGAGAAATGTGTACCTCCACCAGCTTCACCATTTGTCTGCATTTCTTTTATGAACAGTAGTCAGTGGGTTTGTAACCAGCTTTAAATTGGTGGCGAGAAGTGTGTTCACATGTCCCCCAATCCCAGAAATGCAGATCATAATCCACATAGAAGGACAAAGTGTAAGGGAAAGGCATTAAGATCAGGTGTACTCAAGAAGTTTGTTTGCCTCCAACAGGACTTTAAGCCAACAAAGTTTGGGTTTGGAGATTGTCCTTCGTGTTTATTAAAGCTGCAAATATGCCCTAATTTCCAATTAACTGGAGTTCTGGATTCCAGAGCCAGACTGTAAACTGTTGCAGAAGATTAACTGGATATCTGCAGCGTGCGTTCCTGAGCAACATTTTCATTGAACAGGGCCACTACCAATATGGCCTGAAGATGTGCAAAAATAAAGCAAGTTCTAAATTTGAACCTCAAACCTCCATATCCAGAATGGAGTTAACCCCTAAACTAAAGCCAACAGACCGACTGTGAACCTTCAGTTCACTTTCAGGTCTTTTTACAAGATGTCCATGGTTGACTGCGATCACCCACAAAAAGTATCTACGTTCCTGTAGTCCAAATCTGTCAGAAGTTTTTAGGTTTATCAAATTATATTTTCTGATTGGTTGAGTCATCACTTATCTAATCAGGCAGAACCCAACTTGGATATAGCATCCAGATTAGAAATCCACAGTTTTTTCTATGTCAGACGCAGCTAGATGAACGCCTAACTAATCTACAAATGACCTTTAATGCTCCAAAGTTGGACACTTGGATTTCCCAACATGGGAAACAATACACTAAAATGCCATGAATAGTGAAAGAGACATGATGTATCTTTTGGTCACTGATGACATTGCATTAGTGACTCCTTGTTCGAACATTAGCCCCTAAACATCGTTCTATTTGCTGCTGAGAGCCTAAAGGAACTGAAGGGCTTGGAAACTACAGATTCTAAACAGGTTTCTCAGAGCTCCGTTTAATTTTTGCTCCTAATTCTGTCTTCATACCTTTCTACTTCTGCTACCCCTGATTAACCCAATTGCCGAAGTTGAAGACAACCTTATGAAAGTCCGATTTTTGAAATCTTACATTACTTTCTAGATTTCATGTTTTTTTCTTTGGATTGTTGGAAATATTTTAATGATTTTGTTTTCCATTAATATTTTAAGGCTATTTTTACCTTAACTTTTTTTTAGCAGTGGCCATGTTTTCTTTTTGTTTTTATGTCATCTTGATATCATGCTTTATAACATTTGTACTGGTGTTTTTTTCATTATTTGTGATCTTTTATTAATTTTGAATGTGGCCTCATGTTACAATTGTTTTTCTAATAGATAAGCTTGTTATGGTGATTGAAGTTCTGTATCGCCTTCTGTACTGTTGTAAAGTTTGATAAACACGGCACTTGCACACATCATCTCAGAAGTAAATCTTATTCCTCAAGCGTAACTGTTGGGAAGGACACCAATGTTGCACTCACCAAAACATGCTCTGTGAATAGGATGGTTGGTCATCACCCAACAGATCAAATGTTCTCACTCTTTATTTGTTAATATGAAATGGACTCTACATCCTCTCACAGCTGATTTCACAAACAATGGATATTCTACGGTATGAATTTTCAATAATTACAGCATTTCCTGTATAAAACTGGGGTCCATAGATAAGGAGTGAAAGGATTTATATTGACTGCCTTGCATTGATTTCTAAGGAAAGACCAGGGGCGGCTCGCAGAGGGAGTGCTGCGGGGCGGTGGGGCGGGGCGGGGGAGGGGCTGGGGGGGTAGTGGAGTCGGACATACGAAGGGCAGGAGTAAGGTAAGTAAATAAATAAATTAAACTATTTACCTTGCGCTCGCTGCATCGCCGAGTTGGCGATGCAGCGAGCGCAAGGTAAATAGTTTAATTTATTTATTTACTTACCTTACTCCTGCCCGTCGTATGTCCGACTCCACTACCCCCCACCCAGCCCCTCCCATCCCCCGCCCCGCCTCACCGCCCCGCAGCACTCCCTCTGCGAGCCGCCACTGGGAAAGACACATGAATCTCTATTTAGTTGTGCTGCACCTTTTGGGGTAGAATAAAGCAAAAGGTGATTCTACATTAACTTACATTACTATGCACGGAAGGTATTGTAATTTTTTCAAAAATCCTACCTGTGCCCAACTTCCTTCCTCCGATTCTTTCTGTGTTATGAGCAGCAGCCCGTTGGTAAATAGAAAAAAAAGCATTAGCCACCACAACAAGTGAGAAGCTTGTAAGCAATACAACTCATTCATTAAGTCACACGCACAAATTGTCAATGTTATGAACTGAGGGTGAATCAATAAAAATAAAGGTTTTTGAAAGGAAAGACAAACACAATCAGCATTTCAAATAAAAAATTGCACTTAGAGATGCTGAATCTTATTTTGAAATTCACATGTTGAATTCTAGATTGTACAACAGATACAATATGCAGATACCCTGTAATATATCATGACGCGACCTTCAAAAACTGTGCTAGGACATAAGTTACTTTATGGCCTTCCTCAAACTACCTTGCAAAACTTTTTTTCAATCAGTGACCCAGAAGTCTCAGGTTAGCCAACCAATGACTATTGTGGATCTGAGTCTACAGAGTCATAAATGGCTGTTCTCTCTACTCCCTGGGCTTACCCTAATGGAACACCATACCCATCCATGTGAGACTAGATAGTGACTCTCTGGAATTCAGACCATCACTAAAGGTCCATCTTTTCACCCAGACATTTGGATACTAACTATACCTCTCTTCTGTCTTCTTTACATGGATTTAGTCTCCAATCACGTGGCTGAGACTGGCCTACATCAACAATCATTGTCTGGAAGCTGTCTCTTCAAGGATTTACCATCTTTTGGGACCCATCTGACTTGACAAAGGCTACCTTGACACCTGTAACTGATTGACCAACTTTAGACTGCACTAGCTCATCACATTGTATAGCGCTGTCACTTGTCTCTCATCAAAGTGCTCTGAGACTACCATTTGGTGGTGTGCTGTGAGATACACAAATGTTATTTTATGTTAAGAGTATCTGTATATCACACGTATACCGAGGTTTATTGGTGCTGAACTAACCTGTACATTTCCCGTGCTGAAACTAAATTACTTAGGAAAAAAGAATATTTTCACTTGGCTTCTGAACTGAATAAGAGAGGATAGTGAATGAATAGCTATTAGAGAAGAATTAAAAAAAATTGGCAGCAGTCATGGAAAAAGCATGGTCACCAAAAGTGACTGTTCTACTTTTATCAACTTTCATGAGACAACAATCATTGAATCACAGTTTTTTGGAAGCTTTGACCATTCAAATTTGACAGCCATGAAATCAGGAAATTGTTGATGGACAGTGAACAATAAAACAATTTACTTACCTTCGATAATTCTCTTTCAGGTCAATGCTCTATCTAACCACAGATTCCTCACCTTGTGAATATTCCCAGGCCCAGCCTCGATCTGGAAAAACCAGAAAGCAATGCTCCTGTGTGCTGGTAAGTGGTGCCAAGTGACCCTGCATCAATGTTGTTCCACTCCAGATGTAGCAAACAGAGCTACATAAAAGTGCCACACATGTGCTCTGATGTCAGTTTCTTTCATGTACTCGTCTGCGCCTTCTGACGTGGGCCCATCAGTGAATTGAAAGAACCAATGTGCAGATTAGTAAATTGGGCTATTTACAGAAGGAAGAGACCATGTGTTAGATCCGACATCCTTAGGGTGGTCTTTCCTTAGACTTTTTGCCTTTTACCTCCTGTTTTTGCCGATTCTTTTTGTTGGCCTTAGGACTCTGAGCACTTTACCACTGTGACCCAGTGCTAAAGTGCATGTGCTTGTCCCCTAAATACGAGGACATTGGTGTATACCTGATTGGCATATTTGATGTACTGGTAAGTCCCTTGTAAAGTAGTATACCATATACCCAGGGCCTGAACTTCAAATGCTACTAGTGGGCCTGCAGCACTAATTGTGCCACCCACATAAGTAGCCTTTCAAACCTGTCCCAGTCCTGCCACTGTAGTGTCTGTGTGTGCAGTTTACTGCCTCTTCGACTTGGCTTTTAAAACCACTTGCTAATCTTTAAACTCCCCTTCTATTACATATTGGTCACCCCTACAGTAGGCCCTAAATCACCCTAAGGGCAGGGTGCTATGTAAGTAAAAGGTAGGACATGTACTTATATGTTTTTTATGTCCTGGTAGTGACAAACAGCCTATTTCATTTTTCACTACTGTGAGGCTACCCTTCTCATAGGCCAGCATTGGGAATTCCTTAATACGCTTTTAAGCTGTAATTCCTGATGAAAGAGGAGTAGCTTTTCCATGTTTCATATCTTTGGAATGGTAATGATAAATCCTCTTTACTGGTGAAGTTAGATTTAACAATAATGTTTTAGAAATGCCACTTTTAAAAGTGGACATTTCTCTGCACTTACTGCTCTACGTGCCTGACAGCATGTCTCCAATACACGTCTGGGGTGGATGACAGCTACACTTTGTGCATTCTCTCTAGACAGCCACAAACACAGGAAGGTGAGGCTCATCTGCATTCTGAGAACTCATTTGCATTCTGATGGGTCTTCCTGGGCAGGGAGGAATGGGAGGGGCTGACACATACACTTCAATAGATAGTTGCCTGTCCACACACAAAGCACTGATTTACCCTCCACAGATAGCCTGGCAGACAGGACTGGGTTGAAAGGGATCTTTGTTCACTTCAGAGAGCTGCTTTGATGTCGCCCCTTACATCAAAGATACTTTTTAGGTATAAGTACTGGGTCTCTGGCCCCCTAAAATCAGACACTTCTGGAGCTTTTCTGCTTGTTGCCCTGCTGCTCCCTGACTATGCTGAAGAACAGCTGGGCTCTGCATTATCTTCAAGTGATATTCAAGGGCTTGCTGGCTTGCCTACTGCTTGTTGAAGTCTCAGGGACACGAAAGACTTCCTGCAATTCTGTTGGTGCTGCTAGACTCTGCCTTTTGTGAGTCCTACTCTTGCCTGGGGTGCCCCACTCCAGGTTCTGAGCCTCAGAAGTGGGTTCTGCAGCTGCTTTGCTACAAAATCGACGCAGTGATTACTTTGCGCTAATTGGAACTAACGCATTGCCCTTCGACACCGATCAAAAACATCGCCTCGACATCGACGGACAGCGCAGCCCAACCTCGACGCAATGCCTGCATCATAAAGGGGTTCTACGCCGGAGCTTTCAGTGATTGTGCGGAGGATCGGTGCTGATGCTTCGCCTCCATCCACGGGATCAACGACAACATGGCTCCCCCCTCGACTCCTCGCACTGTTGCAGGGATTCTGCACATACACAGAACTATGCGCAGGAAAACAGGACCTCAATGAATAGGGGTGTACCAACCTACCACATCAGTACCCAAAATCCCAAACCGACTAGCTATAGTGTCTCATTTGTTCTCCTCCAAAGATCACGGAGCTACAAATGATTAGACAACCCAGAACACAACACTCCCGACTCTCTCAGGAATCGCGGGAACAAGACGTACTCTTTCACTCACTCACTCATACCTGTCCACAATGAGAATAAGCAGTCACTGAAATAGTTCAAAATGTTTATTTTAACTATCGTGCTCTACTATACAGTATACGTGCCACTACTAGCAGCAAAATGCATAAACTCAGCACAGTTAGCATTGTTACAATTCCATAGAATACAAAGGGAGAAGTCATTTTATAAAGACTGTGGAAATAAGGGCCTATAGGCCTGACCACCCTCCCCTTGATTAGAAGAAGCTTATTTTATAAAAAGGACGATCTCTGGGCTTTGACAGCAAACCCCATACCTTAAAGCCTGGATGTAAGGTTTACATCATAGGAACAGCAGAGCTCTTCTCCATGGAACGGCTTTCTCCAAGTGTGTTAAAACAACATGCAACAATGTAATATCAAAGCACGAGTCTTCATTACTGCAGCTGTGTAGCATGTTATGTCTAGGTGCTAGGGACTGACCAGAACAGAACAACAAGGGGCATTGTTTATCGACCTTGCATATTGTGTTCAGACTAAACTCCAGGAAAGGCAGAGAACGCGAAAGGCAACCCGTTCTCATGTGAAGGGCACAAACAAAGTCCTGCAAAAACAAAGTCATGTAGTAGCTTGCGCAAAAGCAGCATCATGGCAGCGAAGCTCATGCTAACTTAGCAATGTCGGTAATGTGCCTAAGAACCATATAACACCCTCCCCCTGGTAAGGTCATAGGACATAGACAAAGGACCAAAACAGAGTTCACAAGTCAAGCAGAGTTCAAAGCGGGTGAAAAAAAAAACAAATTGGAAAAAAAATCGAAATTTTTCAACAAAAAACAAAATTTATGTTTTCAAAGTCGTTAATAGGGCTCAGTGAAGGGGAGCTGCCTCCGGGATAACAAAGTTATTATGAAGGAGGTGGCAAGTCCATCAAGGTGTATGAACCGAGGAATGCAATTCCCACCAAAAGAGCATCCCTATCGTTGGTAAAAAAGAGAGATGCCATCCAATTAAGTAAGTCGAAGGAACAAACGTGCTCCTCGTAATCAGACGCCTCTAAAAGCATGAGTGGGCAACTTGCGTGATATTCAATGAAACTTCGTTGCAGGACGGTCTGCGCAGCCGCACAGACATCCCATTCAGCCAAAACTCCAAGTGCAGCCGCACGCGCCATACGGCCATCCCCAGAACAAGCCTGGTTATGGGCCTCTAAGGGACCCATCAACTGGCTAAAAACCGGGACTGGACGTGACGTATTGGAGAGGCATGTATCCAGTGCCCAACAGAAGGGGCATCGCTGACAGTAAAAGACTGGTTGCATGCAAGTGAAATAGGCAAAGCGAAAAGTCAATCCATAACTGACGCCAAGCGTGGCTAATGGCAAGCATCCGAAAACCTGTTACATGCGATCACGGTACAGCTGCAACTGGCCTGGTCTGTGCAGTACCACAAGATGAGCAGCCATTGCGCAGCAGGAGAAGCAGGATTCCAGCGCCTAACGTCAAGAATAAGGGGAACCCTCCGAAGACGCTGGAAAAAATAGAATGAATAAAACCTGGTATTACTCCAAATATAGTCTGAAAAGAAGTCACAAGGCCAGATCCCACACATCTAAAAAAATGCGCAAGGCCTGTGGTGTCAGACGCATTAAATATTTGGTGTATCAGTTCTCCAAAATGCAGTGGGAGGTTGGTGTTCAGAAGGGACTGTATTTCACTAGAAGTCCTAGCCACCTGTAACTGGAAGGCCTCGCGGGCAGAAGTGAGGGCCACCTCTTGTTGAAATAACAGCGCTTTGAGCCTGCTCAACTTGGTGAAATCTGTTTTCAAAGTTGGAATGGAAGTACAAATTGAGCTACCTAGACTCCCATGCGGGGACGGAAAAAGCACATTGCTACAACAAGTTACGCGCTGGGAAACCGTTACTACATACGGGACTCCTGCCCGTAAACCACAGCAGTCTTGGTTGTTCAAAATAAGATAACTGCCATTTGTAAGCAATGAAAAAGCGGGAATTATTGATGGCACTGGTGTCCCTTTTAAAAAACATGCCAAATTAGGCGCCGAAACGTTACAAGCGCCGTGCAACTTAACGTGTTTGCAAACAAGGGAATGTCCTACTGTGCAATCGCAGTCTTCCCCTGTTAGGAAAACTTCCTTACCCTCCCTCTGACATCTGTAAGTGAAAGGCAGGGTCCACAATTCATGTAGAAATGCACTACCTAGTGGTTCAAAATGGCCAATCGGAAAATGTTGCATGCATGATTTAAATTGAAATAGCGAAAAAGGGAGAGAAAACGGCAAGGGCTCTAATTGTTCAATATGCCATAGTGTGTATGTAGCATCTTTCATGGACATAAATCTTTGCTTTGCTTATCAGTCAGATTAAATGGCAAGAATAAAGCAGTGGCATTCAAAGGTACTTTTCCCATTTTAAGAGTTTGCAATGACCAAGCAAATTGCATAACAGATCGTAACTGATTATGACCATGATATAACACCGATACATCACTTTGAACAATATTAATAACAGATGAAACAATATTATCCAACGTATAAATGCGTGAGGAAAGTGTGTTTATGCTGTTGTCTACTACGGCAAGGACATTTTCTAAATTGGCCTGATTAATTTGGCGCAGACGAAAAGCGGCTTCCATCTGCGAAAGTTTCCAAATTTCATTGTAGGCGGCATACATTAATCTTTTTGCTCTCGGAGCCCTTGGTCCCAAGAGAAAATCAGCTAAATTAATGTCATGCGACAGCAGAGAAAGATGTTGCTTCACTGATGTCAGCGTAGAATCTTCCAACCATTGTTGGCTTAACTTACCCACCGAATATGTGGTGACCGAATGTGTGAGGGTATACCGAGGATCAGGTCTTGTCTGAATGAAACCTGGCGAAACATTATAAAAACGCATTTGACGCGCATTTGTATTAGTTTGCCACACTAGCCACCCGGAAGAATCAATTTCAGAGACATTGAAAGTGTCATTTCGAAGCAAAGCTTGCAATGTCGAAATGGTAAAATTTGTGTGGGTGCGTCAATCGACATATTCCGCTAAGGACGGAATGGATGGAGTATTTACATTTTTGACAGTTGCCAGGCCAAAACAAGTGGTCTGGTACACTGTATCATTTAAAAACAGAATTTGAGCTGGGATCAGGCAGGCACGATGTAAAGCTTCAGTTCCCTGAACCTGCCAAGGCTTCGTGCCCCAGATTGAATTTAAATCAACAGTATCCTTCCAATGATCATAACCCTGAGTAGCCAATTTATTTCTAAACAAGTTGGCGTAAATCAACTTTGTGTGGGTTAACATAAATTTGGATTGTGTAGATGACCGAAGTTTAAAATAATAGGATTCCGGATTAGATATGTCATAATCTGTAAAGTAAGTGAATTTATCCTTAAAAGTTTTAGAACTCCCCTCTACTGGAGTAGGACAATGTTCCCATTGTGTATAATTAAAAACAGGTCTTATCGTGTTTGTGTAGTGTAAAAAATGATGCCCATAATGCTGATAACAAAATAAATCCCCATAATTGGCCGAATTTAAATACAAATCTTCAGCATCAAAAGCAGCATAATATTTTAAATCTGAAAACAGTGCATGTACTGCTTGCACATCCCAATCATCCGAATGTATGTCCCGTGTCACCACATCTCCTAGAGAGACGCGAAACACGTATGGTACGCGAAGCACCTCGGTCGGGCCGTGGACTTTGTAGGCAACTTTATCCCAAACGATGCCATCTGCAATCGGGAATGCTGAAATGTTAACATGAGACTGATCACGTTTCATGATATGGGACGATGTGTGAGGGGCCAGAACTTTATCGACCAAGTTTACAACAGAGCGTTCTGGCAAGTAATGACCATTGATGAGCAAAAAGAACACTCACAAAACCAATTGACAAGAAAAGGAAAATCAGGATAAGCAGCAACCAAATGTATGTCCATGGAGGGACCAGGTAAGTCTTTTTGAACCAAGAGAAAAAAATACTTAATTTAGCCGGTGTGTCTGCCAAACGGGATGTCGAGGAAGACGAGCCGGAAGAGAGGCTGGCATGAACTCCATAGTAGGCACTTGCAGGTTGATTTATCAGAGGTGGAAGTGTTGGGTCCGCCTGATGTTCTCCAGGACTGTTCGGCGCCTCACCTACGGACTCATCAGGATGATATATATACTTGACATCCATGGTAGAAGATAGAGGTCAGACGGGTGAAAGATCAATGATAGTGTCCATCACTTTCTTAGCCCTATGAGGAGCGGTGGAAGATGATGAAGTCAGTGGATCCAATGAAATTGCGTTGCACGAAACTGCAGGTGTGACACTATTCAGAATCGGCCACATGGTGTAGCTTGACATTGTCCACTGAAATATATCTGTTATCTTTGCGACCAGGTAAAGGAGGTAAAATAACTGTACGAGTACCCTTCAGTCCAAGCACTGGAACCGGTGCACGATAAGAGGGACCAAATTCTTTTTTGTTCTCCAGCTTTTCTCGTACCAGATCTCCGACTTTCGGAAGCCAACCGGCAACTGGGCTCAGCAGTGCTGCATCAGTGGATGAAGATAAATGTTCAGTTGCATAGCGGTCATGTGTCTTTTGTAGATCCTGTAACACAGTAGAATGATTATCTACGTCAAAGGTTGCGGCAGCCGCCACAACGTCTAGACCATCAAGGTCTGGCACAAACATTTTAATGCCAAAGAGCATTTCGTATGGGGTCCGCCCACCCAGAGATCGTCTAGGGAGGTTATTAAGTGCACGTTGAACCCCATACAAGTGGGCCAGCCAGTTCCTGCCAGTACCTAAGACTCTAGCTGTCAAGGATTACTTTAAGTTACGGTTCATTTGCTCCACAATTGAATTGCCCTCAGGCCTGTATGGAGACGAAAACTGCACCAGTACCCCCATTGACTTAATCGCATCCTTGTATGCCTTAGAGGCGAACGCTGGACCTTGGTCAGAATGGAAGGTGCCACAGGCAAACATCCCTACAAAGACACGCAAATCCCTGATGACATTTGAGCATCAACACTGTGTTGTGGCCAAACCCAAAGGAATCTAGTGCACGAATCAACTGCAACAAATATATATTTATACGCAGTATCAGAAGAGAGAGGACCGCAGTGATCAAGATAAATACAGCCAAAAGGCTGATTAGAAATACACAGCTGTGTTTGCGGTGGACGCGTGACCGTGGATGGCTTGATTTGCTGACAAATGTCACAAGAAAGTACATAATTACGGGTCTGTTGATATAAACCACGCCACCAGTAACGTTGTTGTAAAATAGAGACTGTCGCCGACACACCGGCATGTGCAGATGCTATGCCTTCGTGTGCGGCTTTGATCGGAGCTTGTCTGCGGTCCAAGTTGGGAATCATCCAATCCCCAACTGAAGGAATCAAAGCATAAGGAACTTGTTCGGGAGTTATATGATAAGAGTATTTCAAAGGGAAACCCTGAGGATAAGCAGTTCCCTCCCTCGTTGCAGCTACGGCTGCCAGAATATCATTATCTATTTTAGTCATGGATCTTGTAACTGCTGTTACGGAACACGTGGCTACTGCAGACTTGGCTGCTTCATCAGCCAAGGAATTACCAAGAGCATGTGCTCCCACACGCTGATGGCCAAGAGTATGTATAACATGAATGAGGGGCAGACGTTGTTTAAGATCTGCCACTCGAACCCAAAGCGTTTTATGCTTAATTGCGCTGCCTTTGGAATCTCAATAGTCATTCCGAGACCAAAAGAACAAGTTGTCATTAAAAGACTGGACACAGTAATAAGAATCGCACACAATAAGAGTTTTCACATTTGGATCAGCAAACTTGAGAGCAAGTACAAGAGCACGCAGCTCCGCCAATTGCGCAGTACAGTCTCCAAGTGCCTGAGTTTGCACAATGGAAGATTTAAACTCTCCATTAACAAGTGAGCCAGCAACAATTGCGCAAGCGGCTGAATGTTTGGAACCCGTGGCCGGTTGAGTCAAGCCATCGGTGTAAATGATGTATTTGTACTCATGTAAAGGAAGCAGAGACAAGGGTGGAGGATGAACGTGTTCATACTGTAAAAACTCCTGTGTCTGTAAGGAAGGATCAAAGATAAATGTGACATCAGCCGATGTCAAAGAAGTAGCCCATTGTATCCAACGGGGATGTAGTGCCTTCGAGTTAGGTACACTCGCCGTAGTCACGGCTTCCAAAGCAGGGAAGGGCGTGACCATAAGAATGTGTTTGCCTTGCGCCAGTGAGCGTTCTTTTAGAATCGCCATCTGTACTGCCGTTAAGATTTTTTCAACAGTCGAAAAGCGCATTTCCACAGCAGTATATAAATGTGATTTGTATGCAATAGGAATTGTGTCTCCCTCATTGAACGTCAAGTAAGTGAAACCCACTGTCCCAGAAACTATACGTATTACCAGGTTTGTGGTGTTGTCACGCGTCAATAAGTAGTTAGTTGCAAGCAAGTCAGTTTGCAAAGGATTCAGAATAGAAGTATGTTCCGGAAGCCAGCTATCAACGCATAAAGCGGTTTGATACGCTGGGCATAATCGGGAATGTAAGTTCTCCCGAAGTTCAAAAAACCCAGCAAAGACTGAAGTTTCTTCAGTGTAGAAGGGGGTTGCAACTGTGCACATTTCTCCAAGAAGTGAGGGGCCAAGTCCTTTCCTTCATTATTGAGCTCATAGCCCAAAAAGAGCACCGCCAAATGGGCGATGTGCGATTTTGCTAAATTTAATTTATATCCATAGTCGGCAAAGGATAAAATAATATTGTCGACGCAGACTAGATGCGGCATAAGTTCATCGTCCGTCAGATAAATGTCATCAACGTACGAGAAAGCATCTAGGTCCATGTCATGCAATAGTGACACGACACGTGCTGCAAATGCCCCGGGGCTATTCTTATACCCCATAGGCAATTGTGTAAATTGTTTCTGATTCCCGACGGCAGTGAATGCTGTCAAATCACAGCTCTCAGGAGCGAGATTGTGACTATAGAAACCATTAGAAATATGAAGCGTAGTTTTGTATTTCTTACGAACAAGACTGTTCACCAGCGCTGAGCTGTGAGTGTTCTGCACTGCAAATGTGCGACAATAACTATTCAAATTTCGGTAATCCAATACAATCCGATATGAACCATCAGGCTTTGACACCGTAAAGAGAGGATTATTCATTGGTGATATACAAGGTTCAATCACACCCTGGTACTCCAACTGTGTTAGAATGTCATAAACGTGAGCCTTCGCTTCACGTCTGATTGGATATTGCGGTTGTGGCTGTGGCATAGAACGTAAGGGTATGTCATGAGCCGGTGAATCAACATCCCAACCCACCTGATTACGATACACCGCCGGGGCAAGGGCCGCCGCCCACCCCGCAGCGAAAGTCTGGGCATGCTCTTCAGGGACGTAGCGCGAAAAACTCGGAAGTATCACGTCTTCCCCCCCCTAGGAGCTGCCAGCACAAAGGGTGGAGGCCAATCTGCCTCCGCTAACAGATTATCATATGAGGAGGTTAAATTCTCCCAGAACACCGCCTTGCTCGGACGCGGTATATCACCTTCAATTTGAAAAATAACGTCATAAAGTCTATCCGGGGGGGCTACCCGGGTATCTGCAGTCTCTACAGTAACGAAGGTATCAGTTGCTGTCGCCTCCAGACAGGGACGCAGAGCCTCCCGCACTATGGTAACTTCCGCTGCGCTGTCGAGCAGAGTCACTGCCCATGTCCAATCCAGGAGTCGCGTTCTCACCGTCTGAGGCATACCTTGCTGTTAGAGCGGCAACTTTTTTCTTCTGAAACGGGGGTCTTAAACGAGGTAGATCCTCTTGTTTTCCTTTGATTTCAAACTGTCGAGGCTGATCTCGTCCCTGGGGCGCTGATTGACTTTTGCCACAATCTTGGCGTTCTCCTCCTCCGACTTGAGAGCCAGACGTGTCCTATGAAGAACGAGGAGAACGCTGATCAGGGACTTGAAATCTATCAGGAGACTTAATTTTCGCGTGATCGCGCAAGTCATAAGTACGCTCTGAAAACTCGGGTGTCGGTGAACCTGCACGCGAACCTTGCTTCTGCTGTTGCTGCCCCTGTTTTTTATTTTTCCAGTTCTTTTTAGAAAAGAACGGACGCCCATCTTTATCAGTCTGGGCTTTTTATTGTGTTTGTGTTTGAGTAAAAGGCTTAACTCCCAGACTATTGCGGCCTATGGTCTTATAAGCCTTCGCAATAATCTTTGGTAATTCACGCGGTTTGTCCACATCAGGGACAGCCTCCAAGCGGTTTGCCACTTGAAAGCTTACTGCATCTCCCTTGACATTGGCAAGGATCATATCAGCAACCACGTCGAACACACCCACCAATCTCATCCCCAGCACGGGAGGAGCACGGTCATGGAGGGAGTGCTGAAACACTTCGAATATACTGCTGCAAACACCTTGCCCCAGGTGTTACAATCAGCCAATTCGGGAAGCAAGTCTTTAGGCAAACTAAGAGTCAAAATCCTGTGTTTATCCACAGGAGAGGTATTTGGAAAAACAGCCTCTAGTTGTCCAAATTTTTCAGCAAGCCAATAAGGTAATTCATCCTTATTCTGTGGACGCTTGCCCATTACTGAATTAACCATAATGGGACTGATGGTCACACCACCAGGTCTCGCAGGTTGCACAGCAACACCAGGGGGTCCCACCTGGACGTTGCGCGTGATGTACTGTATAACAGCCCTATGTATGCATATTAAAGACGTATGTAACACGCGAAGGTCTGCAACTGCAACAGTTAAATAAGGTGGGTGTGGGGTATACCCAGCCAAAACGGGCCAAGTGGCCCCATCTATTGATAAAGGACCCAAATGGACCGGTGATACCGGTTGAGGAAGGGCGCCATTAAACCAAATTTAGTGTTGCCAAGCTGTAAGTGGAACTTCAAGAGCCCTATAAGGCTGATAGGCGTGAGGGGTGGACGTGGCAGTGTATTGATGAAACAAATCATCTGTTCCATCCACCGCCGGAAAGGTGACCCAAGAATAAAACACCTCGAAGTGGTAAGCAGGATTCGCTTCCACCACGAAAATAAGCGCAGTACCTGCATCAGGCACTCCATATTGAGACAAATACGCCTTGAGCGCGGCGCGGCTGTGAGCCGGAATATCAACCGCCATCACAACAAACAAAGAATAAAAACCTAAAGCGCGGCAGCGCAATAATGGGTTATGAATAAAGAGATAAACCTTTTAAAACTTCAAGCTTGAAAGAACCTATAAAACATCAATATAGGAGGTTACACTGTCACAGCTGTCTCTGGAAACAGAAGTGAGGGTATTGTGGACAAGCACAAGCACTACTCAAGCGTCTCGCAGATAAGAACCAGACCAAACGTTGGCGGCGCCATGTTGCAGGGATTCTGCACATACAAAGAACTATGCGCAGGAAAACAGGACCTCAGTGAATAGGGGTGTACCAACCTACCACATCAGTACCCAAAATCCCAAACCGACTAGCTATAGTGTCTCATTCGTTCTCCTCCAAAGATCACGGAGCTACAAATGATTAGACAACACAGAACACAACACTCCCGACTCTCTTAGGAATCGCGGGAGCAAGACGTACTCTTTCGCTCACTCACTCATACCTGTCCACAATGAGAATAAGCAGAGTCACTGAAATAGTTCAAAATGTTTATTTTAACTATCGTGCTCTACTATACAATATACGTGCCACTACTAGCAGCAAAATGCATAAACTCAGCACAGTTAGCATTGTTACAATTCCATAGAATACAAAGGGAGAAGTCATTTTATGAAGACTGTGGAAATAAGGGCCTATAGGCCTGACCACCCTCCTCTTGACTAGAAGAAGTTTATTTTATAAAAAGGACGATCTCTGGGCTTTGACAGCAGACCCCATACCTTAAAGCCTGGATGCAAGGTTTACATCATAGGAACAGCAGAGCTCTTCTCCATGGAACGGCTTTCTCCAAGTGTGTTAAAACAACATGCAACAACGTAATATCAAAGCACGAGTCTTCATTACTGCAGCTGTGTAGCATGTTATGTCTAGGTGCTAGGGACTGACCAGAACAGAATAATAAGGGGCATTGTTTATCGACCTTGCATATCGTGTTCAGACTAAAGTCCAGGAAAGGCAGAGAACGCGAAAGGCAGAGAACGCGAAAGGCAACCCGTTCTCATGTGAAGGGCACAAACAAAGTCCTGCAAAAACAAAGTCATGTAGTGGCGTGCGCAAAAGCAGCATCATAGCAGCGAAGCTCATGCTAACTTAGCAATGTCGATAATGTGCCTAAGAACCATATAACAGCACTGAGGCTTCAACGTAAACACTTTGCTCCATCCAAGGTACTTTGTTAGCGGGACTTGCATGATTCCTGTAGATGGTCTGCCCTGGATTACAATCGGCCTGAACTTTGGATTTACTCCGCTCTAGTGCGACCTCAAGTAACCTTTTTGGGCTGTTGACTTCTAAGCACTGTTTTTGCATTCAATCCTTGAAAATTCATATCTCGACTTCTACTGATATGGATTTAAATTGCCTCTTTAGATAAGCCTGACTACTCTGTGCAAAGCTACCAGAGGGTGAGCACAGCTTATCTTTTAGTGTGTGTCTAGCTTACCCTGACTCGAGTGGCGGTTCCTGCCTGGCCTGGGTGCATACCTCAGCCAACCAGGAATCCCATTTCTAACACCATACCACAGAATGGGGAGGCTGGAGGGTGATGAAGAATCTGTAGTTAGACAGAGAATCCACCAGAAAGAGTCAGTAACTTGTTTCTCTGCTGGATACTTCTAACCGTAGATACTGCATCTTTCAAACAGACACAAAAGCAGTACCTTCCAAAGTGGTGGGTCTGTGAAATGGCTCAGACTAAAAACATTCTGTAGGATGGAATTGGCAAAATTCCCATCCAGATGGACCAGACAATTAAAGCAAAAGTGCTTCATGAACGTGTGCCCTGATGTCCATGTAGCTATCTGACAGACATCCAGGTTTGCCAATGCAGTGGTAGCAAACTTACCTCTGGTGAAATGAGCCCTCAGATCTTGAGCAGGAATGAGCCCTCAGACATTCTGGAGGCTACTTTCAGCTAACACAAAGCAGATCTTAATACTTTGCGATATGGTCTGCTTCTGCACCCTCTTGCCTTTCTTTTCCCCGGGAAACAAAGAGCTGATTTTCTACTTGATGTTCCTGGGTGCAACTGATGTAAAAGGTCAAAGCTTTCTTGGTATCCAATTAATGGAGTCTCTTCCTCTTTTGAGGGATGAGGGTATACAAAGAAGGTGGAAGAGTGATAGCTTGTTTAACTTGAAAAAGGCATGACCCGCTTCGGCAGAAACACAGCTCAAATCCTTAAAACCAGTTTGTCTGGATAAAAGGTGGTATAAGGTGGCTTAACCGAGAAGGCCAGAAGCTCACTCACATGGCGTGCTGAGGTTATTGCAACAACAAAGCCAGTTTTTAAGGAGAGGAGGTGCAATGTACAACTGTGCATCAGTTCGAAGCGGGTACACATGAGAAAAGTGAGAACCAAACTTGGCCTGCAATGGGTCCAACTGGCAGGTACCGCACCAGACCACAAACCTGTCCTAGCATCCTGCATACACACATTTCATGGAAAGGTGGCTAGCAAACAGGATCATCAATCAAGCAGGATTTATAGAGCTCTGCTATTCACCCGCAAGAGTATCCAGGCGCTGAGAGCTATGCTGCTCAGGTGGCATCGGTTGAACAGCCAAGTCTTGAGTCCTTTCCTAAATTCCTGAAGAGAGGGCGATGTCCAGAGGTGGAGGGGGAGGCTGTTCTAGGGTTTTGCGGAGAGGTAGGAGAAAGAGCTTCCTCTACTGTTGCTTCAGCGGATGCAGGGGTGTGGGCGAGGCAGAGGGAGGTAGAGCACAGGTGTCTAGAGGGTTGGTGGAACCTCAGGCGGTGGTTGATATATGGTGGCCAATGATTGTGCAGGGCTTTGTAGGTGTGGGTCAGAGTCTTGAATTGACATCTTTTGTGGACAGGGAGCCAGTGGAGTTTCTTGAGGTGCGGGATGATGTGCATCCATTCAGGGAGGTCAAGGATGAGTCTGGCCGCTGAGTTCTGTATTGTCTGTAGTCTTTTCAGGAAGTGAGTAGTGATTCCGCCATAGAGTGCATTGCCCGAATCCAAGTTGCTTGTGAAGAGGGCTTGAGTGACAGTACATCTGGTGCTGACAGGGAGCCATTTGAAGATCTTTTGGAGAATGCGAAGGGTGAGGAAGCAGGTGGAGGAGACAGCGGTAATCTGTTTTTTCATGGTGAGTTTGCTGTCTAGGATGATGCCTGGGTTCCGAGTGTGGTCTGTGGGAGTGGGTGAAGGTCCTAATTCTGCAGGCCACCAGGAGTCGTTCCATGGGGAGGTGTTGTTTTTGAAGATGAGCACATCAGTTTTGTCGGTGCTGAGTTTGAGGCAGTTGTTTTGCATCCAGTCGGTGATGTTGGTCATGTTCAGGTGGAAACTGGCCCTCGTGGTGGATGAGTCTTCAGATAGAGAGAGCGGATGAGTTAGGTGTCGTCTACATAGAATATGGTGTTCAGTCTGTGCGTTCTGTCGATGTTGGCTGGTTGGGTCATGGAGGTGTTGAACAGGGTAGGGGTGAAAGATGAACCTTAGGGGACGCCACAGATGATGTTCTTGGGTTCCGAGGTGAAAGGTGGATTCTCTGGGTTCTTTCAGTGAGGAAAGATGTGATCCATTTGAGCGCGTCCTCTTGGGATTCTGATCTGATGAAGCCTCTTGATCAGGGTGTGGTGGGACACAGTGTCGAAGGCTGCTGAGAGGTCGCGTAGGATTAGGGAGGCCATTTCTCCCTGGTCTAGGAGGGTTCTGATGTCGTCTGTGGCTGTGATCAGGGTGGTTATGGTGCTGTGGTTTGTGCGGAATCCGCTTTAATCCAGAAGATTGCTGCTCTCCAGGTATTCCGCGAGTTGGTGGTTGATGGCCTTTTTGAGGACTTTGATGGGGAAGGGGAGCAGAGAGATGGGCCGGTAGTTCTTGAGCACGTTGGGATCGGCGGATGGTTTCTTGAGGAGGGGTTTGACTTCAGCGTGTTTCCATTCATCTGGGAAAGTGGTCAACGTGATGGAAGTGTTGAAGATGCCAGTAAGCTTGTTGCTGATATTCCTGTTTCCGAGGCTGAACATGTGGTGGGGACAGGTGTCTGTGGGTGCTCCTCAGTAGACGGAGTGCATGATGGATGTCGTGCTCTCTGTGGTGAGTTGGTTCCAGGCGGTGATCCGGTGGTCAGCATTTGCATCTGTGGGAGTGTGGAGGCTGAGGATGTCTGAGGCAGCAGGTTGGGGCTTGAAGTGTTTGTAGATGGTGGAGATCTTGTTGTGGAAGAAGTCAGACAAGGTGTCGCAGAATCCTTGGGAAGGGGCGATGATGTTTTCGGTTGTTGACAGGTTGGAGAACTCCTTGATGATGCTGAAGAGTACTTTTATGTGGTCGAAGCTGGCTTTGATGTGGTTAGCTAGGTCTTTCTTTTTCGTCTCTTTCAGGAGTTGGGAGTAGTGGTTCAGTGATGTCTTGAAGGTGGTGCGGTCTGAGGACTCCTTGCTGGTGCGCCACTTTCTTTCTAGCTGCTTGCAATTGCGTTTAGTGGTTCTCAGGTCCAGGATGCACCAACTGACATGTTTAGTGAACCTCTTGAGCTTGGTGAGTTTGATGGGGGCGACTCTGTCAGCACAGTCGGTGATCCAGGTGGTGAAGTTCATTATAACCTGTTCCAGGTTGGTAGAGGTGTCCAGGTGGGAGGTGATAAGGGCATTGGTCCATTGGCTTTCGGATACTTTGTTCCAGCTGCTGTGTGGGGTGCTGGGCTGCTTGGTGGGAGTGCTGGGGGCTCCTGTGATGGTGAAGTGGATGATTGAGTGGTCTGTCCAGGTGAGTTCAGTGACATGGCTGTACTTGACTCTGTTGCTGGCTGTGAAGATAGGGTTTAGCGTGTGTCTGGTATTGTGTGTGTGTGGGGGGGTCGGTGACCAGTTTGGTTAGGCCGACGTTGTTCATGCTTTCGAGGAAGTTGGCTGTGTTGGCATTATTAGGGTCATTGAGGTAAAACTTGAGGTCTCTGAGGAAGATGTAAAGTTCGGTGTTGATGGCTAGTGGTGCAGTGAATTCAGGGATGGCGTTGCAGAAGCTGGGGGGTGGTCCTGAAGGTCTGTAGTCCATAGTGCCCCTGATGGTGGTTTTGTCATCTGTTTTGGGTTGAAAGTTGAGTTGTTCCATGATCGGGTTAGTGTCATCTGCAGCAGCGGGGCAGCGGATGGTTTCTTTGTGAATGAGGGCGGGTCCACCTCCTTGTTTGTTGATGGGGTCCCGGTGTGCTATATTGTAGCAGTTAGGCATGGCCGTGGCGTGGCGATGACATCGACAACCTCAGAATGAAGATCAAAGGAGAGCAAATGTCACCGGGAAATCGCCACATATGGAGATGCAGGCTGTGCAGGCTTGGTGCAAGACCCTGCTCTGCTGTTGTGACAGAAGATCTTCCCGAAGCGACAATACGATTGGAGGACAGATGCTCAAGCCCAGAGGTTCTGGGCACTGAGCTCTACTGCCCCAGTCGGAGCCACTAGGATGATTTTCTTCAGAATTTTGGGCATGAGAGGTAGTAACAGGAGGTCATACAGGAGAGCCAGTGCTCCACTATAGGCAGAATGTATCTCTGAGAGCCTTCTTGTGACCTCCAGTGCCCATGTGTTGACATTGCGCATTTTCAGTGGTAGAGAAGAGATCGAGCCAGGGTTCTGCCCACTGTTGGAAGATGTCCTGTGCCACCTCTGGGTGTAACTGCCAGTCATGGTCTGCTAAGTGCTTTGGGCTGAGTTTCTCCACCTTGGCGTTTAAAGATCCTGCCAGGTGATGTACCGCAAGGGAAAACCCCAAAGGATAAAGACAGTTCCAGAGGCGCAGGGCCTCTTGGCACAAGGTCCAAGACACCACCCGGCCCTGCTTGTTGCAGTAGCGCATGGTGGTAGTGTTGTCTGTGAGATCTTGCACCAGCTATCCCTTGATGGAGGGCAGGAAGGCCTTCAACAACAAGTAAATTGCCCACAACTCAAGCAAATTGATGTGGAGGTGGGTCTCCGCTGGAGAACAGAGACCATTAATCTCGATCTCACCCAAGGGCATCACTGTTAGACCTGTCAGCCTTAGGGTGGTATTCCGCCAAACGTTTTGCCTTCCTCCTCCATTTTTGCTTATTTTGTTTTTTACTGGCCTTAGGACTCTGTGCACTTTACCACTGCCAACTATTGCTAAAGTGCATGTGCTCACTCCATAAAACATGGTAACATTGGCTTATTCCCCAATTGGAATATTTAATTTAGTTATAAGTCCATAGTAAAGAGGTACTACTTGAACCCAGGGCCTGTATGAGAAATGCTACTAGTGGGCCTGCAGCACTGATTGTGCCACCCAATTAAGCAGTAGTAGTAAAGCAGTAATAATAAATGTATTACACAGATATAATAAAAGATCAATTACATTCATAAAACAATAGAATTAGCATAAATACCGAAATAAGAAATTACAACCATGGATTTAAAAGCATGAACTAGCCAAGATAGCAATACGCAATATCTAAAAATGTTACAAGCTTCCCAATAACTTGCATATCTTTAGCAGGAAAACTGTATCTAATTGCTTCATGAATTGTTCTACAGTTTGCTTTTATAAAAGCAAGCTTCAGGTAAGCTATCCAATTAAGTAGCCCTTTAAACATGTCTCAAGCTTGCCATTGCAGCCTGTGTGTGCAGTTTAAACTGACTTGTTGGCCTGGCAAAATAAACCTTTTGCCAGGCCCAAGCCTTTTTAATACATATAAGTCACCCGTAGAGAAGGTCCAGGACAACCCAGAGGGTGGAGTGCAATGTATTTAAAAATAGGACATGTACTTTTCAGTTTTATATGTCCTAGCAGTGAAAAACTCTGCAAGGCCTACCTCTCCCAGAGGATAAAATTGGAGTTACCTTATTACATTTTATGACTGTAATTTTCAAATGGGAACTGGTAACCTGCTCACGTTTGGTGTCTCTGGAATCCTAATTTAAAATCCTAACTTATGGTGAAGTTGGATTTTAGATCACAATTCAAAAAGTTTGAAAGTTGGCATTTCCTGCCTTAGCCATTTAGTTCCTCTAGCCTGTCTCTGGTCACATGACTGTATGTAGCTGACAGTTGGGCTTTGTGTACTCCTCCTAGACAGCCACATACAATAGGGAGCTTAAGTGTGCCTGGATGGGACATCACTAGCAGGATGGGAGGGTGGGCTGGGAAAAGCCCTACTTACACTTTTCCTGCCTCCACACAACGGGCTGCATACCCCCCTCTAGTTAAGCTGGAGACAGGGCATGGAAGGCAGGAAGCCTATTCACTTCAAAGAGAATTTCTAGAAGCTTCTCCCACCTTCCAAAGGAAGGCCACCAGGTATAAATAATGGACCTCAGACACCACCTCTTCAGTACGTTCTGGACCTGTGGATACTCTGCCAGGACAAAGCACTGCTGTGCTCCCTGAAAGGACTGTCACTCTGCTGGACTGCTGATCTGAAGGACTGCTACCCTGCTGTCCTTCCCTGCTGACCTCTTGCCTGGGTGAGAAGGACTGGGCCTTCATCTGTTGAACCCAGGACCCCAGAGTGACTCCAAGTGCTAGTTTGATGGCCTTCTGACTAGAGCCTCAAGGACAGAAGGCTTCCCCAACCTTGAACCTAGCACCTGGACTCTGCCCACTGTGATTCGCAACCTTTCAAGTGGTGCCACCCAGGTCCTGGAACCTTGGAAGTGGGCTTGAAGGTGCTCTACCAGCTCATCTGTGGATCCAGCAGAACCGACACATCTCCTCTGCTATGCTGTGCAAACCTGAGAAGAACAGGCGCATCGCCTCTGCTGTGAGTGTTCTCCAGACGCAAGAACCCCACATTGGCCTTTCATCCTGCTTGGAAATCACCGCCTGTGTGAAGCTTTCCAGACCCAGGCCCTCACATCACAAATCCCTCGCTGCCGGCATCCTGGACGATGATGAACTGATGCATTGTCTCAACTGCTCTACCCATCCTCAACACCAAACTTCACACCGCAAACCTTCGTCAATGGGATTCTTGATGACGACACAGGACCTACAATTGCAGCTCCGTAGCACCCAAGGAATGGATGCATCGCCTCTGGTGCACAACGCATCCTTGGCGTGGGGCCTCGCAACGCTTCGCAACCAGGACCTAAGATACTTTTGTTCAGTGGGCCTAACTGGGTCCCTATAGCCGAGCCATGCTCCATCAGCCTGAACTTGTGACTTTGTCACGGTCTGGTGCGACCAGATATACCCCAGTTGGCACTATGTGTTTTTTGACACTATTATCACCTAAATCTTTAAACCTGCATATCTCCAGTTCTACTGATTGGGTTTTTATTGTTTTGATCTTGTTTTATTTATTAAAGATTAATCTATTTTTCTTTGTTGGACTTGGCCCTTTTTGCAGGGCCATCCCTGAACTTTTTGCCTTCCTCCTACTATTTTTTCTGACCTGGTGTTGGTGGTTTTAGGACTCTGGGCACTTTATCACTGCTGTCCAGTGTAATGTGCATGTGCTCTCTATAGTAAAACATGTTAAGATTGTCTACACCTGTTTGGCTAATTTAATTTACCTATCAGTCCCCAGTAATGTGGTATCTCATATACCCGGGGCCAGTAAATTAAATGCTACTGGTGGGCTTGCAGCGTTGATTGCGCCACCCACCAAGGTAGCCTTTCAAACCTGTCTCAGGCCTCTGCCATTGCAGGGCCTGCGCGCGCAGTTTACTGCCGCTGTGACGTGGCACATAAAGTGGGTGCTACGTCTGTGATTCCCCTTTAAATACATAACAGTCAGGTGGAACTGCAGGAGGCCATGTTGGACATCCCAAAACGGGGTGAGGGAGGAGTCTGGGAAGGAGGACCCCGAGATCAGTGAGGTCTCTGAGAGAGAGGGTCCCCAACCATCATCCCTAGAGGGCAGTGACCCTGGAGAGTTTGAGCAGGGGGGAGAAAATGACAGGGCAGGGACGCCAGTAGATAGTGAGGACCCGAGAGATAGGGAGTCCCTTGCTTGGTCCAGTGCCGGGGGCAGTGCCCCATCCCTTTCCCTATCCCCAGAGGAGTGGGTGGATAGGAGGGAAGAAAGGGAGCATCAGCTGGCGATGGAAAGGCTCAGGTTGGAGCTGGTGCAGCTGAGTGTGGAGGAGAAAAAGCTAGAGACTGAGAGGGTCTTAGCGCAGGAGAGGATGGCGGAGGCAGAGAGGGCCTTCGCCAGGGAAAAGCTAACTCTTGAGGATGTGTCCCCTGAGTGTAGTTTTAGTGGTCTGGATTCACCTGTGAGGGTGGGGTCCAGTGGTGGCAGCAAAAGTGTCCAGTGTGGAAGCGTCCACTCCCAGAGCCCAGAGAATGGTACCTAGTTCCCAGGAAGAGGGTGTCACACCTGAGGGGTACAGGTTGAGGTTCAGGGGCAGTAGAAAACTGTCTCACCAGTCCTGGGGGTAGTTTGTGGATGAATATTGTGATGCACTGGAAGGTTGGGTGATGGATAGCAATGCAAACAATTTTGAAGGGCTGTTCGATCTGATTGTCAGAGAGCACATGTTCAGTTATTGTTTTCCAGGGTTATGCCAACACCTGTTGGGGTGTGAGTTCTCTGATCCCAGGGAGCTTGCATAGGAGGCAGACCTCTGGGTGAGTGCCAGAGGGTCTGAGGAGGCATTGGGGAGTGACCCTAAGAGGAGTGGCTCAAGTATTTCCCAGCCCAGGGAGGTGGGAAAGGTTCTTAGTAGCCCAGATAGGTCCTGGTGTAGTGGGAGGGGTGTAGGGACTCACGTCCTGTCTCTGTGGAGAAGGAGTGAGAATGGGATGCGTCCCAAGGTGCCCGAAACCCAGTCTCAGGGCCTGGAGGGTTCCCTAAGGGAACACCAGGTGGGGAGCCTAGGCTGTACTAGTAGGCATCTGTTGAGGGGGGATCTCCTAGTGTCAGGAGAACTTGGAGTGTATGTAAACGGAGCTCCATCAGTTCTGGTGTCTGGCGGTGCCACTCCTAAGTGGAGGGTGCAGAAGTCCAGATGGAGGGGTGAGAGGGGGAGAGAGTTCCCAGTGGAAGAACCAGGGGGTCAGGGGCCAGCCATAAGGGTTGAGCCTCCTAGGATTGACCATGGTGACACCACTTCTGTTCTGGGGAGTCTTCGTGCACTGTCAGATGGACAGGGGTTGGGGGATCAGCGCCAGGCAGACTGTCACACAACACATGAGTTATGTCTTATCCTTGGGGGGGGGGCATGCGTGCTCCCCAGGAAGTCCTGGTGTGCCAGGCGGTTGCTCAGCTGCAGGGTGTAGTCCCTGGGTTGGGAGGCCAGGTTCAGGTTCTGCCTGACCTGGAGGGAAGGACATCTGTAACCAGTGACCCTACCCTGCTGTCTTCTAGGGGTACCACTCCAGGTGGGAGGGTGCAGAACTCTGGAAGGGGGTGCAGAGGGAGGGAGTCCTCGCCTCTGAGCCCGGTTCAACCTGAGGGTTTAGATCCTAGGTTGGGAGACCAGTTGCAGGAGAGAGGTCCTGAACTGGTGGGAGAGTTGTGTTCTGAGGGTGCCTCTCCTAGGAGGAGAGTGCGGAACCCAAGAAGGAGAGGTATGGGGAGGAGAGCCTTGCCCGAGACCTCTGGTCAGCCTGAGGGTGCGGACCCTAGGTTGGAGGATCAGTGGCAGTTTAGAACTGCACTGATGAGAGGAAGAGTGGAGAATGGATACTATGTACCAGGGGTTACTGCCCCCCACTCTGTGAGATGGCAAGGACCAGAGACATCTGGATGGCCTAGGGCTTGGTCCTGGCCACAGACAGCTAGGGAGTCCCAGTGGGGCAGCTTAGTTGGTCCTGGGAGCTTTGACAGAGGGAAACACATGGGTTCAGATTGGCGTAGAAATGGAGTGTGCCCCTGTAGTTGTGGGCCCGCGTCCGTGTTCTATCGCCCCAAGCAGGGAATCCCATCAAGGTAATGATTGGTCTACCCTGGCTTTTGGCTGGAAGGGGGTTGTGTTGGACTTGGCCCTTTTTGCAGGGTCATTCCTGAACTTTTTGCCTTCCTACTACTATTTGTTCTGACCTGGTGTTGGTGGTTTTAGGACTCTGGGCACTTTATCACTGCTGTCCAGTGTAAAGTGCATGTGCTCTCCATAGTAAAAACATGTTAAGATTGGTCTACACCTGTTTGGCTAATTTAATTTACCTATCAGTCCCCAGTAATGAGTGCGCAGTTTACTGCCGCTGTGACGTGGCACATAAAGTGGGTGCCACGTCTGTGACTCCCCTTTTACTACATATCAGTCACCCATAAGGTAGGCCCTAGCTAGCCCTATGGGCAGGGTGCATTGTAGGTAAAAGGTAGGACATGTGCCTTAACTGTGTGGCATGTCCTGGTAGTGACAAACAGCCATTTTAGTTTCTCACTACTGTGAGGCTGCCCTCTCTTAGGAATGCATTGGGGATTCCCTGATATGTGCTTCAGTGGTAATTCCTGATCTGAGAGGAGTAGTGTAGTCAAGTTGAGTATGTTTGGAATAGTGGTAATAAATGCTGCGCAATGGTGTTCGCAGATTTATTATCACTATTTTAGAAATGCCACTTTTAGAAGTGGGCATTTCTGTGTGCTATGTGTCTTTGTGCCTGCCTGATGTGCATTGCATGTCTGGCTCTGGAGTGACAGGGGCTGGGTGAGTCAGCACTAGGCTGAATAGGCCAATCTGCATTTGGAGTGGTGGGAGGAGTAGCACCTGGGCCTGAATAGGACAGAGCCTACCTCACACAATGCTGGCTCCGCCCTCCTGTGGTGTGTCTGGAGCCAGGACCTACACTGACAAAGGAGGGTGTTGTGCACATGTGTAGGTGCCCCCAGAACTGGTTTGGACCAGGCGCAGAGCCCTGGTCCAGGGGGAGAACAAAGACATTTGGGGTATAAGTATGGGAGCTGTGACCCCATGAAAGGGTGCTGTGTGTGCTGACCTGGAACTGGTGGCCCGCAGGCTGCTAGACTGCCAGGAGGAACTGCCGTGGGACCCAACTGCTGCTTCCTGGGGGTCCCTAAGTGCTGGCCTGCCTGTGCCCAGCTCTGCCCTTGTGGGCTTGGGGGCAAAGAGCGCTGTCTTCAAAAGGGAAACAGGCTGGGCACTCATTGATTGTGCCCTCTGACACTGAGGGCAGGCGGAGCGTTTTTAGCTTCATCATTTTTACTAAGAGCGCTTTGAGAGCGCTGAAATACCTCCTGTTCAAAGGAGTTGGCCCCGCTGCAGTGGAGTGCGTGGAGCACTGCAGGATTTCCCCTTGGCGCCTGGCTTTGCCGAAGAGAGCACGCCAGGAGGGGGACCAAGGATCTGAGCACAGCGGAGACTTCGCTCCGCATTCTCGGGCCGCAAAAGCAGGAAGTCAGGCATCGCCTGGTTGTGGGCGGAGCTTGCGGCGTAGAGAGGGACTCCAAGAAGCAAGGCGCTCTGTGCGGCGGTGCAGCCGGGGCTCTGCTACGTGGCCCGAGCTGCCCAACAGAGTGAGGAGGACAAGGAATCCTGGTTTGGGAGATCCTCTGCAGCAGAGGGAGCGCTGTCGTCATTGTGGGCGGGGCCCGCAAGCAAAAACCAGCCAGAAGCCAGGCAAAGGCTATGCCTGGCTGGGGGCGGGGCTCCCGTGCTCGAGGAGAGCCCCGCCGGCTTGCTGCCGAGGCTGAAGTAAAGCACCGAGAAGCAAGGTTGGTGCACGGCAGCCCTGCGTGGACAGGGGGAGCCGCCGTCTTTCTCCCTGGGCGCAACAGGTCCGGTGGGGGCGCCTGTGATCCTCGAGGAGACCAGGAGACCCCGGTGAGTGGGGCCTGCAGGGGAGCACTAGCGCGAGCTCCCTGTGAGAGGGGCTCCCAAGGCACTGTTGGTGCCTCATGTTGTGTACACAGCTGGACCGCCAGATCGCGGCAGCTGCAACGTTGGGGGCATTTTGTGTCTCAGGAGAGACAAGGGTGAGTTGCACCCTCGCCCCCATTTCTGTTACCGGCTTGTTTGGCCTGTACCCTGCTGCAGTGGCAGCCTGGTGGCAGACGGAAGCCACAGACTCCTAGAGCCCTGACTTTTATGGACATAGGGCATTGTGGGGAAGCCCAAGACGAGCCCCCTGAGGAAGGCCAGTTTGCCTGGGAGCACCTTGGGTTCTGGTGGGGCGCAAGGCCCTAAGAGGGTGAATGCACCTTGTTAGTGTTACTGTGGTGCATTGCTGGTTTATGCCTAATGTGTTTTATGCATAATGTGATTTATGCTGAGTACAGTCTTTGACCATTAGTTACTGGTTGCTTTGCGCTAGGTGCAGTTATGATTATGCCTAGGAGGGGCATGATGTGTTATGGGTCTGATGCACTGCCAATGAGATTTTATGTCTAATGCATTTGTGCTAAGTGCGATATTACCAGTAATTACTGGTTGTTCTATGTCCCCTACTTATATGCTAATGGTGATGACAGTGGCCCGATTGGCCCTGTAAGGTATATAATCCCCTGTAAAGTAATACCTAGTGCCAGGTGGCACAGTGTATATATGTGATTGCATTCTAATGTGTTTTATGAGTAATACAAAGGCTATTTTTTTATATAACCTTGTGTGGAGTTTCTTTTGTGGTGTGCCTAGTGTGTCGCTGCTGTGTGAGTGTGTTGCGCAAACACTTTACACATTGCCTCTGGGATAAGTCTGACTGCTCTGCCAAGCTACCAAGGGGGGTGAGCTGGGGTTATCTTCAGCGTGTAACTCCCTTGCCCTGACTAGAGTGGTGGTTTCTGCCTGGGTTAGGCACAGGCCTTAGCCAACCAGAAATCCCATTTCTAACATTCTTCATCTGCTATGGGATCCTTTTGTGGTATCTTTTCACTGTGTTGATGTCTGAAGTGTTGCACAAATACTTTACACACTTCCTCCAAGTCAAGCCTGACTGCTCTGTGTCAAGCTACCAGGGGGTTCCTTGTGACTTCACCCTGACAAGGATTGTGGTTTCTGCTTGAGTAGGGTTTTAGCCCCTCCACCAGCAATTCAATTTCTCACAGGGGGCTAAATGGGTATGGAGGTTATGGCAGAGGGTTTGAGGATTGGGACGTACGTGCTCCCTCATGGCCAGGTCATTGTCTGTTGGGCCCACAGCTCTGACCTCGAAAGGGCTGTGTGGAAAGTTGTGCGAGTGTTGGGGCCTTGTGGTATCTATATGACAAGAGCCGACATTTCCTAAAAGAGCAAAATTGTTGTGATGCTTACCAGACTGCAGCTGAAAGGCCCAAAGAGAGTGCCATAGCTCTGATTTCCATAAAACAAACTCTAGGGCCAAGTCAGTCTTTTCACCAAACAAGAAGAAGCCATCAAAAGGCAAGTTCATTAAGGACGCCTGGACATCCCTGGAGGAGCCTCTGGAGTTCATCCATGCGTGGCGTTGAAGCACCACATTCATTCCCATAGCCCTTCCTAGATATACCAAGTGGATGACAAATTTGGCAGCATCCTAAACATTTTGAATAATTTGGGGTAAGGAGGCATGTAAATCATTTGGGATCACAGGTACGATCTCACCAACTATGTCCCAAAGTGGGTAACCAAGACTGGATCGTGAGCTAATAACTGTTATAGATTGATTACGGTTTAGAAATAGAATATTCTGAATTGTTTCTCGATGAGAAATGCAGACACTTGAAATTCCTGTTGCATGGGAACCAAAAGTGAGTTTGGCGTCAACTGAGATGCCTAGATTACGAATAGTTGTAGACAAGGGAGAGCAAGCATCCATGACCGTTGGCCAAGACAGTGAGTTTGAAGTTGTAGAAATGGCTGTGAAAATCCTGTGAAATCCTAAAGATCAATTGGGCGTCATCTGCATACATGTAAAACCTAGCACCAGCTGCAGTTAAAATCTTTGTTGGGGGCTCAATGAAGTTAGTAAGACATCTTGTTTGAGTTAGGGAGTACATAAATTATGTTGCACATATGTATAATCTCCCCAAAATACATGATTCCAGAAAAAACACAACATGGTCCACGCTAATGTGCAGCAGAGATAATAGCACAACTGACTTCCTTCCATTCTGTTGGACAGGTGCATACTGCTGATTCACAGGCTATGTTTTTGAACACAACTAAGGCAGTATCACATAATGTGAGCACTGCGAGTGCTAACTTAAGGCACAGAGTCTGTCACTGCCTTAACCAGTTGATGAATCACAGCAGTGCTATTTTACCACCTCAAACAGTGGTACATGGATGATAGTCACTGGATCGTTGCAGGCATGTGCTACCTATGGCTAGAAATGTAGCAGCATAGGTTGTCATCTCTATAGTAAAGAACAGAATATAATGCCATAACACAAACACAACAACAGACCAACACAATTAAAACATAACAGGACAGAACACAAAAACAGACAAAACAGCACATAACAACAACCATAGTACAACACAATCACCCCACATTGAAATAATGCAACACAAAAACACAGCAACATAAAAAATAACAGAACGCATCACCACAGCAACAAATATGCACAAACATTCTTGACACACATTATCATCTCCAGGAATTGGATTTCATACGGTTGAAAAAGGTGATTCCACAAAGCCCTGCCTTCACTTACCACCAAGGAAATGAAATAGCGCCAGTAAAAAATGTTTTATGATCCGGCCCTAAACTTTCATGGTGCTTGCCAAAACAGCATCCATTTTACAAACAACTGCAGACACATTTCTTCTTGTTTGAGAGATACATTTAATAAAAAAGAGCAACATGCAGAGGCCCTTTTTTGAGGATAAAGCTAATTTCACCAGACCTTGGCATGTTGTCTCCTCCTACCGTGGTTACGGAGGAGGGAGCGTCTTACGCAGTGGTGTTGTGTAGGGCGGCCGAGGCCCTAAACCTCGAGCTACCTACTGTGGCAGTCAGGACTAATCTCCTGACTGAGGTGCTTCAACCGGCAGCGAGCTCTTCGGAGCCCCTGCTGCCATTTAATGAGGCCCTTACGGACATCCTTTTGGGCACCTGGTCCAGGCCCACCACAGGGGCTCCTGTGGATAGGATGGTTGCCCGATGCCACCGCCCTGCCCTGGGCGACCCCACTTTCCTCTCCCAACACCCTTCCCCCGAGAGCTTGGTGGTCCAAGCCTCAGCGTCCCAAAGCACATTCCCTACGGCACCACCGGACAGGGAATCCAAGAAGCTGGATCAGCTGGGGGAGAAGTTGTTTTCTTCCTCCAGCTTGGGGCTGCGGTCAGTGAACACCGCATGCCTCTTGGGCCGTTATTCCCACTCTGTGTGGGATACGGTGGCGCAAGTGCTGCCTCAGTGTCCGGAGGAGGCCCGGACCGTGCTCTCCCGTGCTGTTGCCGAGGGGAGAGACGCAGCAAAGTTTGCCATTCGTTGCGGACTGGACACTGCCGACTCACTGGGTAGGACCATTTCAACGTCGGTGGCGCTTCGCCGTCACGCCTGGTTGAGGACGACTGGCTTTTCTGGGGCTGTCCAGAACACCTTGATGGACATGCCGTTTGATGGCCGTCGCCTGTTCAGCGACAAGGCAGACAGTGCGCTAGAGCGCTTCAAGGACTCTCGTACTACGGCCAAGTCCTTGGGCCTCTCCAGCATGCGCCCTGCACGGTCTGCTTTTTGCCCCTTTCATGGCCACAGAAGGGGTGCCCTACCATGTTCCTTTCAGAGCCACAGGCCAGTGCAAGCTGTTCCATCTCAGCGCAGCCGAGGACGTGGGAACCACCGCCGTGGTTCTGGCGGCCAGCGAGCGGGCCAGTTCACCACCGCCCCCTCTGCAGCAGCCTCCAAACCCTCCTAGTCCAACCTTTCAGGGCCACCAAACGCCAGTGGGCAGCAGGATCCGCCATCACCTCCCCCACTGGCGCACCATCACGTTGGACAGGTGGGTTTTGCAAATAGTCCGAAGGGGCAACTCCCTCCCCTTTGAGACTACTCCTCCCTCCATGCCACCCAAGTACCATCGCATGTCGGAGGATCATCTGACCCTTCTCCAACAGGAAGTTACTGCTCTCTTGGCCAAGGGAGCCATCGAGCGCATCCCTGCCCCAGAAGTAGGTCGTGGTTGTTATCTCCACTACTTTCTGGTGCTCAAGAAGGACAAGGGCCTGCGTCCTATCTTGGATCTCAGGGACGTCAACCGCTTGCTCCGGAAGGAGAAGTTCAAAATGTTGACCCTGGCTCAGGTCTTGTGTGCCCTCAACTCTGGAGACTGGATGGTAGCGTTGGACTTGCAGGACGCTTATTTCCACATCCCCATCCTGCCGGCCCACCAGCGTTACCTGCGGTTCACGGTAGGCCACGAGCACTTTGTTTACCGTGCTCCCCTTTGGCCTTACCAGCGCCCCTCGGATGTTCACAAAAGTGATGGCGGTGGTCGCAGCTCATCTGCGCAGATCAGGGGTTCCAGTCTTTCCCTATCTTGACGACTGGTTGTTGAAGGCTGGCTCGCCCCAGGCAGTCATTTCCCACCTCCAGACTACGGCCGACCTCCTGCATTCGCTGGGGTTTTCCATCAATGTGCCGAAGTCACACCTGACCCCCTCTCAGAAGTTCCTCTTCATCGGAGTGGTTCTGGACATGGTGCAGTTTCGGGTTTATCCTCCCGAACAGCGAGTCCGGAATATTCGGGCTATGATTCCGATCTTTCAGCCTCTATCCCGGGTTTCGGTCAGGATGACCCTGAGGCTGTTGGGCCTCATGGCCTCCTGCTGGTCGATCATGCCAGGTGGCATATGCGGGCTCTGCAGTGGGACCTGAAGTTCCAGTGGGCGCAGCATCAGGGGAATATGTCCGATTGTGTCCAGATCTCGGAGGGCACTGCACGCCAATTGCAGTGGTGGCTCATGAACCAGGATTGGGTCAACAGCAGATCCCTCTCCCTTCCCCAACCAGACCACACAGTGGTGACAGACGTGTGATGGGGCGGCCACATGGGAGAGACGGAGATCAGAGGACTCTGGTCTCCGGCGGAGTCCGGGCTCCACATCAACCTTCTGGAGCTGCGGGTGATCCGGCTTGCACTGAAAGCATTCCTTCCCTCTGTCCGGGGAAGAGTAGTGCAGGTGTTCACAGACAACACCACCGCCATGTGGTACTGCAACAAACAAGGCGGGGTGGGGTCGTGGACCCTATGTCAAGAGGCCCTCGCCTCTGGACATGGCTGGAACATCAGGGCATATCCCTGGTGGTTCAACACCTGGCAGGTTCCCTGAACGCCAGGGCGGACAAACTGAGCCGCAGGTGCATGATGGATCACGAATGGCGTCTTCACTCGGAGGTGGTGCAAGGTCTCTTTCAACAGTGGGGAGAGCCTTGGTTAGATCTATTCGCCACCGAAGAGAACGCGCAATGTCAGCAATTCTGCGTGTTTGAATTTCCAAGGCGGCACTCGCTAGGCGACGCTTTTCGTCGCGAGTGGAGTTGCGGTCTGTTGTATGCCTTTCCACCTATACCACTTCTGCCCATAGTGCTGAAGAAGATCAAGCGCGACCGGGCCCAAGTCATTCTTGTGGCCCCGGATTGGGCACGAAGAGTCTGGTATCCCGAGCTGCTCAACATGGCCATCGATCCTCCGATCCGACTGCCTCTTCGGGAGGATCTTCTGTCGCAGCAGCAGGGAACGGTCCTCCACCCGAACCTGTCCAGCCTCCACCTCCTTGCGTGGAGATTGAGCGGCGGCAGTTGACGTCATTCGACTTGCCTCCCGAAGTTGGTGATGTAATCTTGGCAGCCAGGCGTCCCTCCACTAAGACGGTATACGCCTGCCGATGGAATAAATTTGTGGCATGGTGCACAGCAAAAGCTGTGGATCCCCTTTCTGCCCCCCTTTCTGAGGTCCTCTTGTTCCTCCTTTCTTTGGCCCAGCAGGGTTCTGCTCTGGGCACTATAAAGGGCTATCTTTCGGCCATTTCTGCCTTTCTTCGGCTTCCTGATCAGCCTGCTCTCTTCAAGTCCCCGGTTGTTAATCGTTTCTTAAAAGGCATAACTCATTTTTTTCCTCCTATCCCCTTCGTTATGCCTCAGTGGGACTTGAATCTGGTCTTGACCTATTTGATATGCGCTCCCTTTGAGCCGCTTCACAACTGTCCCTTAAGACTTTTAACTCTTAAGACTGCATTCCTGGTGGCCATCACATCTGCCAGAAGAGTGTGTGAGCTCCAGGCTCTTTCATCCAAACCTCCTATTCTGGCTGTACATCCGGACAAGGTTGTCCTTAGGACTCATCCATCCTTTCTTCCCAAGGTGGTCACCTCCTTTCACATCGGGCAAACCATCACTTTGCCCACCTTCTTTCCGCCTCCGCATCCTTCCAAAGAGGAAGAGAGGCACCACCGTCTGGACCCAAAACATGCGCTTTCTTTCTATCTGGATCGCACAAAACAGTTCCGGGTGGATGACCAACTCTTTGTTGGCTACGTGGGCGCCAAGAAAGGTCGGGCCGTACACAAGCGGACCATCTAGATGGGTCGTTTTGTGTATTAAAGCCTGCTATTCTCTAGCTAAAAAGGAGCCTCCAGTGGGGCTACGCGCCCATTCCACCAGGGCGACGGCAGCCACTACTGCTTTGGGACGAGGAGTTCCTCTACATGACATCTGTCAGGCAGCTACGTGGGCATCGTTGCACATGTTTACGAAACACTATTGCCTGGACAGCCAAGTCTGGAGAGACGGCTTCTTTGGCTGTTCTTTTCTCCAGGTCTTTCTGGTGTGATCTTGGTTCGCAGACCCATCTCCGGGGTTGGTATTCCTGGGGTATCTATTCTAAGGTAAGGAATCTATAACTAACTGTTTCTTTCAGATGAACAAGTTGCTTACCTTCGGTAACGATATATCTGTAAGAAACATAGGTTAGTTATATATTCCTTACCGCCCCACCCATCCTCCCCGTTCTGCGAACTGATTTCTAGGGTTAAGGACATCCTTTCAGGGCCCTAGTTTTGTGCACCAGTGGTCAGTGTCTTGCAAGGCTCTGCGTTTCTGGCGCGGAAAGTTGTGTACAGAACTGACATCAGCGCGCGAGGGCGGCGTCTAAGTAGCTACCGCGACGTCAACCCGGCAACCATGACGCCAACGACGGACACGGAGCCGACCGACGCCACTTTACGATGCGCAGAGGTACTGCTGACGAAAAACTTTCCGGATCCAGTCTGACGCCTGGGGGTAATTCTAAGGTAAGGAATCTATAACTAACCTATGTTTCTTACAGATATATCGTTACCGAAGGTAAGTAACTTGTTCTTTAGTTCAATTTAGCAAACTGATATTGGAACACTGGTTGATTGTGGTCTATTAGACTTGGCATCCTTGGCGTGGGTTCCCCAGTCTTTTTGCCTATACCGCCTGTATTTTTGCCTGTGTGCTGGACTTCGATTTTGCTGGACCACTGCTGATCAGTGATAAAGTGCAAGAATTCCCTATGTAAATTGTAATTCTGATTGGTTCTCCATGATTGGCATATTTGATTTACTGGTAAGTCCCTAGTAAAGTGCCCTGTGAGTGCCCAGGACCTGTTAATCAAATGCTACTAGTTGGCAAACTGGGGTGGCATGGTGAGCAAAAGAATGATGGATTTAACCCAGATCTCTTGACTGGGGGTGAATCTTTTGATTTATTCTGCATTCCGTCCATCAATTGTGTGTCTTTTGCTTCCTCGCCCTAAGTGCGCCGGGTATGCCCAGACGTGGGTCCTGGGCTCACTGTGCCACTGGATTCAAGCTATCCTGGCTGAAGAGGGGTGAAACCCGAAACCGGTCCTAGGATGCTTGTTTCCGGTCCAGGGAGGACCTGGCTTAGCAGTTCGGGCTGGACTGTTCCCATGAGGCACAGGGTCAAGACTGATTTGCATATGGCCAGGTCTAAACTGGGAGTGGCATGGTGAGTAAAAAAATGATGGATTTAACCCAGATCTCTTGACTGGGGGTGAATGTTTTGATTTATTCTGCATTCCGTCCATCAATTGTGTGTCTTTTGCTTCCTCACCCTAAGTGCGCCGGGTATGCCCAGATGTGGGTCCCGGGCTCACTGTGCCACTGGATTCAAGCTATCCTGGCTGAAGAGGGGTGAAACCCCGAAACCGGTCCTAGGATGCTTGTTTCCGGTCCAGGGAGGACTTGGCTTAGCAGTTCGGGCTGGACTGTTTCCATGAGGCACACGGTCAAGACTGATTTGCATATGGCCAGGTCTAACCTGGGGTGGCATGGTGAGCAAAAGAATGATGGATTTAACCCAGATCTCTTGACTGGGGGTGAATGTTTTGATTTATTCTGCATTCCGTCCATCAATTGTGTGTCTTTTGCTTCCTCGCCCTAAGTGCGCCAGGTATGCCCAGACGTGGGTCCCGGGCTCACTGTGCCACTGGATTCAAGCTATCCTGGCTGAAGAGGGTGAAACCCCGAAACCGGTCCTAGGATGCTTGTTTCCGGTCCAGGGAGGACCTGGCTTAGCAGTTCGGGCTGGACTGTTCCCATGAGGCACAGGGTCAAGACTGATTTGCATATGGCCAGGTCTAAACTGGGGTGGCATGGTGAGCAAAAGAATGATGGATTTAACCCAGATCTCTTGACTGGGGGTGAATGTTTTGATTTATTCTGCATTCCGTCCATCAATTGTGTGTCTTTTACTAGTTGGCCTGCAGCACTGGTAGCGCCACCCATTTGAGCAGCCCTGTAAACATGCCTCACGTCTGCCATTGCAGTGTCTGTGAGTGCAGTTTTAAATTGACATGTTGATCTGGAAAGTGCACCCACTTGCCAGGCCCTAGCCTTCCCTCTTACTACATGTAAGGCACCCCTAAGGTAGGCCCAAGGTACCCCCATGGGCCGGGCGCAGTCTATGTGAAAGGAAGGGCATGTACTGGTGTGTTTTAAATGTACCTAAAGTGAAATACTGTCAATTTCGTTTTTCACTATTGCAAGGACTAGCTCTCCCATAGGCTATCATTGGAGCTGCTTTGTAACACTTTACAAGGGTAACTTTCAATTGGGAACAGCTGGAGAGTTTGGGGTCTCTGAGCTCAGAATTTAAAAACACATATTTTAGTAAAGGTGTTTTTTTAATTGCGTGTTTGAAAATGCCACTTTTAGAAAGTGGGCATTTTCTTGTTTAACTATCTTTTGCCTCTGCCTACCTGTAGAATCAACATCTGGTTTAGACTGACAGGGGCCTGTTTGTGCATTAACTCCAGACAGTCACACAAAGTGAGTTGAGGTGTGCCCTGCATAGCCTGATGCAGCATCACCATGCTGATGGGCCTTCCTGAGCTAGAGTGGTGGGAGGAGTTGTCACTGTCCTCTCAATACGGCTGTGCCTGGCCTCTCACAATGCTGTCTCCACCCCACTGGAGTGTGTCTGGAGCCAAGACCAGACAGGGCAAGAACTTGTGAACTACAAAGACAATCTTTTTAAGAATGCCTACTTCAAAGGTCAAAAGGGGTATAAGTATTGGACCTAAAACCCCAGACTTTTAGAACACTTCTGGATCAAGAGGAACCTTTACCAAGGAGAAGAGCTGAAAAACTGTGAGGAGGAGTGCTGCCCCTTTGCTGTGTGTTGCTTTGCTGGGTTGGCCTGCAGTTGCAGCTTCTGCTTTGGAGAGGAAAATGAGGGGAATTTGCTTTGTAAAGTTTCTCCAAGGGCTTGTGTGTGTTTGCCTCCTGTTGGAAGTCTCAGGGCCATCAAAGACTTCATCTTCAGTATCCCTGAACTCCATTGATGGGAGTTCTTACCTGCCTTGTTGTGCCAAATCCAGTTCTGGACCCTTGGAGGGTGTTCCTGCTGCAAAGACCTGCTTGAAACCTTCAAAATTGATGCATTGCCCATCCAGCACCTGTTTTTCAGACGCAGCACCACAGTTTGGGAGAAATTTCCATGCACCGCTGCCGTTCGGCCAAAGAAATCAATGCAGCGCCTGACAGAGGCCGAAGAAACCGTTGCAGCCCGAGCTCTGCGCACCGTGTCTCTGAAGTCCGAGACCCTCACACTGACTCCGACGCAGGCCCTGCTGTGCGGCTGAAAGAATCAATGCATCATGGAACCGTTGCTGAAGAATTCAATGCAGCTCCTGTATTGCTGCCGCCACCGAATTGACCTCCTCGTGTCCGTATTTCCGGCATTGCACCTGTGCACCAAGTTTTTCTGACGCATCACCCACAGGCAAGAACCGTCTTGGATTTTGTTGAATCACTTCCCCCTGCAGTCTGGATTCAATGCAACACATCTCCTGAGTGCAGCAGAACTGACTCATCGCCTCCCCGTGGACTCAGGAACTGACGTATCGCTGTGTTTTGCAATGCTTCCTTCCTCTGCTGCTGTTTTGCCTTGTGAATTTTGACGCATCTGAGGCACTTTGTGTAAAATCACAGCATTCATAGAGTTCTATGGACAGAATAGCTTGAAACTTTAAATAAGTCATATTTTGAGTTGTGTATGTTGGATTTTTGTCGTTTTGGTCTTGTTGGGTTAAGATAAAGAAACTTTATTTTTCTAAATTGGTGTGGTGTCCATTTGTAGTGTTTTCACTGTGTTACTGTGTGTTATGTACAAATACTTTACACATTACCTCTGAGATACGCCTGACTGCTCGTGCCAAGCTACCAAGGAGATGAGCAGGGGTTATCTGGATGTGTAATTACCTTATCCTGACTAGAAGGAAGGGCCCCTACTTGGACAAGGTGCAAGCCACTGCCAACTAGAGACCCCTAGTTTTAACATTGTCATATAGGAAATGTTTAAGCCAACATTTTGTAATCCTTTTATAATTATATAAAGTATTATATATAAATAATATATAAATAATACTTTATATTATTTTATGCCAACATGTGTTTCATATACAAATATTTTGTTTTTGTTTCATACACTTTATATATGAAATAATCTTAGAGTTGTTTTAATAAATGAAGTGAAATAGTCTTAAGAATGACTCAATATATGATTTTTGTACATTATGAAAAAGCAGGGGTGTGTGTGTTGGCCCCACTATTAATTAACCTATATGCTGCAGACTTGGGCCCGGTCTTATGTGGAGCCTCTTTAGCCACACCAAGAATCGGAAACAAAAAAATCCATATGCTGATGACCTGGTCCTTTTGGATCACACCAAAGTAGACCTACAAAAAGCTCTCAATGCTTTGACAAAATACAATTCAAAATGATGTGGGTGAATAAGGGAAATCAGGTGCACAAGGACATTGTAACCAAAATATTCTTAATCCCAACAGTCAGCAGTGCTACAAGAGTGGGGATGTCAACCCTCATCCCCACAAATAGGCAAACAGAACATATACTCTGAGCACATGCAATATTTGAGTCCAAAGAAAGAAGTACTCCAGTCATCTTCCACTTTTTGTCAGATCTTCTTTTTAATTGAATATTATACACCAGCCTCGCACCAGCCAACACGTGTTTCGTCCTCGGGTTAAGTCACCCTACGACTTCTTCAGGGCTGGAATTATCAATTACTATAATATTGTCTGAGATTGTAGCATCAAATATTACTTATTTGTAACACCATACCCAGGTGCTCCTGTGTTACATCCACAACGGTGCTTTCCAGACTGTGATATACCCAGAGGTAATCTCAACCACGAAATATATAACAAATATTTTCAGATTGAGATTATACAGTTTTTTACCAATTATGCGACAATAATTATAGGTGATTAAATCTCAAAAGGTTCTCCGTGTAAAACACGATTAACAGAAATGGTACATAGTTCACGTTTTTTAATTGCCACTGCCACCAGAGGAAAGTGTGCACTATTTAAATATATCCCCATGCAATGTGGAGGTCAACATGTAACGTGCTCCAAAACTCTAGAACACCTGAAATAATCATTGTACCTGTAGTGTCTTGCCGTATTCTAAAAGGGAAGAAGTCATGACATGCTGTTATATCATGGCCACTGTGTGGAGTACCAGTAAGAGTTATTAGTGACCATAAGGTAGTGCTCAATCTAAAGACGTACCTTCAAACAATAAATGACTGTGTCCACGATATCCAACCCATGTCAATTGTAACCAACGAATATATAAAAGTAAAGGGCAAATTTCATTATTTACGCATTGACCGACCAAGATATCCATGTCTGTATACGCTCTATTGCATGTGCTCAGAGTATTTGTTCTGTTTGACAAAATACAACTCACAGAACGAGCTGGTCGCCAATGCAAGCAAATCCAAGATAGTGATTTTCGGTAGCTACCCAAAAAAAGGTTTACTAAATGTTACTAAATGGTGGCTGGGATCATTGAACCTGGAATGCGTACAAGGTTACAACTTACCTGGGTGCATAGTTGTGCAAATCAGGACGACCCACGCCGCATCTACAAAAAATGAGGTTGAAAGGGAAGAGGGTAGCGTATGTCCTCTGCAAGCTAAATGCTACCCTTGACAGTCCAACGACAACAGCCATACGAAGGGTGACACGGGCCAAACTGCTCCCTTCAGTTAACTATGCGCAGCAGGCATTACCCGGCTGGCTAGCAGCTGACTTGGAAAAAATACAATGTTCAGCCTACAAGAAATTATTCCCTCTTCCCCCTTGTACAAGGAAAACCCTGATCCGCCTAGAATTCCATCTCATTCAACAAAAACCAGAAGGGCTGGCCGCTCTGGCAAAGTACTTTTTTCTGGCAATTGCCACCCCTGATAATTCAATTAAGGCTCTCATAAAAACTATCTTCACCAGAATGAGCAACCCCTGGTCCCTAAACCTCATGGCAGCTAAGGAATCCTTGCAACTGACCATGGAGAACTGGGACCCAAATACAATTGACTATACATGCATCAAAACCATAATAAAAAAACAATTACGTCTTCGGTCTCGTGAACTAGACTTAGAAACTCTCCAGGCAAAAGATCTCCACAAAACTGCAACACTGCCTCAAACAATCCAAACAACAAAGCCTCATCTCAACCATGCTGTGGGGAAATGGGCCCTAAATCACATTTTATCAGCAAGGCTGTCCCCGCTCACCATAAGAGAATTGTAAGGATCCTGGAAGTCCGTTGGATCCATCACAGAGTGCAGATTGTGAAAATATAAAAGTTAATCATTGGCTCACATACTTCTATGCTGCCCGGCATTGCGACAGGCCCGTTGAACACTTCTTAGGTCAATCTTTCTCCAACAGGGCACCCGCACAGCCAACGAAGCTGTCTGCTTACTGTACACCTTAGACACTGTGGCAGGGATGGCTAAGTTTGGGAAATTTGTACAGTACACCCGCTCCCTTTTGAAAGACAAAATGGTCGAAGCGGGGAGCGGTCAATCGTCTGATGAGCCTCACGCTCTACAAGGGCCCAACATCTGCATGATGCTATGATGCCTACCAACTTGCACTGAATAAAAAAACCACCAAAAGGATAACTGTACTTTAAAAGACGACCTCAACAGAAGGCATAACTTTGCACATAAGGTTGACAAGTCTAAACAAAGTTCTAACAGACAGAACTATTATTTGCAAATTAACAGACAATCTTTTCATTTTAATCTGCCGAACTGCAAAAAATTTGCGACAAGAACCAATGCCTATCATGGGCGTTCGACTCCGCACAGTTTATGTATGGCTGCATAGTCACGCTAATAGCACACTACGGTCCCCTTTCACATGGGACTCTTTAAAAGCACTGGCACTTTTATTGCAGACTTCTAACCGACCATTTGCAAAGCTTCTACAGTCGTCCTGTTTCAAGTCTGCCAAAAAGAAACTTTATCCAGCATCAAGTCGCTGGGATGAGAGACAATTTGTCATATACTTCAAATTGTTGTTAAGATTTTAAGAAGTACACCGCGATTTAAGAGTGATTTTTAAATGTGCTCGTTTGAACTTCTTTTACTGTAATGATTTTAAGTAATCACGCAATAAATAAATGATTTATTAGGAAAAATTCCATTTTTCTGTGTAAAATATGCAAGGTAATTTGTTGGCTAATTGTTGTCTCTTGTAATGTCTTGCAATTCTAAATCATATTCTAGTAGAGATTAGCAAGTGTGATTTGTTTGAGAAATATCTTTCTGAGTACCTTCGTACATAAAGGTAGTAAGGGCTTGTGGGACTGTAACAATGGCTATGCGGGGTATCATTACCCACCCATTAGTTATTACGAAGTGCAGATGAGTAGTGGGCTTTACAAGCTATCTTTCTGTGTCAATGAGCCCACCAGTATTGCACAATGAGAGGAAACACCTTGCAATAGAGCGTTTCAAACAGTTGTGACTAATTACGTTGAAAAAGGAATCAGGGTGAAATCAGCTCTCAATTCAGTCAGCATTTTTCTAGTTTATATAGTAGTGATATACATGGGAGGATACCGAATTGGAGACATTAAGCCCCCACCTCCTACAGACATTTCCTTCCGGCTCTTCTTTGAGCAATTCCTCCTCCGCCCCTTTATTATCCCTTCTTAAGAGGAAGGTACTTCTGTGGTTGTTAAAACACTGGAGAGTGGAAAGATGAACGTGAGATGTGAGGGGAGGATAGACGTAGCATTATTGGCAAGAAGATGTAGGAAAGTAAGAGATAATTGAAAGGGGTGAGGGGGGTACATGAGGAAATAGTACAGTTACCAGTACAGCCTGTTGAACTACAGCTGGTAGAGGATAGAATACCACAGAGCTTCCAATGAGTGTGGAGTAGATACCTCCCAGCTCTGCACTCCTGGAAGGCTTAGAGGAAGGCTCTCCAACACAGAGAGATAGGACTGCTTACTCCCAGCATAAGCACCAAATGTAACTGCAACAAGAGAGGACATTAGATAAAATAGGAAACAACAAAACAAGGATATCCTGTGGCCTCGACCTATGACAAATTTACAATGTGGAGGCCCAAAAACAAATAATCATGATTCCTGCAAAGCTGACAAAGTGACCCAGCCTATTTATTAGACTAAACAGGAGTAGATAACCCTGCCATCTGGACATCAAAACGAGCCAGCTGCAGAGATCTTTATGATAAAGACCAATTTGACATCAGTGAGAAACAGTGAAGGCCATTTCGGGAAGGCTGGATACCCTTCACCAAGGCTTGCCATCTCAGTTACTAAGGAGAACCTCGCTGACAGTACCAAATGCAACCTGGCACAAATGGGTTCAGAAAATGTCCCAAACACTACGGATAAACAACAATTTACTGAATACAAGCTTCCCCTGTGTCCTGTCTGCCCTCCAGATCAAGCCATGTTAAAGTTCTGAAAACACGAATGCAAAAGCAGCAAAAAAACATATAAATGTTGGGGCTAAATCAGAAGATATATTTAGCACATAAATTTAAAGGGCACATTGAAAGCTTAAAGGAAGAAAAACCTCAGGTAGAAAAGAGCGAGGATGAAGTTGGGAATGACCCAGAGCATTAAGGACACTCGAAATGTGACTAAATTATCATTGGATGCGGCACAGGGTGTCTTCTCAGGACCTTAAAGGGAAAACATATTCTGGCTTAAATTAACTCCGATACTGAAATTGCCCTTCCTTTTGTTCTAGTAACAGAGCCTTGGTATATGAAGTGATTTGGCTTCGGAAACATGATTGAAGATAATACAAGATTCTGTACATTAAGTGGCAATGTATACATTTGACTTATAAAATTATATTTCATATGTTTATATTTGCATAATTTTTACATATGTATAATACTTAGGTACACGCAGATTGAGTAACGTGCCCTGAAACCCAAGTCTCAAAGTTGTCCATTTAGTCACTAGATGTAACTCAATGATATCCTCACCGTTAATGAGTCATCGAAGACATGCATTTGAAGCCATATCTCATGCCTTGAAGCTTGACATCCTCACTAGCCCAACTTGATAGCGTGATTCCTCCCTTTCCAATTCTTTGTTTTTTGTTTATTTTGGATTGTGTACAGACTTTAGATACTCATGTAGTGAGATTTTCTCCAAGTAAATATACATATTTAAACATGGTAATTTTCTCAGCCATTTTGTACTCAGAGGATTTTTATTCTGTGTTTTATAACGTATTTATAGTCTGTCTTTTTTCCCAAGCTCTCGTCTAACCCTCTACACCCACATGCTCTTTTTCTGGCATAGTTCAATTCTCGAAAGCCATTTACTCTTTCAGTCCAATTTAACACTTAGGCTTAATGGTCCTCTCCTGCCTCTTCTAGTTTGCCTTTTGCTTTTTCGAATAATTATCAAAAATAGAAACTTGTCACAAAGGAGGAACGAGTCTAAATTGAAAACTGTACACGAAAATAAGCCTGCTTGGTGTTTTATTTTTCAAAAAAAGTACAAATAAGAAAAGGTTGAGTTTGGGGAAAAAAGCGATGGAACCATTTGAGCCAATGACGGTTAGCTCATTCGCTCCTTTGTTTTTCTATGTTATATGCTGTGGAGTAGTAGATTTTCAGAAATACTGTTTTATCCACGAACTTACATTATTACTACATTTCAAAGACAGTTCAAAAGCCTGCTGCTATTCTTGGACCTTCAACAAAATGGCATGAAATGCATTTCAGTCTCAGCGGACATATAAAATAACTCCAACGCGTTTCCTTTGTCATTATTGCTCCCTCACATTCGCTCCGTTTAATAGGCCGAGTTTTCCTTTCTCTTGGTCAGAGCTTTGTTGACAACACACAGAGCAATATTTAAGCTCGCTGCCTGCAGTCACACTAGAAACAGTCTAGTTAAAGTGTTCGTGTGGACAGGGCCGTTTCTACCATTAGGCAAGACTAGGAGGCCGCCTAGGGTGGCAAAAGGGCTAGGGCGGCAAAAGGGGGATTTTTTTTTTTTATTTGAAGGCAGCAGCGCCTGTATGTGAGTGCAAGTGCACCTGCTTGTACATGCTGCGCAACGCACCCTAGCATAGTGGTGTGTGGAGCGGACCGGCGATACCAGTTTGTGGGTCCCCAGGGCCGTCAATCTTGTAGCGCAGGAAAGCGCTACCAATGACGGCCCTGGGCATCATTTTTGGCCAGTCCCCGAGCGGTGCTTTATGCAGCAGCCAGTGACGGTGACTACGTCTCGCACGTCGCACCACCCTCTCTTTCGGCGCGCGGGGGACGGACTGTGTATGTCAGCTGCTCTGGTGCCTAGGAAATAAAATAACCGTGTCAGATAATTGGTTTATAATTCATGAATTTAATTTGTTTTTAAGCAGTGCAAACAGGTGGCTAATAGCACGCCACACATAAAAAAATATATGGTGCAAAGAGGCTTATTTTTTCCATCACGTCAATCTGAAATTCGTTTTTTGTTTTTTCACCCCAAAATACAGGTTCCGGTCTTATTATGGTTTGGAAATAGTGACAAAAAGACGAATAGCCATAATTTATTTTCTAACCTGCAATAAAAACGAGTTCACATTGTGCTCTGCCTCTTGTGCTTTAGCTTTTGGGGTTGTTTGTCACGATTTATGCGGCGAGACATATCAGCGGCGGCTAGATATGAAGCGTGTAATGCTTGACCTGTGTGAATAAAATCATATAGCGAGACTCTCCAATCCACCTGGTTCTAGAACCAGTTTGGCAGCTCTATATGATTTACCACTCAAATGTACCCAGGCAACTATTGTACCGTGCTGAGATGTTCTACGGCAACGTTTGCGCTCTATACGCCCACTTACAAAACATACATCGCTAATTAAATTGTGCCTCAGGGCTTAGATAATAGGTCAATATTACTCAACCCAAAGGCACTCCTTTTTAACTTGGAAAGATAAAAGGCTGAGTAGACTGTGCAAATATTTCAATTTGTGACCAGCTAAAACTGCAGATCTCTGCAGCCAGCGGTTAACCTACTCAGCTGTTTTGCCATGTGCTCTTTGATTGTTGGTGTTATTTATACTCAGGGCCACTTGAAATTAAGACGCAGGGGGACCCAAATTATGCGGAGAGTTGGCTAAATTATATGTAAAAAAAAGGCAAATTATGAGGCATAACGAGGCACATTTTGTGATCTAATGCATTAATTCTTCTAGCCTGGATGACAGGGGGAGAGAGTGATGGTAGTAAAAGGGAGGGGGTGGCATTTTTCAATTCTCGCCTAGGGCGGCAAAACACGTAGAAACGGCCCTGCGTGTGGAAGGTGAGAGGGCGTGAGTGTGAGACACTAGAGTGCAATGTGCATGCCAAATGTGGTAAGTGGTTAGAAAGGGACATTAAGTGAGGAAGAAAGAGCAAAAAAAGAAAATGAGAGAGGTGGGGACAGTGAGTGCGAAAAAGAAAAGACGAACGTCTAACGTGTAACAGAGAGAAAGCGTATGGGTTTCATTGAAACAAGAGGAAAGATGATTGGAGAAAGTGAAATAGGTCACGAAAGTGAAAGAGACAGAGGTCTCGAGAGTGAGAGCAAAGGGGGGAAGCAGGGTCGGACTGGCCTAGAGGGCCATCTGGCACAGTGCTTAATTTGTAAAATATTATGTGCCAGGGCTCTGACCAGGAGGCCACTGAGGCTTGCACCACACATCGCCCTTGTCATCGCTGCCAAAACAACTACTACCCATATCTCTTGCATGTAAATGCGACAGTTCAGATTATTCCAGGTCCCCAAAGCTAACGGAATGGCTGGGGAGGCAGGTATTAGCACTATTTTAATGTATATTGTATTTCTAAACAACCGTTGTTCTGCTCATCTCTAAATTAGATGAGCAGCGCCACCATGTGGTAGACTGTCAACACCATACTTAGAACAGTTAGGTGCCGGTGCCGAGCACCGGAAACCAATTAAGTGCCGGTGCTGAGCACCGGAAAGCACCGGCTCAAATTAAGCACTAATTTCTGGCAGTGTCAGAAGGACTGGCCTGACAGATCAGTGTAAGGGCTGTTTTTTGTGCTGTTGGTCGGTCTGTTTTATGGTCTGGAGCACGGGTACTCATAGTACGGCCCGCGGGCCGCCAGCGGCCCGGCAAGCCTTCCTTGGCGGCCCGCGGACCTTGCAGATATCCTACCTGTGTTTTTTCTTTTAAGTGTCAGCAAACACCGCCGGTTGCAGCAGCGCTCTATGGGGGCCGGGCGATTCTTTAAAAGACCATTCACTTGTTAATGAGGCTTTGTTGTATTTCACCTCCCCTCATTAACAAGTGAATGGTCTTTTAACCCCTTCGCTGCTTCTGTCGGCCAACGGCCGTCGCGAGCACTACCTCCGTAGTGCTGCGCACGTCCGTTGGCCGACGCGGCCCCGCCCACTCCGCTAAACCGCCGCACCGCGGCGGAATTGCCGCCGCGGTTAAGGGGTTAAAGACCTGTGAAGTACTCGGGTGCGGCTGTGTGTGTGCCCGGGAAGCTGTCTCAGCCCGGGCTGACACACACGCGGGGTGAGGTGACAGAGGGTGACAGAGAGAGGGAGGGAGACAGAGAGGGGGAGACAGAGGGTGACAGAGAGGGGGAGACAGAGGGTGACAGAGAGAGGGAGACAGAGAGGGAGGGAGACAGAGAGAGGGAGACAGAGAGCGAGGGAAACAGAGGGAGGGAGACAGAGGGAGGCAGAGGGAGACAGAGGGAGGAGTCAGGGGTAGACAGAGGGAGGGAGAGGGAGACAGAGAGAGGGAGACAGAGAGAGGGAGACAGAGAGAGGGAGACAGAGAGAGGGAGACAGAGAGAGGGAGACAGAGGGAGGGAGACAGAGGGAGAGAGGGAGACAGAGGGCAACAGACAGAGGGAGACAGACAGAGGGAGGGAGACAGACAGAGGGAGACAGAGAGAGGGAGACAGAGAGAGGGAGACAGACAGAGGGAGACAGAGAGAGGGAGACAGAGGGAGGCAGAGGGAGACAGAGGGAGGGAGTCAGGGGGAGACAGAGGGAGGGAGGGAGACAGAGAAGGGAGACAGACCGAGGGAGACAGACAGAGGGAGACAGACAGAGGGAGACAGAGAGAAGGAGACAGAGAGAGAGGGAGACAGAGAGAGAGGGAGACAGAGAGAGAGGGAGACAGAGAGAGAGGGAGACAGAGGGAGGGAGACAGACAGAGGGAGACAGACAGAGGGAGACAGACGGAGGGAGACAGACGGAGGGAGACAGAGGGAGAGAGAGAGAGGGAGACAGAGGGAGGGAGAGGGAGACAGAGGGCAACAGACAGAGGGAGACAGACAGACAGAGGGAGACAGACAGACAGACAGAGGGAGACAGAGAGGGAGACAGAGGGAGACAGAGAGAGAGGGAGACAGAGAGAGAGGGAGACAGAGGGAGGGAGACAGAGGCAGGGAGACAGAAAGGGAGGGAGACAGAGAGAGGGAGACAGAGAGAGGGAGACAGAGAGCGAGGGAAACAGAGGGAGGGAGACAGAGGGAGGCAGAGGGAGACAGAGGGAGGAGTCAGGGGGAGACAGAGGGAGGGAGAGGGAGACAGACAGAGGGAGAGGGAGTCAGACAGAGGGAGACAGACAGAGGGAGACAGAGAGGGAGACAGACAGAGGGAGACAGAGAGGGAGACAGAGAGGGAGAGACAGACAGAGGGAGACAGACAGAGGGAGACAGACAGAGGGAGGGAGACAGAGAGGGAGACAGAGAGACAGAGAGAGAGGGAGACAGAGGGAGGGAGACAGAGGGAGGGAGACAGAGAGAGGGAGACAGAGAGAGGGAGACAGAGAGAGGGAGACAGAGGGAGAGAGGGAGACAGAGGGCAACAGACAGAGGGAGACAGACAGAGGGAGGGAGACAGACAGACAGAGGGAGACAGAGAGAGGGAGACAGAGAGAGGGAGACAGAGAGAGGGAGACAGAGGGAGGGAGACAGAGGGAGACGGAGGGAGACAGAGGGAGACAGAGGGAGGGAGACAGAGGGAGGCAGAGGGAGACAGAGGGAGGGAGTCAGGGGGAGACAGAAGGAGGGAGACAGACAGAGGGAGACTGAGAGGGGAGACAGACCGAGGGAGACAGACCGAGGGAGACAGACAGAGGGAGACAGAGAGAGGGAGACAGAGAGAGGGAGACAGAGAGAGAGGGAGACAGAGAGAGGGAGACAGAGGGAGGGAGACATACAGAGGGAGACAGACAGAGGGAGACAGACGGAGGGAGACAGAGGGAGAGAGAGAGAGAGAGGGAGACAGAGGGAGGGAGACAGAGAGGGAAACAGAGGGAGAGAGAGGGAGACAGAGGGCAACAGACAGAGGGAGACAGACAGAGGGAGACAGACAGAGGGAGACAGACAGACAGAGGGAGACAGAGGGAGACAGAGAGAGAGGGAGAGGGAGACAGAGAGAGAGGGAGACAGAGGGAGGGAGACAGAGGGAGGGAGACAGAGGGAGGCAGAGGGAGAGGGAGACAGAGGGAGGGAGACAGGGAGGCAGAGGGAGACATAGGGAGGGAGTCAGGGGGAGACAGAGGGAGGGAGAGGGAGACAGACAGAGGGAGACAGAGGGAGACAGACAGAGGGAGATAGAGGGAGGGAGACAGAGGGAGACAGACAGAGGGAGAGAGAGAGGGAGGGAGACAGAGAGAGGGAGACAGGGGGAGGGAGACAGAGGGAGGGAGACAGAGAGAGGGAGACAGAGAGAGAGAGGGAGACAGAGAGAGAGGGAGACAGAGAGAGAGGGAGACAGAGGGAGGGAGGAGGGCAACAGACAGAGGGAGACAGACAGAGGGAGGAGGGCGACAGACAGAGGGAGACAGACAGAGGGAGGAGGGCGACAGACAGAGGGAGGGAGACAGATAGAGGGAGGAGGGCGACAGACAGAGGGAGACAGACAGAGGGAGGAGGGCGACAGACAGAGGGAGGGTGACAGAGGGAGACAAAGGGAGGGAAACAGACAGAGGGAGACAGATGGAGGGAGACAGAGGGAGGGAGAGAGAGGGAGGGAGAGAGAGGGAGGGAGACAGAGAGAGAGAGGGAGGGAGACAGAGAGAGAGAGGGAGACAGAGAGAGAGAGAGGGAGACAAACAGAGTGAGTGAGACAGAGGGAGACAGAGAGAGAGAGAGAGAGAGGGAGAGAGAGAGAGGGGGAGAGAGAGAGAGAGGGAAGGAGACGGAGAGAGAGAGAGGGAGGGAGAGATAGAGAGAAGGAGGGAGAGAGAGGGAGGGAGACAGAGCGAGAGAGAGAGAGAGATAGATAGAGAGAGAGAGATGTGTGTATGCCGGGTCTGGTGGCTCAGTGGACGAAGGCGTACGCTGCAGGGGCCTGTGTTCATCCTCATGGTCATAGTTTTTTTTGTTGCTCTAGCCCCGCCCCCCTCCCCCACTGACCCCGCCCCCACCGGTGCGGCCCTCGGCCACAAACCACACTGTAAATTTGGCCCCCGAGAGAAAGTTTGTGAGTACCCATGGTCTGGAGGGTCAGTGTGTACTGTTGATTTGCCAGATGTTACCACAAACCCTGCTGCAGCAGCGGTACAAATGCATGGCATGCAGTCTCTCATACCCTGCAAAATACCAACACAGGCATGACTTTACAAGATCACGACTGCTTCGATTTGAGAATGGGAGACACTGTTTTAGCTTTCTGATTCGCAAACCCGGTATACTTTTATTTTTGGTGGTCGGGCATATTTTCCATCCCAGTCCGACCCTGGGAAGAAATACGGAGAATGACAATAAGTGTGAGAGACAGCGATAGAAGGAATGTGTGAGATATGGGAGGGCATCCGAAAATGACGTGGAAGCGCAAAGGAAGATAGGAAGTGGGGGGGGGGGGGGGAGAGAGGGACGGATACCTGAGAGACAGAGGGTAAAAGAGACAAAAGGATGGACAGCGAGTGCAAGAGATGAAATAGAGACTGCACGTGAGAGAAGAAAATGATATTCTTTAAGAATGAATGTATTCATATTTACATAATTCACCGCTTGAAAATGAAATGAAAGGCGACTAACCGTTTTGGCAGGGGCTGCAAGAGTTTCCATTTCCTCGTGAGTCAGCCACACGTTACCTGAGGGCTAAAGCCAGAGTCCAGTCGATGATGGCGAATCCACAAAGGTAAGCAGTGGTAAAGAAGAAAGGCAGCACCACTGTAAGTTAACAGCGCACAGCATCAAGATGAGCTCAACCTTATGCATGACACAACTGAGAGAACACCATGCATTCTGATACATTTCATGCAATCGACAGTGCAAACTGTCTTTCGATTTCTTGCTGGCTGCTTATGCATGCTCTTTTTGAAGCATCACTGACCATCACGTGAGCGTTCATCTTATTACGGTACACAAAGGTTCTGTCTAAAAACACATATCATTTTTTTTAACAAAACGGTTGTTTTGCATTTTGTCTAGGCTTCTCAACTTGATTATCTCAAACAAATATCCATAAGCAATGCCAGAAATCGGAAACGGTGTAATGTGATGTCACGCTAAAGGACGCTGTGAGATAAGTGGCGCTGTGCAAGACAAGAAGAGACGAATAACAAACATTTTACAGTCTTGTGTAGTTTTTTTTTTTAGAGATTTTTATGGACTGCCATAGCCTTAGTAATACTAATATATTAGCATGCAGCTGGGTTATTTCAATAGACATTAAATGTTGCATAGGACTGTGTGAACTTTGTTTTACATGAACAAAGTCTCCCATATTGCCAAAATATTAGCACACCCGAAATTTGCATAGTTTCCTACATTGCCTTTATTTATGCTCTAAAGTGGCTTTTCTAGCGAACTAGCAATGTTTTTGATGCTTGGTGCTGAAAATGGATCTGCCGTTTTCTTGTGAGCTAAGTTTAAAACCATTTTCCTCGCAATTTTGAAACTGGAAGAGTATTCTGTGCTCTATTGGTTCCAAAACTCCGAGACATCTGTTCAAAGAAAAACCCAAACTGTCCTTCAAACTATAGCTAGTATAATTTGCTAGTCCATGTCTTTACATACTAACACAACAAGGATTTTCAGACACTGGATTTCAGAAACCTTCTGGGTTCATTTGAATCCGCTAGCAAGTGATTCTTGCATTATTTCAACAAAGTATACATCATGTAGAGTACTATGTTCAATGTAAAATCAACAGTAAATACAAATGTGAATAGTAAAACATAACTAGAGACTGCAAAATGGAAATCTACCTTACATCTCATGCTTTCGACGTGCAGAAAAAATTCTAATTTATGTATTTGAAAAGTTTATAAAGCGCGAACATGACCCATACGGGTATCAGAGCGCTGTACAAACAAGCATAAGTGGAATGAGGTAAAATCATGAGTACAACAACAAAATGGAACATATGCAGTACCTGAAAAATAAAAAGGTCATAGGGGAGCACGGGGAAAACATAATAATAAAGGTGATCCAGGGTAATCAGCCCATCTAGTGGGACTTGTAAAGTTCCAGCAGAGCAATAAATCAAAAGGACACATGAGGAGAAACCTAACACACTTTGAACAAAAGGTATAAAAGACTGTCAAACAGGAGATGGAAGTAGATTATGATGGCATCAGGGCTATTGCTGTTGATGGTCATTCAGGAGTAGCCATTTGACATGCTTTTCGAATGAGGCAGTAGATGGGTTGGTTCTGATCTCGGGAGGAAGAGCGTTCCATATTCTTGGAGCAACACCAGAGAAAGCACGATTGTATGTTCTTTTCTTATTGAATTTGGGAGGTTTCAATAGTAAGGTAATTAGAGCTTCTTAAGTTCTGACTCGAGCCAGATAGCTCAAGTTTTTTGCCAGATAAATAGGGGTGTTGTAATGAATAGATTTGTGCATCAGGCAAGCTATCTTGAAACAGATCCTTGCTTCGATGGACAGCCAGTTTAGTTGAATTAGGTCTGGTGTGATGTGGTTATGTTTTCTGGAGCCCGTGATGAGTCTGGCAGAAGAGTTCAGAGTGGCTCTAAGCAGAGCCAATCTAGCTTTAGGTAGCCCAGCCAGGGTCACCAAACCATATTCCAAGCGTGAGATAACTAGGGATTGGACTGCTAACTGGATGTCCTCAGGAGGTAAGAATGGCTTGATTTTCCTTAGAGTGTTGAGCTGATGATTGGCTCCCCTAATAGTAGCACTGATGTGATCTTGCATATTTAGGTATTTGTCCAGTGTTATACCTAAATATCTAGCAGAGTCAACAACATGAGGGGTGCAGTTAAGCGCAGTAAGTTGTTTGAGCCAGTCTTGAGTAGGTGCTGAGTGGTTGCAGGGGGCAATCGGAAGGAATTCTGTTTTGAGGGTATTTAACAACAGATGATTATGAGTTAGCCGTTGTTGAGTTTTTAGGAGCACACAATCTAGAGTTTTTATGTCATCTGGAGAGGAGATCTTCAAATACAGTTGAGTGTCATTAGCATACATATGGCATTGAATGTTAGAGCGGTTCAGAATATCAGTGAGTGGTTCCATGAAAAGGTTGAAAAGCATGGGCAAAAGTGCTGAGCCTTGAGATACTCCAATAGTGACCGGGGTACTAGTTGGAAGGGATTGGTTAACTTTGATACTTTGGGTACGGTTATGTAAGAAAGAGGCAAACTAATTTAAGACAGGGCCCGATAACCTCATCCTATATTGAAGAAGAGCAATCAGGTTTTCATGTTAGATGGTGTCAAATGCTGAGGACAAATCAAGAAGGATCAGTAGATAAGGAACATTTTGGTCAAGAGATCTCTAGGCGTCATCAACAATGTGAGTTAGAGCTGTTTCAGTACTGTGCCCCGCTCTTAAACCTGACTGGTAGAGGTCAAGGAGCTGAAAGTTTTCAATGTGGTTGCAGAGCTGTGTGTGAATGCATTTCTCGAGCAATTTAGCTAAAGTCGTGATGCTGATGATCGGACGGAAATTGTTAGGATCAGCTAAGTCGGCATTAGGCTTCATTGGGATGGGAGTGACTTGCCCCATCTTGAGGCAATCAGGAATCCTCCCATGCACGAGAGATTCTTGAAATATCCGGGACCAAAGTGGTAGAACGACCGAATTGAGATCTTTGAAAAACTTAGCGGGTAGAGGATGGCTGAAGTGATTGGAAGGTTTTAAAGACGCCATAGATTGGAGCAGCTCCACATCATCTGAAAGTAGAAAAGAATTCCAAGATGCGTTGTTTTTAGGAGTGCGAACTATGGAGTAGGAAGGTGCACTCACTACCGTAGGTTCCGCTGATGGTGCGAGGGAGCTCAGAGGCCACAAATTTGGTGCGGCACGTTGCAGTTCAAGTTCAATAGTGTCGAAAATACTTGTCATAGAGTTGATGTAATGATCCGTAAGGCCGTCCAGGTTGGTCATGTTAGGGGGTGGCGGAAGAAGATTCTTGCTAATGGATGTTAGATCATTGATGATGATGTCTCTCAGACTACGAACCAGCTGTTTGGTTTTAAACGGTTGACCTTTTCTGCCCAGGACCCTTTCCAGGATGTGAAAGGATATTTGGTGATAATCCGACCAGTCACAGGGTATAATGTCATCAAGTTGTATGGTGTTGTCTTTAGCTATGATAAGGTCATGGGTAGCGCCCTTGTTGTGGGTGGGTCCATTGCAGGCCTGGGTGAAGTTGAGGTCGGAGAGGAAAGCCTTGAAGGAGCATACTAAGAGATCATTTATATCGTTCCAGTGAAGGTTAAAATCCCCAAGGAAGATATGGCTGGGGTGTTGGTCCGAGCATGAGGTAATGGACTCCATAATTTGCTCGATGAAGAGCAGATTATCACCTGGTAGATGATATATCATGTGGAGCACACAGACAATCTTGCCATTGTTCCAGATTTCAGTGACTAGTTGCTCACAGGAGGACATCATAGGATTTTGAGCCTGTTTCAACATGAGGCTAGTGCGATGGATGCAAGCGATGCCCCCCCGCCCCAGTTTTAACAGGTGTATTGCATCTGATAATGCCATACTCGGGAGGGATTAAGATGTCGAGAATTGTGGAGGAGAAATCATTTAGCCAAGTTTCAGATAGAATCAGGAGGTCTAATTCTTGTGTGATGATGAGTTCAGAGATATCCGCTGCGTGTTTCACTGCTGATCTGCAATTGAGAAGCATTGATTTGATGTGTGAGTTGGTTGTTACCGCTTCTAGGTGAGACATGGTGATCTGTAGTAGGTTATCCCTATTTACAGATCTAAGGTTAACACTTGGATCTCTACCAGGGTCAGAGAAGATAGTTGGGATGTTAATTGGTGAGTCAGAGGACACACACCAAGAGCCATTGCACGCTAGAAGTGCGAGAGTGTCATCATCTGACAACTGAGGCAAAAACCTAAGGGGCCTGGAATGGTGGTTTGGAAGAGGCCGAGTTCTCTAGAGTGGGCTAAGTGGGTTAATGAGAGAAGACATTTCCAAACCTCTTTTTAAATATTAAAGCCCTTAAAGTATATGAAACTAGAACCCTTGTCAAGTGAGTAGGCTTTCTTTCAAAATTACATTTGCTTTAAAGTAGCCAATGTGTTTGCTCTCCAATAAACGTTTAGGGTTTCATCTCTGGAAAGAAAAATACCACTGTAAAAAGAACGCATCTCAATCTTGAAACAGCAACTATAGGAGAAAAGAGAATTGCAAAAAAGATATTCACCTTCCATGTATATTCCCTAATATGACAGTAGGATCAATAAATATCCTCTTATGTTTAACAACAAGACGCTGGTTATGAACTTTCTCTTTTAAGTTAAAAAAAGGCCTTAATATAACTGCGTCATAACTATAGCATTTTGAGAAAAAGCTACTGACGTAGAGTGGTTTTAAGCTCAAAATCAGAAATGTATGCAATATTGCTAGTACAGCACAATAAAGACTGGGTTGAATCTGAATTAATTGTAGTCAGTATTCGTTGGCAGTATAGCATTGCTTCCTCTCATGAACCATCACTCTTTTCCTCCATACTGTATTGGAAATATCAACAAGATGTTTTTCTGTGGAGAGATTTGATCAGGGACTTTTGCATGGTCATCAGGACTATCCTGTGATTCAGATGCCTTACATTAATGCGAATAAAAATCAATATAATTTCATTAGGAGTTTGGAGGATGAGGTTCAATGTGTGTCTGCTAATGCCATAAATGTTAATAAACAACATTTTCACTAGCTAATAATTTAAAAAGTTACTTTTAGTACACAATTTTTACAATATTCAGTCAATATAAATGTATTTAACATTGTGGGCGAGATTATGTGGGCATATGGGAAGGCCTTTTATTTGAAATGTGTATTTTCGACTTATGTAATGTTATTGATATCTGGAAGGAGATGCTCCATTTCTAATGTGACATGATCGCAAGGAGGTCATAGAAGATCGGCCGTGTATGTTAATCTTGTATTCTTCTTCATCTCATAGATCTCAGCAAATGTCCATTATTCCCTAGAAGAATGAGGCAGCCAGGTTGCACTTACCACCTAAGCAATGCAGGTAGAGATGCTATTTGCATCCCTGATTTACCAATAGATTATCTTTCCTTCTGGGGGAGGAGTGAGGTTAAGATCTCCAATCGGAGAATATCGTTAGTTCTCGTCTGTGAGAGGGCTTTATCATGGTCTTTTATCTTCAATATACGGAGTTCAACATACTAATTCAGTAGGTATAGGAAAGCTGATTATATTTCCCCCTGTATCAAAGAAAGTTGGAACCTGTGAGGAAAGTATGAGAGTGTGCGGTCTTAACTAGACGACACCTGAGGCACGCAGAATGTTTTGCCATACTTTGGAAACAGTTCTAATAATCATATCTTCACCAGAAGTGTGTGCCATTTAAAATCTACACTGCACAAAATCACCCACAATACTGTGCACTTAGAGTCTATAGGTTTGTGTTTGATACCTCTACTTGGCAATCTAATAATTGACTCTAAGGGCCTCATTATGTGCAACCAGTAAGAGTGCACCACTGGAGATAACGTTATTGGGGTCCCATGAATGAATGCATGAGTTATTTTATAATGCGCACAAACCACCCCCACGGTGGTATCTCAGGGCATGATCAGTACAGCAAATTGAAATTGGGTTAAAAAGCACTGTTTTTAGTGCATTCGTGAATTTATTGTAGTCGGGCTGGTTCTGACATGAAGTGGCAGTTTGTTCCAAAGGGTCTGAGCCAGATAGAAACACCAGGGTTGCAAAGTTTGCAAGTATTCTGAAAGGAATCCTGAGGATCCACTGATAAATGTGGAACTATATGTTGATTTGGTAATTCCAAGTCCTCCCTGCAAATTTACATGGGGTTTTTGACTGTTCTGAACAATCGAACTTTGGCGGAAACAAGACAGTTATGAGGCCCAAATTGTTTGGATTGAGCTGCAAACTTTCATATTCGTGCATGCATATTTTTAACACCCTATTTTCAAGTTTTTCTCATTGTCTCAGAGTGTTGCAAAGTTTGTAATGTGATAGAGAAAACAACAGCACTTTCAATGGGCAATAACAGAATGTTCCTGTTGTCCTTATTAGGGGAAAAGGAATAGCATTCTGTGAAAAAGTTGGGTACCCATATATTACTGTACATCCCTTTCTTCAAGTATGAGAGAAAGCATTAATGGATAGTATCCCTGTTGCACTAAGTGACATAAAACAGGGGCTACTTTAAATCCCTTACATAAAGGGTTCCTTTGTGAGAAACTATTTCTATTGTCAGTAGCATCTGCTAATGCGACACGGATAAATTATGCATGACGTGACTGCACGCCGAGTTCCATCAACATTCACACACATCCAAACCCACTTTACAATCAGATTGCAAGAATTGCAATAGCTGAGAAAAATGGAATGGGAAGAACTGTATCGATGAAAAAATAAGCATTAAGGAAAAGTCTTAGCTGCACACATTTCAGGTTTACATTTGTTTGTAGTCTTGATCTAAAGATTAGTGAAAAACACAACCCTTGAGCATAACCTTGTGTAACAATCCCGTAATGGATGACGTAATCAGGTAGGTCGCTCCCCCACCACACAGCTCCGCCTGTGTTGTCTGCCCGCTGCTCCTGCAGGTAAGATCGCCCTCCGCTTGTGGCCCCGGTGCCCGTTTTGTCTGCTCTCCCCCTGTTTTTCCTTTCTGTGCCCCTCGCTGCCCCACTGTTGTTGTGCCCGTGATTTTGTCTGCTCTCCCCCTGTTTTTCCTTTCTGTGCCCCTCGCTGCCCCACTGTTGTTGTGCCCGTGATTTTGTCTGCTCTCCCCCTGTTTTCCTTTCTGTGCCCCTCGCTGCCCCACTGTTGTTGTGCCCGTGATTTTGTCTGCTCTCCCCTGTTTTTCCTTTCTGTGCCCCTCGCTGCCCCACTGTTGTTGTGCCCGTGATTTTGTCTGCTCTCCCCCTGTTTTTCCTTTCTGTGCCCCTCGCTGCCCCACTGTTGTTGTGCCCGTGATTTTGTCTGCTCTCCCCCTGTTTTTCCTTTCTGTGCCCCTCGCTGCCCCACTGTTGCTGTGCCCGTGATTTTGTCTGCTCTCCCCCTGTTTTTCCTTTCTGTGCCCCTCGCTGCCCCACTGTTGTTGTGCCCGTGATTTTGTCTGCTCTCCCCCTGTTTTTCCTTTCTGTGCCCCTCGCTGCCCCACTGTTGTTGTGCCCGTGATTTTGTCTGCTCTCCCCTGTTTTCCTTTCTGTGCCCCCGCTGCCTCTCGCCACTCCCGCCGCTGCGTTCCCTGCGGCCCCGCCCCCTGACTGCCCATTCGCTGCCCCTGCCTCCCGCCTCCCAGCTGCTCCTCCCTCCCACCTCCCCATAAATGGCGGCCGCTGCACGGTGAGGAGAGCGACCCTTGACCTTGCCAGGTAGGTCGCTCCCCACCACACAGCTCCGCCTGTGTTGTCTGCCCGCTGCTCCTGCAGGTAAGATCGCCCTCCGCTTGTGGCCCCGGTGCCCGTTTTGTCTGCTCTCCCCCTGTTTTTCCTTTCTGTGCCCCTCGCTGCCCCACTGTTGTTGTGCCCGTGATTTTGTCTGCTCTCCCCTGTTTTTCCTTTCTGTGCCCCTCGCTGCCCCACTGTTGCTGTGCCCGTGATTTTGTCTGCTCTCCCCCTGTTTTTCCTTTCTGTGCCCCTCGCTGCCCCACTGTTGTTGTGCCCGTGATTTTGTCTGCTCTCCCCCTGTTTTTCCTTTCTGTGCCCCTCGCTGCCCCACTGTTGTTGTGCCCGTGATTTTGTCTGCTCTCCCCTGTTTTTCCTTTCTGTGCCCCTCGCTGCCCCACTGTTGTTGTGCCCGTGATTTTGTCTGCTCTCCCCCTGTTTTTCCTTTCTGTGACCCTCGCTGCCCCACTGTTGTTGTGCCCGTGATTTTGTCTGCTCTCCCCCTGTTTTTCCTTTCTGTGCCCTCGCTGCCCCACTGTTGTTGTGCCCGTGATTTTGTCTGCTCTCCCCCTGTTTTTCCTTTCTGTGCCCTCGCTGCCCCACTGTTGCTGTGCCCGTGATTTTGTCTGCTCTCCCCCTGTTTTTCCTTTCTGTGCCCCTCGCTGCCCCACTGTTGTTGTGCCCGTGATTTTGTCTGCTCTCCCCCTGTTTTTCCTTTCTGTGCCCCTCGCTGCCCCACTGTTGTTGTGCCCGTGATTTTGTCTGCTCTCCCCCTGTTTTTCCTTTCTGTGCCCCTCGCTGCCCCACTGTTGCTGTGCCCGTGATTTTGTCTGCTCTCCCCCTGTTTTTCCTTTCTGTGCCCCTCGCTGCCCCACTGTTGTTGTGCCCGTGATTTTGTCTGCTCTCCCCCTGTTTTTCCTTTCTGTGCCCCTCGCTGCCCCACTGTTGTTGTGCCCGTGATTTTGTCTGCTCTCCCCCTGTTTTTCCTTTCTGTGCCCCTCGCTGCCCCACTGTTGTTGTGCCCGTGATTTTGTCTGCTCTCCCCTGTTTTTCCTTTCTGTGCCCCTCGCTGCCCCACTGTTGCTGTGCCCGTGATTTTGTCTGCTCTCCCCCTGTTTTTCCTTTCTGTGCCCCTCGCTGCCCCACTGTTGTTGTGCCCGTGATTTTGTCTGCTCTCCCCCTGTTTTTCCTTTCTGTGCCCCTCGCTGCCCCACTGTTGTTGTGCCCGTGATTTTGTCTGCTCTCCCCCTGTTTTTCCTTTCTGTGCCCCTCGCTGCCCCACTGTTGTTGTGCCCGTGATTTTGTCTGCTCTCCCCCTGTTTTTCCTTTCTGTGCCCCTCGCTGCCCCACTGTTGTTGTGCCCGTGATTTTGTCTGCTCTCCCCCTGTTTTTCCTTTCTGTGACCCTCGCTGCCCCACTGTTGTTGTGCCCGTGATTTTGTCTGCTCTCCCCCTGTTTTTCCTTTCTGTGCCACTCGCTGCCCCACTGTTGTTGTGCCCGTGATTTTGTCTGCTCTCCCCCTGTTTTTCCTTTCTGTGCCCCTCGCTGCCCCACTGTTGCTGTGCCCGTGATTTTGTCTGCTCTCCCCCTGTTTTTCCTTTCTGTGCCCCTCGCTGCCCCACTGTTGTTGTGCCCGTGATTTTGTCTGCTCTCCCCCTGTTTTTCCTTTCTGTGCCCCTCGCTGCCCCACTGTTGTTGTGCCCGTGATTTTGTCTGCTCTCCCCCTGTTTTTCCTTTCTGTGCCCCTCGCTGCCCCACTGTTGCTGTGCCCGTGATTTTGTCTGCTCTCCCCCTGTTTTTCCTTTCTGTGCCCCTCGCTGCCCCACTGTTGTTGTGCCCGTGATTTTGTCTGCTCTCCCCCTGTTTTTCCTTTCTGTGCCCCTCGCTGCCCCACTGTTGTTGTGCCCGTGATTTTGTCTGCTCTCCCCCTGTTTTTCCTTTCTGTGCCCCTCGCTGCCCCACTGTTGTTGTGCCCGTGATTTTGTCTGCTCTCCCCCTGTTTTTCCTTTCTGTGCCCCTCGCTGCCCCACTGTTGTTGTGCCCGTGATTTTGTCTGCTCTCCCCCTGTTTTTCCTTTCTGTGCCCCTCGCTGCCCCACTGTTGCTGTGCCCGTGATTTTGTCTGCTCTCCCCCTGTTTTCCTTTCTGTGCCCCCGCTGCCTCTCGCCACTCCCGCCGCTGCGTTCCCTGCGGCCCCGCCCCCTGACTGCCCATTCGCTGCCCCTGCCTCCCGCCTCCCAGCTGCTCCTCCCTCCCACCTCCCCATAAATGGCGGCCGCTGCACGCGCCGCGCAGCTGGCGCGCCGAAGGCGCGCCTAGGCAAGCCCGTCTGCGCCCGTCCGCGACTGGACCGCGCCCAGCGCCAGAACCCCTGGATCCCACCGATGCAACACCACTCGACGGACCTACGACGCCGCCACACTCACCGCACTCAATGCCGGCCGGAACCCTGCCTGCTACCGAGCCTCACCGAGACGCACCCACGGACCCTTCACCTGCCAAACCTGCCGATTCACCTGCCCCCGGACGTGCACCACCTCCGCCAAGTCGAGCAACAGCAGCAACCACCTGAAATGCATCCTGCTGAACACCCGCTCCGTCCACAGGCACGCCGTGGAACTCTGGGACCTGCTCGACGCAACAGCACCGGACATCGCCTTCCTCACCGAAACCTGGATGAACGCCTCCTCAGCGCCCGACATCGCCATAGCCATCCCGGATGGATACAAGATCACCCGGAAGGACCGCGTCAACCAGACGGGAGGAGGCATCGCCATCGTACACAAGAACACCATCCGCATCTCGACTAACTCCGACGAGACCTTCTCCGCCGCCGAACACCTACACTTCCAGATACACACTGACCCCAAGACCACCCTCCGAGGCACCCTCATCTACAGACCCCCGGGACCACGCACACTATTCAGCGAAGACATCGCAGACTTCATCAGCCCGCACGCCATGCCCTCAGCCGACTACATCCTCCTAGGGGACCTCAACTTCCACCTGGAGAACAACAACGACAGAAACACCACCGCCCTGCTGGACAACCTCGCCAACCTCGGACTCAAGCAACTGGTGAACACGCCCACCCACTACGCCGGCCACACGCTTGACCCCGTCTTCTCGTCCAGCAAGCACATCTCCTTCAGCCACGCCACCGGACTCCACTGGACCGACCACAGCTGCGTCCACTTCAGCTTCAGAAAGACTGCGACCCACCACCACCCGCAACAGGCTCCCCGCCGGAGCTGGAGCAAGATCACCGCCGAGCAGCTCACCGCCTCCCTCAGCCAGAACACACCCACCAACACAACGGACCCAAACGAAGCAGCCAGCAACCTCGCCAAGTGGCTGACCGCCTGCGCCGACGACCTCGCACCACTAAAAAACCCTCCCAGCAGACTCGGAAGCAAGAAAACCCCTTGGTTCACCAACGAACTCAAGGAATCCAAGAAGAACTGCCGCACTCTCGAGAAAACCTGGCGACTCGACCAGACCACAGACAACAGGACCGCCCTCAAGCACGCCACCCGCAAACACCACCAGCTGATCCGTGCCACCAAGAAGTCGGCACTCAAAGAACGACTGGACAACAACGCCCATGACAGCAAGGAACTTTTCAGCATCGTCAAAGAGTTCTCCAACCCCAGCGCCGGAAACAACGACATCACCCCTCGCAAGACCTCTGCAACTCACTCTCCGCGTTCTTCCACCGCAAGATCACCGACATACACAACAGCTTCGACGCACAAACAACGCACCCTACCGCCGAACCAACGCCCGCCACCACCACCCTCTGCAACTGGACCCCGATCAGCACCGAAGACACCACCCGCACGATGAACTCCATCCACTCCGGATCACCAACCGACCCCTGCCCACACCACGTCTTCAACAAAGCCGACGCCACCATCGCACCCCATCTCCGGGACATCATCAACTCCTCCTTCCACACCGCCACCTTCCCGGAGAGCTGGAAGCACGCCGAGCTTACCGCCCTCCTGAAGAAACCAACGGCGGACCCCACCGACCTCAAGAACTACCGTCCCATCTCGCTCCTTCCGTTTCCGGCCAAAGTCATCGAGAAGACCGTCAACAGACAGCTTGCCGCCTTCCTCGAGACGAATGGATCCCTCGACCCCTCGCAGTCCGGGTTTCGGGCCAACCACAGCACCGAGACCGCCCTTATCGCAGCCACCGACGACATCAGAACCCTAACCGACAACGGGGAAACAGCTGCCCTCATCCTCTTGGACCTCTCTGCGGCGTTCGACACCGTCTGCCACCGCACCCTAGTGAAGCGCCTCAGCAACATCGGAATCCGAGAGAAAGCACTGGAATGGATCATCTCGTTCCTCGCCGGAAGAACCCAGAGAGTCCGCCTCCCCCCGTTCAGATCCGAAGCCACCAAAGTCATCTGCGGCGTTCCACAAGGATCCTCACTCAGCCCAACCCTCTTCAACGTCTACATGAGCCCCCTCGCAGCCATCGCACGCCGACACAACCTCAACATCATCTCCTACGCCGACGACACCCAGCTGATCCTCTCCCTCACCAACGACCCCACCACCGCCAGAGCCAACCTACACGACGGGATGAGAGACGTCGCCGACTGGATGAGGAACAGCCGCCTTAAACTGAACTCAGACAAGACGGAAGTCCTCATCCTGGGCTCATCACCCTCCGCCTGGGACGACTCCTGGTGGCCCCCGGCCCTGGGCACCGCGCCCAAGCCAACGGACCACGCACGCAACCTGGGCTTCATCCTGGACTCCTCCCTGTCGATGACCAGACAAGTCAACGCCGTCTCATCTTCATGCTTCAACACCCTGCGCATGCTCCGCAAGATCTTCAGATGGATCCCCACTGAAACCAGGAAGACCGTCACCCAGGCACTCGTCACCAGCCGACTGGACTATGGGAACACCCTCTACGCCGGAACCACAGCCAAACTTCAAAAGAGACTCCAGCGCATCCAGAACGCCTCCGCACGACTCATCCTGGACATCCCCCGACACAGCCACATCACCGTGCACCTGAAAGACCTGCACTGGCTCCCCGTCAGCAAGAGAATCACGTTCAGACTCCTCACCCACGCACACAAGGCCCTCCACGACCTGGGCCCAAAGTACCTCAACGACCGCATGACCTTCTATACGCCCACACGCCAGCTACGATCAACCAGCCACGCCCTCGCCACCGTACCACGCATCCGCAGAACCACCGCCGGAGGAAGATCCTTCTCCTACCTGGCAGCCAAGACCTGGAACTCCCTCCCCACTCACCTTCGGCGAACCCAGGACCATCTCTCCTTCAGGAAGCAGCTCAAGACCTGGCTGTTCGAGCAGTAACTTACCCCCTCCCCCAGCGCCTTGAGACCCTCCCGGGTGAGTAGCGCGCTCTATAAATGCCGTGATTGATTGATTGATTGAGGGCGTCATCAATGAGCAGACGTCACAGACAATACGTACGTACGCACGTTCTGCCAGAAGAATTCATGTTGACCTTGAAGTGTACACTGCCACAGTTTCACTCGCTTCAGCTCGTGCCAACATTCATACTTTCCCAAAGGTACACAGAGAACACATAACGGGATGTAACTCACTGTTCTGGAGGTTGGAGGGGCCGATGGGCTTGTTAGCGATACCATCTCCTGGATGGCCAGGCGGAGCTTCAGGCGGTGAAGAGGATTGCTAATGCCAATCTCTCTCTGGATCTCCGTGTCTGACAGCGCAGACATGATGGCCCCGCTCTTGACGTTGGCACGGCAAGCGGCTACATACCAGGCGGGCATCCCCAGCCACAACTGTTTGATGTGGAAGGAAAAAAAACAACACTTCTTTATTACAGAAATTTGAAGTCCATTCTGTGCTCATTTTACCTGCCAGCCCAATCACAAAGCAAATCATAAAACGTTTTTAAATAGATTGAAATTAGAGTAAGGAAACATTTCCAACTAGGCCAAAAGACTCTGACGTGTTAGTTGTGTTATGGAAGCATGTATTTTACTGTACAGATTCAAATACTTTAGGGAATTCTGATATAAAACTGAAGACAATATTGGTAGAACATTTCTTCTTATGCTATGACTTTCAAGGTTTTCTTACCCAATTGACCATAAAAGCATCAGACAAGAAAATAAGAACGAACGCAAAATCAACCTAGAAAGGTGGAGTTTTCGGGTTATATAACGAAGGTGTGCGTTTGTAAAGTGCACAGCTGCGTGTCTCTTTTTATGGAATTGCAGTTTCTAAAGAGCACACATTTAATTTTGCCCTTGAAAATATCTACACCCTTGGGTACCAAACGGTATTCCTGACATTATGAGATTTGCATATAAAATAGACCAACATATGATTATATATTGCACCTTAGGAGCACATAAAGGTAAAAGATGCCAGATGGTAAGAGACATCACAAAGAAACCTATTCAGTGCAAAATGCAAATTGAAGACCTCGTGTTATTTTTAAAATCCATCACTGTGTCCATCAGTCTTATTTTTTTTTTTAATAAGGCATCTGGAGAGGCCGATTAATTAAAATTAAATTCAGAAAAATGTTAACATGCCAAGAATCGCTATAAAACTAATTGAAAAAAGTGATAGAGTCCAAATATCCAGCGCTAAAGTGCACTCAAATTTCACCACTTCCATATTCTCGTGTACAATGGGTAGAGAAAAAAGAGGGTATTCAAGGTACCTCAAAAATAATTAAGTGGTATTGCCCACACCTGCAGTAAAAAAGGCTGTTAATTACCCTCCTCATTGTTATGGGCCTGAGCCACAGGCAAGAGCACATAACAAAGGGCATGTAGTTAACAGTTGTTACAGCCCTGCAGGTGTAGGCAATAAAGTTATCAGAAGCCCCTCCAGGTCCCCCTCCACACACACACACACACACACACAACAAATTGGGAGCACAGCGGAAGTACAAGCAGCCTCTCATCTGAATGGGTTCAATTCTCCTGTGGAGCTCCCTGTTCCTCTTCTCATTGAGCTGCCGATACACAGATAGCTGTCGGGGCGCTTCTCCTTGCTTTTAGAGAAGGAAAGCCCAATCATTGAAAGAAAAGAAAAACACATTTGTTTACATTTTTTTACTTTACTTGGGGGGCAGCTGACCAGAGGGAAGTCTGACCACCGGGCAGATTAGAAGGGTGGTGCAGTCCAATGACTGCCATTTTGTGTTGGGCTGCTTAATAGCCCAAAAATAGCCCAACGCTTATTTAGGGATCCAGTTTGAGCTACCAGCCACCATTTTAGATTCTGGAGACCTGGTGGTTGGTAGTCCTTGTCAGGGGTTTTCTTTGTTGCTCTTTGTCGCTGGTATAGGTTCTACGGCGCTTTCTGGTGAATATAGTTAGCTGTTGCACTTACCATGTTCGATAGCGAGATGCTGGTGGCGGAGGCGATGCTCCTTCTGAGGCGGGCTGGTAGAATGGATCTGGTGGTGGGGGACGCATCACCCTGCATAGCTTGCCCACCTCACCGGGCCTCTGCGGGGGTGGCGGCGGTGGTGTTGGTGTGTTCCCCGCTGCGTTCAGGGCGGCATCGGGGGCAGTGCCCAAGGAGGTGAGAGCTAGCGCCGCTCTGGTATCAGGGGAGCGGCCATTTGGGGGTGGGGGCCAGGCCTATTGGGGCACGGCCCTCTGTGATGTCCGGGGTCACATCAGGGGGGGCGGCAAGGGTTGCGGGCGAGGAGCATCATACTGGGAGGCTTGGTGGCTCGCAGGCTCGTGCGCGATGCAAAAGGGGGGCGCAGCAGAGCCAGGGAGGGCGGAGCTGTGGGAGGCGGGCCGTCGCGTGTTAGCCGCGTATACAGGGCTGCAGGTATGCAAAAAGGAAAAAAGAGAGCAGCCTCAGAGGAGCCACCCGCCTTTGATGTACATGAGGCTGGGAGGGGCCCATGGAGGCGTGAGGCCTCGGTGGACCCCCTCGAGGATTTTGTGGCTGCCGGGAGAGGGGTTGAGGGCAGGGCCGGGCGGGGGGGGCCAGAGGAGGTAAGATTATTGGGCAGCCGGCAAAAGTGGGCAGGGAAGAGGGAGGTAGGGACTCCTCGGATGGCAGGAGAGGGAGGGGGAGGATGGAGCTGGATTGGGAGGAGGGAGGGGCAGAGGCAGGAGATGACAGCCCAGATTGGGCTGGCTTGGATATTTTTGGCAATTTTGAGGAGACACCGGCAGGGAGGGGGGGACCTGGTGTCCCGCTTAGATGATTTTATAGGCAAGGGTGGGTCCCTGCGTTGGGGGGGGAGACAGGTGCAGAAGGGGGAGGAGGTCCCCCAGGCAGGGCATGGGTAGGTCGGGAGGGTCAAGCTTCTGCCCTAGTGGCAACCATGCTGGAATGGAGCAACAGAGAGGAGGATTTGGGGGAGGAGGCATGGGTGGATGGGGATTTTGGCGTGGTCAAGGGTACCCCCATTGGGAGTTGGCCACTTGGGGGAAGGAGCGAGTCAGGGGTGCCCCCTGGTAGTTTCCAGCTGACAGGGCAGGGGAAGACTGCGTCTTAGGGCCCAGAGGCAGCGGGGATGGGGTTCCGGGGTTCCAGCACACCAGTCCTGTGTTCTTTATTTCAGAGGCAGGAGAGGGGCATCAAAGCAGACTCTGTAGAGCTGGGGGCGGCTCCATCATGCCGAGGTGGAGAGGACTGGGCCCAGCGCAGTTCGCCCAGAATCGGCGAGGGATCCCAATGCGGCCAACACACAAAGGCCCAGAAACAACCTCCTTGGCCCCAGCAGCCGGTAGGTCGCGAATGGCAACTTTTATGCAAGAGACGGCAATGGTGTGTGGGGCAGTGGCGAACCAGCAGGGCAGGGTCACTTCGGCCCCCCCTGGGCATCGCGGCACCACAGTGAAGTTTGGAGAGTGCGAGGCACCGAAGGTGCAGGGTGATGGGTGGGAGTGTTTGGATGATTCGTTGGGAGGTTCTAAGGAGGAGGAATATGAGCTGGCCGAGCAGCCGAAAATTCCTCTTACAATTGAAAAATGGATGGCAAAGTTTTTAATATATGCTAGTATATACTGAGAGAAATTCCCAGATCACTGCGTGGCCATGTTTAAGTACATGGGCATGATTCGGAAGGCCCAGATCACGGGGCGGGGGTACGCATGGGCACAGTATGACGAGGAGTTTTGGGCACGATTGGCCTGGGGCCCGGAAGCCTAATGTGGCAAATTGGATTCAGATTTGTGGCAGCACACTATGGGGGCTGCAAAATGGGTAAAGACCATATTTACGGCGAGTGGTCTGCCTATTGTGTACCGTCCCTTTCAAGGGCGTCCCACCCAGGGAGAGGTGGGTGGATTTTCGAAACCTATGCCGGGGGCAGGAAGGATGTGTTGGGATTTTAACAAGGGGTTATGCACACAGGAGTATTGCAAATTCTGCCACGAATGTTCGAAATGTTCAGGTAGACACCTCCTGATCAACTGCTATGGGGCAGGGGGTGCGTACAACAATCAAGGTGGGGGTCAGCGGCAGCAGTGTGTGAGAGAAGACAGGGCGGACACCAGCAGCAATTCACAGGCCCAGGAGGGGATAGAGGGGACCAAGGACCTGGTGCAAAGTGCTCGTACTCCAGTTAACCTCAAGTGGTTGGAGTACTGGTTGGTATTTTATTGGCGAAAGGAAGATGCAGAATTGCTGCGGGTTGGGTTTCACTGGGGTTTTCAATTGGGTTACGAGGGTCCGTCGGTGCACGGACAATTTGCTATCAGTAGTGGAACACAAGCAGGTGGTGAGGGGCAAGCTGGAAAAGGAGGTTCGGGGGGTAGAATGGCAGGCCCCTTCTGTGATTGGCCCTTGGAGAACCTTATTGTGTCTCCAATGGTGGTAGTTTACAAGAAGAAGGAAGGGCAATTTTGTTTGTTACAGCATTTGTTGTGGCCGGCGGGTCAATCGGTGAAGGATTTCATCGCGGATGAGGTGACGTAAGTGTCCTATTCGTTGGTGGACGAGGCCATGTCACTGGTAGTGACGGCAGGCCCAGGTGCATTGATGGCAAAATGCGATGTGAAGTCCGCTTTTCGGCTGCCTCCAGTACACCCAGAGGATTTTCAGCTACTGGGTATACATTTTGAAGGCAAATGGTACGTGGATAAAGCGGTGCCGATGGGCTGCTCAATATCCTGCACGTTGTTTGAGTGCTTCAACACATTCCTGTAATGGGTATTCACATGGCAGACAGGCCATAACCTGGTAACGCACTAAGACGATTTCTTTTTGGTGGGGGCACCTGGTTCGTCGGACTGCCAGAGGTTGCTGGCTAGCTTCCAAGAGGTCATGGGTGACCTAGGGGTGCCATTGGCACCAGAGAAAACGGTGGCCCCAACACTCTGCTGTCGTTTTTGGGCATTGAAATTGATTCAGTGCGTATGGAAGCCAGATTACCAAAAGACAAGCTGGGAAAAATACTGGCTTTGATGTTGTGCATGCTGAGGAATGGAAAGGTCAAGGTGAAAGAAATTCAGGTTCTGCTGGGTCATCTCAATTTCGCATGCAGGGTCTTTGGGGTAGAACGGTCCTTCTGCTCGTATAAATCTCGCGCGGAGTAAAAGAGGATTTGAGGATGTGGTGTGTTTTCTTGCGGGATTTCAACGGGATTCCTTTGGTGAAGTGGGGGGTTCTTGAGTGGGATGTGCAAATTTCTGGGGATGCGGCCGGAGGCCTGGGCTTCGGTGTCTATTGGCAGGGCAGATGGTGCGCAAAGCAGTGGCCGGCGGCATGGGCTCACGGAGGGAGGAGCATCGCCTTCCTGGAACTCTTCCCCTTAGTGGTAGCGGTGACACTCTGGGGCGCAGAGTTGGCACACAGATGGGTTTTATTTCGGGTGGACAACATGGCTGTGGTGCAGATAGTGAACAGACAGTCGGTCAGGGACACGCAGGTGCTGAAGTTGTTACGGGTGTTTGTGCTGGGCTGTTTGCGCTATGACATAACTTCCAGAGCATGTCACGTTCCAGGTGTGTACAATGACATCGCATATGCTTTGTCTCATTCACAGTGGGGGAGATTCCATGGGTTAGCCAAGGACGCGGACAGAGAACAACACCCATGGCTGAGAAGTTGTGGTCCGTCAGCAACGCCGGGTGGTACAATTGGTAGTAGGGTTATTAGTGGATTTAATGTGCAGGGCATATGTACAGGTTTGAAAGGAGTTTTTGGCATTGGGGGCATGGAGTAGGGCGATGGGATGGGCATGCAGTGAAGACGTAGTGCAATACATTTTGGGGTTGATCGACAAAGGCTTGTCCCGGGTGACCATTGCTGGGAAGTTGGCAGGTTTAGCGTTCAAGGGAAATTGCGGTGGGGTTATCCCGTCGGCAGGCGAACTGGGGCGTAGGATTCTGGAATGTTGGGCAAGGGAGCAGGGCCAGCGGGGGAGGGTTAGGAAACCTCTGTCCTAGAATATGTTATGGGTGTTGGAACGATTGCCTGCAGTGGGTCAAGATCAGGGGAAACATGTCTTTTTTCAACAATAATGGTCTGGAAGATGTACAGGGCTTTCAGAGTATCTGGGGGGCAGGGGCAGGAGAGAACTTTTCTGGGTGGAAGTGATTCAAACCCCAGGGTAATGGGAAGTGGAGATTCGACAATCCAAGACAGATCAGAGGGCTCAAGGGAAGCGGGTCATCTTGAGCGAGTTGGGTACTTCTAGGCTGTGCCCGGTGGCCTGCGGTAAGTGCTGGGTGGAGTGTTGCGGGAGGGATAGTGGGGTGGTTTTCCTCCGCATACAGTGGGGGAGGGTGACAGCATATCAATTATTGGCGATGCTCCGGTCAGCCCTAGGCCGGCATGGAGTGCATGCTGTGGATCATGGCACACATTCTTTCAAAATTGGGGTGGCATTGGAGGCAGTATCCCTGGGTTGCGTGCAGGAAGACATCATGCGCTTGGGACGTTTATCATCAGGATGCTATAGGCTCTATGTGCGGGGATTAGGGGAGGAGGCTACACGGTGGAAGCAACCTTTTAAAACGCTTACTGCTTCTTTGTTTCCTTCCAGGTGCGGTACAGGGCCCGGCGTCTGAGGAGGTGGGGATTTGGATAGTGGGCCATTCTTTTGTAAAATGGGCAGTGATTCAAGCAGGACAGCTGGTGGTGGGAACCAATCTGGGTTTGATGAACGCTTGTTTCAAGTTACATGGAAAGGAAAAGGGGGTATGCTATACAGGGATTTGTTGAACACATTAAACGGGATGATGGTTGGGTCGCGGTGCCCGGACAAATTGATAATTTGTTTGAGGGAGAATGATTTGGTCAAGGAAAAAGGAGTGGTATTGATGAGAACCATGAAGTGGGATTTGATGGAAATTAAGGTGCAGGGGTCCGGTGTGTTTGTGTTATGGATGGAATCTGTCCCCTGGCGTTCTTGGAGAGGGGCTTCTAAACCGGCGGCAATGGACAGGGTGAGGCGGAAACTTAACAGGGAGATGGTGCGTTTTTGTAGGGAACTCGGGTTTGGCAGGATTTGTCATTCTGACATTACGTTTGAGACCTTTAGAGGGGATGTTGTGCATCTGTCTCGCATAGGCATGGACTTGTATTTACTGGAGATCAGGGAGGTGTTAGGTAAGGTTTTGAATGTGAAACGATAGAGACTGGGCCAGATAAAGGACTTGATGGCTGGAGGGGGCAGAAAAGGGGGCTAGTTTCACAACCCCCCTTGTCTGGGTGGCGGGGAGCATGAAACGTTTGACAGGAGTTTGCAGAAGTTGCTTAGCGTTGCCAGTTGGGGTCCATGTGCAAGGGGAGGGTAGGCAGGTAGTTAAAGGTGCCTTTTAGGACATTTTATTACTTATAGGTTCATTATAGATACTCATAGGATGTAGGGGGGATTCAATTTGGAAATCTTGAAATGCAATACAGTTAATGAGTTAGTTGCAGGGTGGGCATGTTTGGGGGGATCGTAGGGGTGGGATAGGGGCTAGTTCTTTGGATGTATAGCTAGGTTTTAGTTTTGTAAGGCGGTGGGCCACGAAATTTTGTAATGTGCCCCTGTTTCAATAAAGCAGTCTTTTCCACACACAGAAGTGGTCAGTGTTTGTCTGCACCCCTCCCTCCCAAGGGGGGTTTGAGGGGCAGCTGACCAGAGGGAAGTCTGCCACCTGGGCTGATTGGGAGGGTGGTGCAGTCAAACAACTGCCATTTTGTCTTGGGCTGCATTATAACCCAAACACAGCCCAACGCTTATTTAGAGGTCCAGCTTGGGCTACCAGCCACCATTTTAGGTTCAGGCGACCTGGTAGCTGGTAGTCCTTGTCAGTGGTTTTCTTTTCCCTCTCTCCCATCCCTTTTAATAGGGTTTTTGGGGGGGCAAAACATTTTGGTTGGTCATTTTGGGGCACGTGTTGAGACAAATGCGCAGGGGCGGGATTTGTGTACACTGTCGCTTGGAACAGGTGCTACGGGGGGCATGAAAAGTTTGACAGAAGTTTGCAGAAGTTGCTTAGCATGGCCAGTTGGGGATCCATGTGCAGGGGAGGGTAGGCAGGTAGTTAAAGGTTCATTTTAGGACATTTGGTTACATACAGGTTCATATAGATACTCATAGGATTTAGGGGGGATTCAATTTGGAAATGTTGAAATGCAATACAGTTAATGACTTAACTGCAGGGTGGGCATGTTTGGGGGGATAGTAGGAGTGGGGATAGGAAAGGGGCTAGTTCTCTGGATGTATAGCGAGGTTTTAGTTTTGTAAGGCGGTTGGCCAGGAAATGTTGTAATGTGCACCTGTTTCAATAAAGCAGCCTTTTACACACACAGAAGTGGTCAGTGTTTGTCTGCACCCCTCCCTCCCAATAACTCTTTGGGCTTCCTTTCACCAAAAACAAGTGGGGGAGTCCAGACAGCAATCTGTGCAATGGCAGCTCTATTAGAGCTAGGGTGACCAGACGTCCCGGATTTGCCCGGACAGTCCCGGTTTTTGAAGGACTGTCACGGCGCCCCAACACTTTCTCCTAAAACACAAAAATTTCCCGATTTTTAAGGGAGGGTCGGGTGAACCTGCACATTAATCACAGTGTTGTGCAGGTTCACATTTCAACCAGCCTTCTTAGAAACCAGGGACAGAAGTTCATTTGTTTAGACTCTCATGCTGTGCTGCCTCGCCTCAATCAAGCAGCAGCGCAGGAGTTAATGAGGTGTTAATGAGGTGTGTGAATCAGGGCTGCAGAGCCTGGCCCGCCCAGCACCTGGACCCACATACATACACACATATATATATATACATATATATATATACACACATATATATATATATACACATATATATACATACACACATATATATACATACACACATATATATACATACACACATATATATATATATATATTCACTGAAAAAACCATAGGTTTCAGACACGTTATAGTTAGAAATTAGCATTTAAAAAACCTTTGAAATTCACTGAAAAAACCATAGGTTTTAGGGACAGTTATAGTTAGTTGGACATTTCACTCGTACAAAACCATAGAAATTCCCCCGTTATAGTTAGTTCAGCTAACTATAACTCGTGCCCCCGCAATGCACTGCTGATGACGTCACATATTACATCACTCATGACATGGTCAGTGACATCACTGATGACATCTCAAATGACATCACTGATGACATCACTGATGACATCATCCAGTGACTGTGTGTTTCTGTAAAGTTTAAATATGTTTAATATATATAGGGAAAGGCGTATTGAAGAATGAGTGGGTGTATAAGTGTCTGAATGGATGATTTAGTACGTGAGTGACTGACTCTACAAGTGAGTGCTTAAATGTATCTTACTTCATGCATGGGTTAGTGACTAAACTGTGTGAATGTCTGTATCCGTCTGTCTGTTGGTTTGTAAGCGGCTGCATGGCTTTCTGAATAGCTACATGAGTGTCTACATGGGTTATTGATTGATTGTCTGAGTATCTGTATGGGTGCCTGAGTGTTTGTGTGGGTGGGGTGTGTGTGACTCTGTGCATAGATGTGTGAGTTGGTGATTCACTGGGTGCATGGTTTCAAGAGTGCATCTGTGATGGACTGTATGGGTGGGTGAGTGTGTGTATGGGTGTGTTAGTGATTGAATGTATATCTCAGTGGTACATGTGTGAGTAACTACATATGTGAAAGGCAGTATATATGTGTGTTGGAGTATATAAATGGCTATAAGTGAGAGTGTGTGATTGTGAGAGTGGCTGTATGGATGAGTGTGTACTTGTATCAGTGATTGTATAAGAGCGTAAGAATGTGCTAGTATTTGTATGAGTAAGTGAGCTGGTGTGTGTATAACTGTATAGGTGTGTAAATAGGTGTGTGATTAAGTTTTTGCATGACTGACTAGGTGTGTGAGTACCTCTATGGATGAGTGGCGGTGTGTGAGTGTTTATATAGGTGTATGAGTGCATATGATAGTCCTGTACTGAGTGACTAAGTATGAGTGACTGTACGGGTGAGTGAGTGGATGTGTGTGTAGACCTAAGAATCAGTGAGTGGGTATGTAGTTTTTGGTGTTGGAGTGTCTATGGTTTTGAGAATGGCAGTCTGTAATTTAGAGTAGGTGTATCAAAAGTTATATTAGGGTGTGAGAAGATGCATGAAATTATCACATGGATGATGTCATCAGTGATGTCATTTGAGATGTCATCAGTGATGTCATCAGTGATGTCACTGACCATGTCATGAGTGATGTAATATGTGACGTCATCAGCAGTGCATTGCGGGCGCGAGTTATAGTTAGCTGAACTAACTATAACGGGGGAATTTCTATGGTTTTGTACGAGTGAAATGTCCAACTAACTATAACTGTCCCTAAAACCTATGGTTTTTCAGTGAATTTCAAAGGTTTTTTAAATGCTAATTTCTAACTATAACGTGTCTGAAACCTATGGTTTTTTCAGTGAATTTCAAAGGTTTTTTAAATGCTAATTTCTAACTATAACGTGCCTGAAACCTATGATTTTTAAGTGAATTTCAAAGGTTTTTTAAATGCTAGTTTCTAACTATGCCTACAGAGGTAGGACATGTGAAGAAAGAAGAAAAAACGCACAGAAAGAAGCAAAAGATGTGCAGAAAGAACCAACAGAGGAGCAGAAAGAGGCCTTGTTGCAAAATCATCCTGTGCCCACAACTTTTTCAGACGGGTACTGGTGGTAACTGACTCTGACTAACCAGAGCCAGTGCTATGCTAAAAGACACTTAGAATACAGTGAAAACACCTACATACACTAGGGAACACTATGCGTTGGGGTACCCCTGTGATTAGCATGACCTCCTCTGCAAGTCCCTAGTACATAATAGGGCAGGGGGATTAAAACTACCTCTTAAAACGCGCTACAGGGCGCATTTTAAGTTGCGGGATTAAGTCCCCTTGAATTCTGAGGGTCCCTGGGGCCCAACTAGCCCCCCAGGTACCTACAGTTAGGACCACAGAGCTGAGTTGCAGAGAGGCGTTCCGAGGCCACGCACCTTTTTCACCTCTCTGCAACGCAACTCTGTTGTGCTTACTGAAGGTACCTGGTGGGCTAGTTGGCTCCCAGGGTCCCTCAGGATTCAAAGGGAATTAATTCCCCAACTTAAAACGCACCACAGGGCGTGTTTGCGCACATGTCACCTGAGGCCCCGCCCCCTCCCTTCACCACTGTGCAAACGCGCCCCGTGCTGCGTTTTAAGTTGGGGGATTAGGTCACCTTGAATCCTGAGGGTCCCTGGGGCCCAACTAGCCCACTAGGTACTTCCAGTAAGCACCACAGGCCTGCGTTGCAACGCCAGTAACAAATTGTGCAGTTGTGTTTAGGTAGTGAAGAGGGTCGTGCTGGGGTAGTGTTTTAGGGTTTAGGGTAGTGCAGTGGTGTTTGTGTAGTGTAGGGGGTCATGCTGGGGGTAGATTTAGGGTTTAGGGTAGTGCAGTGGTGTTTGGGTAGTGTAGGGAGTCGTGCTGGGGGAGTGTTTTAGGGTTTAGGGTAGTGCAGTGGTGTTTGGGTAGTGTAGGGGTCGTGCTGGGGTTAGTGTTTTAGGGTTTAGGGTAGTGCAGTGGTGTTTAGGTAGTGTAGGGGGTCGTGCTGGGGGTAGTGATTTAGGGTAGTGCAGTGGTGTTTGGGTAGTGTAGGGGGTACTGCTGGGGGTAGTGTTTTAGGGTTTAGGTTAGTGCAGTGGTGTTTGGGTAGTGTAGGGGTACTGCTGGGGGTAGTGTTTTAGGGTTTAGGGTAGTGCAGTGGTGTTTGTGTAGTGTAGGGGTAGTGTTTTAGGGTTTAGGGTAGTGCAGTGGTGTTTGTGTAGTGTAGGAGGTCGTGTTTTAGGGTTTAGGGTAGTGCAGTGGTCTTTGGGTAGTGTAGGGAGTCGTGCGGGGTAGTGTTTTAGGGTTTAGGGTAGTGTAGGGGGTCATGCGGGGGTAGTGTTTTAGGGATTAGGGTAGTGCATTGGTGTTTGGGTAGTGTAGGGGTCATGCGGGGGTAGTGTTTTAGGGTTTAGGGCAGTGCAGTGGTGTTTGGGTAGTGTAGGGGTCGTGCTGGGGGAGTGTTTTAAGGTTTAGGGCAGTGCAGTGGTGTTCGGGTAGTGTAGGGGGTCGTGCTGGGGGAGTGTTTTAGGGTTTAGGGCAGTGCAGTGGTGTTCGGGTAGTGTAGGGAGTCGTGCTGGGGGAGTGTTTGAGGGTTTAGGGCAGTGCAGTCGTGTTCGGGTAGTGTAGGGGGTTGTGCTGGGGGTAGTATTTTAGGGTTTAGGGTAGTGCAGTGGTGTTCGGGTAGTGTAGGGGTCGTGCTGGGGGTAGTGTTCTAGGGTTTAGGGTAGTGCAGTGGTGTTTGTGTAGTGTAGGGGTAGTGTTTTAGGGTTTAGGGTAGTGCAGTGGTGTTTGTGTAGTGTAGGAGGTCGTGTTTTAGGGTTTAGGGTAGTGCAGTGGTCTTTGGGTAGTGTAGGGAGTCGTGCGGGGGTAGTGTTTTAGGGTTTAGGGTAGTGTAGGGGGTCATGCGGGGGTAGTGTTTTAGGGATTAGGGTAGTGCATTGGTGTTTGGGTAGTGTAGGGGGTCATGCGGGGGTAGTGTTTTAGGGTTTAGGGCAGTGCAGTGGTGTTTGGGTAGTGTAGGGGGTCGTGCTGGGGGAGTGTTTTAAGGTTTAGGGCAGTGCAGTGGTGTTCGGGTAGTGTAGGGGGTCGTGCTGGGGGAGTGTTTTAGGGTTTAGGGCAGTGCAGTGGTGTTCGGGTAGTGTAGGGAGTCGTGCTGGGGGAGTGTTTGAGGGTTTAGGGCAGTGCAGTCGTGTTCGGGTAGTGTAGGGGGTTGTGCTGGGGGTAGTATTTTAGGGTTTAGGGTAGTGCAGTGGTGTTCGGGTAGTGTAGGGGGTCGTGCTGGGGGTAGTGTTCTAGGGTTTAGGGCAGTGCAGTGGTGTTTGGGCAGTGTAGGGGGTAATGCTGGGGGTGGTGTTTTAGGGTTTAGGGCAGTGCAGTGGTGTTCGGGCAGTGTAGGGGGTCGTGCTGGGGGTGGTGTTTCAGGGTTTAGGGCAGTGCAGTGGTGTTCAGGCAGTGTAGGGGTGGTGTTTCAGGGTTTAGGGCAGTGCAGTGGTATTCGGGCAGTGTAGGGGGTCGTGCAGGGGTGGTGTTTCAGGGTTTAGGGCAGTGGTGTTCCGGCAGTGTAGGGGGTCGTGCTGGGGTGGTGTTTCAGGGTTTGGGGCAGTGCAGTGGTGTTCGAGTAGTAAAGGGGGTCGTGCTGGGGGTAGTGTTTCAGGGTTTAGGGCAGTGCAGTGGTGTTCGGGGAGTGTAGGGGCGGTGCAGGGGTGGTGTTTCAGGGTTTAGGGCAGTGCAGTGGTGTTCGGGCAGTGTAGGGGGTGCTGCAGGGGGTGGTGTTTCAGGGTTTAGGGCAGTGCAGTGGTGTTCGGGCAGTGTAGGGGTCATGCAGGGGGTGGTGTTTCAGGGTTTAGGGCAGTGCAGTGGTGTTCGGGCAGTGTAGGGGGTCGTGCTGGGGCTGGTGTTTCAGGGTTTAGGGCAGTACAGTGGTGTTCGGGCAGTGTAGGGGGTCGTGCTGGGGCTGGTGTTTCAGGGTTTAGAGCAGTGCAGTGGTATTCGGGCAGTGTAGGGGGTTGAGCTGGGGCTGGTGTTTCAGGGTTTAGGGCAGTGCAGTGGTGTTCGGGCAGGGAAGGTGGTCGTGCTGGGGCTGGTGTTTCAGGGTTTAGGGCAGTGCAGTGGTGTTCGGGCAGTGTAGGGGTCATGCTGGGGCTGGTGTTTCAGGGTTTAGGGCAGTGCAGTGGTGTTCGGGCAGTGTAGGGGGTCTTGCTGGGGCTGGTGTTTCAGAGTCTAGGGCAGTGCAGTGGTGTTCGGGCAGTGTATGGGGTCTTGCTGGGGCTGGTGTTTCAGGGTTTAGGGCAGTGCAGTCGTGTTCGGGCAGTGTAGGGGGTCATGCTGGGGGTGGTGTTTCAGGGTTTAGGGCAGTGCAGTGGTGTTCGGGCAGTGTAGGGGTCATGCAGGGGTGGTGTTTCAGGGTTTAGGGCAGTGCAGTGGTGTTCGGGCAGTGTAGGGGGTCGTGCTGGGGCTGGTGTTTCAGGGTTTAGGGCAGTACAGTGGTGTTCGGGCAGTGTAGGGGTCATGCTGGGGCTGGTGTTTCAGGGTTTAGGGCAGTGCAGTGGTGTTCGGGCAGTGTAGGGGGTTGAGCTGGGGCTGGTGTTTCAGGGTTTAGGGCAGTGCAGTGGTGTTCGGGCAGTGTAGGTGGTCGTGCTGGGGCTGGTGTTTCAGGGTTTAGGGCAGTGCAGTGGTGTTCGGGCAGTGTAGGGGGTTTTGCTGGAGGTGGTGTTTCAGGGTTTAGGGCAGTGCAGTGGTGTTCGTGCAGTGTAGGGGTGGTGTTTCAGGGTTTAGGGCAGTGGTGTTCAGGCAGTGTAGGGGGTCTTGCTGGGGTTGATGTTTCAGGGTTTAGGGCAGTGCAGTGGTGTTCGGGCAGTGTAGGGGGTCGTGCTGGGGGTGGTGTTTCAGGGTTTAGGGCAGTGCAGTGGTGTTCAGGCAGTGTAGGAGGTCATGCAGGGGTGGTGTTTCAGGGTTTAGGGCAGTGCAGTGGTGTTCGGGCAGTGTAGGGGGTCGTGCTGGGGGTGGTGTTTCAGGGTTTAGGGCAGTGCAGTGGTGTTCGGGCAGTGTAGGGTGTCGTGGCTGAGGGGTGGTGTTTCAGGGTTTAGGGCAGTGCAGTGGTGTTCGGGCAGTGTAGGGGGTCGTGCAGGGGGTGGTGTTTCAGGGTTTAGGGCAGTGCAGTAGTGTTTGGGCAGTGTAGGGGGTCGTGCAGGGGTGGTGTTTCAGGGTTTAGGGCAGTGCAGTGGTGTTCGGCCAGTGTAGGTGCTCTTGCTGGGGGTGGTGTTTCAGGCTTTAGTGCAGTGGTGTTCGGGCAGTGTAGGGGGTCTTGCTGGGGGTGGTGTTTCAGGGTTTAGGGCAGTGCAGTGGTGTTCGGGCAGTGTAGGGGTCTTGCTGGGGCTGGTGTTTCAGGGTTTAGGGCAGTGCAGTGGTGTTCGGGCAGTGTAGGGGGTCGTGCTGGGGCTGGTGTTTGAGGGTTTAGGGTAGTGCAGTGGTGTTCGGGCAGTGTAGGGGTCGTGCTGGGGCTGGTGTTTCAGGGTTTAGGGCAGTGCAGTGGTTTTCGGGCAGTGTAGGCGGTCGTGCTGGGGCTGGTGTTTCAGGGTTTAGGGCAGTGCAGTGGTGTTCGGGCAGTGTAGGGGGTCGTGCTGGGGGTGGTGTTTCAGGGTTTAGGGCAGTGCAGTGGTGTTCGGGCAGTGTAGGGGGTCGTGCTGGGGGTGGTGTTTCAGGGTTTAGGGCAGTGCAGTGGTGTTCGGGCAGTGTAGGGGTCAGTGCTGGGGGTGGTGTTTCAGGGTTTAGGGCAGTGCAGTGGTGTTCGGGCAGTGTAGGGGGTCGTGCAGGGGGTGGTGTTTCAGGGTTTAGGGCAGTGCAGTGGTGTTCGGGCAGTGTAGGGGTCGTGCTGGGGCTGGTGTTTCAGGGTTTAGGGCAGTGCAGTGGTGTTCGGGCAGTGTAGGGGTCTTGCTGGGGGTGGTGTTTCAGGGTTTAGGGCAGTGGTGTTCGGGCAGTGTAGGGGTCTTGCTGGGGGTGGTGTTTCAGGGTTTAGGGCAGTGCAGTGGTGTTCGGGCAGTGTAGGGGGTCTTGCTGGGGGTAGTGTTTCAGGGTTTAGGGCAGTGCAGTGGTGTTCGTGCAGTGTAGGGGGTCGTGCTGGGGATGGTGTTTCAGGGTTTAGGGCAGTGGTGTTCGGGCAGTGTAGGGGGTCGTGCAGGGGGTGGTGTTTCAGGGTTTAGGACAGTGCAGTGGTGTTCGGGCAGTGTAGGGGGTCGTGCTGGGGGTGGTGTTTCAGGGTTTAGGGCAGTGCAGTGGTGTTCGGGCAGTGTAGGGGTCGTGCTGGGGGTGGTGTTTCAGGGTTTAGGGCAGTGGTGTTCGGGCAGTGTAGGGGGTCTTGCTGGGGGTGATGTTTCAGGGTTTAGGGCAGTGCAGTGGTGTTCGGGCAGTGTAGGAGGTCTTGCTGGGGGTAGTGTTTCAGGGTTTAGGGCAGTGCAGTGGTGTTCGGGCAGTGTAGGGGTCATGCTGGGGGTGGTGTTTCAGGGTTTAGGGCAGTGCAGTGGTGTTCGGGCAGTGTAGGGGAAATGCTGGGGGTGGTGTTTCAGGGTTTAGGGCAGTGCAGTGGTGTTCGGGCAGTATAGGGGGTCATGCTAGGGTATGTGTTTCAGGGTTTAGGGCAGTGCAGTGGTGTTCGGGCAGTGTAGGGGGTCGTGCAGGGGCTGGTGTTTCAGGGTTTAGGGCAGTGCAGTGGTGTTCGGGCAGTGTAGGGGTCGTGCTGGGGGTAGTGTTTTAGGGTTTAGGGTAGTGCAGTGGTGCTTGTGTAGTGTAGGGGTCATGCTGGGGGTAGTGTTTTAGGGTTTAGGGTAGTGCAGTGGTGTTTGGGTAGTGTAGGGGTCGTGCTGGGGGTAGTGTTTTAGGATTTAGGTTAGTGCAGTGGTGTTTGGGTAGTGAAGGGGTCGTGCTGGGGGTAGTGTTTTAGGGTTTAAGGTAGTGCAGTGGTGTTTGTGCAGTGTAGGGGGTTGTGCTGGGGGTAGTGTTTTAGGGTTTATGGTAGTGCAGTGGTGCTTGTGTAGTGTAGGGGGTCGTGCTGGGGGTAGTGTTTTAGGGTTTAGGGTAGTGCAGTGGTGTTTGTGTAGTGTAGGGGTCATGTTTTAGGGTAGTGCAGTGGTGTTTGGGTAGTGTAGGGGGTCGTGCTGGGGGTAGTGTTTTAGGATTTAGGTTAGTGCAGTGGTGGTGTTGGGGTAGTGTTTTAGGGTTTAGGGTAGTGGTGTTTGTGTAGTGTAGGGGTCATGCTGGGGTAGTGTTTTAGGGTTTAGGATAGTGCAGTGGTGCTTGTGTAGTGTAGGGGGTCGTGCTGGGGTAGTGTTTTAGGGTTTAGGGTAGTGCAGTGGTGTTTTTGTAGTGTAGGGGGTCATGTTTTAAGATGCAATGCTCCAATACCGGACCAGTCTGCACTACATAAAACTGCAAAAAACTAAAAATAAAAGTGTTTTTCACACTTTTGTCATTGGGCTATATGTGGGCTACATCTGGGTAATATTTGTGCTACATTTGGGCTCTTTTTTCACTGGTGGCCATCTCGGAAGACTTCTTTGTTATGAAGTTTCCTAATTTCCTCATTTACTGCAGTCTCCTCAGTAGGAAATGCTTTCAGTTTTTTACTTTGATTCCATCAAGAAGGCATTCAGATGTGTCACACATTTGCCATAAATTCAGAATGTTATTACTCTAGTTGTTCATTAGATCACTGTAGTAAAGCTACTGCTCACCAAGGAGTTAACTGGAAGTCTATTGCTGGTATTGAAAGTGATTGTTTCAGTCTGCATGTCAGAATTTTCTAATGAAATAGAAGAAGATTTGAGATCTCACTTAAAACATGCACTAAATTTTCTTTTGCAGCACTAACCATAATTTCTATGGCAAAATGAACCCCCTCATTTTGTTCCTTTTTAAATTAAATGTTTTAAGTGTTACCAGTTTATTCCAATCAAGATGGCTTCAGGTGTGCCATACTTTTGTCATAAGTAAGGCTGTTAGCACTCTAGTTGTTCTTTAGAACACTCTGGGAAGCTGCAGTAGAACACAAAGGCATCAACTGACAGGCTGCTCCTGTTGAAATATAACAGGAAGATATTTGAGATCTCACTTAAAACATGTCCTAATTTTTCTTTCTACAGCACTAACCATAATTTCTATGGCAAAATGAACCCCTCATTTTGTTCCTTTTTAAATTAAATGTTTTAAGTGTTACCAGTTTATTCCAATCAAGATGGCTTCAGGTGTGCCATACTTTTGTCATAAGTAAGACTGTTAGCGCTCTAGTTGTTCTTTAGAACACTCTGGGAAGCTGCAGTAGAACACAAAGGCATCAACTGACAGGCTGCTCCTGTTGAAATATAACAGGAAGATATTTGAGATCACACTTGAAACATGTCCTAATTTTTCTTTCTACAGCACTAACCATAATTTCTATGACAAAATGAACCCCATCATTTTGTTCCTTTTTAAATTAAATGTTTTAAGTGTTACCAGTTTATTCCAATCAAGATGGCTTCAGGTGTGCCATACTTTTGTCATAAGTAAGACTGTTAGCGCTCTAGTTGTTCTTTAGAACACTCTGGGAAGCTGCAGTAGAACACAAAGGCATCAACTGACAGGCTGCTCCTGTTGAAATATAACAGGAAGATATTTGAGATCACACTTGAAACATGTCCTAATTTTTCTTTCCAGAGCACTAACCATAATTTCTATGACAAGATGAACCCCATCATTTTGTTCCTTTTTAAATTAAATGTTTTAAGTGTTACCAGTTTATTCCAATCAAGATGGCTTCAGGTGTGCCATACTTTTGTCATAAGTAAGGCTGTTAGCACTCTAGTTGTTCTTTAGAACACTCTGGGAAGCTGCAGTAGAACACAAAGGAATCAACTGACAGTCTCTGCCCTTGTTGGATGTACATGTTTTACTGAGAATGTCAGACTTCATTCTCACATGACTGAGAAAGATAATGTGAATTTACAGAACATATGCTCTCATTTTAGCTTCTGGGGCACCTTCCAAAACTGTATGGGACAAGCATGTGAAAATAGTTTTCTCTCAAACATGATTCATGATATCCCAGCAGAAGGTTTTTCACAGGGTAAAATCACCTTAGAACACACCACAATTCCTGAAATTAGTATGGTACCATCAACAAATGAATTCTAATGTAACTAAAGTCTGTTATCACCCTTTATAGTTCTCCTTTTGGTAACGCTCAAAATCTTCGATTCACTACAATGCATTTCAAAGGGGTACTATCATTTATATTGGTCCCAAGATGGCTGCCAGCAATTCCAGGATGAAGTGCTGCAGCCAATCAGATCTCACGATGACATGTGTGGTTAGGCTCCGCCCAGATATATATGTGTTTTTACTTTTGATTTTCTCAGCAACTACTGAACGGATTTACTCCATTTAACAAAAAGGGTTCTTTTGAACCAAGAACTACCTCTTTGCCAAATTTGGTGTAATTCCGTTCGGCAGTTCGGGCTGTAGCCTTGCATAAAGTTTCCTATGGGAAATTGATTTTTGACTCTTATTTTTTTAATTTCTCCGCAACTACTGAACGGATTTACACCATTTAACAAAAGGGTTCTTTCTGAACCAAGAACTACCTCTTTGCCAAATTTGGTGTAATTCCGTTCAGCAGTTCGGGCTGTAGCCGTGTCTAAAGTTTCCTATGGGAAAATGAATGGGGAAAACACGTTTTGGGACCCCCTTTTTCTCGGCCCCTGCTTGACGAATCATCTTGAGACTTTCAGGGTAGGAGCGGACCGGAGCGGGCCATAAAGTTTGAAAATTTCGCGAAGATTCGTCAACCGACGCAAGAGTTATTTCAAATAGAATGTCGCGGATTTCCTATGGAAAATAGGTCCTAACTATAACTATCTACTGGCGACCGCCAGTAGATAATATATATATATATAGATATATATATATATATATAATGCCCTGAGGTGTAATAGGACATTTTGTTCTGTATCTATGTCTGTGCCCGTCCCAGCTTTTCCATCTGAAAATCTGGTCACCCTAATTAGAGCAGGCAGGGGATCATGAAGGAGGAGGGAGCCATTTCTATAACCCAAACAGTTTAGGCGGGAAGCTGTTCACACTCCTGCAGCACTCCCTATTTGCATCATGGAAACACCAATCCATAACAACAATTTACAAATGGGGGGCACTTGCACTTTGGCACTGAACAGCAGTGGCAAAGTGCCCAAAGCATCAAGACCAGCAAAACGGAGTCCAACACACAGCAAAAACACAGGAGGCAAAGGCAAAAAATGCAGGGGAGACCCACGCCAATGGTACCAGGTCTAACACCCACATTTCAGACGCTCTCTTAGCGGGCCTCTAATGTGTTTTGGGTATTTCGATTCATCACAAATAAAGATTTCTGTGGTGATTTATTACGGATAACTTTGAATTGATACTATCTGTGGAAAGCATCAATGAAATATAAAGAAGAAGATTTTTGCTAATGCACAATAATTATTAACTGCTTTACGAAATATGAATAAATTACAGAACATAAGTAAAAAATCACTCTAAACTTGACATAGATTATTATTTTTTCCAGTGCCCCCAATACCTTCTTCTGTGAAGTATTACATTGAGATGTGTATAGGGTTAGGCAACTTTAAAACAAATATGCAGAAAAAAATCTTTTATTTTTTTCTGGCGGTCGCTTCATAGAGTTTATTCTTGGGATTTTTCTGAAAGGTGTGCCATAGCTGCCAACTCACACTGTGCCACTGTGTGCCACACAATTTCGGCTCCCTTCACACAGTCACCCGGTGAGGAGCTGAAATCACACGGTGGCAGCAAAAACAAGCTGAGAACCACTGTAAACAGTCTATTTCTAGCTTGTTTTCAGAGGCTGTAAACAGTCGATGTCCATTAAAAGGTGTGAAAACACCCCAGGACATCAGCAACAGCTTCGATAACCCTTTTTTTTGGGGGGGGAGGGGTGGGGAGCTTGGTGAGGGGCATAGTGCCTCTTAGATAGCTCTTGGCACCAGGCACCTCCCCTCCAAGGACCCACCCCTCCTCACACAGTGAAGTGATTTTGTAAGTTGGTTAGGTATGGGTGTGCCTTGATTTGTTTGCTAAAGATTGAGAAATGGGTCAACCTTGTGAGATGGGAGGTAAATAGTTCTAGGTAGCAGCGGCTGCCATGGGGAAGGATTGTTTCGAAGCAGTTGATGTTCTGAATTTTAGAGGTTTGATGAGAAGAACTGTGCAACTTCAAAACCAAATGAGCCACCTGAGATATTAAGCAGCTGTGCTATGTAGGGAGGGGTACCTATCTGATGCAGCGGATTTGGAAAGTAATCCTGATTAGCATGGGTAATCAATGGAGGTTGTGGATTATAGGAGTGATGTAGTCTTATCTGTCCAAAGAGTGTTAACTGGTTATAAGAAATCCACTACATCACTTAAAAACTATTTCCAGGCACAGTCATTTGCATTTGAGTTTAGAAGTTAACGTGAAAAAGGGTTAACAGACTCTCAAATGAAACAGATAATTTCAAACAGTGAAACATGCTTTTCTGACGTCAGTGACTAACGCTTTGAATGGCCTTCATTGGTTGAAAAATAGAAATGCTTTGTAATTAGATGAAAATAATACACTACAACATACACTGCAACCAAATATTAAAATGTTGGCGGGCCAGATCAATACTGGAACCCCGAGCACACAACTATAAGTCTCATGAGCAGTACCGCTATTGAAATTACTTTGCAACTAAAGTTGAAGGTGTATGGATTAGCTGGCCATTTTGAAATTAAAACAAAGGGGTCCTGGTAGACCTGGCATCCCTGGTGTGGTTTCCCCTGACATTTTGCCTTCTGACCTCCTGTTTCGCTGACTTCATTTTTGCTGGCTTTAGAATTCTGGGCAAACTACCAGTGCTAAAGTGCATGTGCTCTTTCCCTAAAGCATGGTAACATTGCCATATCCACAACTGGCATATTTAATTTACTTACAAGTCCCTAGTAAAGTGCATTCCATGTGCCCAGGGCCTGTAAATTAAATGTTACTAGTGGGCCTGCAGCACTGATTGTGCCACTCACTCAAGAAGCCCATTAAACATGTTTCAGGCCTGCCATTACAGAGCCTGTGTGTGAAGTTTTAAACTGCCATTTCAACTTTGTCCCAAGTGCAGGGTGCAATGTATTTAAACATTTGGACATGTACATTTAAGTTTTACATGTCCAGGTTGTTAAGAACTCTTAAATTACTTTTCCACTACTACAAGGCCCATCTCTCCTGTAAGTTAACATTGGGATTTCCTTATTACATTTTATGTGTCAAATTTCCAATTGGGAAAAGATAGATATTTCGAGTTTGGTGTCTCTGGACTCACAATTTAATATCACAACACAACTTATGGTAAAGTTGGATTTTAAGTTGAAAGTCTGTAAATTCCACTTTTTGAAAGCTGACATTTTCTTACTTTAACCATTTGGTGGCTCTGCCTGTCTCTGAATACACATCTTGGGTGGTTGACAGCTGGGCTTTGTGCATTCTCTCTAGACAGCCACACAAAAAGAGAGCCTAGGTGTGCCTGATGGGCCATTCACATCCTCATGGGCTATCATCAGGATGATGGGCCATTGTGGGAAGGATGGGAGGAACTGACACTTGCACCTGAATAGGGCTGTGCCTGTCCCCACACAAAGAGCTGAAGACTCCCCTTCAGCGAGTCTGGAGCCAGGGCAGAAGGGCATTGACCTTGTGCACTTGAAAGGCCTCTCTTTGAAGTCTCCCTCACTTCAAAGGCACAACTGGGTAGAAGTCTTGGACCCTTGACACCAACAACTCAGTACACGTCTGGAACGGAGGACATTCTGCCAGAAGGACTGCTGTGCTGCTGACAGGACTGTCACTCTACTGGACTCTGCTGGACTTCTGCTTTTCTGTGCCTTCCCTACTGCCTGCTACCGTCCTTGCCTGGGAGTGAGAAGGACTGGACCTGCATCTCTACATCCCCGGAACCAAAGTGACTCCAAGGCTTTCTGGCTTGCCTCCTGTTCTGAAGTCTCAGGAACATCAAAGACTTCCAATAATCCTGCTAAAGCCTCTGAACTCCGCCATCTGTGAGTCCTGCCCTGCCAAGTGGCGCCAATCCAGTCCTGAGCCCTTGGAAGTGGGTTTTCTGGCTGCTTTCTGCAGAATCCACGCTTCGCTGTTGTTGCACCAGTCGGAGCCAACGTATCACCACTGGGGACAAAGACATCGCATTACCAGCTGCGCGGCTCAACAATGACACATTGCATTCATCATAAAGTGTTTACCGATGATACATCTCCGACTGCGCGGATCAGAACCTACGCATCGCCTACATCCAGCCGTATCGACAACGATGCATCACCTCCTCTGTTCCTCGCATCGGGTGTTCAACGACCACTCATCCTCCATCCAAAGGTACTTTTTCAGCGGGACAAGGTTTGTCCCTGTATCCAACTCCCACTCCATCATGGTCAGCCTGAACTTTTGGATTTGCCCCAGTCAAGCGCGACCAGATGTCCCCGGTTGGCGTTTCAGACATTAAGCACTATAGTTGCAGACATACTTAAAAAATTCATAACTCCGGTTCTACTTATTAGATTTTTGTAGTTTTGGTCATTTTGTTCATTAAATTAAGCTATATTTATCTAACCTGGTGTGGATTATTTTGTGTGGTGTTTTTACTGTTTGACATTTTGCACAAATACTTCACACATTGCCTCTCAAGTTAAGTCTGCCTGCTCCATGCCCAGCTACCAGAGGGCGAGCACAGGTTAATTTAGGGTGTGTATCTGACTTACCCTGACTAGGATTGTGGACCCTACTTGGATAGGGTGCATACCTCTGCCAACTAGAGACCCAATTTCTAACAAGTCCTCTTCCTTAAAATCAAATTTGTCTCAGCCTTCTTTTTCCAGTGAAGGTTTGTTGTCCAAGAGTTGAACAGCAATCAAAACATGCAAGAAGAGAAATTCTGTAAACAACACTGCCTATAGTGGAATTTTGGAAAAATACTGATAGGCTGTAACACTCGAGCACCATAGAATGACTAAAGAGATTTCTTTGTTAAAAGAAGTCAACAACAGCAGGGGAAGTTACCAACCTGAAGGAGTAGAGATGAAGGGTCACAAAGGAAGACAAAAGGGAAGCTTGATCCAAGACACAGAGAGAAGGGAGAGAGAGGAGGAAAGTTGAATTGGCTGAAAGACAGGGCGGTTCATATATGAAGAAATTCTGAAAGACCTGGAATAATTAGTGAGGACAGAGAAGAGTCTAGGGAGAGGAGAACAAGGCAATGTACCCCTGAAGCAGAGAGGTTGAGAAACAGATCAGGAAGAAATTCTTTTTCTGCCCATCTTCATTTATATATTTAGATGCAAAATATAATAGAAACATATTTCTATTCAACATTCTATATAACCTAGATACAAATTAGCAAGCATATGCGTATATATGTATGTGTATGTAATACACCTGTTAGACCTGACATCCTTGGCGGTTTATCTCCCCCCAGACATTTTACCATCTTCCCCCTATTTTTTTGCTGAACTGGCTTATGTTGGCTTAGGGCTTTGTGTACATTCCCGTTGCTAACCAGCGTAAAGGGCTAGTTCTTTCTCCCTCAAACATTGTAAAATTGGTATACACCCAATTGGCACATTTAATTTACTTGTAAGTCCCTGGTATCAGTTGCTGCATATATCCAGTGCCTGTAAATTAAATGCTACAAGTCGGCTACAGCACACGATGTGGCAGCCACTAAAGTAGCACTGTAAGACATTTCTCAGTCCTGCCACTGCAGCCTGTTGTGCTGTTTTGAATGGCATTTCGACCCACCTGGCAAAACAAAACTTTTGTCAAGCCTAAACCATCCCTTTTAATATTTATAAGTCACTCCTGAGGTAGGCCATTAGAGCTCATAGGGCAGGGTTCATGTTATTTAATAAATAGGACATGTGTTTTTAAATTTTACAAGTCCTGACAGTGAAAAACTCCTAATGTTGTTTTTTACTGTAGCAAGGCTATCTCTCCTATAGACTAATACTTACTTACCTTATTTCCCTAAATAAAATATTATAACCTCAATTTGGGAACTTCTTTCACTAATTTGAATCGTAATTTAAAATCCTCTTTAATGGTAAATTCAGATTTTAAGTTACTATTCTGAAAATGACACTTTTAGAAAGTTGGCATTTGTTTTTGCCTAAACCAAATGTGCCTTTCTGCTAATGTCCAGTCACATGACAGTGAATGAATCTCCTGTGGTGTGTTGTGTATTCCTTCCAGACATGGGGACAAAATAGCCTTGGGTGTGGGGCAGGGTGTTTCCCTCCTGCGCAGGAGGTCTTCGGGGTTGGGCTCTGCACTTCCTGAGCTTCAAAGAGGTAGCCTGAGGGCTGTGCCTATCCCTTCCTGACGTCTAATGCAGTCTTCCCTGCCACTGACAAATGCAGCTCACACCTTGATCTGCCTACCTTTGTCCCCCTAGACAGATTGGAGCCAAACCTAGGAAAGGGAGTAGGTTAGACAAAGGGGACATCCCCCAGCAACAGGCTTGCACTGGGTATAAGAATGGGTACCCTCTGAACCTCTCATCAGAGCACTCTTGGACCTGTGGAAGATTCAGAAAAAGGACTGCCCTGCTGTCTGAAGAAAGAAGACTGGACCTGCGTGCTTTGAACCCATGATCCCCCAAAGTGAGTCCAAGGGTCATTTGGCTGACATCCTGTTTGAGCTGCAGGGACACAAAAAGCTTCCAGAGGCCTTCCCTGCAACTGCCCAGCACCACCTGGAATTGCAGGAATCCTGCTGCTGGCCTCCGGTGGAATGAGTCCTAAACCCTAAGAGATGTCTCCCCAGGTCCTTGACTCTCAACTGGCATCAAGGTGTACTTCTGCTTCAAGACTGAGTTACAGGTGAAAATCCATAGGTTTGAGGCTCTTAGTGACCGTGAGTGGGCCCCTCGTATTAGCAAGGATTGCCACGTCTTCTGCTAATGCAAAGTTCCAACAGCAACATGCTTTTTGCGCCACACAGCGACCACCTACATCTCCTACCAACATAAAGTTCTATGGAATTATGCTCCTTGTGCCGGTGCAACCAGTGTACATGGTGAGGCGCTAGCTACGCTGTCAGTTTCCTGGTTTTAATCGCCGATTAGCACATTTGTATGTTTTTTAAAAAAATACTTCACAGCCTGCTACTTAGCCTGAAATCTGTGTATTATTCACTGCTTTTACTTTGTTATCACACGCTCCCTGACCTACCTAGTCTCTTGGGGCTTCTGTCTTCGGCGCTGCCACGCTGTTTTTCCTTCGGTCATTGCCTCGGTCCACCACGGCTTCTGCCGATTGAGTGGAGGGCTTTCCCTGACCAATAGCGCGGCACCCCCTGTGAGTGACGCACTTCCGGGGACGGCAGAGGCGGGCCCTTTCCTCGCAAAGCAGTATTTGAACTGTATGCCGGTTCTGACGCGCAGCGGACGCGTGTACATGGTGAGGCGCTAGCTACGCTGTCAGTTTCCTGGTTTTAATCGCCGATTAGCACATTTGTATGTTTTTAAAAAATACTTCACAGCCTGCTACTTAGCCTGAAATCTGTGTATTATTCACTGCTTTTACTTTGTTATCACACGCTCCCTGACCTACCTAGTCTCTTGGGGCTTCTGTCTTCGGGCGCTGCCACGCTGTTTTTCCTTCGGTCATTGCCTCGGTCCACCACGGCTTCTGCCGATTGAGTGGAGGGCTTTCCCTGACCAATAGCGCGGCACCCCTGTGAGTGACGCACTTCCGGGGACGGCAGAGGCGGGCCCTTTCCTCGCAAAGCAGTATTTGAACTGTATGCCGGTTCTGACGCGCAGCGGACGCGTGTACATGGTGAGGCGCTAGCTACGCTGTCAGTTTCCTGGTTTTAATCGCCGATTAGCACATTTGTATGTTTTTAAAAAAAATACTTCACAGCCTGCTACTTAGCCTGAAATCTGTGTATTATTCACTGCTTTTACTTTGTTATCACACGCTCCCTGACCTACCTAGTCTCTTGGGGCTTCTGTCTTCGGCGCTGCCACGCTGTTTTTCCTTCGGTCATTGCCTCGGTCCACCACGGCTTCTGCAGATTGAGTGGAGGGCTTTCCCTGACCAATAGCGCGGCACCCCCTGTGAGTGACGCACTTCCGGGGGACGGCAGAGGCGGGCCCTTTCCTCGCAAAGCAGTATTTGAACTGTATGCCGGTTCTGACGCGCAGCGGACGCGTGTAAATGGTGAGGCGCTAGCTACGCTGTCAGTTTCCTGGTTTTAATCGCCGATTATCACATTTGTATGTTTTTAAAAAATACTTCACAGCCTGCTACTTAGCCTGAAATCTGTGTATTATTCACTGCTTTTACTTTGTTATCACACGCTCCCTGACCTACCTAGTCTCTTGGGGCTTCTGTCTTCGGCGCTGCCACGCTGTTTTTCCTTCGGTCATTGCCTCGGTCCACCACGGCTTCTGCCGATTGAGTGGAGGGCTTTCCCTGACCAATAGCGCGGCACCCTCTGTGAGTGACGCACTTCCGGGGGACGGCAGAGGCGGGCCCTTTCCTCGCAAAGCAGTATTTGAACTGTATGCCGGTTCTGGACGCGCAGCGGACGCGTGTACATGGTGAGGCGCTAGCTACGCTGTCAGTTTCCTGGTTTTAATCGCCGATTAGCACATTTGTATGTTTTTAAAAAAAATACTTCACAGCCTGCTACTTAGCCTGAAATCTGTGTATTATTCACTGTTTTTACTTTGTTATCACACGCTCCCTGACCTACCTAGTCTCTTGGGGCTTCTGTCTTCGGCGCTGCCACGCTGTTTTTCCTTCGGTCATTGCCTCGGTCCACCACGGCTTCTGCCGATTGAGTGGAGGGCTTTCCCTGACCAATAGCGCGGCACCCCCTGTGAGTGACGCACTTCCGGGGGACGGCAGAGGCGGGCCCTTTCCTCGCAAAGCAGTATTTGAACTGTATGCCGGTTCTGACGCGCAGCGGACGCGCGCAGCGGGCGCGCCGCTGGCGCGCCAAAGGCGCACCTAAGGCAAGTCCGTCTGCGCCCGTCCGCAACCGGCCCGTGACTAGCGCTAGCCATGCTGCCCGTTCCCAATCAGACTCGCGTATTATGCTATCTAGGGCACAAATCTTTGAGTATAACTCAACAGCCTGCCCCAAGCCGACATGCTTTGACCCCTGTACATTGGAATTTGAGCCACATGACCTGGAACATAGTTGTATGTCCTGCTCATTTAAGTTTAACAAAGAGGTCTGGGGAAAAAAGTGTAAAGCCCTTGCAGAAGCCACACATTTAGAAATATGGACCCCCAGTAATAGGTCAACCTCCAAGATAAATGCTTGTCTAATTAACTGTAGGTCACTTCCTAAGCACGCAGACAACATTTGGCTTCTACTTGATTCAAAGTCCTGGGATCTCATCTTCCTAACGGAAACATGGATGAGAGAGAACTCTAACCCCGATATCTCAATGGCAATCCCAAAAGGCAATAAAATAGTGGCAGAAAACCGGGAGGGTAATAGAGTGGGGGGTGGACTTGCGGTGATTATTAGAAACGATTGGGAGATCTCACACAAAAGGGTCGAACATACTGACCTAATAGAAGCACTGTCCTTTAACATCACAATCTCCCCTATTTTCACCATTGCGGGACTGCTGATCTATAGGCCACCAACATCTAAGCCCGCTGAGCTATGGGAAATGTGCGACCGGATCGCTGATCTCTCTTTAAAATATACCAACTTCATAGTCTTAGGGGACTTTAATGTCCATATGGACAATGCCTTATGCCCCACGTCCATCCAATTAGCGGAGACACTGACAGGATTGAATCTTAAACAACTGGTCCACAAACCCACACATAGGGCTGGCCACATCTTGGATCTTATTTTCACGAATATCTCCACCTTAACAACTGAAGATCCTATCCCCCTCTTGTGGTCCGACCACAATCTTATTCCTTTCTTTCTAACTATCGGTACAAACCACAATGTTATAAAATCAGAATATGAAGTTAGAAGAAATTGGAGGAAAGTTACCCCTGAAGTACTAGGACCTGTTTTAGAAAACACTCCTCTGTCATTCACCGGAGACCCGAACAGTGATACTGTAACCTTTAATCACTGGGTCACGTCGGCCCTTGACCAAATAACTCCCATGAAAACAACGAAACAGGCCAGGAACACATCTTCTGCCCCCTGGTTTACACCAGAACTTCGAGCAGGGAAAAGCCGCTGTAAGAAACTTGAGCGGGCCTGGCGTTTTGCTTACGACCCTGAAGCAAAAATCACATACAGAAAGGCAATAAAACAGTTTCACAAATTAAAACGCAATATTATCAAGGATCATATTGCCAATCAAATAAAATCAGCTGACAACTCCACTAAGGAAATTTTTAAAATTGTTCAGGATTTCCTTAAACCAGAGGCAATGAAAAGCAATATAGTTCCCTCTGCCACACTCTGTGAGGATCTCTCGATCTTCTTCCAGGAAAAGATCCATGACATCTATGCAGCCTTTCCTGAGACAGATCCGTTCAACACATCTCTGCCTCGCCCCTCCCGACAAATATTTGGTCTGAATTTAGCCCTTTAGATTTGGCTACTTCCCTCAAGCAGTTGGACAAAACCAAATCCGGGTCTCCACTTGACCCTTGCCCGGCCAGGTTTTTAAAATATTAGCTCCACTGCTCAACCCTGCGCTAAACCAGCTCTGGAACATCTCATTGGAAACTGGCATTTATCCATCTAGCTGGAAAATCGCTATTGTCCAACCAATCCTCAAAAAGGAGAATGCAGACCCTACAATATTGAAAAACTTTAGACCCATCTCCCTTTTGCCAGTACCTGCTAAGATTCTCGAAAAAGAAGTGCAAAAACAACTGTCCACATTTCTTGAATCAAATAAACTGCTCCACGACACCCAGTCGGGATTTAGAGCAGGTTACAGCACGGAGACAGCACTTCTCGAAGTAGCAGAAACTGTCCGGGAGACAATGGATAATGGGAACTGTGCAATGCTGGTGCTGTTGGATCTGTCAGCAGCATTTGACACAGTGTCTCATAAGATCCTCTTAGATAGGCTTCAACAGTTGGGAGTGACGGGGACTACTTTAGCTTGGTTTTGTTCCTTCCTAGAGGGCCGCTCCCAGAGAATTCGGTTGCATCCTTACACTTCGAATTCTCGCCCTGTGATCTGTGGAGTGCCTCAGTGTTCAGCTCTTAGCCCGACCCTTTTTAATGTTTACCTCGCTCCCCTGGCCCCTTTGGTAAAGCAACGCGGGGTAGATGTTATTTCATATGCTGATGACACGCAGCTTGTGTTTTCCTTCCAAGATTGCTCTGAGGCCGGTTTTTCAAACTTTAGGCAGTGTCTCATGGACATCTCAGCTTGGATGACAGCTAACTGCCTAAAGCTGAACACAGAAAAAACGGAAGTGCTATTTTTCAACCAGCCCTCACCTCCATTATCAGATTTCTGGTGGCCCGCAGAACTTAACCCCCCTCCTCTTCCAGTCTCGTCTGCAAGGAATTTGGGGTTCAAACTAGATACTTCCCTGTCATGTAAGACTCAGATAGCTCATGTTTCCTCGTCCTGCTTTTGGAAATTGAAGGCCCTTCGGAGATTCCTCTACTTCCTACCGATGGACTGTAGGAAAACAATAGTCCATGCGGTGATTACATCACAGCTTGACTATGCAAATAGTCTGTACATCGGGCTGCCAGCATACCTGCTCAGGAAACTGCAAACTGTGCAGAATGCAGCAGCCAGGCTTATTAGGAACATCCCACTAAGACATCATATATCCCCTCATTTGCGTAGTCTCCATTGGCTGCCTGTTAAGAGAAGAACTGAATTTAAGGCACTTACTCTTGCATACAGAGCACTTAATGATATTGGCCCGCAATATCTAAAGAAGAGAGTTCGCAAATACCATCAGTCCAGGACCCTAAGATCTAATCATCGTGAGTGCCTTGTCATCCCCCGTTTTTCTAAGTCTAGAATAGGAGGACGGTCCTTTTCCGTCAAAACTGCGACCCTGTGGAACTCCATGCCTGATCATATTAGGAAAGCCAAGTCGGAACCTATCTTCCGGAAGGATTTGAAGACTTGGCTTTTCAGTCTCCTTTAGCAAACTAGGACTCGACAATTTTAACTTGCCTTCACCCCCCACTGTATCTGCAAGCGCCGGGACACCCCCGTTGGGGGTAGCTGAGCGCTATATAAGCTTAAATACATACATAGATACAACTATCTACTCGCAGCGCCCACCAATGAGAAGATCCAGCTGAGACTCCTTGCATGGACTTGGACTTTGAGAAGGTAAAATCTTCACCGGGACGAACCTAGTCCCTGTATCCGACTCGCGTTCCATCACGTTTGACCTGAACATGTGACTTTGACCCAGTCCAGTGTGACCAGGTAACTGTGAGAGGCGTTTTGTGCTGTTTGGCACCTTTTTCACCTGAAACTTTGAAATTTCATAACGATTGGCTTTTTGTTGATTGGCTTTTTGTTGTTTTGGTGTCATTGTATTTATTGAATTTTACTCTATTTTTCTAAATTGGTTTGGGAGTTTTCTTGTGTTGAGTTTTCACTTTATTTGCATGGACATACGACCCTAGGAGTGTGAATTTGGCCCATTACATTTATTACTGCCAATTTCACAAACACTGCATTTGGAGCAAAACACCGCATATTAGGCAACCATGCTAAAACATTATTTTTGGTGTTCCTGGCTCAAGACAACCTGAATATTAACTACTTGAGTATTCACAGTCCATACCATTTCAAAGAAAAAACTCATGGTTTCTGAAGCAATAATTATTTCGGAATTTCAGTGTTTGTGTGAGGACATCATCTCAATGAATACCGTAAGCAACATCTTAGTCCGCTGTATGGTAACAGAAGAATGTGATCAGTTTGTACTCAATGTCAGAATCTGACATTGACTTCTTTTTCGTAGGAATCAGGCATTCTGCTAAATATCCATCTCATCCAATACCTAAATGAATGAGTTAGCTATAGGTTCCTTCTAATCCAATCCTAATCAATTTCTAGTAGAAGGCACAGTGTTGATAATTTTCCCAAATACAGTAGTCAGACCATTATCCAAAAAACATGATCATATATTTTGAGATTTCTTGAAAATAATGACATCCTGTACCAAGCCCATGTCCACTTCTTCCCGATGAGAATCACCCCATTGGTTCTGTGTGACACATGTCTTATTGTGCTTACTGAAGTATGACCAAATGTATTCTTTTGAATCTTGCTATGGTTGATGCAAAAACCACTGTAATGTGCAATCTACACTGAAAAGTATTTGTATAAAGGGAGCAACACTTAATTAGATAATATATTTTCTCTATGAAAGGCAAGTAGCGTCATTATCATAATTTATGTAATTAACATACACTTTTGTGGGATGCCATGGAGGTCTTCTACGAGTCCACTTTTGTGCAACAGCTATGTTTCACCAGTAGCAAACCTGAAATACTATCCATACTGTACTAATCCTGTGGTGGTTATACTAACAAAATCCTGATGCTATTAAGGAACTTTGAAGCCATTGCATGATGGATAGTTGGGAATTCCTCAAAGCTGAACAGGGATAAAAGGTATTAGTATTTGGGAGCCAAAAGGACCTCAAACTCCTCCGCATCCTTAAATATGGGCCTCACATCTCACTCATTTGCCATTGTTGGAAACCTGAGTTTTAGTTGGATAATTGGTTATTCTGGTGGATCAAGTAAACATTACTTTTATGGCCTGATTTGCAGCTCCCACACCTATTCGAGCAATTACATCTGTCATACTCAGTAAGATTTTATCACAATACAGATATTCCACAGGTGTCCCACCCCAATAACAACTTTTTTAACAAGCCACTGATGGTGAATTGATGTATAGTCTCTTTTAAAGGTAACAATGCGAATTGCAGCACATTATAACAATGGATGGCAGGGCCACCTAGAGGTACACATAAACCAGGTGACTAGTTAGCCATAACCACAGTATGGTAACACAAAGGGAAACAATGAGTGTGTGGCGTGGTCGTGTTTGCGTTCAGTATTTGAATTATGTTTTGTTTGATATAACACACAGAGAGTCATATCTCTCATATGTGCAAATGGTCCGCGGCCATGATTATTACATTTCCATTTACAGGTATTACCGCAGTGTGTATAGAAGCCCCCAGAACAGAATGGGCCAGACCTCAACCTACCAGCAAAAGAAGGTAGGAGAGATGGGGAATTACGAGATCTTAGGCCCTGATGAAAGCTCGAAGACCCTTTTAGGGCTAAAACAAATTGGCCGAAACATGTTGACAGACATGCAGATAGGAGGGGTGTGGGGCCATTAATTCACCCCGACTCCATCATCCTATATACATTTTAATCCTGACCAGATAGTCCAGGAATAAAACTTACAGCGGATATTCCTGAGCCAATTTTAATTCTAATTTCTGCACTACAATTCTTGTCTGATCCCTGGAACGTTTTGTTTGCATTGTCTTCCCCTTCCCTTTTGCTCCATCCCAGGTGTTGGTCTGCGCAGAGGTGTCAACAGCAAGCCCGATGATGAAGCATGCCACAATTTGTGGGTGAGGGCAGTTTTCAAAAACAAAGCATCTGCCATACACTACATTTGGTAAATGTTTCTCTGTTCTCCTACTCCTCTTTTGTGTGTTTGGATATTTGATGGAGAGGTTGGTGTAGGAGTGAAACCTCTTTCCCTTTAGTTGTGTGTGATTTAGTGCTAGTAGGGCCGGCGAGCCGAAGGGGTGGCACATATACATACATAGTAAAATAGGAGAATTACTCCTACAGGAAGGGGAGAATTAAAATAGTTTGATGACATCCTGAGTACAATCATGACAGAAGAGCAGGTCCTATCATATGGGGATGATGCAGTAGCACAGATCCTATCAGGGCCCTCCTTACTAGGGGAGACCACGATCAATCAAGTCCTCACCCAGGGTGAGGGTTGGGACACACTCATGGAATTAAAAAAGATTCATGTTAAGACCATCCTACATGGAGCCATTCTTACAGAGTACCTAAGAGCTAATGCAGCCCGAGGGGGTTGTTGGTCAACAATGAACACATGATCTTTTTAGAAGATGTGAAATTTAGAAAAGACAGGACACTTATCGCCTGGAAATGTACCAGAGATTGGCTCATCCTAATCATTAATACGGCCAAAAGAATAGCTGACACTCTCATGATACAGATCCAGGCTAATGAACAAGGACTTAAAACGAGTGAACAACTTGAGGAAACCAACAGTGAGCTAGGGGAATACAAGGAATATTTAATGCAATATAAAATCAATAAACTACAAAAAGATCTTAAACGTTTCTCTCGGGAAGAGTATATCCATACATGCAGGAGGAGTACATATAACAGAAAAAACTTAAAATGAAGAATGGTTCCCAAGGGAGGAGAAAACGGGGATATCTCAAGCTCTGTCAGCGACAAAAGTGATTATGAATATTGACCTAGGAGGAGAGGCAGAGGTAGGGGTTTCTGCCAGGGACCACGCCTCATGTACACCCCCATCTTTTCAGGGTACCCAGGCCAAGGATATGGATGGCCCACGATGTTCTCACCAATGCAACAGATGCAGGTGTTGCAAACCCTCCACCCAATACTCACAAGTTCCACCCCCTTTTTTAGGGAGAGGCAGAGGGAGGGTGAGGGGAAAACAAAGAGGTGCACAAAGAGTACTATGGGAGGACCTAAATCAACGGGTGACCAGGAGCATGTCACAGGACTTTGTCCCAGGAACGAACAAGGATTGACCTTGGTTTGATAGATTACAGGTGATAATGAACGATGCCGCCAGACTGATCTTTAGACTTCCTAGGAGGGCTCATGCCACCCCCCTCCTACGCCAGCTTCATTGGCTCCCGGTCAGGCAGAGAACCAGGTTCAAGGGCCTCTGAATTGCGCACAAAGCCATTTATGGCCAGGCCCCAACCTACATTAAAGATCGACTGATAAGCTATACACCTAGCAGGTCGCTTTGTTCCTCAGAGGCTGGCCTGCTGGCATGTCCCCGTTTTAATATGGCCTCCAAGGGAGGTAGAGCATTCTCAATCTCTATTCCTCAGCTGTGGAACAAGCTGCCGGAGAATCTGCGTAAGGAACACGCCCTCCTCCCATTTAGGAAGAAGTTAAAAACACTCCTTTTTGTGGAAGCTTGGGGCACAACTTAATCAATCTTCTCCCCACCATGCGCTAGGGTAGGGCTCTCTTTCACAGCACTTAGAGACCTGACGGTGATAATGCGCTTTACAAATCACAATTACAATTACAATTATGAACCTGGCAGACCTAACTCTCACAGAACAACAAGAGAGGGTCTTGAACAAAGGTCTGGGTTTTGTCCCTACCAACCTACTGAATAGTTTCCAGCTCAGACAAGAACTAGCGGAATTCTTTAGGAGGATGCAATTGAAAATATTTTTTATGGCTAAGAAGAGGATAGAACACGGATAGAGGATATCTCCTTTCGTCCAAAATCTAACTTCACCCCCCAGATCATGGCACTCCCCCCCAGAGTTGGCTACAATTGAAAAAGCAGTAATACACGAAGTAGAGGAGTTAAACAAGAAGGAAACCAACCCATTTGGAAACCTCTCCAGACTGGAAAGGGAGGCAGTGGAAGAACTAAGACAGAACACCAATCTGATTATCAAACCAGCGGATAAGGGAGGAGCCATAATCCTCCAGACCAAAACAGCCTATGAGAAAAAATGCCTATGGCTTCTATTGGACAGAAGGAACTACAGCATCCTAACTCAGGATCCCACCCCTGAGATAAGAAAAGAGATAGCCACCTTAGTGGATGAAGCAGTGAACAATGATTGGCTATCACAACAGGAAGAGCTCTTCCTCTGTAGAGAGAATACTGTTATCTCATATTCCTATACATTGCCCAAAGTACATAAACCCACCAGACCCCCACCGGGGTGACCAATAGTATCAGGCATTGGCTCGATACTAAAACCAATATCACAGTTCTGTGATTTATTTTTTAAACCTCTGGTACAAAAAATGGAGGCATACCTGAAAGATACGATAGATGTCCTGAGCCTTGTAAAAGGCATGGAATTTGACCCAACCAGAGAATTCCTGGTCGGTTTAGACATGGAATCTCTCTACAGCAATATACCACAGAGAGAAACCCTACAGTTTTAGAGGACATACTATATGCATAGGATTGGACATATCATACCCCGAGATCTTTCATACTGAACCTAGCAGAAATAGCACTGAGCAAAAAAAAATTGAATTCCAGGGCACCATCTACCTGCAAATCCATGGTACGTCTAAGGGTAGTGCTTTCGCTCCGAGCCTGGCAAGGCTGTATGTGGCAGCCTTTGAACAGGAGTATATCTTTGCCCAGGGAAGTCCTTGGCACATCCAGATTAAACTCTGGTGCGATTCATAGATTATGTTCTCCTTATTTGGAAAGGAGATGAAAAATCGATCAACCACTTCCTAGACTGGCTGAATAACCGCAACCCCCTACTACACTGTACATCCACCATCACACAGTCTAAACTACCATTCTTAGATCTGGTGATCATAGCAAGGGAGGGTAAACTGACCACGCAGGTTTATCATAAACGACTGACAAAAATTACCACCTATCATTCAAAAGTTTCCACCCCAAATCCCTTAGAGAGAACTTGCCTGTCGGACAATTCCTCCGACTGAGGAGAAACTGCTCAGACCCTAGGGATTTTAGGAAGGTATTGAATCGACTCTCTGACAAACTACAAGAAAGAGATTATCCTGAAAGCGTGATAAAAAAGTCAAGAAGAGAGCATCCAAATGCAATAGTGATGCCCTATCGGAAAACAATGAGAAACCAGAGATGACAAACATGATCTGTGTCACCACGTTTAATACAGCAACGAGCAGTATAAAACGCATTATAATAAAAAACTGGTGCATTTTGAACTCCAATGGTCTTAATATCGATAAACCATTGTTCTCTTTTAAGAGAAGTGCGAACATGAGACCTGCTAGTATACACTAGAACCTCGGCAGGAGACACCGGGACAACAAAGACTCTGGGAGCTTACACCAGTGACAGGCCACACTAGGTGTGGTTCATGTGATGTATGCAACCTGACCAAGGAGCCCAAATGCATTGACGTAGGATTGAAATATCACTGGGTTCAGAAGAAACATACAAACTGTAACACAGAGAATGTTATTTACCTGATTAGATGCCCCTGTGGATTGTTGTACATAGGGATGACAACTAAAAAAATAAAAGTACGGATCATGGAACAAAGGAGCAACATCAGATGTCCGAAAGCTATGACGAAATTCAACACAGATTACTTGGAGAAACAGCACACGATGGATGATATGTTTTGGACAGTGCTAGACAAACCAAAAATCCCGAGCACAGTCAGAGATTCCAAGAAGTATCTACTACTATGAGAACAGAAATGGATATACAGGGTCCGTAGCAATGAGAAAGGCCTCAACAATGACATCCTGTGGAATTTACTGAATAGATTGTGACCCCTAATAAGACCCCATTTACTTACCCCCCCTCCCAGTTCCCTGAAGGGAGGTTGAAAGTTTAGTGAAAATTGGTGGGTTTGGGCTAGATCAATCGGCCTGATATCCTCCCCAATGATAACTCAACATCAACTGTAGAACAACCCCAGAGTAAGGTGGGGACTTATGAAAATATGCCATAAAAGTGGAATTTACTTTAAGGAACATAATTAGAGCATTGTAAGAGGAAATGTATCAATGTTCCATATAAATTGAACCATCTATACTCCCATTTGTCTTGTAGCATATTGGCGCACCCATATGGTGGGACATCCACTCGAAAATGACGAAAAATTGGTCCCCTCTAAACACAATGCACCCAATGATTGAGGATATGCTACAATAAAATTATGAAACATGAAAAATAAATAAATAGTAACCCTGTTTCTCACTTGGTAACAAGAATGGTGCCATCATACATAAAAAAAGACCATTTCTTATTTAGATGGCATCCAAATTTGATTGAAAAAACGGGGGCGCGTCTACAAAAACGCCCCGTTAGCATATACACAGGTTTCACTGTATTACTAATAACACCATCTATACATTAGATGTTATTCATACCCAATATGGCAGGAGACTGGGGACGCGATATGGAAGATGTTCCAGAGCATTAACATGGGCTAGCCAACCACGTGATCACTACAGGGGATCACATGATCACGATGGGCACGTACAGAAGGGAGGCTGTGGCATAGGGCCGGCACCTTCACGGCATGCGGAGAGAATGAAAGCAGCGGAGGTTTCACCTTGACAAAGTAAGGAGTGGGGGGAAGGAGGACCATAGCCAAGGCGACCAAAGAGGCCCAAAACAGAGGGTGTGTGGAAAGGTGCCCTAAGAGAAATGACCCTTTTACCTTTGAGATTTACTCACCGGCAGAAGTAACGCCAGGTGACCTTGTAATCATTTCGATACTTTTCGTTTTTTCTTCTGTGACCAGTGTTTGACTACAGGGAGCGGCTCTCACTCCCACACCTATTCGAGCAATTACATCTGTGAAACTCAGTAAGTTCTATCACTATAAAGATATTTCATGGGTGTCCACCCCAATAATAACTTTTTAGCAAGCCACTGATGGTGAATTGATGCATGGTCTCTTTTAAAGGTAACAATGCGGGTTGCAGCACAATATAAGGATGCCACCTCAGGGCCACCTAGAGGTACACCTAAACTAGGTGACTAGTCAGCCATATCCACAGTATGGTAACAGAAAGGGAAACAATGAGTGTGTGGCGTGATAGTGTTTGTGTTCAGTATTTGCATTATGTTTTGTTTGATATAACACACAGAGAGTCATATCTCTCATATGTGCAAATTGTCCATGGTCATGATTATTATATTTCCATTTACAGGTATTGCCGCAGAGTGTATAGAAGCCCCCAGACCAGAATGGGTCAGATCTCAACATACCAGCAAAGGAAGGTAGGAGAGTAGGGGAATTATGGGATCTTAGGTACTGGCGAAAGCCGGAAGACCCTTTTAGGGCTAAAACAAATTGGCTGAAACATGTTGGCAGACATGCAGATAGGAGGGGTGTAATTCACCCCAACACCACCATCCTATAGACATTTTAATCCTGACCAGGAAGTCCAGGAATTAAACTTACAGCAGATATTCCTGAGACAGTTTTAATTCAAATCTCTGCATTACAATTCTTTTCTGCGTCCTGGAACTCTTCGTTTGCATTGTCTTCCCATTCCCTTTTGCTCCATCCCAGGTGTTTGTCTGCACAGGGGTGTCGACAGAAAGCCCAATGATAAAGCATTCCACAATTTGTGGGTGAGGGCAGTTTTCAAAAACAAAGTGTGTACCATACACTACATTTGTTATAGGTTTCTCTGTTCTCCTACTCCTCTTTTGTATGTTTGCAGCTAATCTTGCCAGCAGAAAGACAGTTGGAATATATGTAATGGGTATGTGGTCACCAATATGGTATTGTTTAGATCAGAATACAGGAATATACCTGGGCCTTCTAATCCAAGTGGTATAAAACCCTACATCACACATGTTACTGTGAATCTACATCCATTCCATTACAGGCCATATGACATGTAATTCATATAAGTGATACTGGCCCCCAATACAAAAAATAGTGCGCCTTTAAAGTACTCCTCCTACTCATCATTGGTACCATTTATTGCAGTAGAAAATCACAAGTTATGCTCTATCACCCAGCCTCAAAGCTCTTGTACTGCCCACTATAGAACGTTCAAGTTTGGGCAGCAGAGCATTCCCTTATCTTATTCCCAGACTACTGGACAGACTCTACCTTGAAATTTAAAATACAAAAGAATAAGGACTCAATCACGTCCCCTTTTAAACTCGGAACCACACTCTTTATATTTAATATTGCCATGCTTTGAAAACCAGCAAAAAATGCATAGCCACCTCATCAAACCCAGTTCTTTGCTTACAACTAAATGTTATGCCAACCTTACCAAGGCCCAGGTCTTGTCTTATTGCCGGTATTTGCAAAACTGATGATAAATATAAATGACAACTACACACTTGATATGACCTTCAAAGTCAATGTAAACTGTAATTGTTGAATATGATAAAGTATTAATCAGTAGGAACCTGCAACCCCACTAATTAAAATTTACTTTAATGGCCGAATAGTAATAAAGTTTGCATTACATGTTTTAGGTTGCAAGATAATCAGAAGATTACAGGTAGCTCCCATCCTGCATTCCCTTAACTTAACTACTGAGGCTTTTCCACCCCATTGCTGACCCCTTTTTGGCTATTTGGAGTATTTCGTGTTTATGCCTCCAGAACGTATTTTCCACATAAGGTATCCATGCCGAATTTGTGTCCTTTGTTCTCCAACAACATAGTGATCTTGAAGGTACCCAGGGTTTGTGAATTCCCATGGGAGACATCCAAGAAGATAGCCAAAATATAGCTACATTATGAGGATTTTGAGAAAAATGGGAAAAAGGGCTGCACAAGAAAGTGTCTTTTTCCCTATAAATGGTATCAACAAAAGGAAGGTTTGCTGTGATAAAACCACCACCTTCCCAGCTTTCAGGAACAAGCAGGGCCAAATCCTATTTTTTGTGCTTTCAACCTGCTTTGAGTTTGTGGTGGAAACAGGTGTGAAACCCATGGGTCATTCCAGAAAGCTGTACATTTCTGGAAAAGAAGACAACATTCTGAATGCAGCAAGAGGTCATTGTGTGTAGATCCCTAAAGGTTTTACCAAAGAAACTAACTGTTGAAATAAAAAAATATTGAAAATGAATAGGAAAAACAGCAATTTGTGACACCACTTTTATCGGTAACTGCTTGTCACAATGGCCGATTTACAAAAGCAAGATACTGTTACATCTGCTAGACCATTCAGATCATTGGGGGTATTTAAGGTTTGTAGGTTCTCCAAGAACCCCAGGTACACAGTAAAATATTAAAAGAGAAAAATAGGTATGAAAAAACTTATGTATTTCTGAAATATACATCAGATACTGAGTTTAGGAGCATTGTTTATGTGTACATCTCTGAATTTATGGGTACCCCTACAAGCATGTGATTCAGAAAACACCAGCTTACATTTAAAAGGCACAAATGCAGGAAAATCAAATTCGTAATGACAAATGTTCCACTATTGTGTAATTCCACATGTCTTCCGATAAAAATGATACCTTGTGTGTGGCTGGACCAAGTGTCTGCAACACAATACACCCCAAAACTCAACCTGGAAACATCATATTTTACCCAGCAGAATTCATGCTTTTTTACAATTTGGATTGCCGCAGAATTTGGGCCCTACCTCTATCTCAGCTGTCACCCAGGAAAACCTCCCATACGAAGACATTTTTTAAAACTAGATAACCGTGGTTTTTCAAGGTTGTGTGACTTGTGTGGTTCCAATGATTTTCCTTTTTACCCAGAAGCCCTTACAAATTTCAAACTGTGCCTGAAAACACACATTTTCCTCACATTTCTGTGATGGAAAGTTCTGGAACTTGGGAAATCACAAATGTTCTTTCAACCAGTACCAAGTCTTCCGATAAAAATGGTACCTCACTTGTGTGAGTGGGCCTGTACTGCCCACAACAGGAAAAGACCCATAGGCAACATGGACACCTCAATTCTTTCCACCCCGAAACCTACCCTTTTCTGCAATGATGGTGGCTTCAGAATTTGGGCCCTAGCTCAGCCGGCATGAAGCAAAACATACTAAAGCTGCACATTTCTGAAAACTAGACACACATGGGTATCTAGAGTGGCACGACTTACATGGCTTTCACCAGGTTTTTTTTTACCTAGAAGCCCTTGCAAATTTCAAACTTTGCCTAAAAATTGACAATTTCCTCATATTTCTGTGACAGAAAATTCTGGAATCTGCAGGTAGCCACACATTTCTTACCACCTAGGGTTCCCCTCAGCTTCTCTATAAAAATGGTGCCTCACTTTTGTGGGTGGGCGAAGTGCCGTTGACAGGAAAAGGCCCAAAACGAAACATGAACAGATCACATTTTTCTAATGAAAACACAACCCTTTTCTGCAATGTTAGTGGCTGCAGAATTCATCTGGCAACCAGAGAAACCTGTCAAACATGCACATTTCTGAAAACAAGATAACCAGGGGTGTCTAGGGTGGCAACGCTTGTATGGCTCTCATCAGGTTTTTTTTACCCAGAAACCCCTTGCAAATCTAAAACTTCTTCTAAAAATTCACAGTTTCCTCATTATTCTGTGACAGAAAGTTCTGGAATCTGTGGGAAGCCACAAATTTCCTACCACCAAGTTTCCCGATAAAAATGGTACCTCTCTTGTGTGAGTGGGCCTGTACTGCCTGCAACAGGAAAAGACCCATAGGCAACATGGACACCTCAATTCTTTCCACCCCGAAACCTACCCTTTTCTGCAATGATGGTGGCTTCAGAATTTGGGCCCTAGCTCAGCCGGCATGAAGCAAAACATACTAAAGCTGCACATTTCTGAAAACTAGACACACATGGGTATCTAGAGTGGCACGACTTACATGGCTTTCACCAGGTTTTTTTTTTTTTACCTAGAAGCCCTTGCAAATTTCAAACTTTGCCTAAAAATTGACAATTTCCTCATATTTCTGTGACAGAAAATTCTGGAATCTGCAGGTAGCCACACATTTCTTACCACCTAGGGTTCCCCTCAGCTTCTCTATAAAAATGGTGCCTCACTTTTGTGGGTGGGCGAAGTGCCGTTGACAGGAAAAGGCCCAAAACGCAACATGAACAGATCACATTTTTCTAATGAAAACACAACCCTTTTCTGCAATGTTAGTGGCTGCAGAATTCATCTGGCAACCAGAGAAACCTGTCAAACATGCACATTTCTGAAAACAAGATAACCAGGGGTGTCTAGGGTGGCAACGCTTGTATGGCTCTCATCAGGTTTTTTTTACCCAGAAACCCCTTGCAAATCTAAAACTTCTTCTAAAAATTCTCAGTTTCCTCATTATTCTGTGACAGAAAGTTCTGGAATCTGTGGGAAGCCACAAATTTCCTACCACCAAGTTTCACGATAAAAATAGTACCTCTCTCGTGTGATTGGGCCTAGTGCCTGTGAAGGAAAGAGACCAAAACGCAATGTGTAGACATCAACATTTTCTGTAAAAAAAAAAAAAAGACCTCTTTTGGCAATGATGGTAGCTGCAATATTTGGGCCCAGGTTTGGCAGCCACCCAGGGAAACCTATCAAACCCAGACATTTCTGTCTGTGGTGGTGTGCCTCACATGGATCCCACTATTGTTTGTCACCTACAAATCCCAAATCTTGCCTAAAATTGCACATTTTTCTTGCATTCTTGTTACATAAACTTCCAGGATCTGAAGGGATTCACAAAATTCCTAATACCCAGAGTTCTCCCAACTGTTCCAATAAAAACGCTACCTCACTTGTGTGGATGTGTCTAGTGCTTGCAAAAGGAACAGACTAAATAATGGGGCCCAGGGTGGGGGTGAATCACAGGCTTATACCCAGGGGCACATCCCCCCCCAAAAAAAACAATAATAATAAAATCCCTGGTGTCTACTGGGTTTTCTGCCCCCTGGGGGGGGGGCATATTGGGAGTGAACATCCTATTTACCCCCAGGAGGCCAGAAATATTTATGGGATATGGAGCAGGGGGGATCACAGGCCCATGTCCAGGGGGCCAGCTCACCCCAAAGTAATACAATTGCCTAAAACAATCCTGGTGTCTAGTGGGCTTTCTGCCCCCTGGGGTGCCATACTGAGGGGAGTACACCTCCATTCATCCCTCCAGTTGGGCAGAAAGACTTGTGGGACACAGGGCAGGGGGGGCACAGGCCAGTAACGAGGGGGGGTGCTCACCTGCAATAAAGATCCTTTTGCCTAGTAAGTGGGTCCCTGCTTGAGGTTCTCCGTCCTGATACATCCCCCATCCAACTCAGTGCTCGGGCGGCTGGGATATGCCCCCGAGCACCGATTCAGTGAAAGTGAAATGAGGCAATCGGCTCATCTCACTTTTACTTCGAGTGTAAATGGCGCCATGCCAGCCAATTGTCATTTCAACAACAAAAAAGGCCTTACACAGCAGCCCGAACTCTAAAATTAAAAAACGAAATCCCATGGTTCGAGCACCAGAGGGTTATTTGAAGCCCTCCCCAGCATCGACCAAAGGCTGACAGACGCACTGGGAAGGGAGTGCAGGCATCGGTCAGTGGCCGACACCCGCCCTTAAAAGGTTAATAGTATATAAGTAGAACACTGCTGTCCGAATTAAAAAACAAACTTTGTCATTCCTTTCAGAGTCCTCATCACACTGGGTTAAATTGAACTTTTATTAAAATCCACACCTTAAACTGTTGAAGTACAGGTGACCATTCATGAAAAATAAACAGTTCCTTTTATACTTCTTGTAGGCATAGATTCATATACAAACGTTCCATGGGTTTCATGGATACATTTACAGCCAAATGTTTTTAGCAGGGCTGTGGGAAGAGACACACAGTTCACTATGACTATAGTAGCCTTCTACATACAGCAAGCAGATAGCAGAGCTGTGGCCCAATCCATTCTAGTATTAGCACATGGAGTGCTAAAAGTATAGATGCTAATGATGCATCATGTATATCTTTTCATTGAGATCATCTTTTGAACCACAAGATACTTAGAAAGGGTGAGAGGAACAAAGAGCACAAACTTCAATAGTTAAATTACAACAAATTTTATTTGCAGCTCTGCACTCAACTTCTTGTAACCCAAGGACACTACCAAAGAGAAAGGGTAAATGCTGAATTCCCTGCACAATCTTTGGAAAAATGTCTAAAACTGTTACCAACTAATCAATAAAAAGATATGCTCAGTCATCAGGGAAGACTTTGCTTCCACATTAGCAAGTTATTTCAAAACCATTGGAAGGTTATCACCACTATTTTTATCAAGGGAATATTGACTAGCTTTACAATTTTTCAGGCTTGTAGCATAGCCAGCTCTAAAGGTATTTTAATTGGATTTCATTTCCACATATATAAACATTAACTGTGCACTATTTAAAAAGGCAATTATTTTAGGCCAACACTGGCCATTCTTTAATGATGTTTATTTGCTTATAGAAATATGAAATTTAATGAGTTAGGGTTTTAATATCCTTTTTAAATTGATAACATATTTCTCGTAACACAAAAATTCCCTATTTTTTTTAGGCAATGTATAAGTATTTACGCACCTATAGAACTTAAGACAGTTGCAAGAAAATGGTTTATTTATCAGGGTGGATAGTAGTCCGTCACAAGAAATAAAGTCACTAACCTATTAGGTCCAGGCAAGCGTTTCAGTAATATAAACCTGAGCTCAACCCCTGGTAGCTATGTCACAGGTCAGACAGGCTTATGTGTGAAGCATTTAGAAATACCAAAACAGTTAAGTCAAAACAAAAACACAACACAAAAAATAATAAAAATAGAGAAAACAGAATAAACAAAATTACACCCCAAAAAAATCCAATTTGGGGAAACAGGCATAATTTTTTTAATATTGAAGGCAAAAAGTGAAGTTCAACCAATAGTCTCTGTTTACAATTGACTGGGCTCAAGAGGCGATTTCAGGCCAACCATGATGAAGCATGGATCGGATACACAAAATGGGTTTGTTCCGGTCAAATATTTTACTTTCTCACTTAGCATCTCAAGAAATGGAAGCTGAAATCCTCCAGCGGAACAAGGTTGCAGGCTGTATCCACTGAAGTCTCCTCGAAGCCAGATGGCTGCTGGTCGAGGTTATGCTGAAGCCCTTGGTTTTGGCAGAAAAAGCTCAGAGTGGGAGAAATTCAAATGTCAAGGCTAATGAAGTCTTTGTGTAGGATAGATACTTTTCATACTTTCACACAGTCAAAAATCTCCAGTAGGGCAAGCTGAGAAAGTTGCATCAAAATCGGACACCTTCCTTGCGAGGTCCCGCTTACGCTCTGGAGGTCTTGGATGTCCAAAAACTTTCTATGTCCCAACATTTCAGAGTTTGTTGAAAAAGTCCAGTTGAACAGAGATAAGAGTCCCAGGTCCTCAGGCATTGCACTTAGGGGTTAGGATTTACTCAAGCCACAACTCAGGCAATCAACAGGGTCCAGTTCCAGTCTAGAGGCAACTGGTCAACTGCTCTTTGTAGAAAAATGCCTCTTGCAACTTGTGATGTCCCTGTAGTCACAGAGGAGGACAGCTAACAGACCCCGGAGTCCACGTCTTTGTCCTGGGTACAAGTGGGAGCAGGTCCAGCTCTTCAGCTCACCTAACAAGTCTCAAACAGCAGTTTCAATTCTCAGTAGCCAGTGGTGCGGGGTGACTCTTGGACACTCGCTAACCAATGAGGAAAAGTTCCAGGGGGGTAACCCTAATCATTTTTCCAGCACATCCTGTTTGGCTTTCTGCAAACTGACCCAGAATGCACAATTCTAAAGGGAAACCAGAACGGAACAGGCTTTCTGCCCCTGAAGGGAGCCTGTGGCCCAGCAAGGGGTGTGTTTAGGGAAATGAGTAATCCCCTCCAAGTGGCTACAGAGGGCCTAAAGAACAAAGGCCTTCCCTTACTCAGGCCTCCTTTTACACTTAACTGTGAATGGGCAGGCGTCACATTTGTCCCTTTGAATGTAATGAAGTTCTTGGTACTTCCACATCTGCCCTTTTATTTTTGCCCACTTTTTCCCCTTTTCAAGCCGAGCCTAGGCAGTGCATTTGCTGTCTGCAAGACATGTTGTATCTCTTCTGCGGTGTTTTAGCACGCCCTTGGAATGCCTTTGGTTGTTTTTTTGTGGCATTCTGAAATGCTTGCTTTTTATTGGTCTGTTAATGCAAGTGACCCTCCTTTGTGTGCCTCGTTCCGCCCATTGCAATTTCACTAATGGTTTCTTTTGGTTGTCCCGGAGGAGAGGCAGTGCCAGGCGGACGGGGGCTGTGCAGGGGCCGGGCGTCGCTCTTCAGCATTCATGTTTCTTTTGTTTTCAGAGCTTCCCCTGTCGTTACTCCTCGTCACTCCCCCTGCGCATTCACATTTCCTCATGGTCGTCCCAACAGCGCAGTTCCCAGCTGCTCCTGCTCGTTTTTACTTTCCAACAGGGTGCTTGGACTGGCAGCCTTTTCTCTCTCAATTGGCCGGTAGTATTTTCACTGGATAAGATTTGTTATCGTCCTTCTTTAGTCGAGCCAGTACCAACGGAAGAGGGAGGCATGCTGTCTGGTAAGTGCCGAAAAACCGCAGCCATTTACTGAAAATAAACAGGACTGGGTTGTTCCCTTAAACATGCTCACCATAACAATGTTATGGCCATAGCGGGAGGTATGTCAACAGTCTTCCCACCCCCGTACCTGGGAACTGGTATAGCCCTTTGTCGGGAATCGTTTGGGACCGTCCATTCTTGTTGCTCTGAAAAATGTAGGGGTGGTTCAAAGTGTTATTTCTAACTGTATTTCATAACCGTTGCTGTTAATGCGAAATAAAACTGCTGTTATAACTTTTGATCCTACAGCTAGAGCAACAATGCCTGCTCTGCGCTTGCAGCAAGAGTCCACGTGACACCCTCCTTAAACCCATGTGAATGGAACTCTCTCCCCTGGAGGCAGAGCTAGTGAGGCTCTTTCGCTAAAGTCGGGCTTAACGCTGCACCGCTGAACTTTTTGTCTTTTTAACTTTTTATATAACGTTGGCCATATAAAACTGAGTTTGAAGGGATGGTAGTATCTCCGAGGGAGGGGGTTCTCGCCTTACTAACGTTACATCTATTTCCAATAATATTTGACCAAACGTTACAATAGTGGCTCTGCCCCTATATGAAAACAAAGTTGCTTGTCGTTTGCTTAAACAAATCACATCACTGCAACCTGATGAAAAATGTCAGCATGCCAAGTATCAATAACCACAAGGTTGAAATCTAATGAAATTATCCGCATAAGACACGTTGCGCATTTTGGTTAGCAGCCGGGGCTATGGGAGCAGTAGTTTTGGGAGGGGTGTGGGGCATTGGTTTTATTTTATACACGTGGTGAGCAGGGAGTAGGAATAGGATATATAGGTCATCATGTCTTGATGAATGTAAATCCACTCTTGTGACTACCAGATGACTCTTTGTTACATGGAAACCACTTTAGCTTTTCTTTTTTAGGTCGAGACTACAAGACTTGTTCCAAAAGACTTATTGTGGGCCAGAGCTGCCGGCTTTGGAGCTGGGGAACCACGTTCGAGTCTCAGCGTCGGCTCAACATCCTGTGATTCTGGGCAAATCACTTAATCTACCGGTGCCTACCAAAAATGACTGTGTCCTTGTGTAACATAACAGGTGCTCATGTAAAGCACATTCAATACCTCCCACAGTATAGCATCTTTACCATCTCTCTGATTAGCTGCCTTTTGTCCATCCACTGCTCACTTTCAGCAAACAACTTTTTAGTTCTCGCTTACATGAGCATGCAATAGCACATGTACTCTCGCATGCAAGACTTTTATGTTCAGCAATAGGTTTGGAACCCGCCCATTGCTTACCATTCGTTGGCATCATTGTCACTCTTCTTTGCTGCCTTCTAATTGGGAAGTACTTGCCATGTGCCACTTTTTTTCTGTGGCGCATGGACGAACACAGATTAATTTACCTTTATTAGTGTCCCTCTGCTGTCCATTCACTGCTTGCGCTGGTATTCAGTTACTATTTGTTTTATCCCTCCCACCCTCCATTCGTTTTGCTGTTATGCCACCTATCCACCCTCCCGCCTTTTACCCATTGCCCCCACTTGGCTGAATTCCTTTTTGTAGGCTAAATAGACAACATAATCAGCTGTTACTATAAAGATGCAACATTAGTTACAAGATCACATGGTGCAGTGCACACCTCAAATTGTAGCCCTTGTGGGCATCTGGGTGTCTCTGATGTTCAAGTGAAACTTCAGCTAATGGAGGCATATGCTGCCACTATCAATCACAGCTCAGAGTACTTTCACTCTGAGCCACAATTTCTTATATACATTGGTGACCACATCTAATACTCACTCTGCTTGTGTTGTGGGACAAATCCCTCCCCCTCACTCAGACTGCACGTAGTCTGCTTATACACCTGCAAAAAACAGATATGATTGTGCACCACAGTTTTCTCTGCTGCAAGCGTGTACCCAACGTTAAGTTGTCCCGGCAATGAGACCCTTGCCTACAGACATTGCCAATCGATTGCAGATTAGTTGATGATAGAACTTCTGCCTTGGGTTGAGCGGCTACTATTTCTGAAACTGCTGCATTGCATAATTAATAGCTGTACTTCAGCATACCAGAGGATTTTTGAGGCAACCCTTATAATAAATTAAACCTGCCAATACTTTTAGACACATGATTGTAACTTTTAATGGGAAGTGTTTTGTAGACATTTTCCAATTGATTGATGGATTTGTTGATGATAAGACTGTCAACAATAGTTATTTGTTTGCTGATTGTGCAACATAATAATCAATTCTTAGCATACCATAGGATTAATGTGTTTTATCTTTGCTATAAATCAAACCTCCCAATTATTTTAGCACATGGTGAGAACTTTGATTCGATGCTTGATCAAGTTTGCCATTTAAGTCTGTTGTTCTGCACTTTACAGTTTCTATACCATCCACAGTTTGGATCTTTTCAATGAAACACACGTTATTCCTCTATCCTGAGCTGTTTCTTCTGATGTCTCTGTTTCTTCTCTCCTCCTCCCTGGGTTCCTGTTTTATCTACCGCTTCTTCTCCCCCCTCTCAATAGACAGAATGAAATAAAGGCTCCATGACGAGGCCAGAACTGACAGCTTTTTTCTAACATCCTGCTCTCCACCTGCCCTTCTGTTCACCACCCCCACCTCATTGCCAAATCCACTAGCTCGCCCATAGACGAGACCTATTGGCTTTGCCAGTGCTTATTTATTTTTCACATAAGAAACCAAAGAAATGTTTTTCTTTCCCAGACACAGCAGAGCACAACTTATACATAATCAATAATTCATCTACATCGATCCGCTCCATAATTACCACATTTCATTCCTGATTAGGTGCAACAGCCAGCTAATAAATATTAATTAATTACGTTTAGGATAATATAGCTTATACTGTAGCAAGACAAACATAATCAATATCTCATCTATACCTTTATTCTAGTTATGTATCATAATGTATTCCTTCATCCCTTAATCCTACCTGATTAAATGCAAAAACCAACACATAAGTAGATGACAACTTAGAGTTAGGATAATGATCTTATACCCCTGCAACAGCTATCCTCATTCTTGCCATGTCCCTGAGTTTTCTCAATTTCCAGTTGTCTGTATCAATTCTGTCAGTGGGGCCCATATCATGGCTCCACGCTTCCTTGCTTTCCAACACTTGCACTCATAGAAACTTATGTCTAGGTTGTACATTGATAGCAGTGTCGCACTCCATTCATGCAGAGTTGGGGATTCAGTGCTCAGTCATGCTATTGCTGTGCACATAGATCTGACTGCCGTGACCATAAAATCAAATGTATGTTTGCCCCTTTGTACACCGTACCCCATCCTCTATTCCGAGCAGTATCAGCTGAGGACAGATCTCCACCTGTATCCCCAGGGCCATATTGGTAAAAGCCCTTTCTGAATTAATAAGTATCACATGCTCCTCATCCTTCCCATCCAGTCACCAGGCCTAAGCAATTGTGTCCCTTCTCTGAGAGCAGTTTTCATTCCTCATTGAGATCAAGCACTGGTGGGGCAGCTGCTGGCAGGCTAATGTAAATTGGCCTCCAGGAGCTTCAGGCAAGGAAAATGCAACTTTCTAAGTGTTATTTTCCCTAAATATTTCTGAAAATCTAACTTTGCCATTGAATTATATTTTTAATAAATATTACAAATTGTGGTTGAACTATTTTTCTAGATTGTCTCAAACAAGGGGCAGCAAATCTAATATTTTTATCTGCACTCCAGTGTTCCAGTGCCTTCCATAGTGAAAATAGCTTTTGGGAGATAGTTACTGTAGGGACATAGTGACATTACATTTCTATATATTCCACTTTTAAATTCCATGCACCATACCTTGAGTGCTATAAGGCCTAAATAGTGGAGACATATTCGTATTTCAAAGGAAGATTTTTCTCCTATCAAAAGGGTTATTTTGATAGGTCGGACTGCAGGTTTACACTGAAACAGTCAGGCTAAAATGGTAGGCCTGATCCATGTTTTCCTTCTCATATTAGTGTATGGCCTAAAAAATGCTTCAGTCCACAGATGACATTTAACTTTCCTTGCCCTGGGCACATCTCTACACCATATACTGTAGGAAAAATTAAAAAGAATCAAAATTCGACTTGCAAACCATATTAGAATTGCACCTTAGTGTGCATTTAAACTGCTGCAGAAATATAATTTTCTAATAATTAATCACTACTAATGACAATCTGCCTTGGGTTTCAAACATAAAATGCACTTTAAACATGACATGCAGACATTTGGTGCTGAAAAATGAAAACACCAGGCTTTGATATTCAACTAGACGCTTTCCCTTTAATAAATCATGCTTTGTAAAAATGTGAAAACGTGCAAATATAATTTATATTTAATGTGGCTAGTTTAGATTCTGCCTCAGCTATAGAATGTGTTTTTTTAACTTACAATAATTATTAAACACATGTGCAGCAGGAACGTATAGTTTGTTCTAAATTACCATGACATTTAAAACATTTAAAGCAATGACAGCTAACTAGAATTAATGGTTTACAGCTTGCTTGGTAAAGCAGAATGTGCCTTCATTTGTGAAATAAAGACACTTCACATAATTTACAGCATGTAACCGTGGAGCCTTATCATATTAGTTGCTGGTAAAATGTTTCATTTAAACAGAGCCTCATTCATTTCTTTGCCATAGAGAACAGAATGCACACATACTGCAAAATGTATTAGCATATTATATCCTGCTTAAATAATAAGTTTCTCTTGCAGCTAATGTAATGTGTTTAGATAAAATAACACATTTCTTTAATAGAAGGTTAGGAAATGAATTAATTTTAAATAAGATTCAAAATGTGCTGTGAGAACAAAGCAATAGCTCGCCTGATGAATGACGTGGACAGGAGGAAGGGGGAAAATGTGCCTTTTGGAGAATGCTGGATTTCCATTGGAGGAGATGAAAAACAGGTCACATACTTTCAACAACATTTTACAGATTTATAAACGCGTTCCTAGTCTAGGAGTTTTCAGAGCAGAGAGCAGACTTAGATGCAGAACTGAAGAGAGCAGAACAGATTTAGCTGGGATGAGGGCAGATCAGATGGAGCTGGACAGATTTGCATGCAGGAGAGCAGATGATAGGAAAGATTTAGTACGAAGGAGAGGGGAGGCAGAGCATAAAATGACAGGCTGTGTGTTCCATTTGACTTTCATTAAAAACCCAAGCTTTATGTTTTTACTAATTGGCTTTGCCAAGGCTTTCTTGCTCTATGCTTAAACCTCACTTTATGAGAAACTCTGCGATTATTAATTATAGATTTTAGCTTCATGCTAATCTCACTCTTGCCTTTATTTTTGAACTCTTCATGGGTTCTGACTGCCATCATTTTCGCCCCATTTCTTAGAATAGGGATTCTTTCCTTTATGGAACGCGCTGTATTCACATTATAATATGATCTGCACTAACTTTATTTTTCTATTGTCAATTCTGTAACCTGCTTGATATTTGACTAATGAATAAAGATTCAGAATAATATAAAAACTTTAATTAGAAAAGAAAACCCTTTAAAACTACTCACAATCCTCATTATTGACGAAAATATTTATTTGTATTTGATTACTTGCTTGTGTTAATGAAGGAGCTCTTTTGGTCAAAATACGGATGGCCAAGATTCGTCATCTTGATAATAGATATTGGTGTGGAAAAAGGGTAATGGTGATTGAAGGTAATTGTGCCACATTTACCATATTTTCCAAAGAGAGATTTCCACGCTCATGATACTATGGCCTTTAAGGAAAGTTGAATATACCAATTATGATTTAGCCACTTTATCATATTTTAGGAGTCACAGCACATGCACTGGGGCCTGATTAGCAGTGTCCCAGTGCCGGGAGTCATAAAACAGCACAATCAGTCGACAAAATGAGGTGACCACTCAAAAAGAGGCACTGTCTCACAACAGTTCCCTTCTTCATGAAGTAATATTTTAAGTCATGTATACTGAAAGCCCCTTCAGCAGTGCCATTTGTTGCCAGCCATGGTTTACATTATAGTGCAATGGGTTAGACTATCATCTTTTCTAGATCATTGTTTAATAAGTTAACTAGTTCTTGCACAATTATCACAAATTGAATTCAGCAAGAAACCATTGCAAACAGACATTTGGATGGCCTTCCTTTTTTGCAATTGTAAGGAAATGCCTCTTTTTACATGTTCACCCCCACATTTGTGGACTGATGCTGCTGGTTTTTCGACTCTGAAAGTGCACTTAGGCCTGCTAACCTGACCTCAGTGCTCAACCCCTTGCAAAGTGTATTTCGAATTTGGCTACCCCCAATTCGCAAGTAATGACTTACCTGTAAGTCCTTAGTATATGGTAGCCAGGGTATCAAGGGCATGTAAGGCAGAGAGTCCACACAAGGCTGCAGCACTGATTCTGCAACCCTGTGTTTGACAAAGTACAAAATGGCTCTCAGCCTACCACGGCAGACTGGAAGGGCGGTGTTTACACTGCCAGTTTAACTTTGCCATTCAAATCAATGGCAAAGCCCCATCTTCCCTTAACACTATATATAGGTCGCCCCTAAGGAAGGCCTATAGAGCCCTAAGGCAGGGATCTGTATATTGATAAGTGAGGCGTGTATGGTTATGTATGTCCTAGCAGCAAAACTCCTTAAATTGGCGTTTTGCTGTGGAAAAGTTAGTAGTCCCATTGGCTAATAGAGGGTAATGGAGGGTTGCAGGCTGGCACCCCAGTGTGGCTAACATCTGAATGGGGCTACCTGACTAGGTACTCTAAGATATCAAACTAATTGGTTAACTAAACCTGATCTCATACCCAGGTAGAATTTAATATTACTATTAAAGTAAGGCAACTTTTAGAAAGTTCCCACTCTGTGCCCCAGTGATCCAGTAGCCTCACATGGGCTATGACCCACAGACAGCTTTCTGCTCATCTGGTGAGTAAGTGTGGAGGACTCACAGTCTTAGGATCAAAAACAGCTTGTCACAGGGTGAGGTGTTACCTGCCCTTCACAGGAAGCCACTCTGGGTGTTCGCTCAAAAGGCAAGGTTCAAAGAGGAAGCCACCTTTGATGGGTGTTAACACGCCCAAGGGGTTCCCTTTTGTTCCTGAGGGAAGACCAGTGCCCAAATCGGTTTTCCTGTGAGCGTGTAGCCCACTGGTAGCCACACCTCTAGGGTGGGCTACCAAGCTCCTAACATCCGAGGAAGGGTGCCAACATCTTAGGAATGGGCAGAATAGTGCACTCTGTGATTGTTAGGTGCCAATAACAAAGAAGAGGGTATGCAGTTCCTTAAGTGGGTCAATGGACTAGGAGAGAGATATGCAAGTAGTCACACAGTAGCAAGGCTGTCCTATAAATGTAGGCGGGAGGGGGATTCCTCCTTTCGGAACTATGGCCCTCACACACCCAGCCCTCTAGGTGTCATGCTTCATCATTGGGCCTGCTCCTCATCGGGTCGGCGCTGCAATACCCGACGGGCACCCAATGAGGGTCTCTTTAGCGGAGATCTTTAGTTCCTTGCCATATGGTGCCGTGTGGGTGAGGGGCCTAGGAGAGTGTAGATGTGGTGTAGTAAGAAAGTAAGTGATTAAAACAGGTTGGGTAGTCCTAAGTACGACTTTATTCTGGTTGGCTAACCACCTGATTAAAATATGTAAGGAGTGTCGACTATCTGAATTCAATGTATCAGAGTAACTGCGCTCTACTCTCAAGGGGTCGACATGTTTCTTGCCTATATAGTCTGGAGGATCAATGGCAATTCATCAGGACCTAATATTAACTATCTACACACCGTGGTGAGGTGGACGACCTACCTCCCACGTAGTAACTCTGCAGGTAAGGTACCCACAGATGTAGAGGACGACCTGAAGGGAAAATCAACAGTGGAAAGATGTAAAAAGACATTAAAAGCAGCGTTATCGTCGTAACAGCTTATCTCTCTCTTTCTTAAAAATCAATTAAAAATGGTGACCCATATTGTGTGCAAAGGTGGCTAATTTATGTCACACAAAAAGTGATACAAGTGCAGCAAACAAGTAAGTAGTTAAAAAGCTTCCAAATATTGAGCTCTCTCTAGTATAGTAAAACAGTAGCCAAGAAAGCAGTTGGTGGAGAGCAACTGAACTCACCTAAAAATTCTAAGCGACTCGCCTCAACAGTATTGCACGCGTGCGCCTGAACAGTTATGCCACTGCCCTAACTTCTTACCTACAGCACGCCATTGTCTTTAGGGTTGCAGGAGACTCTGTGTTATCAGTAATTCATTTCCTGATTTCTCTGTGCTATTATGTTCCCCTAGGACACAATACTTTATGTGTCTCATGACCCGCCGGATACTGTTGAGGCGAGTCGCTTAGAATTTTTAGGTGAGTTCAGTTGCTCTCCACCAACCGCTTTCTTGGCTACTGTTTTACTATACTAGAGAGCTCAATTTTTGGAAGCTTTTTAACTACTTACTTGTTTGCTGCACTTGTATCACTTTTTGTGCGACATAAATTAGCCACCTTTGCACACAATATGGGTCACCATTTTTAATTGATTTTCAAGAAAGCAAGAGATAAGCTGTCACGACGATAACGCTGCTTTTAATGTCTTTTTCCATTTTTCCCGTTTTTTTTTTTAATTCTTTTTATTTAAACATAAGTGGCACAGTTATTTCGTTCGTTTATACAACAAATATGGAATACATGCGTTTTTCTATAGTACATATCGTGTGTCTTGGCTGTTATTACATTGCTCATATGTTGCTTCATTACATCGGTGCACACATTAGCAGTCTTTACATTAATTCAGTTCCATTTCACAGGTTGCTGTTGGCAATGCACATATTCCCCCCCTGTAGGTGTTCCATCCTCCCCACAGTTTTATCCACTTTTTGGACAACCTCTACGCACATATACGGTCTTCTCCGCCACCATGGCCATGTGCATATCCTTGCACCACTCCATATGTGTGGGTGTGGTGGCTGCACCCCAGTGTTTGGCAATGTTTCTCTTAGCCAGCATCATTCCCAGTGTTGCCCATGTCTGCGCTGTGGAGTTAAGGTCCGTCACCTCCCAAATATTTAATAGGCAACGTTTGGGCTCTGGAGGGACTGGGTTCCCGCTAACTCTTGTGATGGTGTTCATGACTGATTTCCAGTATGACATTATTGCGGGGCAGTCCCAGAGTGTGTGGAAAAGGTACCAATCGCCCCACATTGTCGCAGACAGAGTTGGGTATCGGCTTTTCCTATCTTATTGAGAGTGGTTCTGGTGTAGTAAATTCTGTGGAGTATCTTAAGCTGTATGAGGCGTAGTTTGGATGCAATCGCTACTTCTCTGGGTGATGCTAGTGCTTCTTGCCACTCAGTGTTATCTAGGTCTCCTACCTCCTCCCGCCATTTGTCTCGGAGCCTTTGCATGGGGTCGGGCATGTTGTTGATAATCTTCCGATATGTCATGGAGATTGCTCTTGTATTCATATGCTCCGTTAGTAACCTATCTTCTAGCGGCGAGGCCTCGGGTAGGGTAGTGCCTGGGGGAATTACCGCCTCCAGTGCATGCTTGATCTGGTGGTATCGGAACTGTTCTGTCGGTGCCATCTCGTACTGTGGAGCTGTGTAAAGGGGATCACCTTTCCCTGCACCCAGAGATCCCCCACCTTGGATATCCCTATATTGTCCCAGTGTTTGAAGCCTTTACTCTTACCCAACTGGCCTAACTTATCCGTGACCCAGAGGGGTGTTGCTTGTGTGATCTTGTCCTGCCACCCCAACTTTCTGCGCACTATGTTCCACACCTGAGGTGTATGGTTCGTTGGGTCTGCCAGGGCCCGGGTCTTGTTATAGAGTGCTCGATACAGTCCCTCCTCGCCCAACTCAAGTCTATCAAGGCCATAGGCCGGGTCCGTATGAGGGACATGTAGCCAATGATTAATGACAGTTAGCTGGGACGCCCAATAGTATGTTTGTATGCTCGGGAGTGCGATGCCGCCATCGTACCAGGTTCGGAACAGTTTTGTCATAGCTATGCGAGCTAGTTTATTATTCCAGAGGAGTTTGGTTACTTCTGCTTCTATGGCTCGGAAATAGGACTAGAGGACCAAGAAAGGCGTGTTTTGCAGGGCGTAAAGGAACCTCGGAAGTGCCATCATCTTAAAGAGTGTCGCCTTTCCCAAAAGCGTTAGTGGCAGCGATTGCCAGTATTTAGTGTCTCTTTGTAGCCGTTGCAGGGGAGCTTGGAGATTCAGAGTCATGAAGACCCCTGGATCATGGGTGACGTGGATTCCCAAGTATTTGAAAGTATCCCCAGCTATTTTTACATCACAGCCAGCTGGCAGTGTTGGTGGAGGCCCTTTCAGGACATACAATACTGATTTAGTCCAATTGATTGTGTACCCTGAGTGTCTTCCATATGAGTCACATATGTCTAACATACGAGATAGGGAACGTTTGGGCCAGGCCATATAGAGGAGAACATCGTCTGCATATAGGGATATTCGGTCCTCACAGCTCTCCGTCCAGCGGAGGCCGCGAAGGACAGGGTCTTGTCTTACCCAGGCCGCCAGGGGCTCTAGTATAAGGGCAAAGAGAAGAGGCGACAATGGGCAGCATTGTCTCGTGCCACGGTGCAGTGGGAACTCTCTGGATAAATGCCCATTGGCTACTACATGCGCCATAGGAGTGGTGTACAACAACTTAACCCATGAACAGAATTTTGGTCCGAACCCCATCTTTGTGAGGATGGCAAAAAGGAAGGGCCATTCGACCGTATCAAAGGCCATTCGTGCGTCCAGGGACAATACAATGGCGTCCTCTTGTATGGTATGCTTACGTCCCAGCACGCTATGGAGACGCCTCAAATTTAGGGCCGTATTTCTTCCTGGCATGAACCCCGATTGGTCTGGGTGTATTAATGTAGCCAGGTGCGGTGTAAGTCTATTGGCCAGGGTTTCAGCCAATATCTTGGCCTCGGCGTTGATCAGAGATATGGGCCTGTAGGAGGCGCACTCCCAAGCGGGCTTGTGGCCGTTCGTTGGTCTCGCGGAAGTTCCCCCCTGTCCAGACTGGCCTCATACATAGCTGCGAGGTAGAGCATGAGTGTCGTTGTATTTCGTTTGTACCATTCTATGGGAATACCGTTTGGGCCCAGGGCCTTTCCCGACTGAATAGTACCGATCGCTATCGCTATCTCTTCCGTTGAGAGTTCGGTCTCTAATAATTGGGACTCCTTCTCTATGAGCTTGGGAAGTCGGATATCACGGAGGAAGTCCCCTGCATCCGCTTGTGTTATTTTAAGCGCTGAGGTGTAAACCTGTTCATAGTGATGTGCTAAGAGGTCTACTATGTCTTGGGGGTTCGGTGTAGTTTCCCCCGTGGGAAGCTGAAGTTCCGCGATCCACCTATCTGCCTTCTCTCGCTTGTCAAGCCAGGCCAGTAGCTTGCCGGCTTTATCGCCAACTTCATATATAGAGTGTTGAGTAGCGGAGATTCGCGTCTTCGCTTCCTCCCACAAGTGGTCTTTGTACTCCTGTTTTTTGAGGAGCAGTAAATGGGAGGTGGTGTCGGAGGGGTCCTGCCCTTGGGCCCTCATCAGGTCGCCTACCTCCTGTTCGAGTGTCGCCACTGTCTGGGCTTTTTCTATTTTGTGATTTGCTATAAGTGAGATCGCCTGTCCACGGAGCACTGCCTTTTATGCTTCCCATAGGACGAGTGGGGAGGAGACTGAGGGCGCGTTCTCACTGAAGTAGTGTTTGGTGGTGTCAGTCAGTCCCTTCCAAATTTTCGGGTTCTTAAGGTATCCCGGGTATATAGGGAATATTCGACGCTGTGTTGTGGCGTGCCACGTGTAGAGAGCGCTGACAGGGGAGTGATCCGAGATGCCCCTCGGTAAATGTGTAACGTCGAGGAAATTCTCAACTTCACCTGCCGGTACCAGTATATGATCTATTCTAGATAGGCTGTTATGTGCACCTGAATGATATGTATATTGTCATGTCTGTGGAAAGCGGAGTCGCCAAATGTCTACCAGACCTATAGTGTCCAGAAAATCTGCTAAGTTAGTGTGCGTCTGATGCTGTTGTCGAGGGGGTGTGCGGTCTAGGGTATCGTTCAGTGTTGCATTGAGATCGCCCCCTATAATTAAGTTACCCTGTGGGAGCTGAAGTAGGAATGCGCTGAGCACCGGAAATGCCAGTGAGTGGAGCGCGGGGGGGATATATACCGAAACTATGTTGAGCACCCGACCTTCCCATTGGCATGTCAGTGCCGCGAATCAGCCCTGATCGTCTGTGTATGTGTGTTTTATGACAATCGGGTGTTGTTTTTTAATGAGGATCCCTACCCCCCGGGAGCCGGAGGTAAACTCTGAGTGTACCGTTAGTTTAAAGCCCCATCTGTCAAATGCTTTGCAGGTCATCCCTGTTAAGTGGGTCTCTTGTATCAGGGCTATTGCTGGTGCTTTGCGTTTCAAATATTGTAGGACTAGTCCTCGCTTGAGCTTATCCCGGAGACCATTGACATTCCAGGATATTATAGGTAGGTGCTGCGGGCGTGTTGCCGCTACGTCGGTGGGGTCAGGTGATGTCGCCATGGACAGTGTTGATGATGTGTGCTACACGATACGGATATCTTTGCGGTAATACATGAGCAGTATGTGTAAGTATATGATGTGCCATACAACAAAGGAAAACAAATATATCAACTGAAACAAAACTTCCCTGATGAACCCCTGTCCCCCCCCCTCCCTGCCTCCCTGCAAGACGGTTGATGAACTACCCGCCACCCCAACTTTGCAGAGTGCCTATTTCCCATTACCCGGTACCTTTGTGGGGGGAGAGAGAGCTCCTGCGTTGTCCCCCCGGGGCCATCTTTTAGACTTAGTTACCCTCTCAGCATTGTTTAGTAAGCCCTTGTGAGATGTCGGAGGCCCCCAGTACATACAGCGCCGCGGGGAGGACCAGCGACGGTCAGGCCCGAAAGTCCCACTGATGCAGTGGGTCGCTGTAGGAGTCTATAGCCCCCTCCACACAAGTATCATCAATGCAGCCACGTGATCCCCAACTCCGTACTGTATCTTGACTGAGGAATGGGTCCTTGTTAGTCTATACCTATAGGGACAGTGTCTATGAGGTCTGTTTAGTTCTCCTTGTTCTGGGTCTCTGTCACTGTCGTCTTCTCCACCCGTCCCGGAGACTGTGATCTTGTCGCTTCCCGGTCGATGTTTCGTCCGGGCTTGCCACGATGTGGGACCTGTCGCCATCCTTCAAGCCAGTCCTGTGCTTCCTCCGGAGTGGTGAAGAACCATGTCTTCCCGTCCGCCTCCACTCTGAGCTTCGCGGGGAACATCATTAAGTATTTAAGTTCACGATTCCTGAGTTCTTGCTTTATGGCGATGAAGTTCCGTCGCTGTTTAGCCACCGCAGCCGTATAGTCCGGGAAGAAGGAGATTGTGCCTTGCTGATAATGGATCGGGGGGGCCGTTCTTGCCGTCTGGAGGATGAGTTCTCGGTCACGAAAATTGAAGATACGTGCCAGTATGGGCCGAGGGGGCGCACCCGGCCGGGGTCTGCGCCTGGGGACACGGTGGGCCCGTTCAACCGAGAAATAGTTGGAGAGTCCTCTGGGTTGCAGGTGATTCTTGACCAGGTCCTCCACAAAGAGGTCCACCGTGGGGCCCCCTGCTCCCTCCGGCACTCCCACAATTCGAACGTTGTTGCGACGGGAGCGACCTTTGTAATCGTCCAGTTTTGTCGCCATGGCTCTATTCTCCGTTTCTAGCTGCTTAATTTGTTTCTTTAGGGCGGGTGCGTCTGTGCTCAAAGCGGTTGTTGTTGTATCTACCTCCGTCACACTGGAGCTGAGGTTTCTGAAGTCGGCGCGGATTAGTGAAAGTTCAGTAGTAACTGTGTCTATGCGGGACTCCAACGACGTGTGCACCTTGTTGAGTGTAGTCATGATGTCTTCTAGTGTGATCCCTTTCCCTGTCGTGGGACCTGATGTGGCTGCTGCGTCAGTGCGGTTGTGCGGATCTTGATCAGATTTGGAGTAGGCATACTTTTCGAGTTTGTTTTGGTGGGTCACTCGTTGGCCACGGCCCCCCATTGTATCCTGTTCTGCAGCAATGAGCAGTGGCCGCTAGTTGCTTGACGGTAGTACTCACCGCTGCCTGCCTGTGCTACCCCTTGGTGCACGCGGCCTGTCGGGTTTCCTACCAGCCGGTTGTCGTTGGGGCATCCCCGCCGGGGGGACACGGAGATTATCTGTGTATAGGTCTTTTCAACTGTACCCTCCCAGGCGACTTACGGTCTCTGGCCACTGGAGCCCCCAAAGCAGTCGGATTTACAGGTGTCGGGAGGAAAGGATGGGCCCCCGTTCCTCCGCGGGGAGTAGTCGTGTGGCGCGCCTCCGGGTGTACTTCTCCGGCACCTGATAGTTCCCTCCAGCAGGCCGGCTCTCAAGTGCGAGCCCCACTTTGCTATGCTGTGATCTGGGGCGCTGTTGGGTCTCGGCGTTCTGTCTGCCGATCTTGTGTGCCGTGGGGACTTCCCCCCTTGACCCCCCTCGGTCGCTGTTGGTCCCCGGTGGGCCGTAGCGCTTTCGGCCGTGTTTCCACCAACGCATCCTCTGCTTTCGACTCCAAGTCGGGAGTTGGCTGGTTATTGCGCCGCTGTTTTGCCGCTTTCTGTTTTGTTTTTATCTCCCTCTGCGCACTCACCCCAACGTGGGTGCCACCTCTGACATGCCGTCGTGGCCTGCATCTGATGCGGTCGGCGGGCCCCCCGCGCTACGCTCTTCGCGGGTCCTGCCGCCTAACCGAAGGTGGGATCCGTACCAATAGAGCCCCAAGAGGGGGTCTCCGAGTTGAGGGTCTGTCCGCGGTGCACTGTGTCTCCCGGCGCCGCGGATCACTGAGCGCTGGAAGTACACCGCCGGGCACAGCTTGTAATTGAGGCCCCGGTCTCCGCGCGATCACAGGCCGCGTCTCGTGTCGTCGGCAGAGTCTTGTGCAGCCGGCGAATTCAAGCATCGCAATCGGCCCATTGTGTGCCGCAGGGGTTCCGGCGCTTCCGCTGCGTGTTCTGCTGAGTATTGGGTGCGGATAACTGGTCGGATATTAAGTTTAGCCTCCGGAGGTCCGGAGCTCTTCTAGGCAGCGGCCATCTTCGTCGGCTGCCGGCCATGCCCCCACATTTTTCCACTGCTGATTTTCCCTTCAGGTCATCCTCTACATCTGTGGGTACCTTACCTGCAGAGTTACTACGTGAGAGGTAGGTCGTCCACCTCACCACGGTGTGTAGATAGTTAATATTAGGTCCTTATGAATTGCCATTGATCCTCCAGACTATATAGGCAAGAAACATGTCGACCCCTTGAGAGTAGAGCGCAGTTACTCTGATACATTGCATTCAGATAGTCGCCACTCCTTTAATTTTTTAGTCAGGTGGTTAGCCAACCAGAATAAAGTCGTTCTTAGGACTACCCAACCTGTTTTAATCACTTACTTTCTCACTACACCACATCTACACTCTCCTAGGCCCCTCACCCACACGGCACCATACGGCAAGGAACTAAAGATCTCCTCTAAAGAGCCCCTCATTGGGTGCCCGTCGGGTATTGCAGCGCCGACCCGACGAGGAGCAGGCCCAATGATGAAGCATGACACCTAGCGGGCTGGGTGTGTGAGGGCCCTAGTTCCGAAAGGAGGAATCCCCCTCCCGCCTACATTTATAGGACAGCCTTGCTACTGTGTGACTACTTACATATCTCTCTCCTAGTCCATTGACCCACTTAAGGAACTGCATACCTTCTTCTTTGTTATTGGCCTGGGCATGTATGCTGGACCTTCTAAAAGCCCTTCGTCCCTCCTTTTTGTCTTATTGTTAGGTGCCACACATTGCTGTAAAGTCATCACCAGAAGGGAGGAGACCTCGTAGCCCATTGACTAGTGACCGTGTGGCCCCTTGGGGCACTTTCATGGGAATAATATGGCACCCCCGGCACCCTGAACCTCAGATCACGCAAGACTTGGAAAGAGGACCAAAGAAGGACTGCCCTACTGCCCTTGGAACTGCGCAAAGAGAGGTTGCACCGTCTGCTGGACTGCACGTGCTGCACTCAGGGCTAGAGAAGTATGGACTGTGCCTGGGGCTCCTAGCTCAGGGAAAGGTTGATTCCCCAGCCCCAGATTAAATAAGTGATTCAAAGGGTCAGAGTGCTGATCCCCTGGAACCAGGTCCAGGAACAAAAGAGCTGAAGAAGCCCAAACCATCAAGTTGCTAGTCACCAGAGAAGATTTGCCTCTAACTGCTACTAGGCACCCCAAGAGACTGATCCTTGATGGCCAAAAGTTGCACACGAGTCATCTCCATCCGGGAGTGCTGTCCAAGTCCAGATTGGTAGCCCAAGAGGAAAATAACTCTCCACCATAGGATTTTGCCCCAACCTCTGTGTACGGAGACCGGTAGCACAGCAACAGCGGCCTTCTATTGTATCAAAGAAGACATGGTGGGACCCCGACCTCTATGGCCAAAGTTGTCCCACATCACCCGTGGATTGGGGAATCACCGGAAAGGTACCCACATCGACCCCACTGCAACCGGAGCATCCTTTGAGCATCTTTGCATCCTGCATCCTCAGCATCAGGACCACTCAATTATCATCTATGGCCGTCATGCTGTAAAGGCTGGAACTGGACTAAAAAATGCTCTGGTGATGAGGTAACTGTCCAAATCCACCCCATTGGCCTGCCAGACCTCCATCCTGTCGGATTTCGTCACCCAAACCGGGCCAGAGTAGCCAAACTAGCTTTCATAAATTTCTGAAAAGTTTGCAAATTTTTTGTTGACCAATGCTTGTTGCGGTTGATATTAAAAGTGATTAAACCTTTAAAATTCTGTTTCTCCGGAACCCCCTGGGGGATTTTGCTCATCAAGGACTCTAAAAATTCATAAAATATAATATATGTTTATAAATTGGTGTAGTGTTTCTTTTGCGTTTTGTGGCTTTCTTATTTGATTGTTTGGTACTGTTAAATGCTTTACACTAAGTTCCTTTGTGCCAACGCTACCCATGGTTGAGCTGAAGGTTGTTCAAACAAGCCTGACTGGACTCAAGACAGTTTTGTGAGTGTATTCCACAATGAGGCTATGAGTGTGTTCCACGGTGAGTCTACCCAGCCAAATCATATAATACACCCAAATACTCACAGTAATACAACAAATAAAAAAAATCACGGACACTAAGCACCAAATAGAAGTATATTACAAAAACAATATTGATAATACGTTTAGAATTAATCTGATGACTGACATGTACACAAGACAAACTGAACAGCAGTCTTATAGGAGAACAGTTTTAAGATTTTGAAATATGGACACGACTGCTATTCTACAATACATTCCACAGCCATAATTAGATAAAACAATTTAACACACATCTGTAATAATTGCAGAAGTAGAAGGGCTAGAAAAATCATCCAAATGTCATTTACCATGCAACATAATAATACATTGTTTATTCTTTTATATGCATACTGGGGTAGGATTCTGGGACCAGGAAGTTTGACAAGCAAGTACTGAATCAAAGTAAGTACAAACTATTCTGTACTGGATAACTCTGAGGAAACTGGGAACTGATTCTGCATTGGCTTGTTTTATAAACAGAAAGTAATGAATTAGGCAAATCCTTCTTCAAATACTACTGAATGAAACAGCTGAGATTTGAAAAATACACAATCAATGAACTGGCACTTTTAGACCACCCCATTTTGTCATTAATTTTTAAAATAAGGCTTCATCGGTGTAGTTATTCATTTATTGTTTATGTTGAAAATTACCATCTTTTCTATGGTATTCCCCCATATTTTTGCCCTTACTATTCTATTTTGATGACCCTGGATTTGTTGGCATTGGGACTCTGCACATTTTACTCATACTAACCAGTGGTAAAGTGCTTATGCTCTTCTCTCCCAACATGTTAAAAATGATATACACCTGTTTGGTACATTTAATTTACATTTAAGCATCTTGTAAGTGGGACTACATGTAGCTAGGGCCCGTAAGTCAAATGCTGCTAATGGGCTGCAGCACTCCATGTGCCTCAGGACTGCCATTGCAGCTTGTCTACGCAAATTTAAAACTGCCATTTCAACATGTCAAAATAAACCGTTTGCTAGGCCTAAACCATCCTTTTAAATGCTAATAAGTCATCCCTAAGGTAGGCCCTAAAGGCTCATAGGTTATAGTGCATGGTATTTAAAAAGGAGGACAAGTGTACTGAAGTTTTATACGAACTGGCAGTGAAAACCTCTAAAGTCATTAGTCACTGTGGCAAGGCTAGCGTCCCATAGACTAACACTGATTTACCTTATTACATTTCATAAGGGATAAATTCAGTATTGGAGCAGCTTGAAAATACTTCTTCCACTCATTTTAATCGTAATTTTAAATCCTCTTTAATGGTAAAGTCAGATTTTAAATTACTATTATGAAAATTCCACTTTTGGAAAGTTGCTATTTTTCTGCCTATATCAAATGTGCCTTTCTGCCAGTGCACAGGGTCACATGACTGTTAATGGCTCTCCTGTGCTTTGATGTGTATTCCTTTCAGACAGTGGAGAAAAAAGGGCCTTGGGTGTGGGTGGTCTTCTCCTAAGCAGGATGGCCTGGGGGTTGCACAAAGCCCCTTCCTGAGCTTCAAAGGGTAGCCTGAGGGCTATACCCAGCCCCTTTCTGACTTCAGAAGATGCCTCCTGTCATTAGCAAATGCAGCTCACACCTGGGCTTGCCTGCCCTTTGTTTCACTGGACAGACTGGAACCAAACCAAAGGGAAGGGAAGAACTCACCAGAACCAGTTGTAGGATTAGACAGAGGGATGTTCTCCACCCACAGGATGGAAAGAAGTATAAAAGTGGCATCCTCAGAACCTGAAATCAGAACACTCCTGGACCTGAAAAGATTCAGATAAAGGACTTCCCACTATATGCAGAATGAGGATTGGACCTGCTTGCCTTGGACCCAGGACCCCAGAAGTGATTTTAAGGGTCAGTTGGCTGACCCCCAGTTTGAGCTACAGGGGCACAACAAGACCACAGAAGCCTCTCCTGCTTTCCAGCTAACCAAACCCAACTGGACCTGACCTAGTCCCCTCTGCTGGCTTCTGTGGGAGTGAGTCCCTACCCCCAGGTTCTGTCCTCAGGGTCCCGAACCCTTGGCTGGAGTCAGAGTACACTCCTCCCTGCTCAACTGAAGGTTTCACCAGAGCTGACGAATCGTAGTACAGCAAGATCAACAGCCTTGTATCACAGTCCCTTGCAGCTCCCGATCAGTGGTTTCACTGGATTAGACTGAAGGTAGTGCAGAACAAGGCCGAGCCTTGCATAACAGTGTTAGAAAAGGGGGTCTCTAATAGGCAAAGGTAGGTACCTTTGTACAAGTAGGGAGCCTTGCTTCTAGTCAGGGTAAGGGGTATACAATCTTTAGATAACCCCTGATCATGCCCTTTGTAGCTTGGCACAAGCAGACAGGCTTATCCCACAGGCAAAGTGTAAAGTATTTGTACTCAAAATAGACAGTAACACAGGGAAAATACCACAAATGGACACCACACCAGTTAAAAAAAATAAGGTATCTTTATCTAAACCAAACAAGACCAAAACGACAAAAATCCAACATACATATATCAAAATAACACTTAAAAACAGTTACTTGCAGAAATAGCATTTGTAGAAACAAATAGCTACACCTGGGGCTATTACGTCATGGTGACAGGCACAAACCCAAACTACTGCGCCGACCGCGAGGTGCGCGGCGTCTGGCACGGAGTCACATGGACTCCCAAACAACATTACCTTGGAAAACGAAGTCTATGGACAATGCACGGCGTCGTGCAGGTGAGGCGTTGGTGCCGAGGCCGGTTCCCACAGGGGAGGTGAGGCGTCGTGTCCGCATGGAGGCTACGTGTCGAGTCCAGGACAGGGGAAGTCATCAGCACGGGGTGAGGTAGCGGTTCCGGTGAGGCGATGCGAAGTCGAAGAGTTTGTGAAGTCACCCTCGTCAGTTATCGGCTCCGCGATAACGGAATGTGGCGCTGACGCCGTTGTTGCGAGCGCTGGCGTCGGGAAGACTAATAACTGCAGGCGTCCACAGGCATCAAAGGGTGTCGGAGCTGCAGTGCACATGGGGCGGTGCATCATGCACGTCGCGAGCGGTGCCCCTGGCCTCGGTGCAGGTCGCGGCATCACTGGCGGCGGCGCTGATGGTGGCGGAGTTGTTTTTCTTGCTTTAAGTTTCTTCCAGCTTCCAACAGCAGAGGCCCAAAACGGGAATAGGCACCTCCTGGCAGGTCAGAACTCCCAGCAGTGGAGTTCAGGGGAGCTGGTGGTGAAGTCTCTGTGTCCCTGAGACTTCAGAACAGGAGGCCAGCACACACAAGCCCTTGGGGATTCTTCTTCAAGCAGGTTCACTGCAAAGTTCCAGTCTTTGTTCTCTTCCTTGGCAGAAGCAGCAACTGCAGGCCAACCCAGCAAAACACACAGCATAAGGGCGGTACTGTTCCTTAGAGTTCTCTAGCTCTTCTCCTTGGCAAAAGGTTCTTCTTGAGTCCAGAAGTGATCTAATTCTCTGGGGTTTAAGGTCTACTACTTATACCCCGTTTCGTCTTTGTTCTCTTAGTGGCAAGGGTCTCTGAGCCTAATCCAAATCAGTTCTGTCCTCTCTAGTGCAGTATCACTACTGGAGGTGGAGACAGCATTGTGTAGAGGAGACACCGCCTATTCAGGTGTAAGTGAAATTCCTCCCACCACTCTAAATGCAGCCAAGGTCTATTCAGCTCAGCTCAGCTCTGAGTTACCCAGGAAAGGCAGGACACACCTCAACCCCCCTTGTGGATGTCTACAGTGAATGCACATCCCCAGCCCGTCACTCCAGAACCAGACAGTCAATCTACAAACCAGCAGAGACACACAGAATGGTTAAATAAGAAAATACCTACTTTCTAAAAGTGGCATTTTCAAACACACAATTTAAAAACCATCTCCCTAAAAAGATGTGTTATTAAATTCTGAGTTCAGAGAGCCTAAACTTCATTTCTCTGTCTTGTCCCAATGGAAAGTTATACTTGTAAGATGTTACAAATTAACTCCAATGTTAGCCTGTGGGACAGATAGCCTTTCAATAGTGAAAAGCGAAGTTTGCATTATTTCACTATCAGGACATGTAATACACACAAGTACATGTCCTACCTTTCTCCTACACTGCATCCTGCCCATAGGGGTACCTTGGCCTACCTTTGGGGAGCCTTACATGTAAGGAAAGGGAAGGTTTGTTGCCAGGTCGACATGTCAGTTTTAAAACAGTGGCAGGTCTGAGATACGTTTACAGGGCGGTAAACATCGTTTACAACAATGTTTACACATCTCATGCCATTACAACTCAAGCCATTACAACGACTTGCTGTAGGGGGCAGAAGGTGTTGGATTTTAAATCCAACACATTCCCTACTGATGCACAGACTGGAGGTGGAATGTAAATTATACTATTCCAACATCCAGCGCCCCCCATACAGCAATTTGTTATAATGACTTGCGTTGTAATGGTCTGCGATGTAACAACCGGGTCGTTGTAATGACCGCGTTGTAATGGCATGCATTCTAAACGCATGCGGTGTAATGTGGCCTATTCTTACAGGGCTACTCATGTGGGTGGCACAATCAGAGCTGCAGGCCCACTAGTAGCATTTGATATACAGGCCCTGGCACTCTCAGTGCACTGCACTAGGGACCTACCTAGTAAATCAAATATGCAAATCATGGATAACCCATTATGTTCACAATTTACACTGAGAGCATATGCACTTTAGCACTGATTAGCAATGGTAAAGTGCCCAGAGTCCTAAAGCCAACAAAAACAGGTCAGGAAAAATAGGAGGAAGAAGTAAAAAGTTTGGGGATAACCCTACAAAAAGGGCAATTTCCAACACACAGTATCTCACAGCTCCTGGTCGGTGGGTTCACCAGCTCCATTGCACAATAGCACAGGAGGATGCAGAGCCTCGCTTCGCAGCATCTCGCAGCTCCTGATCGTCGACTCGATGAACCTGACGCAACATAACACAGTCTCGCATTGCAGCACCACGCAGCCCCGACACCAAGGACAAAAAGTACAAATTATGGCAGGCCACTCGTGATCCCGTACGCGAATGACACTCATTGCAGTCGGCCTTAACTTTTGACTTTGTCCCAGTCGATCAGATACCAGCATTGGAGCTTCATTCCTTTTCTGGCGCTATTTTCACCTCAAACTTTAAACACTCATAACTCTGATTATAATGGTTGAGTTTTGTCATTTTGCTGTCATTTTATTTATTAAAATATGCTATATTTTTCTAAATCAGCATGTGATTGTCACTTTATGTCTGACAACGTCTGTGATTATTATTTGAGGTGGGTTGTCACCCCTTCAACTAATACTCCAATTTATTTTCATATGATCAGGTAGAGATTGTTTGCAGACCTTGCTTTGGGCAGCAGAGATAAAATACTTTACATGGACAGAGTTAGAAATTGGGTTACTGGTTGAGTGGAGCAGCAGCTACAATTTTTGTCAGGGTGGATGCACAACAACACCAAATTAACCTGTGCTTAACCTTATTGTAGGTTGGCACAAAGCAGTTCGGCTTAACTTAGAGGTAATAAGTAAAGTATTTATGCAGCACTTCAAACAGTTATAATGTGAAAATACAACACAAGAAATATCCCATGCCAATTTAGATAAATAAAGTAAAATGTAATACATTATTTGAGACCAAAACAACAAACATCCAATCAGTAGAACCAAGTGTTAAGTGAAAATAGTGTCTAGAAGCACAAAGCGCCAACTGTGTTTATCTGGTCACCCCAGACCATGACAAAGGCACAAGTTCACGCACGACCACAATGGAGCGCAGGCCGGATATAGGGATCAGGTTAGGCCCGCTGAACAAAGTACCTTAAATCCTGGTTGTTGAGAGATCCCTTGAAGATGCGCTGCACAGCGCGCGTTCTGAGGAGCTGCGGGGCTGTGATGCAGAGTCTTCGATTGTCATTAAGGATGCCGTTGTAAGGGGCTTGCGATGAGAAGGTCTGTATTGAGGATGCGTCAAGCACCAGTGGTATCAGAGAAGCTGTGGGGCTGCAATGCCGAGTCCTGCGTCGTCGTTGTCGGAGATGACATTGAAGAGGGGCTTGCAATGCAAAGGCCTGCGTCGAGGATGCGTCATACAACGGTGGATTCGAGGTGACTACGGCTGCGACGCAAGGTTCAGAGTCAGGGATGCATCGCGCTGTGGTGGTTCCGATGCGAGGAGATGAGTAGCACTGCGTGGGTTCTTACAGGACCTCCCCTGGCCTTGCAGAGCACCTTTTGGCTCACTTACAAGGGTCCAGGAATGGGGTAGCACCACTTGGAGGGCAAGACTTACAGCAAGTAGGGTCCAGGTACTGCGTTCAATATCATTGGAGCTTTTTCTGTCCTTGAGGCTGTTATCATGAGGCCAGCCAACCAGCCCTCAGAGTCTCTCTGATGATCCTGGGATACAGGATGTAGGCCCTGTCCTACTTATTCAAGCAGCAGGGCAATAGAGTAGCAGTCCTTTCAGCAGCACAACAGCCCCTCTTCCTGGCAGAGTCTTCCACAGCTCCTCTGGTGTACAGCAGAGTTAGGTCTGAGGGTCAATTAGTTATAACTGGTGCCCACTATAAAGCAGGAGAAGGTTCTGGAGTTTTCCACCCCCAGAGGTGTTTGAGATTTCAAGCCTCTCTGCCCTGGCCACAGCTTGTCTGGGTTCACAAGATACTAGTGTCAAATCCCTTTGTGAGTGTGCTGGGCAGTGCTTTTGTGATGTGCAAGGGTGGTAGGCGATAGCTACTCCCCCTCATCAGATCATAGATGGCCCATCCTGCTAGCTACTATCCCCCTTTGTCTCACTGTCTGGGATTAATACACAAAGACCAACTGTTAGCTACAACTGTGACCCGGGTTACAGACTGCAGGCACCAAATGGTTGGGACAAGAAAATTCCAACTTTCTAAAAGTGTAATTTTCGAAATTGTGACTTACGATCTTTACATTAAAGAGGGTTTTAAATAACAATTCTTTAGATACCAACCTCAATATTCCTACCTGCTCCTAATTGAAAGTTATCACATATTAAATGTAATAAGTTGACCCCATGTTATCCTATGAGAGAGGTAGGCCTTGCAATAGTGAAATACGACTTTAGGAATTTTGCACTACCAGGACATGTAGAAGGTAAAAGTACAAGCCCAACGTTTTTAAATATAAAGGACCCTGTCCTTTGGAATGTTCAGTTCCTATTCTAGGCGTGACTTAAGAGCAAATAATGGCAGCAAGGTACAACTTACTGCACCACCCAGTAAAGTCACCACTAGGTCACAAGCTTGAATATGGCCCACCTCATATGACCAGCTGCCACACGGTCGTAAAACATAAATATAACAAGAAAATGAGAGGCAATATGATCACAAAAAATATGAGTCAAAAAGACGTATCAATCCATAGTTCCAAGTCTGAACCGGAAATTCTTTTAATTCCAAATTCTTCTACAGCCAACTCGTTTCGCCCTACAACCAGGGCTTCTTCAGGGCGGCAATCAAATATAAACACATATATGTACTAATTTTGAACAAGGTCAATGTATAAACACATAAGAAGAAAACAATTTTGCAAAAAGCAACAGACTAACAAAAAAGACATTATACTAAATACTTGACAAAATCAACTAAGGAATGTGTGACATACCTAACGAGAGACAACCAAATGGACACCCTTTCTACTGACATGTATTTTAAAATGTTTTTACATCTTTACTTTTCAAATGGGGAGACACTAACAGTGTTCCAAATTAGGTATAGTAAAGTCCTGTGTCAAAGTTTTTATACATTAATTTTGACACCACAGGATATGGTTAGAGAGATATCAGAGAGGAAAGTGAAGACGGAGATGAGTTTGATCATACACCGAACAAGAAGTGCCCAGGCCAGTTAAGCACAGACTACACCCAGATCAAGAATGTAAGCTTACCACTAGCCAGAAGTGTCAGGTAGCAAAACACAAGAAATGTGTGTTACAATTCTTCAATTCTTCTAATGGTATTCAAATGTCATTCAAGAAAAGGAGAGTTGAAGAGCTGTGAAGAGCGCTACCCCTTCTCTATAGTGCAGGGTGTGGGTGCACCTGAAGTTGCTGCTCCTGCAGGAAAAGGACAGGACTGTTCTTCCCTTAATTTATTTTTAAAGTAAAACGCATGAGGAGCACTTCTTATTTCCATCCCAGCGCGTGGGGAACGCTGTTCAGAAATCCCTGGGCTAGCACATGCACCGTTGCACTTGCCTCCTTTGTTCCAGTAATGGGAGGGGAGATCTGAGGAGCAGGACGTGCTCTCCCTCTCCCTGGTGGCCTGTCACCCTGGCAAATTTTCTTGATCGGCAGCAGGGGCTCTGCTAAGCGGCCCCGGGCTGCTACATGCCACTGCGCCCACGCGCTGAGGAATACCGGCTGGGAGTTCTTGTTGCTGGGGCAACTGATGCCCGAGGGAGGCGGGGCCCAACTGCCGAAGGAAGCCAAAGCCTCGCGGTCCCCCACCAGCCGCCTCAGGCCGCACCCGAAGGAAGGGGCAGCACAGTGCACCACGGAGGCCTGGGGAAGGCTCCAAGCACTGCCGCAGTGCTCTATCGGGCTGTTGGACTTCGGCCGCGTTCCTTAGGCGGAAAGGTACGGTGGCGCCCGAACCACCAGCTCAGCCCCCGGTGCTTGTGGAGTGGGGCTGAGCTTTACGCTAGTGCGCTCTCCCTAAAACATGGTAAAATTGGCGTACACCTATTTGGCACATTTAATTTACTTGTAAGTCCCTAGTAAATGGTACTACATGTACCCAGGGCCTATAAATTAAATGGTACTAGTGGGCCTGCAGCACTCATTGCACCACCTACTACAGTAGTTTTTAAAACATGTCTCTGGCCTGTCACTGTGGCCTGTAGTGCAGTTTTAAATTGTCATTTTGATCTGGCAAAGCAAACCTTTTGGCAAGCCTAAACCTTCCACTTTAATAAAAATAAGTTGCCCCCAAGGTAGGCCCCGAAGGTGCATAGGGCAGGGTGTCTTGTATTTAAAATATAGGGCACGTGGGTTTAAGTTTTACATGTCCTGATAGTGAAAAACTCCTAGAGTCGTTTTTCACTACTGTGAGACTTATCTCCCCAAATTGACTCACATGGGGTTACCTTATTACGTTTAAATACGTGATACGTTTTAATTGGGAGCAGATAGAGATATGATGTTTTTAGACTCAAATTAATTATAATTTAAAGTCCTCTTTACTGGTACAGTCAGATTTTAAGTCAATTCTGAAAATGACACCTTTAGAAAGTTGGCATTTTCTTCTCCTAACCATTTGTGCCAAACGACCAGAGGGTTAAGCACATGTTAAGTGACTTTTGTGGTTCATCCTGATAAGGATTGTGGGTGTGCCTAGTGGGGCTTTCACAACCCTCAACCAATAACCCGATTTCATACATTGGTGTCATTTGATTTCTTACCCTGATAAACAGTAATCTCAGAATTGCTATAACTTTTTGGAGGAATTAATTTTCGTTAACTTTAAGGGACAATGGACTAAGAATAGTGTAAGGTGAAGTTTCATTACTGTATCAAGATCAAATATTCTTCTATGAGTATTAAAAAATACAAACCTGCAGCTTCCACAGCTGAGGTTGTGAAATTGTTTGCTGCTGTGAATGCACATATGTGCCACTCCTTAAGATGTATTAAGACATCCACACGGCACATGTATAATTCATACCTCCAACCAGGAAACAACAGTAGGCCCATCCCACTGAGCAAAGTGCAATCCTTTTCTTCGTGCTTCTTCCAAAAGTTCATGCCTAAAAATGCATCAAAAATGTAGAATTAACACTTTACAAGATGTTTTGTAGACAAATGCTTGCTCAGTATTTATTGCTTACTTCACATGTCAATTACTCTGTGTGCTGTATTGAGGATATGGTGGAAATATTTATTTAAATGACTGACGTCATTAATCTCTATAGAACTGTGTAGATCCACAAGCATTTGCTCATAGATTCCAGAGTTTGTGAGTAGATATAGTATCAGACTGAAAATGGAAAGCTTGGAAGCTATCTTTTAGCATGTTCAAAGTTCTACATTTGAACTTGATGAATACTTAAGTCTAATGTTTGCTCAGCCAAGTAGACAACAATCCCCCCAAGTTTACTAAATTGACTGTAGTGGTACAGCATCCATCAACAATTGCTCAATTTTTGTCTCAGAACATCACAGGTAACTTGTTTCATAGGTGTGGCAAATGTACAATGTTTGGTTTCCTTTCAAGTGGTGGCTGAAGAAAAACTTTTAAATAATTATAATAAACTATTTGAACAAGAACAACAATTGGTTAGAATACAGGAAACACTAGAAACTTTAAGAACTAGGTAACCTATACAGTAAGTCACAAATGAACAATTACTGTTTCTGGAAATTACAACACCTTCCTACACTCCCACTCCCTGCCCTAGACATATATACAGTAACACAGATGATTGAGGGGATGCAGCCTCATGCTAGGACGGCCTGGCACCCACCCATTTGTTTAAAAAAAAAATTAAATCACCTAGTCCCACAGGCCTAGTAGGCTTTCTACCCCTCTCCCCACGTTCCACAGAGGGCAGATTCGGGAAATCCCTCCAACCTGCCCTCCTCAAGGGGGTATGAGAACTGTCTGGGGCAAGGGTAGGGAACGTGACCCGATGTCCGGATGGGTCGACCTCAACCCTATTCTTTAAAAAAACAAAACAATTCCTGATGTCTAATGCGCTTTGTGACTCCCTGGGGAGGGCAGATTGAGGGCACATTACCCAATGAAGTGTCTGCATGTTAAGAGTGATGGTACAGCCTAACCCCATTCTTTTTTTTTTAGAAGATAAATAACCCTGGTGGCTAGTGGGTTTTCTGCCCTCTAGAGGAACAGAAAGACTGTTTGACCATTTGGGGGGTCACGGGTCCTGCCCAATGCCACTAATGGTCAACGGCCATCTTAAAAAAATAACCCTAGTGTTTAGTTGGCTTTCTGCTCCCCAGTGGGGCAGCGGGGGAAAAAAGACCTCAATTGCCCTGCCCAGGGGGGCGCAAAGACTGAAATGCCCTAGTTTGTGGGAGAGCACTGGCCCATGTCTGGAGGGTCGCTCCCCCACTTTAACGCCATCCCTTGTGGCTAGTGGGTGGATCCCTTCTCCAGAACCACCCTCATATGGCAGTCCTCAAGCAGGGATCTACTATGGTTAGATACTGTTGGAAAGGGGGATTCTTCTCTTCTTAATGGTGCCTCTCCCATAGTGATTAGTGCTCAGGGGGATAAAAGCAGCCAGGTGTCTTAGGCTGCTTTTACTTTCACTTTAAGTCTGAGTGACGTCATGGCACACTGGGTGTCACTAATACTAAAAAAAATACACATTAGGTTGCAAGCAAATCTCTACCCTTGCAGCTTGAAGTCAGTCTATAAAATGGAATTCCTATGGTACAGGCACTAGTTATATAGTGAGGAGGACATGAACGCCTCGATCTCCACACTATAGCGGATAAAAGTGAATCTGCCAATCCTTATTTCTTCATCAACAATAAATTACAATATGTAATGGGGGCGGTGTAGAGCTTGGCCCTATGTAGCATGGTTGCTTCTTGAGGCAGCTCTGCTGAAGATGGCCTAAACTACCTTCTTTAAGGGCTTGTTCTCTTGCAGTAGTATGGAATGTTGTACTACCTCATGGCATGATAACCCAAGTGTAGATGAGCTCCAAGTGACCGTAACGCTGCAGGATACTACTATAAACCATGACATTCTAAACTAAATGCCTGTGATTTTTCTATTTTTTGCCTTGATGAAGCAACATTATTATTTGTAAAGTCACGAAACATGTGTTGACTTTAGTTCTTCGCTTTCACTGCAATATTTACCATACAGGTCCATGAGAGCGGAAAAGAATTAACAAATACTATCTTTAAAAAATGTCTTGGTCTCAGAACCTGAGGTAACCAATGCATTGAATAATTCTTTTCCTTTGACCCCGTCACACTTATTTGATATTGGTAAGGTCAGGAAGAAATCTTACACCCTCAGAGGTTAAGCAGAAGGTTCAACATCTAGGTTTCCTTCAAGTTTGAATCCTTCCAGATAGCTTGCGTGCTACGACACAATATTGCAACTATTTAGGAAACATGACTCCTATCATCACAATGAATGCAGACTATCAATAACAGTGGATTTCCCTCATGAAACCAAAGTCATCTGCAAGAAATACCTAGCACTACGGCCACTACGAAGACTGAAATACATCAGAGCTTGATAGACCCTTGTCTACTCTATCTGTACACTTTGGGCATGCCAGACTTTTTGCAGGAGACTGGAACATCGCTCCAGAACCCATCCGGGATCTCTCTTGCCATTCCAGAATCAGAATGGAATAAATGGCCCTGCAGGATCTCCTTGGTGACCATGTCCTCTGACATCCTTTGTGACTACTCCATTCAAGAGACAAGCAGTGCTCTTTCTATTTCAACCTGCATGGCCAGGACATGAGGATCGAGTTTTTTCTTGATTTTCAATTCACTGCTGTTCAATCTCTCCGAAAGTGAGATATTTGGAAATGGAGTTCCCAATCACTCCCTTATATAGCTAGATGTAGAGATATTAGGTGTAAAAGCCACACACACACTTTGATGGCATGCATCATCATAGGCAGATACGTACCACCTTGGTTACATTTTATGTCCAACATCTTGGATATTCATATTTAGAGTGGCTAGCGACTAGTATACATATGAAATAGTGATGACCTAACTATCCCATTTTTTTGCGTAACATGCATTTGTAAAACAGGACATGTAATAGTTCTTTTTTACTCTCAAAATTGTGGTGCACTCATTAAGCAAATTATGCCAGTTACATGCACAATCCAGCGGGAAAGATACGAGAATTCCTGGAGCTTATTAATCTCAACATCATGGATTGTATGTGTTCTGTTTCTGTTGATCCTAGATCCACAAACTATAACAAATGTTTTGGGCAGGTTTTTATTTAGGTTTAGTTGATCCATGAAAGAGAAAAAAAGAGTCCAGTGGTTTTTGGAGCACACTGGTTTATCTGGCCATGACCACAGCGTCATCGGTGAACAATAGTACAGGTATGGGTGGTGCACCCAATTACTGCATATCACAACCACTAGCCACCAAAATGTTTCTATGTCATTATTGTAGAGCAGACTAAAAAAGGGTGTCAACACACACCCTTGACAGATGCCTGTTTCGATCTTAAAAAGAATCAGAGCATTTCCCATTTGACCCACATTTAATATTAGCAACTTTGAAATGCAACTCTCTAACAGCCAACAATTGGTTCCTCAACACCCAAAGATAGCATAAAAGAACCACAACTTAGAGTGATTAGCACAGTAAAATGTGCTGCTTAAAAGCATAAAGGGTAGGCGTTAAACAACCTTTTTTGTCGTGGTATATTTATCAATTAGCAAAGACAGGTTCAATCGCGGTTCAGTGGTACCCAACCCACGGCGAAAGCCAAACTGAATGTCTAAAAGAATAGAGCTGTCCTCCACCTAGGTTTCAAGTTTGTCCATTAATTTTCTACTTGTGATCTTACTAATAAAATCGAAAAGGTAAATTGGGTGATATCATCTAGGATTAATCTTATCACCTTTTTAAATATGGGGACAATCATAGAGTGGGACCAGATCGGGGCCAACTGCACTTAACGGCTCTGTTCAAAATATTTACTAAAACTGGGGTCCAGAGAGGGTTATTATTTTTATAGATATCAATTGGAACTCTGTTTGGACGAGGGGCATTACCTTTAGGTCTCCTGTTAAATAGGGTAGATGATGCAAGGCGCAAATTCAACGGAGTAAAAGCCGCTCTGCGGAACTTGGGTCTACGATACGGCATGCTCTACCCTGCCAGACTAAAGGTCGATGTGGACGGCAGATCCCGCATTTTCGAGAATCCTACGGAGGCGCAAGAATTCTGCTGCATCTACAAACAGAACACTAACCACTCTGCCGGGGCGGGGGCGGGCGCATCCCCTCCACACAGTGGGTCCGATGCAAGTGCAGATCTCTTTGCCAACTCTGGCACGGGCTGACACGGCTCTTTAAATCACGTCCGGTTGTGTACATGTGACATGGGAATACATTTACTCTTTTGCATTGTTTTTTGCAATTAGCTGGTAGCTTGTTTGGGCCTTGCCGCCCCCCCATGTTGTATCCTTTGAGATTGGTATGGTTTATTCTGGGGTACTGCTTTTTGGGATTGTCATACAAGCGTAAAGTTATTTGGTACTTCACTTTTGTCTTTCATCTTGGGAGTGGCCCGTGCCCGTTTGGGGGCTGGCTGGGTGGGGGGAGGTGGGGGGGAATTCGCATTTGGTTCGTGAAACTACGGCATTGTATAGTTCCGTTCACCACTGCATATTACTGTTTCTTGTTGATGCAATACCAGGATCTACGAATACTAGGATGTAAATGGCCAGGTTTGGTAATATAGAGGGCCCCTCAGACCTCTGCCTAATGTCTTGGAATGTACGGGGCTTGAATAACACTTGTAAGAGGAGACAGGTAATCCACTATCTCATACGGCACAAGGTGGATATTGCTTACTTACAGGAGACGCACTTCCCTAAGACAGATGCAACGCATTTTGGTACTAGTTGGGGGACACATAGATACTTTGCCAACTACAGCAATTATGCACGGGGAACAGCTATTTTAATACATAAGAGGGTCCCTTTCAGCCTTAGCTCAGTACAGCGGGACGACGAGGGGAGGTTTTTGGTGGTCTCCGGATCCCTAATGGGAAGACAGGTTTCACTAGTTTGTATATACGCCCCGAACTCCGATGCACCTGACTTCTTTCGTACCCTACAGACCCAGCTTACCAGGTTGGATCCGCAGACCTTGATCGTTGGGGGTGACTTTAATTTATTGATTAACCCTGGAATAGATAGTACCTCGAATGCCCCAGGCTCCAAACCACGTGCCCGACGTGCCCTACTGGAACTGTGCGAGCATATCACTCTTTTAGATGTCTGGCGCAAACAGAACCCTTTCACCACTGAATATACTCACTACTCAGGACAACACAATACCTGGATGAGAATAGACTTCTGGCTGCTGTCCCCTGACATCTCTGGATGGTGCTCCTCGATAGAGACCCCCCCCAGGACCTATTCCGACCACTCTCCTGTCAAACTACATTTGAAAGTCCCCAACCCGGCGGGCTATGAAAGACAGTGGCGCTTCCCTAGTCGCGCTCTACAAGATGAGGTCTTCAAGGCAGGGATCCGGGATGCCATAGAGGATTATTTTACTATCAATACTGGCTCGGTAGACTCTGGGCAACTCTGTGGGAGGGCTTTAAGGCGGTCCTCAGGGGGACATGCATAGCTACACATGCAGGAATTCTCAGAGGCCTCCGGAACACACTGGCCCGTATTGAGTGTGAGATCTCCTCACTAGACCATTCCCCCACGCAAACCACGACACCCATACACACAAGTCGACGTTTGACTCTCCTGAACGAATATAGGGAGACAGCAGACCGGGAAATACTTTATCTAGGGAAGTACCACACGGCCAGGAGATATGGAGAAGGCGAGAGGCCGGGTAGAACATTGGCACAGATGCTCAGACCGCCCTATCACAAGACTTACATTACAGAATTACGAGCCCCGGATGATCAATCATACACCTCCACAACGGACATCCGAGACACATTCCTAGACCACTTCTCAATGCTATACACCTCCAGACTAGGGACCACTCACGAGGCACAGGAGGCTTATCTAGACGAGATTGCTCTCGTCTTCCTCGAGAAGCACATGCAAGACTTTTTGGCAGAACCCATCTCAGTGGCGGATGTTCTAAACGCCATAGACACTATACGTGGCTCCTCGGCCCGGGGTTGGACGGTTTTACGGGGGATTTCTATAAAGAGTTCAAAGACCTCTTGGCCCCCAAACTAATAGAGGTGTATGCGGAAGCCCTGGAATTGCAACTTCTTCCCCCCACTCTCCGGGAAGCGGTAATAATCTTGCTTCCCAAGCCAGGTAAAGACCCCAAGCATTGTGGATCTTATCGACCCCTATCCCTTCTAAATTTGGATTATAAAATCTTAGCCAAAATCATTTCCAACAGGTTGTCCCAACTAATGGAATTCATCATTTCCCCAGCACAGTCTGGTTTTGTACCCCACCGTTCTACTGCGTTAAATCTTCGAACACTTTTTTCTGTCCTCCATAGGATCAACCCCGCCACCCCTGCAGCAGCTATTCTCCTAGATACGGAGAAAGCTTTTGACTCATTAGAGTGGCCCTTCTTTCTCTCCGTGATGCGGCGCATGTGCATGCCCATGGGATTTATAGCCACGACAGCTTTATTGTATTCCAAGCCGACAGCTAGACTCCGCTTGAACAGCACACTCTCGCGACCCTTCCACCTCTCCCGCGGCACCCGCCAGGGCTGCTCCCTCTCCCCCTTATTGTTTATTCTGGCCATGGACCCTCTGATACGCCATTTTCAAGAAAGGCATGTCCATAGAGGCCTTCAATTTAACACAGGCCCCCTCCTGGTCTCGCTCTATGCGGATGACACGATCTTATACGTTCGACACCCCCAAGACAATTTAGACCCGTTGATTCGGGAAATTATCCGATTCGGCGGCTATTCAGGCCTAGGCATCAATTGGCATAAATCCGTCATTTTCCCCGACAGTCGCCACGAAGCCATGGGAGTGCGAGTTTCCCTTAGAGTGGTGCAGTGACTCCGTTACATATTTAGGCGTCCAAATACATTTGGACACCGCCCAAATAATAAGTCTGAATTACGGTAGGGCTATTGCCACACTGGAAACACAAATTGAGAGATGGCTGAGACTACCCATTTCGATAGCTGGCCGGGTCGCGATTTTAAAGATGGTTGTTCTGCCCAAGTTTCTATACTTCTTCACCAACATACCAATTCCACTTACCAATACCTTTTTTAGAACGCTTCGTTCACTCCTGACCCATTTGGTGTGGGGGGGGAAGCGGGCGCGTGTCAAATTGTCAGTTCTTACGCTGCCCTACGACAGGGGTGGCTACGGAGTCCCTGATTTTCAGCTATATTATATTGTGGCTCAATGTAGCTACGCTCATGCCTGGTTCCACCCTGATGCTCGCATACCTTATTTGAGACCGGAAGCGGATCTTGTTCTTCCGGAGAAACTCTCCTCGGTCTTGCCATCCGGCCTACCCAGAGATCCCCGGGATATCCAAACCGTTTACACCACGAGTTGGGCATGGAATAAGCTACGTAGACTTATGGGGATGGATATGTTGTACTCCTCTGCTCTACCCATCATTAACCCCAGATGGATCCCAATTACAGGGGAGCGCTTAATACAGCGCACCCCGTCAGCTTTTGACATTACACGGCTCGGTGACCTGTACCCGGGCGGATACGTCTTTTTGATAGCAGAGGATGTCCGTTTCCAAGCTGGCAGCACCATGGACAAGTTTGTCTTGGGCCGCATTAGATCCGCACTGCGCTCCACCTTGCCGTCTTTTCTGCTGGAGCCGGCCTCGTTCCCTCCTCTCACTAGGATTATAGAAAACACGGATAGTGTTAATTTAATTTCCAAACTTTACAAAACGTGCGCAGCTCTAAGACCGGTGAATGATGACAGGGTCCGCGCCGCATGGGAGGCCGACTTGGGGCGACAAATCACAGATGAACAGTGGGCCGCTTGTTGCACGGTCACGCAAGACATCTCACTAAACAGTAGGCACAAGCTCCTGCATTTTAAATTCTTACGCCGTATATACTTCACACCGGTTATGTCGCATAGAATTGACCCTTCCAACCCACATCACTGTCGCAAATGCTCTGCCCCTAATGCAGATTTCGCTCATCTTACATGGACCTGTCCAAACCTGCAGCACTACTGGGAACGCATACATCACACATTAGGGCGGATGCTCAATATTTCATTGATTCCCACTCCAGAAGTAGCCCTGCTCGGATACACTGTTAATTTTCCCAAGAAGGTTAGGAGATTCGCATCCCTGGGACTCCTGTTGGCAAAGTGTGAAGTAGCTATCCACTGGGGGCGTAAATCTTCTCCCACTCTCCAGAATTGGCTGAACAGTCTGGCCTACTGTAATGTGAATAGCGAAATATATTCCAGTATGATGCCTAGTACATCTCAGTGTTTGATTTGCTCTAACGCTCCGTCCATCATCCCCTTTGGTATCGCTTTGTTCGCCCTAAGTTGGCAGGGTATGCCCAGACGTGGGTCCCTTGCTCACTTTGCCACTGGATTCAAGATAGCCTGGCTGATGAGGGTTTTTGAACCCGAAACCGGTCCCAGGATGCTTGTTTCCGGTCCAGGGAAGACATGGCTTGGCAGTTCGGGCTGGACTGTTCCCATGAGGCACAGGGTCAGACTGATTTGCATATGGCCATGTCTGAACTGGGGTGGTGGAGTGAGCTAAAGAATGATGATGGATTAAACCCAGATCAGTTGACTGGGGGTGAGTGTTTGATTTGCTCTAACGCTCCGTCCATCATCCCCTTTGGTATCGCTTTGTTCGCCCTAAGTTGGCAGGGTATGCCCAGACGTGGGTCCCTTGCTCACTTTGCCACTGGATTCAAGATAGCCTGGCTGATGAGGGTTTTTGAACCCGAAACCGGTCCCAGGATGCTTGTTTCCGGTCCAGGGAAGACATGGCTTGGCAGTTCGGGCTGGACTGTTCCCATGAGGCACAGGGTCAGACTGATTTGCATATGGCCATGTCTGAACTGGGGTGGTGGAGTGAGCTAAAAAATGATGATGGATTAAACCCAGATCAGTTGACTGGGGGTGAGTGTTTGATTTGCTCTAACGCTCCGTCCATCATCCCCTTTGGTATCGCTTTGTTCGCCCTAAGTTGGCAGGGTATGCCCAGACGTGGGTCCCTTGATCACTTTGCCACTGGATTCAAGATAGCCTGGCTGATGAGGGTTTTTGAACCCGAAACCGGTCCCAGGATGCTTGTTTCCGGTCCAGGGAAGACATGGCTTGGCAGTTCGGGCTGGACTGTTCCCATGAGGCACAGGGTCAGACTGATTTGCATATGGCCATGTCTGAACTGGGGTGGTGGAGTGAGCTAAAGAATGATGATGGATTAAACCCAGATCAGTTGACTGGGGGTGAGTGTTTGATTTGCTCTAACGCTCCGTCCATCATCCCCTTTGGTATCGCCTAGTACATCTCGGCCTAAAGATATATGGCACCCATACCGCTCTTACATAGAAAACATGCGTCACGCATCAGACTCCCAGCTTGAACAGGGAATAGTCCCGGAGGGAGTGGGGTAATTCTATTCATTCTTTGTTCAGTATGTTGCAGGATGTTCATCGGCAATACCTATGGTTGGCAGAAGACGAAACATTTGACTGTGTGTTAAAACCACGGGTGTTTCTGATTGGGTGAGAGAGCACATAGAGGGCCCCCTCTTGAGTGATTATGTTACAAAATGGATGCTACAAGATTGGCCTACCTGGCAGTTACGTTTACGATTGTGATTTGCAACTGGTATTGAATTAACGTATCGATGCTATCCAAGTATGCAAAGTGAACCAATATATATATAGTTTCTTTTGTGCTGTAAAAATTGAAAATAAAGCTAAAAAAAATAAATAGGGTAGATGAAAACCAGAGATCCAAAACTCAAAACAATAGGGAAGTTCGGTAAAGGCTCATCCACAGATGAAACGATTGATGTATCCGACTCAAGCATGCAATAAACACGATGAACATGTGCCACTCAACTAACTGTAGAAGTCAAGGTGACCAAACCAGAAGCAGTAGCATCTTTAGAAAAGGGGGGAATTATTCGCTTCACAAAATGCACAATTGTTGTTTGGTGCACTGGCTCCCCATAGGGAGTCCTAAACTTCCTCCTTTATACCTGCTTTCCTGGCCCGGAGAGCTTTTTCTACTCCAATCTATAAACGTGATGCGTTTTATAAAGTTGGCATAAGGTTTTTATGACCTAGGGAGCATGATGTGTCAAACATCTAGCCAGCTTAAACTTTGTAAAGTGAAAGGGGATTGTCAATTTTTTTTATTTTTTTTAACACAGACTGTGGTAGATGATTTAAGGACTACTATGGCATTAGCAAGTTCATCTAAACAACAGAATAATTCTTCCAAGGAAAAGCTCAACAAATCAGATTATAGGAATATTGGGTGACAGAGACCCACTTAAGCAATGCACCTTTATTTTTAGTAGCTTCAAGAGTTAGGGTCCTCATAATGTTTGAAGGTAAGCTATTCCTCAGACAGTTACAAAAAAGGGGATTATGATTACTAAAACAATTAGCTAAAACAGAAAAATGTGATGCAAATACAATAATATTGTTAGAAAAAAGAATAAAATCATTAGTACTAAACAAGTTCTTTCCACTGAGGGACTGTGCTGAAGAAGAAACAAGAGAACAAACATCAGAGCAAACAATAAATTGTTTTTGATCAGGATACGATGCAAAGCTTCACCATGAAGATCGTGATTAAAATAAGACTGATCCTCTCCATCACTACAAAGTAAGCCACATACAACAGAAGATGAGTACATGAACAAACTTTAAAATCTGCTGCCCATAAAACTGAATGATTTGTTTGTTTGTTCCAAACATTTCTCAAGAACACAATCAAGACAGTTTATGATGTTAAATGCTGTTGGTTACAATAATTATAATAACAATTAGCCATTATTATGTGAGCCTTTACAATCTACACAAAGTAGCTGAAAATTGCATGAATCAGAACAAAACCATAATACTTTCAGAGGAAACAAAACTGAAACCAGGATTGCCAAACCACCCTTACCCGGTCCTGATCTAGATAGGCTAGCATACGAGGTATTGCCACTGTAAGAAATTGGGCTACTAGCTGTGCAGAATGTGAGGACTGTGCAAATAATAGGTCCACAATTCCCCTTTACTAGAAACCAAGCATCCCATTGTAGCACTTGACGCTTTCAGGGTAGTGAAGCAGAGCAGTCCAAGACCTACTCATGGTAGATGGTGTGGGCTAATAATCACCATTCACTGGCACAGCAATAATAACACTAAATAAATGATTGTAGAGTCAGTGCTTTTCCTTTAGAAAAGGAAAAGTACATTTATGACACATATACACCACTAAATACTACACATTAATTTACAAATATATACATTAGGCATATTGAAATAACTTTGGTGAGATTCTGAAATCACATTTGACCCCAAATGGTTTATGACCCTCAAAAGTGCAGTACCAACCCATTTAAGAAAGATAGAACATCATAATAAAGAGGGGCATCACTTTAAATAATGTGGGCTTATTTGCTTTGTCAAATGGCAATCACAACAACATATAAGGCAAGCCTACTGGTTTTGTCAAACATCACCAAACCAATAATATAAGGCAAGCCTATTGGCTTTGTCAAGAGTTACCACATTCAAAAGACCAATATGTTGTTATGAACAACAATTATATATAACTGTTAGAAATGGGATTTCTGGTTGGCTAAGGTTTGCGCCAAAGCCAGGCAGAAACCACCACTCTAGTCAGGGCAAGGGAGTTACACGCTGAAGATAACCCCTGCTCACCCCCTTGGTAGCTTGGCACGAGCAGTCAGGCTTATCCCAGAGGCAATGTGTAAAGCGTTTGCGCAACACACACAACAGCAACACACTAGGCACAACACAAAAGAAACTCCACACAAGGTTATATCAAAAATAGCCTTTGTATTATCATAAACACATTAGAAACCTAATCACACATTTACACTGTGCCAACTGGCACTAGGCAATATTCACAGGGGATTATATACAGGACCAGGCCAATCGGGCCAAGGTCAGAACCATCAGAACAGGTAAGTAAATGCAAAACCCAACCAGTAACCACTGGTACCATAATGACCTAAGCATTATCACATTAGCATTAGACACCATCCTAAACTATCATAGCATGACATTAGGCAATAAATGACTATAACAAAGATGATAACCTGCACACCTTATAAACTCAACTTATAAAGCAGTTACAATACACACTCAGGAAAGAAGTTAATCAAAGGCTACACGCCACCACTCTCATTCAGTACCATAAGGTTAAACGCATACCAAGAGGACTGCGCATTACGACCAATGCTATTTAAATTTAACAAACCATTTATGACTAGATGGTTTGCGATACTTAACAAGTGTTCTTTAGATCTCATATTGTTGATCATTGAAGAGTTATCAGATATTCTTAAGGAATTAGAAATAGAGATTCAAGATTTGAAAACAGATTTGTCAAAAAGAATGAGTGCTGATGAGTTAGAAAAAACTCTTAACGATTTAAATGAGAAGCTTGATGAGCATGCTAAAGAGGTACACGAGCGTAAATTACGCAAATTTAAGAGGGACACTATAGACTACAAACTGGATGAAGTTTATACTTGGGCAGATGCTTATGCACAAAGACGCACTTTTAAGAAACCAGATGCATCTACATCAGAAGAGAGCATAGCAACGGAACAAGATACACTACCTACTCGTCCACCAATGGGGTCTACTCTCAGGGTTGTTGAAACGCCGGAAAACACAGCGAGTACAAGTGGAACACCTAAACAGTCTTTTTAGAACTGGGACGAACATCCAATCATCCACCAGAAGACCAGTTGGTTGGAAAACCAAACAAACAAGGAGGGGACAAGGGCGCAAAAAGCAGAACGGCGGGTGCCGGAATCCGAAGAGGAACTAGTGATGAACATTTCAGACATAGAATTGACAACGATGGAACGATCTGTTTTAAACAAAGGCATGTCCTTTGTTCCAACGTATCATACCACTGAGCTGGAAACCGAGGTTGCACTCTTTAAGTTCATGCGAAAACTCAGGTTACGGTGGTTCTTTTACCATACAGCTCAAGAAACGCACACTGACACCTCTACACCAGTGTCTAAAAAGACTTTTAAACCCAAGAGTACTTTCATGTCTCCCATTTCACATAAATCTCTTGATTTATTTGAACTATTGATTAAGAAAGATTTGGTTGCAATACACCAAAAAGAATACAAGCGGAAGAACCTGACTCAACAAGAACTGGCGACTTTACGTAAATTGGCTACAAATGAGAATCTTATGTTTCAACCAGCTGATAAGGGTGGAGCGTTGGTCGTAATGAACACAATATATTATGAGTCCAAAGTAAATCAACATGTCTTGGATACTGATACTTACATAGCTCTGGAAGCTGACCCAACAATTGCTTTTCAAACCATTTTATCTCAGATTTTGACTAAAGCTAAAGACTTAGGTTGGATAGATGATAACACTTGTAAATTTTTAACATCAGAGCACCCCAAACGACCGCACATGTATATGTTACCCAAAATGCACAAAAATCCACATGATCCCCCATTCCGCCCCTTGTGGCTGGGTGTGGGTCATTACACGAACCGCTGGGAAGATTTTTAGATTACTATTTACAACCTCTCGTGCAAAGTTGGGTCACATATGTTCAGGACACCACTGATTGTCTCAATAAATTGCAGAGTGTTACGGTATCAACTGATGAGGAAATTTGGCTAAGCACTATTGATGTGTCAGCGTTGTATACATCAATTCCACATGGGGAGGGAATAGAGGCTGTGGAGTGGATTCTGTTAAAGCATGATTATGAAGAATCATTCAACATTTTTCTGCTAGAACTTCTACAATTCAGTCTTTACCATAGCTACTTCTCGTGGAAAGACCAATATTTCCTACAAAAGACAGGAACTTCTATGGGTTTTACGGGGGCACCTACATATGCGAATATTTTTATGGCTAGATTTGAAGATACGCATATTTTGCACAACAACCTTTGGACATGTCACCTAATAAAGTACCTTAGGTACATTGATGATATTTTGATACTTTGGAGTGGTTCACAGAAACAACTAGAAGATGCACTAGAAGCTTTGAATAACTGTCATTCCCAAATCAAATTTACACATTCCATGAGCACTACAGCCATCAACTATTTGGACATTTTGATTGAACGGAAAGGCAATAATCTGGTGACTAGGGTGTATAAAAACCTACAGATAGGAACAATGCACTACACTTTAATAGTTTTCATTCGCCGACTCTCAAAAACCACTTACCGTTATCACAATTCATTAGAATTAGGAGGATAAGTTCTGATGAGACACAGGGCAAATTAGACATTGAGGATTTATTTCATCAATATAGAACTAGAGGATATCCGCACAAGGTGCTAGAAGCAGCTCAACAAAAAGCTTTTGGTTTAGAACGCACAGAGTTGCTAAAAAAACTGTGAAGACAACGGGAGTAAGGGAAGTTTGTGTTTTAAAGTATTCCACCGCAGCCCCTGCAATCAAACATAGCATTCAGAAACGTTGGGAAATTATTGAGCAGGAGAATGACTTTAAACAAGTCTTTATGGCACGTCCGATATTTGCTTACTCAAGGTCAAAAAATATTAAGGAACTTCTTAAAAAAGGAGTATGACACATCTAGACACTGGTAATCTGGGTATGCGCAAATGTTACAACTGTGGTCACTGTGGGAATGTGATTGTAGGTGATCATTTTGCACATCCGCACACAGGGAAAATGATCAAATTAAAACACACTGCCGATTGCAATACATGCATGGTAATATATGCTATAAAATGTCCATGTGGGCTAGTGTACGTAGGACGTACCACCAGGAAGGTCAAGGTTAGAATAACCGAACATAAAAGTATGATCCGAACTGCAAATATTAAGTCGTGTCTAGCCTTGCACTGGGGGGAGAAGAAGCACACTATACCACAGCTACGTTTTACTATATTGGAGAGAGTGTTGGTATTACCACATGTTGATGCTACTAGACAGTTGGCACAAAGAGAAACTTTTTGGATACGCTTTCTAAAAACACTTATTCCTTGTGGACTGAATGACAAAATTGAATTGACTTGTTTTTTATGAAGAAAACATAGGTGTGCTTATGGACATTCACAAATATGTAACTGCAATTTTTATTTATTTTTATTTTTATTTTTATTTTTATTGTTATAATGAATTTTTTGTAGATAATGTTGTTCTGGCTTGTCACAGATATGAACTTAATCACACAGAATGTCACACCTTTTAAAATTGAGACACTAGTAGGTACAGCTATATCTCAGTATTTTCCAACATATTATTAGATTTCAAACTAGGTTCTTTTTTCTCAATTATAGGTTGGAATCTCTCATTTATATTATAGGATTTTATTGAACCCACAATATATAATTTGTTATGAGTTTTGGTCAAATTATGTAATAGTTTTAGTCATGTGAATCTTTGTTTTATTTTTGAAAGGGTATGTAACAAAATTGGTAGTCTGTTTTCATTATTTAGATATTTCTAAGCCGCAATGGGTGTAAGCAAGATCAGCCGTTGTAATGGGCGAGTTTGGGTGGAGTCTTTCTACTCTAGAACTCATGTTTTGTAATTACGGTAGCAAAGAGTCTGTTCTTTGTTTTCACCGCTTGGTGTTTACGTCAGACGTAGACGTGGGATTTAACAGTGAGGAGCTAATTGCCCGGTTAACATTGATTACGCGGGAAACAAAAGTTTGTGTCTTGAGGTGATGACTTTCTAAACAGGTATGATTTCATGTATTTGAGTTATTATTTGCATCGGATTGAGTCCATGCGGTATAATTGAAACTAAAGTATCATTCTGGTTATTTACAGAAGATTGTGGGGGCCACTAGCGACGACGTCTCAGGGAGGCTGAGAGAGATTTCACGAATAGCAAGTAGGTTACTTGACTGGAACCCGCATTAGGGTATGTGACGAAGTTGATTTGTTATGGGATGGTATATATGAGGTTGATTCATGTTTCATATATATTTTTTCAGACTGTGTATATCAGTTGATCATTCAATGCAACACAGCTCATGCAAAGGTGAGCGTTTTTTTCACCAGTGGTAGGTTTAGGCAGCACGGGTCATAAGGTTTTTTGTTTGAAGTCTGATTCTTTCGTTTTGCTTCGACACCTTTTTCAGCACGGGTCATGAGGCTTTTTGTTTGAAGTACACCTTTTTATAGGGTAACCGCACAGGGTTATAGTTGCACACACACTCTCAATATAGTGGTTCGGAAGTGTCCATTGTGCGTGATTTGGATTACTATGGTGATAGCAGGACAAATGCACATATGTACTTTTGTATTTTTTATGATGGGACCGTTGGGGTTGTCTAATACTCCCTCTGTTATACTTTATTGATATCATTGTGCTTTATAATAGAAAAGAATATGTTTCCTTACACATTGAATTGTATCATTTGCAGTATTCCCTTGACGAAGGTGTTGCACCGAAATGCATTGGGAGATGTAATACACTTTGCCTTGAGCAATGAAGAAATAAAAAATTATCCAGAGAATAAATAAGAAAATGTCGACTGTTTTGCTATTGTTACTTTTTTGTTAACCTTTGGAAAAACTTTATGTTAAACATTCATATTGAGAATTTGGCATGAATTTGTAACTACACTCAAGTATAAGGATTGTTAATAGGAGATAAATACGAAAGAGCAGTGGAGATCATTTTGAATTTATTGTGAAGCTATTATGTATGCACTGTAAGGGCATGTGAAAAGTGCGTCCTCGCACACAAACAGGTTCTGTTTGTTTTTTGGAATTAGGCAATAAATCACATTAGGCCCAAACCTCATTAGCATAAACACATTACTCACTAGGCTTCACCAGCATAAACACGGTATGCACTAACCTCCTAAGCATAAATACATTACACATTAGGTATCACCAGCATAAACACATTATGTCTGAATCACAATTAGGCCAGAACATTGCGCATAAATCACATTACGCATAAATATCCTAAGCATAAACACAGTATGCAATCACTGTAGGCATGAACATATTATGCATCCATCACAGTAGGTATAAACCCCATTAGGCCTCACATTAGGCCTAAAACACATTATGCATTGGTCATCACATTAGGGCCTTGCGCCCTACCAACACTGTGGCACCCACCATGACCCCAGGCCAATTGGCCTTTCACTGGGGCCCAAAGGCCCTTTGTCCCAAATGTCAGGGCTCTGTAAACCTAGGGCCTCTCAACTGGCCCTCTGGCTGCCTTGGCAGCACTTTCACAGCGCGCAATGCGCTGGGGCTTGGGGGAGTGTAACTCACCCCACTCATCAGGAAAACAAGCAATGCCCCCTTTGTTGCAGCTGCCCTCTGTCCGTGGGGCAGCTGTAGGGAAAAGGACAATACTGGCACTCCTGTGCCCGGAGTCCTCCACTGGGACTCTACAACATGGCCCTGGCAGAACTGGCACCACTGTGCCGCAAGGGGGGCGACCACGAGGGGGGGGAGGGCACCGACAATGTGCCCCGACACACCCCCCCACCGGACTGCACTACATTGTGCCCCCAAACTGCCAAGAAGGAAATGCTCCCACCTTCCAGCTGCCCGTGCTGGCGGCTCGCTGTGACACAGAGACTGGCACTACCGTGCCTCTGGAGCCCCCAAACAGTGCGTTACGGGATCAAGGCACTCACCCGGTCTCTCCTTCCAGGCGGGGTGGCGCGAAGTTGAAGGGTGGAGCCCGCGAGGCTCCGTCCGAATCAGGGCTGCAGGATCCTCACCAGGGTCTCGGGCCACAAAGCGTTGACTCCCTCTCCTCGTGATCACACGGAGCGCAGTCTCCGTCACTTGTGCCTTCTCCCTCCGGCCGGCTCAGTCAGTACGCGGGGCTCTCACCGGCACAGGAGCCCCGCCCACCTCCAGGCAGGAGGCTTGCCTGACTTCCCTGTAGCAAGGAGAGACCGCAAGGCTCCGTCTCTGGCGCGGAAGCTCCTCCCTCAATCAGGCGGACTTGCCTGACTTCCGGCCCGGGCCTCGGCGGCGATTTCACCGGCAGATGCGGGGTGGGCTCCCGCTATACAGGAGCATAACACAGCGGGGTAGGCTCCCGCTTCGAATAAAAAGCCATTGCGGGGTGGACACCCGCTCTCCTCTTGAAACGCGGAGTGGGCACACGCTTCAGTCAACAAAAACGTGGGGTGGGCACCCGCGATTTAAATTCACCCCAATGCGGGGTGGGCACCCGCTCCATGGCACATAAATGCGGGGTGGGTTCCCGCTCAGAGGAGCTCCGGCGGCGCTCCCAAAATAGCGCAAATGTGGGGTAGGCTCCTGCTTGGCTCTGGTGCAGTGTGGGGGACCCCCACGCCGGGATTCCCTCGAGGTACGCTCGCAGCCCAGCGCTGCAGGTTAAATCCCCAAATGCTCCTCTTCTCCCTGGCAATTTAAATATAGCGCTCTCGAGGCGCTAGGGCAACAAAAAGTCTTTAGGTATCAAGGGGCATAGCGGGGCCCAGGGAGGCCAGCACACTGGGCCCTCCAGCAGGGAGGCAAGCCCTTGTGGCGGTTCCTCCTGGGCGCCCAGCAGCAGCAAGCCCCAGCAAAGTCAGGAACAGCACACTCTTCATGGTGTCACAGCCCCTATATTTATATCACCTTTTCCCTTTGTCTGCGCCAGCACAGGGCTTGGGGAACCAGCAAAAACTGGTTCAGGGGGGAATTGGAGCACTTTGTTTACAAGGCTCCTCTTCCCCTTTGTCAGGTGGGGGCTCGTCATTAGACACACCACAGGGGGCGGAGCCAGCATTCACTAGGGCAGGCACAATCCTATTCAGGGACCAGGGACTTCTCCTCCCACCACTCCAAATGCAGATGTCCCATTCAGCCTAGCGCTGACTCACCCTGCCCCTCCTGGAGCCACACACACCTCACCAGCCCCTGTCACTCAAAAGCCAGACATGCAATTCACATCAGGCAGGCAGACACATAGCACACAGAAATGCTAACTTCTTAAAAGTGGCATTTCTAAAATAGTTATAATAAATCTGCGTACACCATTGCGTAGCATTTATTATCACTATTCCAAACATACCAAACTTGACCACGCTGCGCCTCCCATATCAGGAATTACCACTGAAACACTTATCAGGGAATCCCCAATGCATTCCTATGGGAGGGCAGCCCCACAGTAGTGAGAAACCAAAATGGCTGTTTGTCACTACCAGGACATGTCGCACACTTAAGGTACATGTCCTATCTTTTACCTACAATGCACCCTGCCCATAGGGCGAGCTAGGGCCTACCTTAGGGGTGACTGACATGTAGTAAAAGGGGGGTCACAGACATGGCACACACTTTAGGTGCCACGTCACAGCGGCAGTAACACTGCGCGCACAGGCCCTGCAATGGCAGAGGCCTGAGATAGGTTTGAAAGGCTACTTTGGTGGGTGGCGCAATCAGCGCTGCAAGCCCACCAGTAGCATTTAATTTACCAGCCCTGGGTATATGAGATACCACTTTACAAGGGACTGACAGGTAAATTAAATAGGCCAAACAGGTGTAGACCAATCTTACCATGTTTATCACAGAGAGCACACGCACTTTACACTGAACAGCAGTGCTAAAGTGCCCAGAGTCCTAAAACCACCAACACCATGTCAGAAAAAAGGCTAGGAGAAAGGCAAAAAGTTCAGGGATGACCCTGCAAAAAGGGCCAAGTCCAACAATAACGGTAATCATTAACCATGTTAAAATGCAGTAATTACTGCCAATAATGCATTGCAGTTTATGTCAAAACCCCCATTAGCAATATACGGTCAATAAAGTATTTCTTTAACATCTTTAGGCCACTTAGAATGCTGCCGCAGAGCCAACCACTAGAAGTTGCTACACTCCCAGCTGTAGAACAAAAGTTTAAGCCTGATAAGTGCTTGGACATTTTATGAAAAGTTTCCCCAGCTCATGCCTTTTAGGACCTGGGAGACATTGGGTTAATTTTCAAAAATATGTTCTGTGGAGACTGCTGCACTCCCTGCAATCCCTACTTGTGGTGCCCCTGCCCTTTTTGAAGCAAAATAAAGCCTGCAGGGCATTATGGCTCCCTCTATGGAAAAGTGAATATTTTATGAGCAGGTCTCCGGAGAGCCGGGATCCTTTTTCTTGCGTTATTTTTTAACTCCTTTCTTTTCTTCAGGAGTGCCCGGTCCTACCCGACATAGCCCCATGGAAGGTCCCATGATAGGGCAGTGCAAGGAGCCCACTCCTGAACTGCCCAGCTGGCTCCCCGCCCTGGTTGGCCTGGTCTCTGCCGACATGGGAGCTGGCAGTGTCATACTCCCTATTGACTCCATGCAAACAGGGTGTTGTGATTTCAACAGCTGCCCTCCTCTCCAAAGACATGGGCACAGGGAGCAGAGGCGAGGCCATCCCATTAGGGGGGGGTGCAGCAGCAACCCCTCTTTCTCTTTTCTGAGTCAGGGGACCCACTGCTGGGGTACAGGGCTCACCTTTGTGAATAACTGATCCACAGGATGGGGTCTTCAGGAAGTCAAGAGTTCGGGGGGAGGGAGCCCCACGCATGCCCCCACCCGAAGCATTTAGCACCCAGGAGTTTGCACTGACCCTGGGGCCCTGGCCTCTCCAGGGGTTCTCTATGAAAATGCAGCAGAGCCCCCACGCACTCTGTTGCCCGCAGGGTGGGGAGGGGTTCAAAAGGGCAAAACCTTTAAAAGTGGATATTTCAGGCCTGTTGGGCCAATTTCAGCAATCTTAGGCTTATTTTACTGCTGGTGGCGAGCTCTAGCAACCAGAAGCATTTTCAGCCAGCCTCCTGGCCTAAAACGAGTTGGTTTCACTGCCTCCCTACGCCAGCCTTCTCTACTGCTGTGCCCTCGACAGAACCCATGGTCTCCTGGCAGTCTAATTAGCCATCTGGGGGGCAGTGGAGCCCAAGTCTTTCCCAAACTGGTCCTCAGGGGGCTTAAAGGGGCAAGCAGAAAGATCTCAACATTCTCTCCTACGCTGATGACACAACTCATTCTCTCCCTCACGGACAAGACACACAGTACCCAGATCAAGTTCAATGCCTGCATGACTGAAATCGCCCACTGGATGAAGACCAACTGTCTAAAGCCGAACACTGAAAAGGCCAAAATCATGATCACACACCGCAGGACTCCACCTGGTAGCAAACAGAGCTAGGACCGACACCCACCCCCACCACCTACGTTAAGAACATTGGGATCATCATCAACAGCAAACTAGACATGACAGTCCAAGTCAATGCTGTCACCGGCTCATGCTTCCATACCCTGAAGACGCTGAGGAAGATTTTTAAATGGATGTGCAACCCTTCTCTGAGTACTCGAACTGTAGTTATTTCTGGATCCCTAATGCTAAAGCAGCATAAGCGTGGTGGTGGCTGCCCACCGTGTAGTGATCAGCAGGAATGAACAGGTCCTTTTTACCTGTGTGACTGGAATGAGACCTACAGTTCCATTCTTTTAAATTCCTCTGCTGTGTGCTTAACTCACCCTTGGCCTACATCGGTTTGACGTGTAGTGATGCACAGTGCATGTGTGATCTACATTTGCCAGGTGTATGTGTGCCTGTGACTGGTACAATGCATAAAGGATGTAGTGCTGTGCAGTGCTTGTCTGTTAAATGCATGTGCTGGGTGTGCTGCGAATGGTAAAATACATGGAAGACTCTAGCTTCCATTTTGGGAGACACAGAGCATGAGAAACATGAGAGAAGAAAGTAGAGGAATCCCCCCGAGCAAGTTTGTGTATTGCCACATTTTTGTAAGCTGGCTGGGTCACCATGGAGGAAGGTAGAGCCAGCCTCTTCAGTACACTTCAAAGGGTGTTCCTTGATTCAGTGGGCAGTCCCAAGGAAGGGGTCTGGGCACATCTCAGGAAGAACATGGTGCTGATAAGAGAAGCATAAAGAGTAGGGCTGAGACACTGGGGTAACCTTTTGATACACATTTCAGTGTGGCTGACATCCAGGTATGAACGTCTAGACACTCCCATGGACTGTGTTGTGGTGCTATCAGGTTTTGAGTCGCTCTTGCTGTGGCAGATGACTTTCAGGAGGAAAAGAGAACAGAGAAGTGGGCCCTTCAAAAGGAATCAGACCCCCAACATAAACTTCAAAGACTCTAAATCACATTTGGTGTGTGGAAATGGACTATAAGAGGGGGAACTTGAGACCCCAAAAATTGTCAACTGTCAAGCAGCCAGTAGGGCTGTGTGAGGACGAGAAGCTCTGCAAGACTTCTGCCTGAGACTAGGACTTGGGGTCAAGGCCTGCTAGTCTCCCAGCTGGGTAAGGGAACATCACCCAAGGAATCCAAGACCACCTACCTGCCTGGAGCCTGAAGCACTAGCACCTGCCTGCTTGCAAAGGCCAGTGTGCCATTTTAGGAAGAGGAGAGCGTAGGAGGGAGCGAGGCCCAGAGGGCAATCCTGGCAAGTAGAACCTCGTAGCGAGGTGTTAGGAGACTGCTTCTGCCAGGTCATTGCACGTGTGCAGGGGAAGTCCTTGACCCTCGTATACCAAAGGAGGGCCACTGTGAATTGAGCTGTGATCGTTGCTGCACCAAATGGTTTATCCCCTGTGTGCAGGTTAAGTTGGTGACCCTGTATGCCAAGTGGCACCGCCATGAAGAGTACTGCAGTGTCGAGTGGGCCGTAGCCCATGTGCGGTGTTAAGCAGGCGACCCTGCATGCCAGGTGGGGCCGCAGCAAAGGTACAGCTGGGCCAAGCAGGCAGTAGCTCAGGTGTAGTGTTAAGCAGTCAACCCCGTATGCCTGGTAGGGCTGCCGTGAAGAGAGCCACTGTGTCAATTAGGCCGGAGCTCATATGCAGTGGAGGGACGGTGATCCCGTATGAATGGGAGGAGATAACCGGAACCAAGCAAGATGTGTGACCTGGTCAAGATCGTCATTGTAGGAAAAAGACCACTGTGGTTACCCTAGCGGGCCTGAGTTGTGACTGAGGACCAATTCCAGTACCCGTGGAAAGAGCCGAAGAACTTGCCCAGCTTGGAGGAGCATCAAGAACCCTCAGGCCACTGCAGGACCCCTGATAGGAACTCGAGGAGAGCCGATCACAACCTGCCTGGGCCACATGTGAAAGACTTACTGGAGACAGCCTGTCGGGGGGGGTGCGCTCAGAGACTTTGGTCGCTTTGATCCTACTGGTGCAGGTAAGACTGTTTTCGAGCTGGAACACTTTTTACTTTACTACAGAGATGGAGTGGGACTCTTGAGACCTGTACTATAGTGTGGCTTAACCTGAATGTTGGCAATAGTGAATGGGGAAGAACCACTATTGTTAACTTGAGAAGAGTGGGACTCAGAGATCTGCCTGTGAAACACTATAGCCCTGACCTCATGGGACTGTGTGTATTGTTTATGAATGTCGTATTTTACTTTATTTAGTCGTAGATATGTTCTTTTATCACACAAGTAGTTGACTGGACAATTATGTATTGCTGCTGCTGCACCTGTTTTGAGTTGTGAGCCTGTGTTCAGTTCCATGCGTCTCCCTTCCCAGCGGCAAGCCTTGGACTGCTCAACCTGCGGTACCACTGAGAGTCAAGTGCTGAAGAGGTACTTGGCTCAGTTACTCAGGTTCCATAGTAGGTCCGTGTAGGAAATTGGGTTACTGGTTGAGAGGATGAAACCCTACTTAAGCAGCAACCACAATTCTTGTCAGGGTGAAGTCACAAGCAACCACAACTTAACCTGTGCTCAACCCTCTGGTAGCTTGGTACAGAGCAGTCAGGCTTAACTTTGAGACAATGTGTAAAGTATTTCTGCAGCAATTCACACAGTAATAAAGTGACACACAACACAAGAGTTATCCCACACCAGAAAAATAGAATAGAATATAAGGAATAATTTAAAACCACAACAACAAATATCAAACCAGTTGAACCGGAGATGTACAATTTTAAAGATTTAAGTGAAAATAGCACCAAAAATCACAAAGCACTACATGTGGTTATCTGGTCGCACCAGATGGGGACAAAGTTGCAAGTTCAGATGACCGTGATGGGGTGAGTGCCAGATACAGGGACCAAATTAGGCCAGCTGAAAAAAGTACCTTAAATCCTGGTTGCGGAGCTATGCGAGATCCGTTGTCAAGGATGCGCTGCGCAGTAGAGGCAATGTGAGGTCTGGGTAAAGAGGCGTGTCATGCAGCAGCGGTTCTGGGGAGCTGTAACGTTGTGATGTGTGGTCCTACATTGTTGTCAATGATGCTGTTGATGAGTGGCTTGTGATGCGAAGTCCAGCATCGAAGATACATCGTGCACTGGCAGGTTCCGAAGAAGTTGCGGGGCTTGCAATGTGGAGTCCTGCATTGTCATTAAGGATGCCATCGACGAGGAGCTTATGATGCAAGGCCTGTGCTGATGATGCGCCACACAGTGGCGGTTCCGATGAGCTGTTGGGTCTGCCAAGCTAAGTGCCATATCAGGGAAGCGTCGCAAAGCGCTTCTGATGCAGTTTTGCTAGGCGATGCGTCATGCTGTGTTCGTTCTACTGGGACTACAGTTGGGCTAGCAGAGCACATTCAGGCCCAAATGCAAAGGTCCAGGAGCAGGGTGGCACCACTTGGGAAGGCAGGACTCATAGCTGGCAGAGCACTAGTGCTGGGGACAATGTTGTTGGAGCCTGTTCTGTCCCTGAGACTCTGATTAGTAGGCCAGCCAACTAGCCCTTAGAGTCACTCTGGTGGTCCTGGGTTCAAGATGCAGGTCCAGTCCTTCACACTTAGACAAGAGGGCAGCAGAGTGGCAGTCCTTCTTGCAGCAAAGCAGTCCTTCTTCTGAGTCTTCCACTGGTCCAGATGTGTACTGAAGAGTTGGGTCCGAGGGTCCAATATTTATACAAGGTGCCCAGCGTGAAGTAGGAGAGGTTTTTTGAGGCTTCCACCCCCCTGGGGTGTCAGGCATCCCTTCCTCCTTTGCCTGGCCCCAGCTTGGCTGGGGACACAAAATACTTGTAACAAATCCTTTGTGAGTGTGTTCAGGCAGAGCCATTACGATGTGCAAATGTGGTAAGTAACAGCTCCTCCCCCTTGTTAAGTCAGAGTGGTCCATCCTGCCAACACATAGCCTCCCTTTGTCTTATTGTCTGGGAGTAATACACAAAGAACAACTGCCAGCTACATCTAGCCATGTGACCCAAAAAGCAGCCTGCAGGCACCAAATGGCTAGGACAAGAAAATGCCAACTTTCTAAAAGTGTAAAAAGGCAATGGGCAATCCAATCTACCCTTGTGGGCTTGGGTAATAAAGTTAGAAAAGTCAAAGTGCTACAAGGGATTCATTTAAAAAAAAATATATATTTTGAATAACTTTATCTTATACAAAGTGACATCCAATGACACTCATGGAAATAACTCAAATTAACTTCAGCAAAATCAGTCAATAAATTAATTACAGCCGGGTGTATCAGGGAAAATAATTAAATATATATTTTAAAAAAACATGAAAGTCGGTGTACAGAAACAACAAAAGAAAATTCAAACATACATTAACAACAGAGAACATACAAATTAGACATACAAAAATATCCTGGTTGTCAATGTATAGCTGCTCATCTTCATTAAGTAATGTGGTGAGTCTGTCCCACCCATAGGGTTCAGAACTCAAGATAAGTTAATTAACAATGACTAGAGAAGAAGCATGGGGTAAGCATCGACGTTTCGGTTTCTGTTGCATCAAGTCAATGAGACCATCTTCAGGACAAACGTGGATCTTGTGTAATTTCTTGACCCCTCTAAAATAATAGCAACATGAGACATAACTTACATATCTATTCTACAATGAATGAAAATGAAATAATAAACCACCCAGAAAGGTGAAATAGATCAATTTTGAAAATCGTGAAAAAATAGAAACAATGTCCCAGTAATTGAACAGAGATTCAGGTCATTATAGAAAGATCAATGTGCATATTTATATTTTAATCAAGTAGAAAATACCACACAGTCCCGGTGCAAGAGATTTATAGATGACTCACTGGTTAAAGGATCGAGAGAGAACTCAAAGTCTCAGGGTAGATTACTTCAAATAGCAGAAATGGGCCTATATCAAATGAATTTGGGTTACTCTAAATATGTAAAAAAAAATTGTCCAGAGAACAGAATGTATTACTTTCACCTGATATATCCAGATGTATAATACTTACAATTGTTATGAATCAATTGCAAAGAAAAGGAAATGAATTCCCTGAGAAAAATATATGAGAACAATAAATCTATAAAAGTGTTGTTTTATACTCATAAATAGAGAGTCTAAAATTAAGAGTTTTAGTAGAGGACACATTTTTTGTTAAATTATTTTGCATTCCTTTTGCAAATGTGATTACTTTTTCAGTTGATAAATTTAGGGCTCCGAAAAAAATTCTATCTGTGTGTGTTCATAATTAACGGATGCTTCAAAGCCGGTCAAACCATGGCAAATTTAATACTGGCACCATCACGGATAGGATGCTGCATGTGATTATATAGACTTGATGCTAATGCTGGCAGACCATCCATTGTGGGTGTTGGAAAAAATACCATGTATATTAGACAACCACCATAGTGTATCTATATGTAAAGTATCAAGTGGGTCTCATTCATAGGACCGGAATTTATATACAGATAGGTCCGCTTCGGCTCTTATATATACAATGTCGAAACTCAGAGAGATTTTGAATTTACGTTCAAGTAGTATTAAGAATACACTTTTACGGAAACAATGTTAAAAACAACCATACAATGGATTGTCAGTGAGATAGGATATTTAAATCAATTCGAAGGTATGCACTTTGCCATTTTCAGACAAAAGAATACTTTGTTTTTACACCAGAATTAAGTGACGCTTTATCAAATAGCAAACAAAACTATTGACGATAATGGTTATTCCAAAACACTTACTAGTTTAACACTGACATGGCATTTGTCTCACGGTCATAATGGAGGATCCACACAGAATGAGAACTGTTTTTCGGAAGTGGCATACGGCAAATTTAAATGATCCGGAAGCGAAAATGGCGATCCGCCATACTAAAGTGTGGAACGACAAATACATTTTACATTAGTAAAGGACAACCATAATATATGATGTCCGAGAGGTTCAAGTCTTATTAAGCTGGTTAAAAGCAATAAATATAATGGTTGATAGCTCACATTATTTCACTGTAAACATCACTAAACTTAATTCATCAAGATCGATTCATCTCAATATGAACCACGACGTCCACCGTCTTGAAAAGTTAACAAGTAAAGTGTGTGTGGTCCTATTGAGGGAAAAACCACTATAAATGTAAAAGTACAAGGTGACATAAGCCATTAGAGGCAGTTATATTTTTAAATTATTGTATTGTCATCTAAAAAAGGCTCTTAAGATGCGAAATCCATTTAATTTATGTATATTGATATCAATAGCGTTATCAATTAAGTGCTATCGATCGTCTTACATGATCCAGTGATGATTAAAAGACGACTGTATTTTGCGGTACGAAAGTTGTAGAATGGATACCTCAAGCATCATCAAGGCTATGAAATGGTTATATAGGTCGTCCGTCAAGGTTAACCTTAGATAACAAAATTAATTAGATGAGTTGGTAATATTTTAGAAGTAACTGCATTCTCTGGTTTAGTCAGATTGAACATTTTTTGAGTTTTTAGCTCACAAGTTAAAATTCTTATCAATGATGTTGCGAAAAGAAATATGAAGAGATATTTCAAGCAATATTTAAATCAGTATCATGAGTATTGGAATTAGACAGAACCATATCCACAGAGAGAAACATAAGGAGGAATATTTGTGATATGGTTAATAGTGAGATAGACTGTGAATATCAAGAATATTCTTGTATACATTCTTTCTGAGGTCAAACCATACTTTATAAATAACATACGTCTTATGATCATGAAAAAAGATGACACTTGACAGCTTGTATGTTTTCCAATTCCTTAGTCTTGAATTTGAATAATCTATCATAGTTGTTATACAGAGAAGCCATAGCCACACCAAGACGCCCTTGGGCATGAGTTTGCGCTCTATAAATTACTTTTACATTACATAGTCAGTTAAGAAAATCATAGTTGTTGTCCAAAGAAGACATGGTAAATTAAGGAAATATAAAGTCAAAAATGTAACACGTATGTACAAGAATTTTCCATTCAACTGCCCCAGTTAGCCCCTTTGTACACTATCTGTGTTACATATCAAATGGTTTTCTTTGATAGTTAGTATACGGTCAATGTTGGATGATCTTATTGATGGCTTCAGCACATCTATAAGCCACCATAACATTTCTTTCTCAGAATGAAACTTTAGCTTATACTGTTCGACAAATGGGGCATGTTCTGTTTTACAACGAATTCTTGATTGATGTTGTAATATCCGTTTTTGTATTGGTTGAGTTGTCCTACCAATATAGGGTAGCCCATGTGGGCACCTGATGCAGTAAATTACATTACTTGTATTGCAATTGGAAAAGGTTTTAGTCTGTAAATGTATACCTTTGATCTCAAAACGTTTTATTGTTCCAGTTGTACTACATGCAACACAATTACTGCATTTATAATGACCCACCACTGGTGTCAGATGAAGCATTCACTGGATCGTGTTTTAGGTTCTTCATATGCTCTAAGTAACCTATTTTTCGAATTTGAACTTCTTTTGAAAGCAAACAGTGGTCTTCCTTTAAATTTTGCAATGTTACGTAAAAGACTCCAATGTTTCCACACCGTTTTCTTGATTTTATTAGAAAGAGTGGCAAATATCGTGGCTAAGACTAAAGATGATTTAGTGGGTTTATCGCTGATCTCAAGTAAGGCTGCTCTGTCATTGTACCATGTCCTTTTGAGAGACCTCCTGAGGAGCATAGAAGGGTAGCCTTGGGCTTTTAGGGCCAGATGTACGACCATTTACTTTAGCGAGTCGCAAATTGCGCTGAATTGCGACTCGCAATTTGCAACTCGCTAAAGTGAATGTACAACAGTGTCTCAGACACTGTTTGCGATTCCCAATGGAGTCGCAAATTGCATGCCTCATCAATATTCATGAGGCAAGCGCAATTTGCGACCCCATTGGGAATGGCTAGCACTCCCAGGGATAGTGGCCTGCTGGGGTCAGCAGACCACCATGTCTGTGACTGCTTTTTAAATAAAACAGTTTTTTTTTTAATGCATCCCGTTTTCCTAAAGGAAAACAGGATCCATTGAAAAAATAAAAATGAATCTTTTCAGTTTCATTTTTTAAGGGCAGGCCTGCAGGCACCAAATGGCTAGGACAAGAAAATGCCAACTTTCTAAAAGTGTAAAAAGGCAATGGGCAATCCAATCTACCCTTGTGGGCTAGGGTAATAAAGTTAGAAAGGTCAAAGTGCCTACAAGGGATTCATTTAAAAAAATATATATATTTTGAATAACTTTATCTTATACAAAGTGACATCCAATGACACTCATGGATATAACTCAAATCAACTTCAGCAAAATCAGTCAATAAGTTAATTACAGCCGGGTGTATCAGGGAAAATAATTAAATATATATTTTAAAAAACCATGAAAGTCGGTGTACAGAAACAACAAAAGAAAATTCAAACATACATTAACAACAGAGAACATACAAATTAGACATACAAAAATATCCTGGTTGTCAATGTAAACCAGAGAATGAAGATAGATCTAAAATACTGCCAACTCATCTAATTAATTTTGTTATCTAAGGTTAACTTTGGCGGAAGACCTATATAACCATTTCATAGCCTTGATAATGCTTGAGGTATCCATTCTACAACTTTCGTACCGCAAAATACAATCGTCTGTTAATCATCTCTGGATCATATAAGATCATCAATAGCACTTAATTGATAATATTATCGATATCAATATAAATAAAATGGATTTTGCATCTTAAGAGCCTTATTTTAGATGACTTAATACAATAATTTTGAAAAATAACAGTCTCTAATGGTTTATGTCACCATGTCCTTTTAATTTTATAGTCGTTTCTCGCTCAATATGACCACACACACTATACTCATTAAACATTTCGAGATGGCGGACGTCGTGGTTCATATTGATATGGATCGATCTTGACTAATTAAGTTTAGTGATGTATACAGTGAAATAATGTGAGCTATCAACCATTATATTTATTGCTTTTAAGCGTCTTAATAAGACTTGAACTTCTTGGACATCATACATCATGGATGTCCTTTACTAATACAAAATGTATTCGTCGTTCCACACTCTAATATGGCAGATCATCATTTTCGCTTCCGGGTCATTTAAATTTGCTGGATGCCACTTCCAAAGAACGGTTCTCATTCTGTGTGGATCCTCCATCATGACCGTGAGACAAAGGCCACGTCAGTGTTAAAGTAGTAAGTGTTTTGAAAAAACCATTATCGTCATAATTTTTGGTTGATAATTGATAAAGTGTCACTTAATTCTGGTGTAAACAAGAAGAATTCTTTCATCTGAAAATGGCAAAGTGCATACCTTCATTTACATTTAAATATCCTATGTCACTGACAATCCATTGTATGGATGTTTTTAAAATTCTTTCCGTGAAAGTGAACTCTTAATACTACTCGAATGCGGACCTATCTGTATATAAATTTCGGTCCTATGAATGAGACCCACTTGATACTTTAATTATATATACACACTGTGGTGGTTGTCTGATATACATGATGCTTTTTCCAACACCCACAATGGATGGACTGCCAGCATTAGCATTGAGGCTATATCATCACACGCAGCATCATATCCGTGACGGTGCCAGTATTAAATCTTCCGTGGTTTGACCGGCTTTGAAACACCCATTATATATGAACACACACAGATGGACTTTTTTCAGGAACCATAAATTTATTGACTGATAAAGTAATCAAATTTGTAAAATGAATGCAACATAAATTAACAAAAAACATGGCCTCTACTAAAACGCTTAATTTTAAACTCTATATATAGGAGTATTAAACAACACTTTTATAGATTTATTGTTTTCGTAAATTTTTCTCAGGGAATTAATGTTCTTTTCATCGCAAGAGGCCAATTGATTCATAACAATTTTAAGTATTATATATCTGGTGAAAGTAATACTTTCTGTTCTCTGGATGATTGTTTTTTACACCTTTAGAGTCACCCAAATTCATTTGATATAGGCCCATTCTGCTATTTGAAGGAATCTACCCTGAGAGCTTGAGTTCTCTCTTGATCCTTTAACCAGTGAGTCATCTATAAATCTCTTGCACCGGGACAGTGTGGTATTTTCTACGTGATTAACATATAAATATGCACATTGATCTTTCTATAATGATCCGAATCTCTGTTCAATTACTGGGACATTGTTTCTATTTTTTCACAATTTTCAAAATTGATCCATATCACCTTTCCAGGTGGTTTATCATTTCATTTTCATTCATTGTAGTATAGATAAGTAAGTTATGTCTTATGTTGCTATTATTTTAGAGGGGTCAAGAAATTTCTCACGATCATCCTGAAGATGGTCTCATTGACTTGATGGAACAGAGACCGAAACGTCGACGGTTACCCCATCCTTCTTCTATAGTCATTGTTAATTAGCTTATCTTGAGTTCTGAACCCTATTGGTGGGACAGACTCACCACATTACTTAATGAAGATGGGCAGATATACATTGACAATCAGGATATTTTTGTATGTCTAATTTGTATGTTCTCTGTTGGTCATATATGTTTGAATTTTCTGTTGTTGTTTCTGTACCCCGATTTCATGTTTTTTTAAAATATATATTCAAATATATTCCGATACGCCTGGCTGTAATTAATTTATTAACTGATTTTGCTGAAGTTGATTTTAGTTATTTCAATGAGTGTCTTTGGATGTCACTTTGTATAAGATAGACCTATTCAAATATATATATATTTTTAATAAAATCCTTGTAGACACTTTGACCTTTCTAACTTTCTAAATGTGGCATTTTGAGAATTGTGACTTAGAATCCAACTTTACCATTAAAGATGGTTTTAAATGACAATTCTTTAGACACCAAACACGATATTCCTACATGCTCCCAATTGAAGGTTTTCACTTATTGTAATAAATTGACCCAATGTTATCCTATTGGAGAGTTAAGCCTTTAGCAGAGTTTTTTACTACCAGGACATGTAAACCTTAAAGGTAGATGTCCACTTTTTATATACACTATACCCTGCCATCTGGGCCTACCCTACGAGTGACATATATATTAAAAAGGAAGGTTTTGGCCTTGTTAAAGGTTTATTTTGCCGGGTTGCAAGGGCAGTTTAAAACTGGCTGCAATGTCAGTTCTGAGATATGTTTAAAGGGCTACTTAACTGAGTGGCACCATCAGTGCTGCAGGTTCACTAGTATTAAATCTACAGGCCCTGGCTACATGTAGTACCCCTTTACTGGGGACATACAGGTAAATTAAATGTTGCAATTGGGTACAAGCAAATTCTACCATGTTCAGGGCAGAGTGAGCACAAGCACTGTAGCACTGGTTAGCAGTGGTAAAGTACACAGAGTCCTACGACCCAAAGAAAACAGGTTCAGAAAACAGGAGGGGGAAGGCAAAAAGTTTGGGGATGACCCAGTAAAAAGGGTCAAGTCCAGCAGTCTGGCCACAGGATATCAAGAGTAAAAGGCTGCACCTGCCATGGTTCAGCCTAGTAACCCCTGCTTACCCTGTGACCCTCTGAAGAGGGTTCTGATAGTCATACAGAGATTTATAGTTATCAAGTGCTCACTCATTAAGTCAATAAATCTGGTCAAGTGATAAAGGGTTGTATTTGTTAAAATTCGAGAAGTTGAGATATTGGAGGACTGAAGGGCAACATAAGAATAGGCCATAGCTTGTTGTTGAACCGTTGGATGGCTGGCTTAGGGATTATAAAACCAAATGTATATATTCTTTATGATTAAAAAGTATATTTATTATTTATGCTTAACATGCATGTACGTCACTGCATAGTTTACATATCAATTATTTGATTATATGCTTATGGGTCTCTGCTTTATTTATTTTATCTATCACAATGTGTAATACATAACCACAACAATTGTATCTATAAATGCTTCTCTATTGAAATATTTGGGAAATTATGAAATAAAAATAAATAAATAAACAAAATGCATAAACTTTCCAAAACAATAAAATAAATAATAATACAAATACACAAATAAATTACATTTATGTACAGCAACAGTTGAAAGTCTGAGTTTCTAACTATGTTTACACAAATTCACATGTGGGACTTTATATAATACAATTTTATATCTCTTTAATATTTTCCATATACATGTATACCTCTCTATGGAGTTATGTATCCATATATTTATTACTTTACTCCTACTGCAGAAATAGAAAAAGGCCTTAAACTCTCTCCAATGCACTACTCGATATCTCATTCTATACCTCTCTTAATATATCCTCTACCTCCACTATGAGTCATCCTAAACATCATTGTACTACTATGATCTACCTAATAACCCTTTCTAGACTCTTCCCTCCCTTATCCCTCCTTTGACTCATCCCATACCGCCTTTAACTACTATGATCTCACAAATTGACACTTTCTAGACTCTTCTTTTGTCTATCCCTCCTTTGACTAATTCCGAACCTCATTTTACTACTATGATCATCCTCATAACCGTTTCTAGAATCTTTCCTACTCTATCCTTCCTTTGACTCATATCAAACCTCATTTTACTACTATGATCTCCCAAATAACACCATCTAGACTTTTCCTTCCTCTACCCTTCCTTTATCATATTAAATCCAACTAACAGACTCACATGTGCACCATTAGTATTAAGAATTTATATTTCCCTAATCGAATCCACCACTAATCCATTCTGGAGTTCCGGAGTTGCATGCTACTCGGCGAAAAGCACTTCCATGCCTCGTCAGGGGTAGTAACGGCTACATAAATACAACCACAATTACAATTACAAAATGTACAAGATGCTACCATAGTGTTGGGGAGAGAAATTCAGTCTGTATATAGAATTCCCTGCACCACAAGCTTCACTAAAATTAATCACAATGCAGTCCTCCTCATACTGCGTGCGTCCATTTCCAACCAAGAGAGGCCTTGTAACCTAAATAATTTAATCTTGAAGATGGTAAGTGTTAGACCTGTCAGCCTTAGGGTGGTCTTCCCCCAATCTGTTTGCTTTTTGCCTCCACATTTTGCTGAATCTTTTTTGTTGGTTTTAGGACTCTGAGCACTTTACCAGTGCTAAACTGCATGTGCTTCTTCCCTAAACATGTGTGTAATTGCTGTATTCCTAATTGACATATTTAATTTACTTGTAAGTCCCTTGCAAGGTAGTATATCATATACCCAGGCCTGTAAGTTAAATGATACTAGTGGATTGCAGCACTGATTGTGCCACCCACAGAAGTAGTCTTTCAAACCTGTCTCAGGCATGCTACTGCAGTGCCTGTGTGTGTACTTTACTGCCACTCCAACTTGGCATTTAAAACTGCTTGCCAAGCCTTAAACTCTCCTTTTAATATATATACGCCACCCTTAAGGTAGGTCCTAAGCTGCCTTAAGGGCAGGTTGCTATGTAAGTAAAAGGTAGGTCATGCACTTTAATGTTTTGCATGTCCTGGAAGTGACAAACACCCTATTTTGTTTTTCACTACTGCGAGGCCTTCTCCTCTCATAGGTTAGCATTGGGAATTCCTTAATACACTTTTAAGCTTCTAAGCAATAATTCCTGATCAGAGAGAAGTAGCTTTTTCATGTTTCATATGGTTGGAATAGTATTGATAAATCCTATTTACTGGTGAAGTTGGATTTAACATTACACTTTTAGAAAGTGGACATTTTTCTGCACTTATTGTACTGTGTACCTAACAGCCTGTCTCCAATACACGTCTGGGGTGAGGGACAGCCGCACTTTGTGCATTCCCTATAGACTGCCACAACACAGGAAGGATAGGTGTGTCTGAGTACCTATCTACATACATCTGCATTCTGATGGCCTTGCCTGGGCAGGCTGGACGGGAGGGACTAACAGTTCACTTGAATAAGTAGTGTCCTGTCCCCACACAAAGGGCTGATTTACCTCCCATATATAGCTTGGCAGACAGGACTGGTCTGAAAGGGGAACCTGTGCACATGAGTGAGCTGCTTTGAAGTCACCCCCACATCAAAGGCACGTTTGTGTATAAGTACTGGGTCTCTGACCTCCGAAAATCAGACACTTCTGGAGCTTGAACTGAACCTCTGTCAGAATGACTGCTATGCTTCTTAAAGGACTCATCTTTGGTCTGCAGACTTGGAAGGCCTGCTTTTCTCTTGTGATGCCCTGCTGCCTGCTGCTATCTGATTCTGCTGAAGGGAGCTGGACTCTGCTTCACTCCAAGTGATCTCCAAGGGTTTGTTGGCTTACCTCCTGTTGCTTGAGAGTTAGCAAAATCAAAGTCTCTAACCCTGCTACTTTGCCTGGCTCACTGGAAGTAGCCCAGATACTTGCAAAACACGGATTTTGATGCATCTCCTGTCTGCCTGTAACAGAAGTGGCGCATCGACCGGGTTGCGGGAGTAAAATCAGCACATCGCATCAGAACCAGCGCTTTGCCGCCCAAGATCAACGCATCGGACAGAATATCACCACGATGCAGCTTGGTGAAATTGACTAATCCCCTCGACTGCATGGCAGAATCTAGGGCATCGGTCGATGCCGCGCCACTCCGGCACCCATCTTCTAAACTGACGCATCGCTTTCACTGCGTGGAGAAGATCAACGCATCTTGTTGTTTGCAACCAGGAAAGGTACTTTGTTCACCGAGGCTTGAGTGGGCCGTGTAGCCGTCCGGCGCTCCATCGCGGTTGGCACGAACTTTGGCTTTGCCCCGGTCCAGCATGACCTAAAGCAACCGTTTTAGCGCCACTTGCTTCTAAGCCCTTTACTGCATTTGTTCCTTTAAAACTCAAAATCTCAATTTCTATACATTGGTGTTTTGTCGTTTTGGTGTTGTTTTGTTTATAATATAACAATTTTTTTTTATAAACCTGTGTGGAGTTTTTTGTGTGGTGTATTCATTCTGTTACTGTGTGTGTCTGTGTGTTGCACAAATACTTTTCACATTGCCTCTTTAGAAAAGCCTAACTGCTCTGTGCCAAGTTACCAGAGGGTGAGCACAGGTTATCTTGTAGTGAGTATCCAGCTTACCCTGAATGGGACTGTGGCTTGTGCTTGGACAGGGTGCAGACCTTTGCCAACCAGAAACCCAATTTCTAACAGCAAGTATCACCTATATACCTAGTGACGCAGTGAGTGACCTTATTCTTAAGTTGTTAATCTACAATTTTGACAGGGTGCAGGGGAGAAACATCTTTAAGAATAATAACAAAGAGGGTAGCCTCTGGTGGAAGATGAATGGGGACAGCTGACTGTATATTTGTTGGAGAGACACAGAGAGCTTTAGAATCTTGTTTAGCTTGGGAAGCAAGGACATATGGAGAGGGGACTACATGCACAGATTTGCGTTTGAGACATGACGCACAGTGGTAATTGATCTGGGAACTAAATGGTTCTCAGTGAGCAACTGTCCCAATATATGTACTAGTTGTGTTGGATTAGCAACTACAGTAATTTTAGATAAACAAATCTCAAGTTCCTTCAGATTGGCCATTACAGACCCAAACATGCTCTTAACAGATTCTTCAAAGGTGCTCTAAGGGCTATATCAAACATATTGCTATTGTCCGTTGCACTTGCAGAAATACCTGTAGTAGTCTTAGACATTGCTTTCACCTTCTGACACATAACATGCAGCGTGTCCTTTTTTAATTTGCATAGTGTGAGCTTAAAAAGCCATTAGTTGGTGGCATGGCCATATCTTATCAATTGTCAAATATTTATTAAACACATAGGAGATGGTGGAGGGGCCCGGCAATTTCATCCACAGTTTGTATGCCAATGCCAGAACCGGGCCACAAAGGGTACGCTTCCATTCTCTGTTAAACTGTCACAATCTCATTATTTATGACCCCCCATAGGTCTAGACAAAACAGTTGCAATTGAGGTTGACACAGGGTGTTCTATATCAGACCAAGAGGTGGCCACTGATTTCTTTTACCCATTGTTCTCATTGGCAAACAAAATTAAATAAACAAACACAACCCAGACATGCCCCAGTTGCGTCTGTGCAGCAGGCAGTTCTAATGTGCTTTATAGCACTGAATCAAGTGTGTGTGGGCCCTGCCCCCTCTTCTTCCTCCAAAGAAGGATGGTCCTTGAAGTTCTTGGTCACAAGCAGTGCGAGCTCATGCAGTGGGCAACTCTAATGTGCTTTATAGTGCTAAATAGCATATCTAAGTGTCCCACCTATTCCTTATCCCCAATGCAGGCTGGCCCTTGCCCCCCCTGGCCACAAACAATGCACATTAAATTTCAGGCAGCCGTAAAAAAATATCCCATCTGGCCCTCTGGGCCAATACATATTCTGGCCTTGCTGTCTACAAACAGATGTCCAGCACTAACAACAAATGATTAAGAGGCAACCTAATCAGCCCAGTCCCCTTACAAACAAAGACCAAAGGAGAACCAGCTCAGTAGTACTTTACATGTTTTCATTTAAGTATTTGTTGTGGGGTTCCTGCTTGTCTACAAAATGTTACTTATCATGGTGTAGTTTGGTATCTGTGGATAGGCATGTGGTTGTCACTCATGGGGACAGTAAGTGCAATGCAATGTCACAGTACTTTCACTGCAATGCTCCTCATGAAACTTGGTGGGACACTAGTATCTCACCAAGCCAGAACCCCACTGATTCACTGGGAGGGGTATGACTTTTGACCGAAACACCCCCCACCCACACCCATCCAAAAACACCCAAAAAGCAGCCAAAACTGGCCAAATTCAAACCAAACCACAGTGAAACCTTGCCAACTCTAATATGCACGAACCTGAAACAGGCCCTGAGCGCTAGACTCCGGAAACCCTAGCAAATATGAACCCTAAGCCCTAGAAAATTATCCAGAACCCCAAAACATGCCCTGAACCCTAGAAAACAGCCTTAAAGCCTAAAAATTAACCCTAAACTCTAGACACAAGCCCTGAACCCTCTACAGTTTAACATCCTCAGGTTGCATGCTGGCTCAAAAAAGCCTGCCCTACATTCCAAAGCAATGCAAGAAAGAAAAGTTTACCTTTACTTAAACCTAGTGACTGTTTCTCTCTCCTGCCTTTCTACTGAATGACCCTAGACTTAACTTCTATCCTCTGCATGCCTTCTCTCTCTGAGAGTAGTCTAACCTAAGCTGAATACCTCTTTGCCTATTCTTTATTATTGTATTTCTGCAGTTTTCCCACACCTCACTTCACAGATATCAACTTCCTTCTTTGAAACTATATCTCTGCCACCTAACCATATCTAGTTTCCTCTCACTAACCCGTTGATCCTACCAACCATTGCATGAACTCACTTACCCCCACCACACTATGGATCACATTTAACCCCCATTCATTTAATCTTAAACAACAAAATGAATGAAATGTGTGAACTGCTTTATTTGACAGGACACAACTAATCCCAACAACCATTGATAACTAATACTAATCAACAACCAACAATAACCACTGGATTAACCACTAATCTTGGCTTGCTACCCACAGTAAAACCCTTCAAGGCCTCATCAGGGATATCAAGCAATATATAAAAGTAATTACAATACAATATCTATGACAGTTGCCATCTCAAGGTGTTTGTTCTCTGTATGGTTAATTCGAGAGAGAGTAACTAAAAAGATAACTATGTGAATTACACTGGTCCTTTATGATCCATTGCCTTCAATGGAAAAACATACTTTTTTTTTAGCTTAAAATAATCATCCGAAATAGAAAACTACTACTGCTTTGGCGGGTATGTGTAATAGTTACCTGTATCTTTTTGGCTCGATAAGGTTACCAGAATCTTATCATCTTCAGCACTCACCTTTAAAAGTAACATGAGGTTTGATTCTGGTGTGTGGAATATATAATATATTTCTACCTCTCAGACTTTTGTTGTGGACAGTGCAGAATAATTTATGAATTCTTTCTGAAATTAAAGGTGGATTAATGGATGTATTTTAATGTAAGGAATATTTATTAGCTGTTTGTGAAACTGTGCTTTTTATTATGATGATTGTTTGTAATATTGTTGTGTAATATTTTTCTTAAATGCAGGTTTTATAGACATAAAAAAATATAAAATAAATATATTTAACAAACACCATAAGGTCCACTTACACAGAAAAAGCTTAGGCCCTCTCACTCCAACTTAATCAGTCTTCCTCACTCAGACATCTCTAAGTCCTTCAAGGACATCACAAGGACCCACTGCATGTCATTTGTAATCCTGAAAAACACACTGCTACACCTTATAAACATCCCAGTTCTCTTCCCAATTGAACATCTCAGATACCCACTGTTGACTGCATGTGTGCTGTCTGTGTGATAATATGCATTGTATGTGTTGACTAGATTTATGAGGACCAGTGTTTCAGCTATCCATCCATCCGGGTTGTATTGCCTCTCCCTAGTAGTCCCTGCCTCTGCACTGTGAACTACTGTGTGTAAAGAGTCAAAGGTATCAGTGAAAATTGAAGTTATCCACAAAGCACATAAGGAGGAAGAAAAAAAAGCCTTAAACTTGAATAAGGAGTGCTTGGATTCATACTATATCTTTCCCTACTGGACCCGGAAGTGAAGATCACTAACAACAATAAGCTCACAGAGAGTTGGATATCATCATACACCCCTCTGAAGTTCACAAAGTAGTTGATCTCCCTGAGTTTAGCACTTTTCAAACAAATACTTAATTAAACCTCAGTTTCTACATCTGGGCTTGGAGAATATGTAAAAAACATTTTGAACCTTTTTGAGTTGACTTGAGAACTCACAAACATTAGGTGGTCATGGTCAAATATTGATCAACTAACTGATCAGGCTCTATAAAGTTACATTTCAGTTGATTGATCTAATTTGATATTTATATGTGAAAATTCCTACCAGTCCTCATTGAGCCTCAGTTACACTACGGATGAAGACATGTTCAGTGTTCCTAGTAGGTCCTGGCTTTATTATTATGTTTTGGTAGGGGTCACCAGGAATAGGTGCGGGTGGGAATACTGCTTACTAAGTACAGGGGAGTCTTCCAAAGCTAAAATATGCTGCTTAAAATCCACTAGAATTGCAAGGCGTATGGGTTTTACAGTGGTGTTTTCACTTAATTTTTTTGTTCTTCTGGTATATTTTGTGAAGATGGGGACCATCCATATAAGAGATGAAACCATTCTAAAAGGAGAGATTGCAACACAACGATTCTGGTGGCCAGCTGCACTTAGAGAAATGCATCACTACCACCATCACCTGCATTGTTTTGATTATGATATAGACATTGTCTCATGATAAAAAGGGATCTGTAAAATTGGTTTAAGATACCTTTTCAGTCACTCAGTAAAATGTTGCTTGCTAAAAATAACGAAAATTCTACATACCATACTTACAATGATAATCTCACATGATGGACGTGGTGCAATTAAAATGTATGAAAAGTTGGATCAGCTGGTGCTAAACATACAAAAAGACTTGCATGTTAACACTCTTTTTAAAAGAACGTTCAGATCCGGCTCACATTGATTTTACATCATGTGCCCTGTGATAAGGATTACAGAATGCGTTGATAATGATCATGCTGTGACCCAGTCAGCATGATGTGCTTTTAAATGCCGCAGCTAGAGCTTTAACATGACAGTGAGGTAAATCCCCACAAAAGAAGACTTTCTCCGCAAAGAGCTACTATGAAGTCACTTAACAGCCAACCAAAATGATGGTAATAATAATAATAATAATAATAATAATAAACAGTACTTGAGGGAATAATTCGGTAGGCATCATGCTGGTGGTAGGTAGCAGTGTGGATCTTGTACCAAGAGCTAAGTAACGACTACAATTTCTTTTAATAAAAACTGTGTTTGAATTGGTTTCCCCAGTCAATGGCTCCACAACCAACTACAGGAGGCTTTACTGGACAGCAAGATCCATTGCACAGGTTTGAGGGCAAAGCAAGGAGTAAATGGGAACTTGTTCGCAAATTGACATCTGACCTGTTGGGCCCAGCCTCTGCCTCTTCTCTTGGCCGAACAACGTCTCCCCCGTGGGAAACCAAAAGCAGAGGCCTGTCCCAGAGACCCATTGCCCAACTCATCACAGCAAAAAACAAGTTGAACCATGCACTTTGGTTGCTTCGAAACAGCTCAAACCCGACTCTATGCAGGGGGGTCCTGCCTAAGCTGAGATCTTTATGCAAAAAAGCCACATGAGAGTTCGCTAAATCAGAGACAGACTGGTACTGGCACAAAATTATCATATCCACTTGAAGAAAAGATGCCAGAGAGTTATGGAGACTGGTCAATCAAGCCTCAGGCCCTCGGCCACCTCCTTCATCCTCTAACATCTTGGAAGCCATTTGGATGCTATATCTACAGGAAATGTATGAGGTCCCAAGACAACCCAGGGGAACCATGAAAAAAAGTTACTAATCCTGGTGGTTGAACGCTCTTGTGATCCTATAATACTGGACGACGTGCAAAAAATTATTTATATCTGTGCGCTGCAACGATGCACTGGTCCCTAACGGTCTACCACAAGTGATTTTTAAAGAGACTCCCCAATACTGGGGTAAACATCTGTGCTCCCTGTATAACCATGTCCTCTTCAACTAGGTTATCCCTGACAGCTGGCAGGAATCAATCATAGCCCCCATCTACATATCTGGGAAGAAAATATATCTTTCAAATTACCGGTCGATTGCTCTTTTAGACTGGGAGGCAAAATAATTAGCTAAGCTTCTTTCGGCAGAACTAATAGCTTGGGAGGAGAAAGGCCCACTCATTCGGTTGAATCAAACTTGGTTTGTCAAAACCACAGGAACAACTGCCAATATCGTAATGCTCACCCTGCTATTTGACCAAGCCAGACGTTGTTCCGCAAATCTACATCTGTGTTTTGTGGGCTTCGGTTCTGCCGTCAACTCGGTCCAGCGTAATATCTTGTGGTTCAAACTATTAACCTTGGGAATCTCTCCATCACTCCTCAGTGGCATCTAACTACTCCACACCAACACCTGGGCAAGGGTAAAGCTGGGCTCAGTCGCATTGGTCTCAAGGAACATTTTCACTTGCAGTGGACTCAAACAAGGATGGGTCCTAGCACAGTTTTTGTATAATCTGTATCTGGTGGAGCTGACCTCTATACTTACAAAACATCAACTTGCATCTCCCTAAACAATCTGGATTTAGAGCGTCTCACATGTTGTATGGCGATGACATCATTTTGATCAATCACTAGAAGGTTGGCCTGCAACGACTAACTAACGCAACAGCTACATATGCAGGAAAACATGGGCTTCAAGTCAACCTCAATAAAACCATATCAATGTTGGTCAGCACAAGAACTCCGCCATCAACCTTCCAGCTGGACATATTGGCCCTACAATCCATGACAGAATACAAGTATTTAGGAGTAATCTTTGATTCAAGAGGCATATTCAACAATCAGTGCAGCTCGATACAAAAGAAAAACAACTCCCTAACATCCACTTTTTGCCCTAAGTGAGGCACTTAGAGGGAGAGCTTACAAAAATATCAACAACAATATAATTGGCACTTATCAGCGGGCGTTTAATCTTCCACAACTACACCTCACCAGCTCAAATACACTTGGAGCTCGGCCTTTGGAGACAGAATGCAAACAGCCTTGGTGTGGATTTAAAAACCTGTTATAAGTTGACAAATGAGCTGGGAATCACACTTAGCAGCATTGTGTGGAAAGCTATCTCTGACCCAGGAAACACTCAGGCACATGATTATCTAAACCGGCCTCTAACGATGTTCCAGGCAGTGGCTCTTTGGTCCTTAACTCTCACTCAGCCAGCTTTTAATTAATAGAGTCATAAATTCAATTGCGAGAAAGCTCTCCGCCCTCAATGACAAAGCTCTGCTGTCACAAAGGTCACACGCCTGGATGATAATAGGCTCATACGGTCTCATAAAACCTCAACCGTACCTTGGGGAACTGTTGGGACTAAAGGCAAAACTCTGCTGGACCATCCGTTAGGACGCTTCCCCACATGCTGCAACTCTAATGTCTGGAGAAGGAATCCCACTGAGACCACGTGTAAGCTCAGTCCTTACCCAAAGGAAGACATTTGTCACATTGTCTGTACCTGTCCGGCCTTAATGACAGAGCGAAGAGGTTTGTTGAAACAGCACTTCATAAGGATCGGAATACACATATGCCGGCAGGCAATCAAAGCCTGTCTACAAGGAGAGGTCTTAATGCTCTGCTGGAAATTCCTTTAATTTATGAGTCTGGTTGAAATAAAATTGACCAAGCTGGGCCCACAGTGAGCAGATGCTTTCTAACGCCCAGCCCTGCTTGCACTCCTTTCGTACAATGGCCCTAGGGTATTACGTTTGGTGTGCCCTCCAGGCCATGGTCTTGTGCTACATGCCTCCCGCTCTTCCTTTCTTTCAGTCACTCTCCCTCAGCTAACCATTTCTATAATGCACTAACCATTGGCAGCTAGGGTCTTACAACAGTCATACTGTCAGTCACTCAATCCTCTGTTTTAATGCACGCACATTAAGCACTTTCTTCCAGCGCCCCACTCTATGACTTGTCGATCTGTTCTTGGCTCAACACCCACTTATGTGCTGCACTTTTCTCCTCCGGTAATGCACCAAGCACTTTTCTCTATGACTTTGTATTAACAAAACAATAACGTTTTACAAGCCTCAATGTTTTTAAATGGGCAACAATGTGTTTTAAATAATTTTAACCAGTGAAAGAATAAGAAACCGAGCTCAATGCTACAGCTGGATCTTTTAAAATATTTTTCTATTTAATTGGCGTTTTAGTTGTAGGTTTTAATTAACTGAACAGTAAGGATTCATTCATTCATTCATTGATTTACATGATATAGACCAAAGAGAGTGAATTACACGCAAAGGATAGTGGAAGAGGCCCTGGAAAAAGTCCCATATTGAGGATGGTATCAATGTTTTCGGCTATAAAGCTGTCCCAAATAGAAGGAACATTTCCTTATGTAGACTCTTCAGGCCTGTAAAGAACTATGCAGATGTCACAAGCTAGGAGATTAATCTTCAGGCTTGCAATTACTTGCCTGTAACTGCAAATCAGACATCTACAGATTTGCAATTGCTAGAACTGGTACTAGAACAACTGAAGCCTTGAAGTGCAAGATTCACAGCAGTAGATGTAGATAGGACAACAAGGGACTGGAACATAAAGGTAGAAACTGGACCAAAGAACCTGATGACTCCAAAGAGTAGAGTGGAAAAGTTGCAAGCAGCATGAGACGCTACTTGTGGACAGCTTACATTGGCTTTACTTGTGGACCGCTACCATTGGCTTTATTCTGGAAACCACTAACAAAAAAACGGGGTCTGTAATGAAGCCATGATGGTTTGGTCTTGGCCCCCTTTGAAGAACTGACACACTGCCATAATATTATGGTGACTTACCACGACAATCTATTACCTATATAATAAGAATATGAAATGTGTTTCATATTCCTAAGAGAAGTTAGCATAATGTTTCTTTATGTATGTCAAACTTTTGAAAGCTGTCCTTTGTGGCCCATCCAGGAAAAAACAGATTTTAAGCATGATAAATTAATTAATAAGCAAGTGGAAAAATATTTTCTTTGCTGTTGTAGCCCACAAAATATTTGCGCAACGTATATATGAATATAAAGTATTAAATTAAAGCAATAGCAGGTTTCTATTTCAAGGTACAGTGTTATTCTGTTGCCGTGGAGGCCGTGGATGCTAGGCTTTGCAGCGGAGGGATTAAACAGGCACAGGCACGGCATGGTGGTTCACTTGGCCAAGGAACCACAAGGTTGGTTCCTGGACGCTTTTATTGGCTTGGGTTATCACGTCATGGCCGTAACCACAGTACACACATTCATGGGGTCCAACGTATAAACACCCCTACAGGTTTTCTCCACATGGGTTGGTCCATTCCCAAACATAACATTCCTCCTTTACCCAGACATCAAAAATACAAGGAACATAGTGCATGGCATTTCAATATAACAACTCGGTGGTGACTGAAAAATTAAAATGAGAAAACAGTAGCAGATAAAAACAAAAAGGAAGAAAATAAGAGCGAGAGACAGAGAGAGAGAGCGAGCGGGAGAGAGCTGAGATGGTAATGCAAAGCCTTTGTGGGAGTCTCGTGTCAGCACAGTAAATCAGTTTACCACAAAGTGTTTCAAATGGGAGGACTTAATTGGATGTGGCCGGGGTTGGTACCTCTCAGTGTTTGCCGCCTGGGAGTTTTTATCTCACCTCTAGGTGTTTCTTGTGTCCGACAGGCCTCTGGAGCAGAGTGCAGAGTCTAACTGTCCCGACTCAACCTGTCGCTGGGAATAGATGGGGTCATTGGCAATGGATGTCCTTAAAACTATTGAGAGGGTGTCAGCAAGTGGGATGAGACTTGGCTCCTAGGGCAGACCTGCCAAGGAGTAATCCTCTTCAGGTACTAACACATCACGGTCGGGTGGTGGTGATTGATCAGCCAAACTGGCAGCTGGTTGCCAGTAGAGCTTGAAGAAAGACACGTTTCTGGTGACAGTCTTGCTTTGCTTCTGAGCAGTTATCATAGTTCCTTCTACAGATGTCACCTTCCATGGGTCAATCTCAAACAGCAACAGGAATATGCTCCGGGGATGCTGGTTCTTGACTAGCACCAGATTACCAAGCGAAGGACTCGCCTCTTGGCAAGTCTTGTTCGAGAGATGTGGTTATTTTGAGGCTGACGCAGCAGTTCATCTACTTGACTCTGTAAGGCTGAGGGTTCTTCCACATGGGGAATGGTGACATTCGCGGTCCGATTCATTCAAAGAGCACTGGAGCTCACCTTGGTCATGGGCATGTGGTGTGAGCCGGTATTTCCTTAGAAAGGCAAGAAAGCACACTCCATGTTCTGTCCATTAGCCAAGGCAAATCTGAGGATTTTATTTAAAGTTGTAATAAATCTTTCGGCCTCTCCATTGGCTTGAGACCAAAGTGGCGTGATTCTCCTGTGACGGATGCCACAGGGTTGTAAGTACCCAGTGAACTCCTGACTGGAGAATGCGTGACCATTGTCTGTTCAGAGTTCACTCAACAAGCCATGGGTGGCCATGACCTTTTCTAACCGAGGAATCATTTGGCTGGCTGTCATTGACTCGATCTCCTCCTCAGAATATTTCGAAAAATCATTGAAGATGACCAGCATATGTCTACCATCAGGTAGACTTCCGAAATCAGCACTGGGATAGGCAGTATGGTCTCAGTGATGATGGGTGCTGATGAATCCTCAGGTCCAGCAGCTTGACACAGCAGGCATTGTCGGATAGTCCTTTCCACTAGATCACCCAGATTCGGAGGCCATACCTTGCACCGCAGTCTGGACTTGGTTCTGATGATCCACTGGGGGGCTGTGTGAGCGAGGTCAACCACCTGTTGCTGCATGATTCTCAGGATTACTAATCAGGGGCCTCTCATTAGACACCCTTCCGGAGAGACAGCTAGTTCCAGACGAATATTGTGGAGTGATACCCTAGTCAGCCTTGCTTCCTCGGTACGATGGGAGGCCTTTTGAGTGAGGGTATGCCAATTTCCAGCTGCTTCCGCAGAGATGGCCATTTGAAGGCATTCATCAGCAGTAGTGGCCTAAACAATGTCCGCAAGGGAGATGGGGAGCGGCCTGGATCGTTCTACTACCAATCGAACATATTTATCCACTTCCTCAGCATCCGATTCCTCTTCCACGGTGGCGGGCCTTGCATGCCTGGATAAGTAATCGGCAGAATTTTGTGATACGGGGTGATACACTGCAGAGAAATGGGATAGTTGAAGAATCCATTTCTCTATTCTTGGAGGCGGTTTGGAGGAAGACCCAGTGAAGAGAGGGACCAGTGGTTTATGGTCCATAGGAAAGGTGAATGGTTAAGCGTACAGGTACATATGAAAATGGCAGCAGCCCCAATGGACCGCAACGGCCTCTTTTTCAATATGCGAATATTGCTTCTCGTTTCTTTCAGGGCACGGCAGGAGTATGCCACTGGGGCCCACTCACCATTGGGTTGTTTTTGTGACAATACAGCCCCCAAACCAATGGGGCTTGCAGCCACTGATAGCTCTAACTCTCGGCTGGGGTCAAAGTAAACCAAAGGGGTGTCCGCGGACAGAGCTCATTTGGTAGCTCGAAAGGCCTCTTCCTGCGAGGGTTCCCAGCTCCATGTGGCATTGGCCTTTGTCAGCTCTTGAAGTAGGGCAGTGAAGGTTGTCAGGTTCTGGATGAAACACCTGCAATATGTAACCATCCCCAAGAAACTGCGCACCCCGGTAACAGTGGTGGGTGCCGGAGCTGATTGGATGTCATGAACCCCGGATCTGGCATAACCCCTTCCTCTGAGAAACAGTATCCAAAGAACGTTATTTCCTTCTAGAGAAAAACACATTTCTCTCTATGGAGTGTAAGTCCATTATCCTTTAGTCACTGGAACGTGGCTCTTAGACGGTCAAGATGCTCTTTCAGTCTTGAAGCATGGACCAGAATGTCATCACTAACATTTATGATGGCAGTGAGGCAAGCCACCACCCCCCGATTGTGTCTTGAAATACTTCTGCTGCACTCAAAACCCCGAAACCGAGGCACTTGTATCTCCGCAATTCAACATGGGTGGTAAAAATGTAGTGATTGCTCTGGATTCCGGGGCAAGCATTTACTGGTGGTAACCTGCTCGGAGGTCCATTTTGGAAAACCACCTGGAGCCACTGACTTCTGCCACAATGTCATAAGCTGTGGGCATGAGATGTTTTTCACGTCGGATGGCCAGATTGGTCAAACGCATGGCAACACAAATTCTGACCTCTACCAGCTGTTTGGATTTATGGGCCACCACTATTGGGGACACCCATGGCGTGGGGACATCAACCTTCTCAATGATGTCTGCTTGCTCCAACTTTCGCAGCTCAGCTTCTACCTTGGGGCTCAGATGCAAAGCAACTTATTGATGTTTCAGCGTGACAGGTTAGATAGAGTCTTCGATATGCAGATGTATGAGATGGTCCTTGAGACATCCTATACCTTCAAAGAGAGATGCAAACTCATCCACCAGGTCGTCCACACTTCCTAAGTGGATGCTGAAGGCAAAAGTGAAAAGTTGAAGACACACTGCCGTCCAACAGCTCAACAGCATTCCAGAACCCCCTAAAGCGAACGAAGAGCTTGGCATGAATCGAGTGAGACTCATGCGCAATTACCATTGTGAAAACATCTTCCAGGGGGAATGGCATGCATGACCCATATGTGAAGATCTGGGTGGAGGTGGGGCCTAGGACCGGTTAAAAAGGGAGTGTCTTTGGGACATCTTGAGCCACGATGTTAATTGAGGCTCCTTTGCTGATTAACGCTGGCAACTGATGGCCGACCAGAAGGATGTTGCACTTGGGAATACGTCTCTGCCGATATCCCCCTGGTTGTAATGCATAAATGATGTGAACAGCTCCTTCGGTGTCGTCATCGTCGTCCATGTCCTCTTCATCTTCTGGCATGGTGGAAGACTGCTTCGCGTTGATAGCTTTGGGCTTCAGCCCCTTCTTGGGTGTGGAAGAACGACATACCTTGGTGAAGCGGTTGGGTTTGTTGCATGCAGAGCACCGTTTCCCATGAGTGGGGTAGAGTCATTGATGTGGATAGGACACTCCACACCCATAACATATCTTGGGAGTCGAGCTGGATTTGGGACGGGGTTTCTTTTTGTCTGCAATTACTGCATTAACCGGTTCAGTCTCCGCCTGGTATTGCAAGGCCTCTTCCATATGTGCGGAGCGCAGTCTGGAGAGTTCTTTGGAGTGACCCATCATTAGCATGTTGGCCATGGACATTCCTGAACTTGGTGGATGTTCTCCCTGAGCTTGATGGAAGAACAACCCTGTAAAATTTGGCCCTGAATTTTATCGGCATCGGGCAAGGTACAGGGGCTGGCTAAGTCTTTGAGACGAGCATAAAAAGTGTCCACGGATTCTTCAGGTAGCTGACGAGGCTGGCGCAACAAAAACTTCTCATAGTCAGTATTTGCAAGGAGTTTGAAAAAGGCTGTCAGAGCATGTTTTGACGTGGTGTAGGTAAATAGAGGGCCAACCTCAACAACAGACTTCCCCAGTTTATGGATGGCCTCCCCTCCCAAGTGTAATAGCACGGGATGCTGTTGATCATTTTTCAAACCCAGCACCGCAAAGTAGGTCTTAGCTCGACCCAGTCCTTCCATCTTGCTGCTTGAGCGGGTGGAGGCCAGTCCACCACAAACGGTTCTAGAGCAGGTACAGAGGCCATGATGAGGGTGGCAGCAGCTAGTGTAGATGGTGCAGTGGTCAAAACACTGACCTTGGGTGGAGATATTGTAGTGGAGTCGACTTCCAACGGGGCAGGTGGGGCGAACCAGGTGCAGGATGACGCAAAATGGCATCAAATGCATAGCGGTAACGTCCTTTAGTGTGGCACATGTGTTCCAGGAGCGCTGAAGCATGGACTGCTGACTATCTGCGGAACCAGGTGGGGCCTAGTACCCTAGGTGAGTGAGGATTGTTGCAAATGCAGGCAATATGTGGCAGAAATGTCCCGTATGGCTCACCAGGCAGCCATGTGCTGAGATGCAGGCCAGAAAATGTTTTTCTCCTGTAGAATGGCACCAATATAAAATGAAGAGTGGTGCTGCTGACAGTAGGCAGGCACTCCTCCTGTGAGGCCTCGGATGTGGGAACAGCCGATGAAAGATGAGGCCTCAAAGACACCGCTGAGCTCGGGAGGTAAGGGGAGCGAGAGAGAGACCACTTCTAGTTTCCCTGCAAAGACTTCTGCGTGCGCACTCACCGCCAGGTACAGGCGCTCAGGGATGGTCAGGCCAGTGGGAGCAGGCGGACACAGACAGCGGAGGGGACTCTCTGTTGCAAGGCACAGGCCACAGCAAGAACATTGGAGCAGCAAGAGCTGATCCGTGACTGCGGGCGGGGGCACGGCAAGCACCTCACATGGGGTGAGAGCACGCAGATTGGAAGCAAGTATCCCCTTTGTCACCAGTTGTTCTGTTGCCACGGAGGCTGTGGATGCTGGGCCACACTGTGTCACGATTAAACAGGCACAGGCTCTGTATGGTGCTTCATTTGGCCAAGGAACCACAAGGACGATTCATGGCCTCTTTTATTGGCTTTGGTTATCACGTCATGGCCGTGACGTGAGTACACACATTTGTGGGTCCAAGGTATAAACATCCCTACAGGTTTTCTCCACATAGGTTGGTCCATCCCGAAACATAACAAGTGTATATAATTGAGACCTCAGTTACCCCATGCTAAGCTGATCCTATGGGCACATACCAGATGTAGGGACCAATAATAATGAGAGGAAAGATAAAAAGATGGATTTTGCTTAACATGGTCCCATGGAAAAGTGTGAATAATAATTTTAAAAAATGGAGTTGTACTAACAATAGAGTTGTCAGCCATGAACTATGTTTGCTTTAGATTGAATAATGCATATGATATAGCGTAGACATTGATTCTGAGAAAGCATTCATCTTGCCATTTTTATTGCACCCCAATCCCGTAACTTGATGGAAGTGCATTTGTTGTTAATAGAAAAGACTCTTGACATTACCTAGAGTGAACACATTATGCATGGTTCTGGTATAAACAAGGGATAGGAGCTCCTGCTAGGAAGTTAATAATGGTTATGGTTTTTCTCACAGTTGTTGTTCATTTTCCTTTCTTCTATTTTTTTAGATCTTTGGTGACTACCTCTTCTGGACCTTTTTCACAATACCAGGCGCCATTTATCCCAATTTGTTTTGTATCTCCACCCTATGGACTGTGACTTACTTCCGCTGGGTGAAGCAAGGGAGATGGGTCAGTGGGTGATAGTACTCTTCTTTAGGATCCCTGAGAGAATCATATGGTCTCCCAATAATGATGGCATAGGTGAAATCCCTTAGGGTTCAGCTCCTTTAAAAAAATATATTTATGGATCAATTCTTTCTTACAAATGCGGAGGATATTCAAATCCTCTGCCAAGTGGCACTAAAGATCTTAATACAATTACTATAAACATCAAGAGCATCTGTTAATTAACGCCACTCCCTCAAGTTGGATCCTTATCTGAATTCTGGTCTCCATCTCCAAACTGTATAAGGAATTCTTCATTGGTTCAGTTATTATCATAAAGTAGCAATGATGAATGTTTTTTGTTACTTCAATTTGATCGTTAGAAAGCTGCTGGCATTGGCCTGAAAAGTTCATTAATTTGTAAAATTCTGCATACTCAGAACCTAGCTTCAACCACAGAGACCATATATCCCCCTGCATAGTTTATGTATCAATGATTGCTTAATAAAGTCTCTTCATTGCTCTCTAAACATTTTGTACATCCTGTTAGAAAGAATTGTCTTATGAATGTTGTTAGTGCTATCATTTGACAGCTGCCCAGAACCCTAGTCCTACCAGGTTTTTAGGGTCTGATAAATGTAAATAATGAGAATGAAAATGTTTCTTGAATATAGGAAATAGCTTTGCATTAAGGGCAGTACAACCAACATGGATTTTCCTGCTTTATGTCATCTAAGGATAGAGAGTGCTGTAGAGGGAGTGAGAACAAGGAAGTGGATTAAAGCTTTGACCATCTCTCCTATCTTTGTCACTGTCAGCCACATCTTGCCTATCAACTTACTCACACCCATTCCAGTATTCGTGGACACTCACAATCTTCAGACCCAACTTACAACATTCACTCTATAGTGGCGTAATGCAAAACAATGGGGCCCTCCAGCAGAATGTGATGAGGGGCCTGAGTCTCCTATAGCTCATAGAAATGTATTGACTTTGACTGAATGGGACCCCTTTGAAAAGTTGGAGCCCCCTGGAGGGTTAGGGGCTCCCTGGGATGCAGGGGCTGTGGGGGCCGGCGTTACACCCTTGCCACTCTACTACACTTCCTACCAACACATCAAACTCACTCACTTGTCTACCATACTCATACAACAGTTCACAGATCAGCATAAGAAACATAAAAGCATCGCTACTCAACATCAAACTTGCCAACATCTCTCTAGCACCCTTAATAAGATTCTGAAACAAAGAAGACTGATCAATACAAATATCATCCAAGGCAAATGATCTCCCATGTGTCATTCTCAACTCCAGATCAGTTGTCAAAAGCTTATCAAAACCCCCACCTTAATCTTCCAGCAAAGTTTTAGTTATTTCATCATTACAGAATCATGGCTCAAGTGGGAGAACCACAGCATACTAGCTTCCTGGTTTCAGGGAATTTTGGAAATAGAAACATACATAAACTGCTCTCATTAATCTGCCAAACCACACTTGACAGAAAGGTATCTCAGCATTGCCACACAGGTACTCTCCAGAGACACTTCAGAGACTCTCCAGAGACTCTAGAGAATTTCCATTCTTGAAACTGTAGATTTGGCCCTCCTCTAAAAAACAGAATGACCCAGTAGCAAGCATAACAATGGCTGGTTCAACAGCACACTCAGAACTATTAACCATGCATGCTTAAGAACTTAAAATCCTTGTAAGTGTAGCCAACACTATATAACCTTTTGCAATACAAAAAGTCCACAGACTACCAGATAGATGTATTCACTGATAAAACTGTCCAATGTGCCTCCAAGCTCACTAAGACCACAAGCTATCCCTACAATATATTGAAAATCATCTCACATGCTTCAAACACGACATATCAGTCCTAACACCAAAAATCTAGCTGCAATTCTCCAACGATAAGCCAGATTCCCTTCCTCAGTGAAAGCCAAACTGACATAGAACAGCAAAGTTTGTGCCAATACGAGCACCAGCAACATGACCACATTATCAGAATACGTTTTGCAAAAACTGTTAAATAAAATACACCATAACCTACAAACTACTCCAAAAATAGGCTGCAATCCTAGCTCAGCCAAACACATACTATAAAATTTCAAATTATGAACAGTTCCATTCACCATCAAACAAGACATTAGTACACCCTGACTTATTAAATAATATCCTTTATGATTCAATGTAATACAGCCTCTGTGATAGACATGGCACAATAATGCCCTCCAGAAAGCTTGGAATGCCCTTAAAATCTCAAACAATCCCATATATTTGCATCTTTTAAGGTAGCCCCCATATCAGAATATGCATGAGGGGAACAGAAAGCCACTAGAAAAATCACAATTACCTATGGGGAACATTTTATATGACTCTGCCTTGTATCCATATAGCTGTCCCTCCAGATCACGGAATAATGCTACCTAATTCTCCTGTAATTATTCAGAGGAATCTATTCACACCTTGTACATGAAACCAACTCAGTTTAGATAATTAAAAAGGTTGAATATTTCTCCTGTAAGACACATACAGCAATTAATTTATATATATGTGAACATTCTAAAACGAAGAGGGAAAGGTTTTCTATTTGCCTTCAAATCATCCACTCACGTTCAAACACATACCAGTGCTGACAACCGAGGACATACCTTCATTTGAGTAGATCTAATCCTTCACTCTCATAAAACATGTAATGCTGCTTCATAGTGGAAGAAACACAGTAAGGTAATAATATAGAATTTATAGGACCGGGTTCAAACGTATTTTAAACACTGCAGTGTGTCAGTGAGATATAAGTTACAGACATTCATAAATTAGGTGGTATAATAACTAAGGCTTCCAGTTTTCCGTTTTTACTGATTTTTACAGATACACACAGACAGAAAATAAGCCATTTCCTGTCTGTATTTATTTTTAAAAGTGGAAAAATACAGAAAATTGTGATTCTTGTGAGTGACTCTCCTTGTTGTCTTTCATGAATTCCACACCAACGGCTCCGCAGATAGACACCATGGGGATTTAAAAACAGATGCTATGATCTGAAACGAATAAGTGACAAAAAAACAATATGCAGTGTATACTGAAAATGGTTTCATTTAGCTATAATATACATAAGTATAATGATGAAATCAGTTTAATTAGGTAATAAGGGCTCAGTGCCAAAAAAGTGAGGACAGGGTGTAGAGTTGAAAGAGAAAACCCAAAAAGTGTTTGAACAGGAAAATCATTAAAATACTGTTAAAAATTATTGAAGAGCGTTCAGAGCTGGGGGGCGTGGCCAAGCCGCCGACCAAGATGGCCGCGCGGCGTTGAAGCTCCGCCAGCCGTCCCAGCCAAGCAGCTAATATCCCCCTTACACACAGCAGTAATTACCCCGAGCTCGACACCGCTGGATAGCTGTGTGCAGGCTGTGCACGGCGTTCACACTCGATCACGGAACGGTGCCGTCGTCATTGGTTTTCCCGGCACTTGGCGAGCTATGGGGCGGAGCGAGTAACGACAGCGGCCGGGGCCTCTTCCGCACGGCTCAGACGAGGAATGGATGCACCCAGGGGCTGATGCCCGACAGGAGTGGGGAACCACCAAGGCGGTGAGTGCACCGCGCGCGGGACTTCATTTGTGCTCTCCTCACCCTGCATGAACTCTGCCTTGGTCGGGTCGCGGCTGCGTCTAGCTGCCCCCGGACCACACAGCAAGTCCCCGCCTCTTCCCTAAGGCCCCGCGGGGACAGGGCCCGCGGGTGAGCCCGGGAGGTGGCCACCCGGTCGCTTGTAGGCTTGGAGCGGGGGAGAAGCAAGAGATAGCACGTCGCTTCCTGTGCCCGGTTGCCACCCCGCACGCAGCCGCTTCCACACGGCCCACCAAGTGCGCGGCCTGCGGCCATCTGGCCTTACGCTCACTCACTTGCTGCATAATGGGGCCCACTACTGCTGCCACCGCATCGTAAGCACCTCGTGGCGAAGGCGTACAGCATCCCCGGGGCCGAGGCCTCCGCACAATTGACTGCACCCCATAAACAGTCTACCACTGGCCAGCTGCACACCCCTCCATGGGCCCCACCGCTTCTAGGCGCTAGCATTTGAACCTGGGCATAGTACTGCTTCCGGGCGTCCAGGTCTACACGCTTGCCCCCTGTGGCGCCCGCTACTGTCCACTTCAGGCTGATTGGGGGAAAGGACTGCCTGCTCTACCTGCACCTTGGGCCATGGCACCGGCCCCCCCCTTTTCTTGTTCTCAATCACTAGCTGCAAGCCCTGACCTGCCTTACTCCTGCAACCAACACAAGGGTCGCTCCGCCGCCGCTCCACTTGTTCCACCGTGTTGCGGCATGGGCCGCAAGGATCCTAAACAGAAGACCCTCCCCTTCGAAAAGCTTGTGGAGAAGGTTTCTGAGGGCGGCTCCAGCATGGCGGAGGGTAGGCAGGGCGCAGAACAAGCCGACGACTCCTCCACTCAATCCATATCGCTGCTACAGGAGATGAGAGCGGGCTTCAGGGCATTGGATGGATGATTTGACACCCTAGACAAGAGTCTCGCGAACTTGGGGGCCAAAATACAAGTTCACGATAGACGCCTGGATGTGGCGGAGGCCCGCATCTCGGATATTGAGGACGGTACCGCACAGTCCCTCAAAAGGGTAGAGCGTGTGGAACGCATCCTCAAGGACGTGGCGATTAAGAACGAAGACCTCGAGGCACGAAGCAGGCGAAACAACATCTGCATTTTGGGGGTTCCGGAGACCTCCGCCACAGGCCGCCTAGACCTCTTTGTTGAGACGTTGTTGGCCGACATATTTGGGAGAGAGTCCTTTACCCCCGGATTTGTAGTGGAGCGTGCTCACCGCACCCTGGGCCCCCGGCCCAACCCGGGCTGCCCTCCAAGACCTATTATCGCACGCGTCATGAACTTTCGGGATCGTGACACAGCACTGCGCCTCGCAAGAGAACGAGGAGACACCACGTGGCAGGGCTCCAAATTATCTCTCTACCCAGACTTTACCATCATGGTGCAAGAGGCCCGTCGAAAGTATAATGGGGTCAAAGCCACCCTCAGGAACTTGGGTTTAAAATATGGAATGTTATACCCTGCCAGACTGAGAGTTGATGTTAATGGCCGGGCCCGCATTTTCGACAACCCATCCGAGGTGCAGGAATTTTGCCACACATACAAACAAAACAATCAGGCGGCTGCAGATGGGGTTAGGCCCTCCCCTCCGCACAGTGGCTCAGACGCAAGCATGGAACTTTTTTCAGGTGCTGGAACTGGCTGACTCTGCCGCACTACTCCCTCTCCATTGTAACATGGCTGTATTGGGATAATGTTACTCATCATTATGAAATGTTTCAAGTAGCTGGTCGACTGGCGTGGCGTTGCCACCCCTCATGGTGTACATCATGGGTTTGTTTTTAGTTACACGGGTGTACCGTTCCAGGGTTTTCTCAATCCACTGTAAAACCAATTGGTATTGGTGTCAGTTATGGATCTGCCTCGCTTTCTTTGTAGTGAGGTTGGGTGGGGGTGGAGGGGGGACAATTGGTGTCGCACAGATACTTTTGGTTATTTACAGGACTGCTCACTGTCACAGTTAGCATTTAATTGCTGTTGCTTGTATTTGTCATTCATGCCACAACCGCTAGATGGCTCAGCTGGGTAATATTGAAGGTCCCTCCGGCTTGTCCTTTGTGTCATGGAACGTTAGGGGTCTTAATGATAATCGCGAGAAAAGGCATGTTGTCCACTATTTACTTCGACACAACGTCGACATTGCTTTTTTACAGGAAACGCATCTACCTAAATCTGACTCTGCTCGCTTCGCTTCAAGCTGGGGTGCACACAGTTATTTTGCCAACTTCAGCAATTACGCCAGGGGCACGGCCATTCTCATTCACAAAAGGGTCCCCTTCAGTCTTCGCTCCGTTGTAAGGGATAGCGAGGGTAGATACACCATTGTTGTTGGGTCACTAATGGGTCACAATATGGCTCTGGAATGCGTATATGCCCCGAACACTGATTCCCCAGAATTTTTTCATTCCTTGCATGCCCAGCTCAAAAAATTAGATCCTGTGTTACTGCTGGTTGGGGGCGATTTCAACCTGCTCCTTAACCCCGTCTTAGATGGCACAGCCAAATCCCCTGGCACTAAACCACGCGTGCGCCGTGCTCTACTTGACCTTTGTGAGCAACTCTCTCTCCTGGACATTTGGCGCATGCGCAACCCCTCCCTCACTGAATACACACATTATACTGGCCAACACAACACCTGGACTAGGATCGATTATTGGCTTGTCTCCCCCGGCATCTCCAGCTGGTATCACTCAATCACGACACTCACGAGAACATACTCTGACCACTCCCCAGTTAAGCTTCTCCTCAAGGTTCCCCGACCAGATGGGTTCGAACGGCAATGGCGTTTCCCAAGTCGCGCCCTTAATGATGACCTTTTTCACACTGAAGTGCGCGAGGCCATTGAAGAGTACTTCACCATCAACACTGACTCGGTGGACACTTGGGCAGTCCTATGGGAGGGTTTCAAAGCATACATCAGGGGCGTCTGCATTGCCAAGCATGCTGGAGTGCTCAAAGATCTCCGCAACACACTTTCTCACCTAGAACGCGACCTGACGGAACTGGATAGCGCCACGATGCACACATTTAATCCGGAAGCGGCGGGGCAACGATTGGCATTCCTTACTGAATACAGGGATTCTGCAGATCGAGAGATACTCTTTCTAGGCAAATATCAAACTGCTCGGCGATACGGCAAAGGCGAGCGACCAGGTCGGGTACTGGCTCAGATGCTTCGGCCCCCAAACAGCAAAGCCTATGTCACTGAGCTGCGTTCTTCCACAAACAAGGTGCTCACCGGCACCTTGGAAATTTGTAACGATTTCCTTGATTATTTTACAGCTCTCTACACTTCCAAAGTAGGGCGCGATCCCACTGCTCAGGAAGCCTATTTATCTGAGATTGTGCTGGTCTATCTAGAGAAGAATATGCAGGACTTTTTAGCAGAGCCAATCTCCGAGGACGATGTCCTTAGAGCCATCAACACCCTTCGATGCTCCTCTGCCCCTGGGTTGGATGGATTTACAGGGGAATTCTACAAGGCATACAAGGATCTGCTGGCGCCGCAGTTAATTGAGGTATATGCGGAGGCCCTCGAGAAACAAATTCTACCCCCCACCCTTCGCGAAGCCGTCATTATACTCCTCCCCAAACCCGGCAAAGACCCGCTATTATGTGGATCGTACAGACCATTGTCCCTACTAAATTTGGATTATAAAATTCTGGCCAAAGTCCTTGCCATGCGCTTGTCCCAATTGATGGAATTTATTATCTCGCCGGCTCAATCCGGCTTTGTTCCCCATCGATCTACCTCACTCAATCTCAGGACGCTCTTCTCGGTTCTCCACAGAATTAACCCTGAGGTCCCAGCCGCCGCAATCCTGCTAGACACGGAGAAGGCATTCGACTCCCTAGAGTGGCCCTTTTTCGTGTCTGTTATGCGCCGCATGGGAATGCCTGTGGGATTCATAGCCACCACTGCATTACTGTATTGCCGCCCTATGGCGAGACTCCGCCTGAGCGGCACACTCTCCCGACCTTTCTCTCTATCCCGCGGTACACGTCAGGGCTGTCCTCTATCGCCCTTATTGTTTATACTTGCCATGGACCCCTTAATCTGCCATTTCCAAGAGAAGCATCTGCAGAGAGGCCTACAATTCAACACAGGCCCCCTCCTAGTCTCGCTCTATGCGGACGACACTGTCCTCTATGTCAGGGAGCCCCAGGTCAATTTAGAGCCTCTCATAAGAGAGATACTCCGATTTGGTCAACATTCCGGTCTAGGCATTAACTGGCGCAAGTCGGTTATTTTCCCCTTAACCTCCAGCATGACTCCATGGGAATGTGAATTCCCTCTTGAATGGTGCACCGATTCCGTTAAATACCTGGGCATTCATATCCATCTGGCCGCCGCCCAGATCCTACGCCTCAATTATGGGCAAGCAATTAGCACCCTCGAGGCTCAAGTGGAGAGATGACTGCGGTTGCCGCTGTCCATTGCCGGCAGAGTTGCGATTATCAAGATGGTTGTTCTCCCCAAATTTTTATACCTTTTTAATATTCATTCCTATACCCCTCCCAAACAGCTTCTTTTTGACGTTACGTTCGCACCTTATCAGATTGGTCTTTGGGGGTAAACAGGCTCGCATACGTTGGCAGGTGCTTACCCTTCCGTATGAGAGGGGAGGGCATGGTGTGCCGGATCTACAATTGTATTATCTAGCCCAATGCAGCTACGCCTTTGCATGGTTTCACCCTGACGCCAGGATCCCGTTCCTCCGCCCGGAGGCAGATTTCATTCTTCCTGAGCGGTTATCCACTGTATTACCCAAGGGCATACCCAGAGACCCTAATGACATACAGACAGTTTCCACTACCAGCGGGGCCTGGGAGAAGCTAAGACGGGTCACCGGCACTGCCACGCTGTATTCTTCGGCTCTGCCTGTCCCCAACCCCCACTGGCTGCCAATTACAGGTGAAAGACTAGTACAATGCACCCTGACCAAATTTGATATCATTGCAATAGGAGACCTTTACTCCGATGGGCAAGCCTTCTCGGTGACGGATGACGTCCGCTTTCCTAACGCCACATTCATGGATAGCTTTGTTTTGGGTCGGTTCGGCTCCACGCGCCACGTTACCTGGTTTTCCCATTGAACCGGACTCGTTCACTCCACTCTCTCTGGTCATTGAGAGCGAGAAGGGGGTTCACCTCATATCTAAACTGTTTAAGGCATGCGCTGGGATCATACCGGTCAACGATGACAGGGTCCGCAAAGACTGGGAAGACGACTTGGGCCACCCCATTACGGACGACCAATGGGCTAAATGTTGTGCAGTAACGAAAGAAGTCTCTTTGAACAGCAGACACAAGCTACTCCATTTCAAGTTCTTGCGTAGAATATACATCACCCCTGCCAGAGCCCACAGACATGATCAGTCCAGACCTCACACTTGCCGTAAATGTTCTGCCCCACACGCCAATTTCGCACACCTTACGTGGTTCTGTCCAAAACTACAGTCATACTGGGAGAAGGTGCACAGAACACGAGGTGAAATGACCAAATTGTCCCTCGTCCCCACACCCGAAGTGGCACTTCTGGGTTACGTGGTAAACTTCCCCAAAAGCATACAGAAATTTGTCTCCCTCAGTTTGCTGCTGGCCAAAAGAGAAATCGCTATTCACTGGGGCCGCAAAACAGTTCCCACATTGCATAGTTGGATGGGTAGCCTGGCATTGTGCAACACTAACAGCGAGATTTACTCCAGTACACTACTTCGCTCCTCCCGTCCCAAAGATATTTGGGGGCCATTCAGAACGTATATAGAATCGGTGCGACGAGCCTCTGATTCACAACTGGAACAAGGCATAGTCCCTACAGGGGTGGGGTAACCATGCTGTTACTTTCAAATGTATGTTTCACCAATGCTCCACTGGGCGCTCTAATGATTATGACCTCTTGCCTATGTTTCTGCACTACTGTTGTTTATGGAAGGGCCTGACGACGGGCGGATGGGTGGCGGTTGTTCATACCCCGAGGTAATGGACGGGCCTCTAGGACTGTATTTTTCGAATTTAGCTGGGTCTCTTCTTTTACTGAATACATGGCATGTCGATACTTACTTTGATGTACTGCACTCCTCTTTTGCATTCTTCGACTGTGATGGTAATGACAGTGAACACCTATGATTATGCTGTTATAACGTGATAAAACGATGACTAAAGTTTTTTAAAAAAAGAGCGTTCAGAGCTAGAAATTTCCATTCAAAAGATTCTCTGTAAACAGTTCTTTGGACAGCCTTCTTTTTGCCGCATATGTCAATGGCACTCCAGTCAACAGGACGAAGAGAATATGGCAAGAGCAAAAGTAATTACGGTCTTTTCAACAATTAATAAAGATATGACATGGGGGAACAAATCCAAAATGAAGAGGCAAAAATGACTGATGAGGGACGTTAGCAGATTAATCCAGCTGTCTCTAAAAATTGCCTGAAATTAATCTAAAGGGGGACATAATTGTCTGTCTGAAAGGGATTGAATCCTTTTCAGTTGACAAGAAGTGAGACCAGGAACAGGGGCCTGAGGATGGCTGGCAAGGATAGAGGGGCATCTAGGAACAGTGGCTTGAGACATCCATTTACTTCCTAATCCATCCCATTCACTGCCAAGGATCGTAGCATTATGAATGTGCCCCTAGAGGGCGTGGCTTACGCACCAAGACAAGATGGCGGTGGACTGCTAAGCTCCGTTTCCTCACGGAGCTTCTGAATCATCTTTCGGCCATTTTGAGACCATGCCCAGCGCTCTTTATGCTGGTCTCATGTTGTTTAATGGTGCAGGGCTGCTGTGGGCCATTGGGAGACTTTAATGTCTCATCCTTTTAATATTATAGGTGTGACGAAGATTTCTCTTCACATACGAGCGGCCACCATTTTGTCAGCTTGCCGTTCGTATTCATCTTTTTGAGCTCCAGTGATGTTCATGAAGCTTGGGTGAGCCTGTATTTGTTTTTCTTCACCAATTTTTCTGCATCTTTGGCCACTTATACCCTAGTGCTAGTCACTCTGAACTACTACCATCTCTGCTGGCTTTATGATACGTCCTTTTTCCTTTAAGATTTCTACAACACAACATGGTACTTCATTTCTAACCTGCTTTGAGCCTAATGTCCCTAGCTCATACATCATGACACACTATTGCTGAGCCTAATGACAATATGGCATTGTGATTCTGGTGCTTGCGCTCTTTTATGTGACAAAGCCTGAAAGGATGTGGATGTGATTACATAAGTTGTGGGACGCTCTCTAAGGATGTCTGCTGCTCCCTGTTTCCTTGCATGTTTGCAAGCCAGTGGGAACTATTATTACCTCTCTGCTCCACAACCTGTTAAGTAGACATGTCCATGCCACATATAATTAATCGCCTTTTTTCCGCACTATAGAATGTAAATTTCTACGCAAGCACAGAAGCACAGAGAGTCTTTCCCTGAACTCACCCTCGGGCCTCCCCGCCCGGACAACCTCATCAGGCAAAACAACTATAAAAATCTTGAACCCTCCATCCCTTACTGTTATGGGTGGACTGAACTTATAGTCACATATCTGAACACTCATTCCTTGGCTAAACACCAACTAGAAATATTTCAGCTTCTGGACTCAGATAAACCGGACATACTCTTTCTTACCGAAACTTGGCTCACTGAAGAGTCCACCCCAGACATATTAGCAGCACTCACTAGTAACTATTCTATCCTTCAAGCTAATAGGGTCCCCGGGAAAGTAGGGGGAGGGGTCGCAGCCATAGTTAATCAGAAGTTACAGTTCACGTCTCTCGCAGCAATGGGCATGCCTTCAGTCGACTGCCTAATTTTAAAACTTAATTCCCCACGTTCCCCCTTGATATGTGCACTAATCTACAGACCCCCCTACCACATGCCATTATTTCCCCAAATAATCTCCCACCTAGTAATCAATTACGCCAAAATCCTAATAATTGGGATTTTAATTATTGGGCCAATGATACCATGGGCGGCACCAGCTCTGCTGAACTGACGAACTTACTCACGGGGCTGAACTGTACCCAGCATGTGACAGTTCCCACTCACATCAAAGGTCATACTCTTGACCAAGTCTGGACATCCAACTTGACGGTTTCTAATTTAAGGATTTCCCCTTGTACCTGGTCAGACCACTATTTTATAAAATTCTCCCTCACCAACTTGTACTTAGCCAAGCCTCACATGAAGGTGAGCCGCATGGTAAGAAATTGGAGACGCTCCAACATTGGAGACTTCTGCAATCTGCTGTCTACTACGGCCTCACCTGAACAGCATCTGATTAACAAACACGAAGAAAGTATTAATTAAATCTTGGCTTGAATCCGCCAGTGACAGCTTTGCACCCATTAAGAAAGTCAATAAAGCCAGACCCCACGAGCCCAACACTGGTTCTCCGAAGACCTAAAACTTAAGAAACTTGCCCTACGTCAAGCAGAATGCAATTGGAGACGAAATTACTCCTCAGACAAAAAATATATATTTCTAAATCATCTTAAGCAATATAAAAATGCCATCTTACAAACCAAGGCCGCCTATTTCTCCAACAAGATATTGAGCTCTACTATTAAATCAAAGGAAATCTTCGCTATTGTGGCTGAACTATCCAAGCCAGATAGAGTTACAGCGAAACCCGTCCCTACTCAAGCACTATGTGACTCACTCAATACCTACTTTATTGAAAAAATTGTTACCATCAAGTCTAGCATACCTGCTATTGCCCCTCCTAAAGCCCAACCATCTACGCTCAGGAACCCTCACTCGCTGGAGCAGGTTCCTCCCATTACCAGGGAAGCCTTCGCCAACCTTCTAAGGAAAGTGGGATCTGGCTCTCCTACTGACAGCTGCCCTCTGCACATATTAAGGGAAGTCTTCATCACATGTTCAACTTAAAGAAAACAGGGGCAGACCCTTTAGCTCTCATGAAATACCACCCCCATCTCTCTGCTCCCCTTTCTAGCCAAGGTTCCGGAAGCCCATGTGGCAAGGTGCCTCAGCACCTTAATCGAATATTCCAACTATCTTGACCCCCACCAAACGGGCCTCCATCCTGCTCATTCCACAGACGCTGTAATTCTCACAGTCTTAGACAAACTTAGGAGGGGGGCCGATGGGGGCACTACTCAGGCCCTGTTACTCCTTGATCTCTCTGCAGCGTTCGACACGGTCGACCATGAACTCCTGGCCGACCATGTCAGTAACGCCAGGATCCAGGGCCTGGCTCTTAAATGGCTCTTATCCTTTCTGGAAGACCGCTCTCAAGCTGTACGACTCGCCCACCTCTCTTCCCCCAAGGTTAAACTGACCTGTGGGGTGCCGCAGGGCTCTTCCCTCTCACCGCTCCTCTTTAACCTGTACTTACTTCCCCTCATTAGCTCCCTCAGCGAAAGGAAGGTTTGCACCTTCAACTATGCCGACGACCTCCAATTGATCTTTGATATCGATCAGTCGGCATCCTCTGTCTCCAATTTTCAACCCACCATGTGATACATAAGCGACTGGATGAACAGCAACCACCTGAAATAGATCCCGGATAAAACTGAGCTGATCCTAGTCGGCGGGCCATCTAACCCCTGGAATTCCAACTTCTGGCCAACCGAACTGGGAAACCCCCCCTCCCCTCGAGTTCAACCAAAAGCCTAGGCATCACCATCAACAGTGACCTCTCTAGGAAAGCCCAGATTGGGACAGTGGTTTCTTCCTGTTTCTTTCAGCTTCGAAGGATTAGGAAGATCAGCAGATTCCTTACTACTGAAGCCCTGACCCAAGTAGTATTGGCCTTAGTCATTTCCCACATTGACTATGCCAACTCATTCTACGTTGGCATTCCGGCATATCAATCAAAAAGACTACAACTAGTGCAAAACCAGGCAGCCAGACTAATTTACCACCAGCCTAAATGGCACCATGTTACGACGTTAATGAAAGGATTACACTGGCTCCCGGTAGCCGAACGCAGCGCATTTAAGCTGGGCTGCATCACCTTTAAAGCTCTTAATGGCAACAGCCCGGTGTTTGTATCCTCTCTGGTTCAGCGTTACGTCCCTTCTCGGGATCTTAGGTCTTCCCATCTGAATCTCCTAGTCATCCCATCTTTTTTTTTTTTTATAAAACATTTTATTGATTTTACAAAACTGGTACATGTGACATTTCATCAATAACTTTACGGTACATTTACAATCAATCAATAACAGGGGGGTATTTGTGTAATTTGTCGGTGGCGGCAGTCTGCTACGGACTACCTAGCAGTGACGTGGGCTGTCGGCCAGTCAGTGTCGTATGGCTTGGCCTGTGTACTCCCCCGTGACAGAGCTCCATCATTCACTGAGATCGGACAGTGTGTTCTCCCGTGGGGGCTCACATATGCCACCCCGGTATGCATTCCACCCCCCAGATCAGTGTCCATTTTTTGGGGCACCCTCTATGTATGTACACTGCTTTCTCTATAATCATGGTGCTGTCCATGTCTTTGCACCATTGCTGTAGTGTGGGCAGCTGTCGAGTTCCCCAGTGCTGTGCGATATTTCTTTTCGCTAGAGTCATTCCCAGTGTCACCCAATCTCGGGCCCTATGAGTGAGGTCTGTGGGTTTCCATATATTAAGCAGACACATCCTTGGTTCTGGGAGGATCGTGATGGTCGTTACCTGCGAGAGTGTCCGCATAACTGCCCTCCAGTATCGCATTATCGCATGACATGTCCAAAGCGTGTGAAAAAAGGTTCCTAATTCGTCGCAGTCTCGAAGGCATAGTGGTGTGTCTGCTCGGGCAATTCTGTGCATAAGGGTCCGGGTGTAGTAAGTACGGTGTATTATTTTTAATTGTACTAGCTTGAGCCTAGATGGTATTGCTACTTCCTTAGGGGACGATAGGGCCTCCTGCCACTCTGTGTCGTCTAATTCACCTACGTCCGCTTCCCATTTTTCTCTAAGGGCTACTGTTCGATCAGGCTGGTTATTTATTATTTTGCGGTAGATTTGTGAGATGGCTTTTTTGACTAGGTGCACAGTTAGGAGTCTGTCCTCCAACGGCGAGGACTCCGGAAGCTGCGTACCCGGTGGGATAGCTGCCCTTAATGCGTGTCGTATCTGGTGGTAACGAAACTCCTCCGACTGCGCCAGGTCATATGTGTCTTGCAGTAGGGCGAACGTGACCACTTCCCCCTTTTTCCATAGGTCTCCCACCGTCGAAATCCCGATTAGGTCCCACCGCTGGAAGCCCCTGGAGTTGCGCAAAGCACCCAATTGTTTAGAATCCCAGAGCGGCATGGCCTGCGTTATTACCCCTTTCCATCCCAATGCCCTCCGCGCCTCGACCCAGACATGAATGGTATGGGCCGTCGGGCCAGTAAGCGCCCCTCTTCTAGTCTTATTGTATAGCGCCCCCATAACTCCGGCGGTGCCAAGTAGATGCCTGTCCAGTCGATACGCCGGGTCGGCCTGGGACACGTGGAGCCATTGGTTTACTACCGCCAATTGTGCAGCCCAATAATAAACTTTTATGTCAGGGAGGGCGATGCCTCCGTCGTACCAACAGCGCGCCAGCTTCTGTCTCGCTATGCGGGGTGTCTTCCCATCCCATAGTAGAGTGGACACTTCGGAGTCAATAGCTGCGAAATATGCAGGGGTCACGGGAAACGGTGTATTCTGCAATGCATATAGGAACCTGGGGAGCGCCATCATTTTAAAGAGGGCTGCCCTCCCCAGTAATGTTAGTGGCAGCGAGCGCCAATGCTTGACGTCTCGTCGGAATTTCGTCAAAGGTTGTGTGAGATTTTCGGCCATGAATTGCGTGGTGTTATGCGTGATGTATATTCCCAGATATTTAAATCCGATGTGCGTTATCTGGAGGTCACATCCCCGGGGAGCCGTGGTGGGGCACCATGCAGTACATACAGCATGGATTTTGCCCAATTTATAGTATATCCGGAGGCCCGGCCGTAGGACGCACAGATGTCCAATAGACAGTTGATGGAGCGCGCCGGAGATGCCAAATAGAGCAGGATATCATCCGCATAAAGCGAGATGCGGTCTTCCCATCCCGCGGCCCACTTCAGTCCCCGGATCACCGGGCTCTGGCGTACCCATGCGGCCAACGGCTCAGTACTATCGCAAAAAGGAGTGGCGACAGCGGGCACCCCTGCCGTGTCCCTCTGCCCAGCGAGAACTCTTCTGAAATGCAGCCATTCACTGTGACCTGAGCCAGCGGTCGGGTGTATAGGAGCTGGATCCAATCACAGAATTTAGGACCGAATCCCAGGTGGCGGAGCACCGCGAAAAGGAAAGGCCACTCGACGAGGTCGAATGCCATTCGGGCGTCAAGAGAAAGGATGACCGCGTCTTCTTCTATAGTAGATCTACGTGCTATGACCCCGTGCAGTCGCCGCAGATTTAGGGCGGTGTTTCGATTTGGCATGAAACCAGACTGATCTGGATGGATTATAATGGGTAAATGCTGTTGTAGTCTCATGGCCAATGTCTTTGCGAGAATTTTAGCTTCTGCGTTGAGCAAGGATATGGGACGGTATGATGTGCACTCCTGCGGGGTTTGCCAGGTTTGTGGATCGCGACTATAGTGGCTATGCGCTGGTCTCTGGGCAAGACACCCTTCTCCAGGCTATCTGTATACATGTGTAGCAGCTGCGGCACTAAGTGAGGCGTCGCCCTTTTATAAAATTCAATCGGGATTCCGTTAGGCCCAAGGGCTTTCCCTACGTGCAGTTCGCCAATCGCCCGCGTAAGTTCTTCCGGGGCTAGATCTGCCTCAAGAGCCTCTACTGCTTCAGGGGTCAATGTAGGCATCTCGATATCCTTGAGGAATCTAATATTGTCCTCCATTGTGGCTGTCGCCACCGGGGTATAGACCATCTCATAATGTCTCGCCAGCTCCTCAGCGATCCGCTGCGGCTCCGCCGTACATGTCCCATTCGGCAACTGTATCTGCGCTACCCATTTGCTGGCTCTCTCCTTTTTATCCAGCCATGCCAGAAGTTTACCCGCTTTGTCGCCTATTTCATATAGGGCATGTTGTGTTCTGGTATGCTTAGCTTTTGCCTCTTCCCACATATATGCCTTGTATTCCTGGTGTGCTAAATGCACCCTATGGGTCGTGTCGTCATTAAGACTAGCTGCTAACTCAGTCTCCGCCAGTGTTGCCTCCCTCTCCAGATTACGGATCTGCTGCTGCTGCGCCCGATTATGGCCTGTTATTAAAGAGATTGCCTGGCCGCGTAGCACTGTTTTATAGGCCTCCCATAAAGTTGTAGGGGACTCTACAGAATGCAGATTTTCTGCAAAATAGTTTGTTGTTGTTTTAATAAGGCCTTTGCTTATCTCGCTGGTCTTAAGATAACTAGGGTGGAGGGGAAAGATCCTACGCCTACCCGGTGTTGAGGCCCTATATATGATTTGTACCGGTGAGTGGTCTGATATGCCTCTAGCTAGATGCGTGATATCAACTACCCCAGTTTTCCCGGATGCTAGCGTGAAGATGTAATCTAATCGGGAGAGGCTGTCATGCACCCCGGAGTGGAACGTGTACTGTAACTCTGTCGGGTACCTGTCCCTCCATATATCTATTAGGCCCAGGGCCTCCGTGAAGTCTACTAATTTCTGGTTTGCACTGTTGGAGTCTCTGGGGGTTTCCTGTCTTTTGTGGTATCCATCGTCGCGTTAAAGTCTCCCCCTATTATCAGTTCTCCCTGAGGGAGTGTCAGCAAGAATTTCCCAAGGGCCGGGAATGCCATATTGTGTAGCGCCGGCGGGATGTATACCGTCACTAGGTTGTAAACCCTGCCGTCCCACCTGCAAGTCACCGCCGCAAATCGACCCTGGTCGTCTTTCCGGGTTCCCAGGACCATTAATGGGTAACGTTTATTAATGAGGACTCCCACCCCTCGGGAACCTGAGGTAAACTCGGAATGTACTGCCATTTCATACCCCCATCGGTTCAGTGCTCTCCATGCCGTCCCTATCATATGTGTTTCTTGGAGGAGTGTGACCGCGGGCCCCTTGCGCTTAATGTATTGAAGAACCAGCCCCCGCTTGATTTTATCCCCTAGTCCGTTAACGTTCCAGGATAACACCGCAAAGGGCTGATGGGCTGGGCTGGAGGTCTGTCCCTGCTGATCAGGGTCTATAGTCATCGCTCGTGCCGGCATCATGTGTATGTCCCGTTGGTGTGAGATGTAGGAGTGTTATGTATCCCCTGTGATGAGTTCGTTGTGTGTGTTCCCCGACACTGTACCTTATGTCATCATGTACATTAGAACAATAAAAACAAAAAGAAATCCCAAACATTACCCAACCCCCGCCCACCTCCCTGCCCCCTGCACCGCGGATTTAAAACTACCCGCCTCCCCAACTCAGCAGAGTGCTTTATCCCCATAACGTTGTACTTGCGTAAGGGGGGTTGAGTCACCCCGGTCTCTCCGCACTGTCCCCAAGTATTCTTGATCTTTTGCGCTCAGTTTACGTTCCTGGAGCAGGCAGGGCCTATGGCCAGGCAGGACCCCAAGATCCCACAGGGGATTTGTACACACGTCGTCTAAGTCTATCGCACTTGCGAGTGTCCCCGTTGTCTCAATGTTCTGTGTCGTCTTGCTGGGAGATTCCTTCTGTTTCGGGGTTCGTGCTGCCGTTCCGTTCTCGCCTGGGTCTCTGTCGTCCGGGGCCTCCCGCTGGTCGCCATCCTTCCAACCACCCGGCGGCCTCCTCCGGTGTGTCGAAAAACCATGTTTTTCCCTCCGCCTCCACTCTCAACTTTGCCGGAAATAACATGGCATATTTGAGTTCGCGAGTGCGAAATTCCTTCTTCACCTCTGTGAAGCTACGGCGCCGCCTGGTCACCTCCGCCGTATAGTCCGGATACAGGGTTACCGTACAGTTCTCTACTTGTAATGGGGGGCCACACGTGCCGCCTGCAGAATAATGTCCCGGTCGCGATAGTTAAAGATGCGCGCCAAAATTGGTCTCGGGGAGCCCCCGGCCGAGGCCTCCCCCTGGTACTCGGTGCGCTCTTTCCACCGAGAAAAATTTGATAGTCCCCGAGGCTTTAGCTGGTTGCTGACAAGATCTTCAACGAAAAGATCCAGGGCGGGGCCCCTGACACTCTCCGGCACCCCCACCAGGCGTACGTTATTCCTTCTGGACCTGCCTTCCTGGTCATCGAGCTTGGCGGTCAGTTGCTTGTGTGCCAGTTCCAGCGTTTGAACTTTCTTTTTCAATGTCGCCGTGTCTGTGGAGAGATTCACCGTAGTGGTTTCCACCTCGTGAATCCTGGCATTCATTTTGGAGACATCGGCGCGCAGTAGTGTGATGTCTGTCGATATTGTCCCAATGGACGTTTGCATCTGGCCAAGAGCTGCCATCACATCCAGGAGAGTGACTTCTTTTGATGCCGCCGGTACTGCGTCCGCACCACTGGGTGCGGCTGTGGACTGCAGGTCCTTACTGTCCCTGTGGAGGACATATTTGTCCATTTTATTGCTTGCCGTCACGCGTGGACCCCTGCCACCCATTTTCTCCAGGGCGAGGTATGTGGGGGAGCCAGTAATCGCCGCTATCTGCCAGAGGTATGTCGTCTCCGCGTGGTCTTTCGGTTGTCTTGGCTCCCGCAGGGTGTCCTCCCTCTCTGATCTAGCTCCCCGAGGTGAAATGCTGCCACTAATACAGATACACCATCGCTGCCGGGTTGTAGCCTCCTTTACTGTGCCGTGGCGGAGCGCCGGTGCCGGAACCCGGGCCGCCCTGGATGTCCCCTCGTCACCATCAGGCCCACCGGGGCGCCACGCAGTGTTCGCGTGTCCGTCGGAGCTCCTGTAGAGGGGTCCACACTGTCCTCTGTTCTTTACTACGCCCCTCCGGCCCCCGGCTATCCGCCGCGTATGGCTTCACTTGTTATGCCGGAGGAGGTCTGTGCAGGGTGCGTGCTAGTAGGGCCTTCCGGGGTCCCAGTGACCACCGTGCACCCGCGACGCCAGGCGGCCGGCTGCCTTATCTGAGTGCCAGAAGCCTCGCCCTGTACCTGCACCGGATCTCCTTTGTTTCTCTCCCGCACCTCTCCGGTCCCTGGAGGCTGTGAAGGCTTCGTTGTTATGCCGGTATTTTTGTGTGGGTCCGGCCGAGGTTGACGTTGCCCTCTCTGGCCGCAGTTTCACGCGAGGCCCCTGCTTCACGTCCGGAGCCGGGCCTCACACACGCCGGCCTTGCCTCTGTCGCACCGGCGGCACCTGCCGCTCCGAGACTTTCGGCGAGTGTTCCTCCGGTATTCCGGAGCTGCCCCTCACCGTTAGTGCGCTGATTTGCGCCGGATTATGTACAGGAGAGACTGGGGTTAGTGCGTCAGGCCCGGAGTCACTCTAAGCCGCGGCCATCTTCGTCGGCTGCAAGCCACGCCCCCTCTTCATCCCATCTTTTAAACGCAAGAAATTTGGGAGACTAAGATTTGCGGTATTGGCCCCCAATTCTGGAATTCTCTCCCTTTGGACATTAGATTACTGACCTCCTATGCTCAGTTCAGGATACTTTTAAAGACCTGGCTCTTTCGCCAGGCATATGACTAAACCATTTAAGCGGTAGTATCCCTTGGACTCCAGTGCCATGAAACCGTCTGGTGTACGTGCGCTTTAAAAGTTCCCTTAACATAACATAACATAACATGACATAACAAGTATAATGAACTTCCTATCATCAGTCATCTATTATATGGGCAGGCTCTCTACTACTAAAAAGATCTCTCATGGACCAGCGGACGTCATCAAGATGGCCAGCGACCCTCTCAATCTTGCTAAAGCATCTTGCTCTGGTACTAAACCTAAAAGAGCTCAAAATGATCCTCCATCTCCGATCCAGTCATCTCCTAATCCGGTCCTGGATACAATTTTAGATGAATTACGTGCCCTTAAACCAGTCATGAACACTACCAATAAAAAACTGCAACAAATTTAAGACCGCTGGATCAATATGGAAAGCAAAATTTTTGAAATGGAGCAGTGCATGGGCCACCTTCAGGACATGGCTACTAAAATACCCATGCTGGAACAAGAAATTCACAAGCTCAAGCTCCACACTGAGGACCTTGAAAATTGCAATAGAAGGAATATTCTTTGCCTCTATGGTCTACCAGAAAATGTTGAAGGCCCTGATCTTCTTTCCTTCTTGAAGAAGTTCTTACCTGATCTTCTCAACCTACAGTCTTCTGCTCCTCTTAATATTCAGAGGGCACATCATTTAGGTCATCCTCAACCTCTGTATACCAGACCTCGTGGTATTATAATGCTCTTCTTGGAATTCACCGATTTCATGCGTGTATTAAAATCTGTCAGGGAGAATCGTCACCTTGTTTGGTCTGGCCATAACATTTATATTTCTCAGGATATTTCCAACACAACCAATGCTAGACGTAAAGACTTCCTAGCTCTAAGCCCTCAACTGAGAACTCTTAACATCTGATATGGCATACTACATCCCTGTCTCTGCAAAATTACCTACAAAGGTGTCTCTCGCTCGATTGAAGATCCAACTAAACTAAAACTGCTTCTTCAAACCATCACCAAGCTACCTATGGCCACAAATGCGCAATGTCCTTAATTTGTCATATTGATAATATTGCATGGCTTCTCGTTTCTTGTTGTATTCTTTAATTCTGTTCTTTAATATGTTTTATATGGCCTGAATTTCCCCACTCTATTTCTATTTTCTCCCTCCGTTGTTCTTGCTTTTGGGTGCTGACATGCCTGGTTCTTATTTTTTTTTTCTTTACTTCAGATCTTGCTTTATGTCCTTTATCTGTCCCTTTGTTTCTTTATCTCCCTTACTCTTCTCTTATTCCCTATTTCTCTCTTTCCTCCTTTCCTTTCTTCCTTCCCTTTTTTTATCTTTCTTTCCCTCTTTATATAATTACATGTGTCAATTTGTTTTTCTTATTTATATTTCTTGTAGTACCTTCATGTTATTCAATTTTTGACAAATGGTGTCTTTTCGTTTCCACTGTTGTTTTTGCAGTTCATCATCATTATTCCTGTATCCCTGTCTATATTCATCAACATGTTTAATGTTGTCTCATGGAGCTTCCGTGGTCTAGGCCATCCTCTTAAACGTCAAAAGGTACTTTCACATTTATCGAAACTTAATTGTCAGATCGCTGTTTTACAGGAAACTCATTGGAACGATGATGAATCACTTAAACTTAAGTGTCAATGGGTGGGTCAGGTGGTTTTTAGGTTGAGCGTGAGCCAGCGCGCAAGCGCTGCTCTGCGAAGAGCTGTGGTAGTTGAGTATGGAGAGAAGCTTCGCCCACTCCCCCCACCCTTATTTTTCATTGGCTTGTGTGCTTGTCCTTTGTAAATGCTGGCTTCTGATTCATTATGAGGCTTGTTAGTCCCTCCTTAGTACAGCCATGTCGTCATTTGTATCCTCCCATAGCTACTGGCCCCTTTACTTGGTTGTACTATTTCTTTTATTAAGTTTCTCCATTCACGCAGCTTTGTCTGTGCCTTCTCCTCTCCTCCCCCCCGCCCACCCTCCCGTTGTCCGTGCCTTCGAACTCCCCACCACCCCCCCTCCCTCCCATTGTCCGTGATGCCAAGTTGCCAAGCATTTGCAATGCAATAGGTCTCGCGTAAATTAGAGACCTATTGCATTGCAAATGCTTATTGCTTTATACAAACACTCCTCCGAGGCTCGACATTTCTCATCTCAGTTTTTCAGACACCAACATGTGGAACAAAGACCTGCCTGCGTACCCTGATAGCCACCAGTTGCACAACAACCCCCACGCTGATTGGCCAAGGCAGCCGGGAGGTGGGTGGAGGTCAACAAGGTCGGTTGCAGGTACACTCTTGGTCTTGTTTTCAACAATCTGTATTGAAAACTCACCATTAACGCGAAGACAGGCATACAGCAGCTCAAAATAAGTAAGAATGTACAGATTATTTACAAGAACACCAGTCCAATTTAAAGCCTGCAGGCTAGAAAAAGAATATTACGTGCCGTTTTACTTTAATATTTAGTTAATGTGAGAATGAATGTGGTCTAAAGCTTCGAGTCTCGGCATCAGCTCAGCATCCTGTGAGTCTGGGCAAGTCACTTAATCTCCCCGTGTGTTAAAAAAATAAAAATAAATGTGACCTTGTGTGATATAATCTGGTTCTCTTCATTGCCCTCGGGAGAGTTTGCACTATTCAAACTTCTCTGATAATCAAAGCATGATACTGATTTTACACACTCGTGGCTCTCCTGTATTTTCCAGTAAGTTTGAATCTAAAGGGTTAAATACATTGTGGTGCTGCGTGCCCGAACGGACTTTTATCTTAATTAATGGGTGTTGAGAAATCTTTTGATTATAAAAGCCCTTTTGGATTAAGAAAATAAAACTCAATCTCTTGCAGTCTGCCAACCAGTTAGGGTTTCGAAGTACCTGCAAAAATAATGCATGAGGTCCATTTGCATGAAGCTGGTCTGAAAGATTGCTCATTTGCATATGCAAAGCTTGGGCGATAAAGCCTTGCGGATTTGCAGTCCGTCTAGACTGGAACTATGCAGAGAATGTTATTTTGAGGTTCCTTTTAGGCTACCTCTTATAATGCTAGCAATTCTTTTGATTTATGGAAGAATAATCTCATGCTAATATAAACAAACATTTGCAATGCAACAGGTCTCGCATTTACGCGAGTTTCAGCTATTGGCATTGTAAATGACAATGACTTTTATTTAAGTTTTGGTTTTTGAAACATAAATAAAACGCATTGTCATTTACAATGCCAATAGCTTAAACTCACGTAAATGCTAGACCTATTACATTGCAAATGCTTGTTTCTCCTGCAATTAACCAAAAGGGTGGGGTTGCCATTTTTTGTCACAAATCTTTAAAAATTCAAATTCTATCAACTGAATGTGATACGATGGATATTACTTAACGCCACTATCTATAATAAACAGGTCCATTTTTTCAATATTTACGGACCGGTTAAGTCTAATCCGGATTTTTGGCATAGTATTAAACTAAAGCTATCCTCCATTACCAATCCTAATATTGTTGTTGGAGGTTTTAATGATTGGCATGACCCATTCTCCGATATGAAATCTAAATGTAAATTTAATCCAGATAAATCGCATAAAGCATTTCAATCTGCTATTACCTCTCTCCCACTCTATGATGCATGGAAAACCAGTAATCCTGATACATACGAGTATACATTCTATTCAAATGTCCATCACCCTATGTCTCGAATTGATTATATTTTGGTCTTAAAATCTTTACTGCCTTCCATCCAGTCTTCTGAGATTGGCTCCATTTTTATTTCCGATCATGCCCCTGTTTTATCCACTTTTGATTTATCCCTCGCTATTCCCAAAAATGCTTGATAGAGATTTAACAATTCCTTACTATTTGATCAAAATTTTATTTTAGAAGCTACCTCCTTTATAAAATAATTTTTTCAATTTAACAAACCTAGTGATACTTCCGTTCACAACAACTGGGATGCTTTTAAAGACTCTTTTAGAGCCTTTACCATTGCTTATACTGCTAGAAGGAAAAGGTTGTTGAGTTCCCAATACCTTTCCACTCTCAAACATATTAAGACTCTTGAACACTTTTACTTTACTTCTAAATCCCCCACTCACCTTCGGGACCTTATTAAAGCTAAATCCACTCTGAACAAAGTACCACTGATGCTTGCAATATACTTCTTAAAATAAAATCCAAGTATCATGGGGGTCAGAATAAAGCCGGTAAAATGTTGGCTACTTATTTAAAAGTCAAATCGAAAAAGAAAACTATTGGACCTATTCGAAATGACCTTACTAACAGTTTATTAAATTCTGATTCAGACATTGTTAATGCTTTTCAGTCATATTATAATGCATTACACACGGAAGATACCCATCCCTCTGAATACCAGACCCAGTCATTCTTTAACGATCTCCCTCTACTCCCTCCTTGCTGGAAGCTATGGCCCTTCTTGAAAAAGATATAACTCTTCAAGAGATTTTGGATGCCATCAAATCTCTGAAGAGAGCTAAAGCCCCTGGACCTGATGGTTTCTCCATTGAACTTATTTCCTCTTTTTCATCTACTTTTGCACCAAATTTACTTGAGCTTTTCACCTCTTCCTAGTGAAATCTAAGCCCAAAGGCTCCTTTTTAGATGTGCTCATTGTAATCATTCCCAAACCTGGTAAAGATCATTCTTTATGTCAAAATTACCGTCCTATTTCATTGATTAACTACGATTGCAAAAGTTTTGCTAAAATTCTTGCCTCTAGATTAGATGAGGTTATTCCTCTTCTTATTAAAACTGACAAATCTGGCTTCATTAAAGGGAGGTTTACCTCAGATAATGCTAGGATGGTCTCCAATATCCTTACATTAGGGAGAAGATATTTGGATCCTCTCGCTGCACTTTCTCTTGATGCTGAAAAAGCATTTGACCGTATAAATTGGCAATTTACGTTTCAAACTCTTCACTGGTTCAGTTTTGGCCCCAAATTTATTTTGATAATTAAGCTTTTATACTCCGAACCACGTGCTTGTGTTTCTGTCAATGTATTTCTATCCACTTATTTTCACCTACATAGAGGTACTAGACAAGGTTGCCCCCTTTCTCCTCTTCTATTTCTTCTCTGTCTCGAACCTTTTCTTGAACGCAGTCGCTGCAACCCTTTGATAACAGGTTTCCAACATAATTCTTTTGAAACATAATTATCTGCTTATGCAGATGATATTCTGGTATACCTCTCGAATCCCGTAACTTCCCTAACTCCCTTTTTACAGGAGATTGATTTATATTCTAAAATATCTGGCTATAAATTGAATTTCTCTAAAACGGAGATTTCACCTTTAATTTCTCTATGTTATCAATTTATGGTCTCTGATACTAATTTCATGTGGTGTCCTTCTAAGATTAAATACCGAGGTGTCTGGTTTTCACCTACCATCCCTCAAACTCTTGCCCACAATTTTAATGTACTAAAACTTAAGATTCAAAACTCGCTTTCCTCTTGGTCTCCGCTCCACTTATCCTGGTGGGCTAGATTGGATACAGTTAAAAGGATGATTGTACCTCTTATTCTTTTTTTACTCTCTGTGTTACCGTTTAAAATTGCTAATTACTTTTTTAACCAAATTAATTCTCTTTGCACCAAATTTCTCTGAAACAATAAACCCACCCATATTGCCTTATCTAAATTAATTGAACCAAAAAATGAATGGGGCATACGCTTTCCTAATTTTAAGTTATATCATTCTGCTTTTTTGATTAGACAAATTTATGCTTTAGATAGACAATATCTAAACTCTCCCATACCCAGCTGGATTCATTTTGAACACTCTATTAAATGAATTTTCTTTTATGATATTAGCTTTATCTCCAACTGCACTTTTATATCCAAACACCCTATCTTAAAATTCTCCCATCATCTATTACATTCATTGTTCACTTCTGGCTTTAACTTCTATCAACCTTTTCTTGTCTCTTCTATTTGGTATAATAAATTCATCAAATGTCTCCTTAAATCATTCTATTTCAAACATTGGAAAGAAAAGGATATCCTATATGTTCAGCAACTCGTATCTCAAAATTCTGCGGTACCCTTAACTACATTGCAAGAACGCTATGATCTAACTTCTTCTTGTTTACCCCAGTATTCCCAATTAGCACAGGTACTTCAATCGTTTTTATTATCCAAAAACATTCCTACTGACTCCACTCCTTTTTTCTTTTTTGACTCCCCTACACAATATCTCTTCTGATTCGAATCCTAAAGCCTCTTTCATTTATAAACTTTGATCTGCTCCTGTCTCCGTTAGACTAAAATCCTCAATTGAAACTCCCTATTTTTCTTATACAATAGAGTGGTTCGTACACCCGTTTTTGTTCATAAAACCAATCCCTCCACTTCACCTCTTTGCTGGTCATGTCTTTCCTCCAATGGCACACTAATTCACTCAATATATTATTGCCCTAATGTTCTTAACTTTTGGAAATCCATTTGGTCTAAATGTTCTAAGATATTTCAATGTTGTATTCCATTATCAATTCAGAATGTGTTCTTAGGATCTATGTCTGTTGATTTCCAGGATAATTCCTAGAACTCAAGGTTATTTGATCTTTTTATTGCTCTTGCTTTTAAAGTTTTTCTTACTTGTTGGAAAGATAATTCTAAAATATGTGCGTTAACATGGTGGAATTTTATATGTGATGAGCATAGAATTTCTACGATTTCATCTTCTCTGTTATCTCAGAAAATCAAAACTGATTTACTCTGGTTACCCTTTACTACTTTTTTATCTTACCCTTACCCTAACTACTATTCGCCTTTTACCCTCTCTCTCTCTCTCTCTCTTTTCTTTTTCCATTCCCATCTCTCTCTTCTCTCTCTCTATCTCAAAATTATAAAATGACTAGTATTAGATAGGTTATCTATTCTCTTTTTACTTACCTTATAGCATAAGACTGTACTTTACAGTTTCTTTAACGTGACAGTAACATATTTATTATCGTATTTTCTTTTAAGATATGTGTTTTTATTATATTATCTTTCTTCCTTATGCTGCTTGTAATCTTGGTACTCTTTTTTAATTCGAATAAAAGATATATTTTTTAAAATAATTAAAAAATGAATGTGCCCCTAAACCTCAGTGCACCTCTAAACCTCAGCGTACTCTTTGATGTCAAATATCATGTGATTGTTGCTCCACTGCATCCCAAAAGCAGCATGGGTTTCCTCACAGATTCAAGTGTCGCAACTCTAGACATTTTCCATCCCTCATCCTGGCCCATTTATTTTCAACTTCTATCAGGTCTTCTGCAGAGTCCCAAAGGAATCCTCCTGTCAATGGTGCTCTTCAAGCTTTTACTTAATCTCCTATTGAAGGTCATGTCGAGAACCTACTTCTAATAAGTGTATACTCATGACACTCAAATTTACCCATTTATTAGCAACAGGCAACAGTAATGAATGCCAAGCACTAGAAACTTGCCTGTGTGACTTTATGAAAATCAGCAAAGGCAAAACTGACCTACTGTTCCTCAGCATCAATGACAGAAGCCTCATAATAAGCCAAAATGTAACACTAATTCTAGATGAATCAATCACCTGCAGAATAAAGGCCAAAGCCTACAAATTGTCCTTGCTCAAAAGTGTCTCTCCATGTTCAGATGGGTTCCATAGTCACAACATCCCACCCCTATCCTAGCTGTCCTTTCATTCCACACCAAGGTCTTCCAGGTATTATGGGCTCAGTTATGCCAACTCATTTGGCAGTTCGGGCTGGACTGTTCCCATGAGGCACAGGGTCAAGACTGATTTGCATATGGCTGGGTTCAAACTGGAATGGCATGGTGAGCAAAAAAACTATGGATTTAGGCCCAGATCTCTGAACTGGGGTGAATGTATGACATTGTTCTGCATTCTGTCCATCAACTGTTGTTTTTGCATTTGTCACCCCGAGTGGGACGGGTATGCCCAGACGTGTGTCCCGTGCTCTCCATGCCCCTGGAATCAAGCTATCCTGGCTGAACAGGGGTGAAACCCTGAAACCGGTCCTAGGCTGCTTGTTTCCAGTCCAGGGAGGACCTGGCTTGGCAGTTCGGGCTGGACTGTTCCCATGAGGCACAGGGTCAAGACTGATTTGCATATGGCTGGGTTCAAACTGGAATGGCATGGTGAGCAAAAAAACGATGGATTTAGGCCCAGATCTCTGTACTGGGGTGAATGTATGACATTGTTCTGCATTCTGTCCATCAACTGTTGTTTTTGCATTTGTCACCCCGAGTGGGACGGGTATGCCCAGACGTGGGATCGTGCTCTCCATGCCCCTGGAATCAAGCTATCCTGGCTGAAGAGGGGTGAAACCCTGAAACCGGTCCTAGGATGCTTGTTTCTAGTCCAGGGAGGACCTGGCTTGGCAGTTCGGGCTGGACTGTTCCCATGAGGCACAGGGTCAAGACTGATTTGCATATGGCTGGGTTCAAACTGGAATGGCATGGTGAGCAAAAAAACGATGGATTTAGGCCCAGATCTCTGTACTGGGGTGAATGTATGACATTGTTCTGCATTCTGTCCATCAACTGTTGTTTTTGCATTTGTCACCCGAGTGGGACGGGTATGCCCAGACGTGGGTCCCGTGCTCTCCATGCCCCTGGAATCAAGCTATCCTGGCTGAAGAGGGGTGAAACCCTGAAACCGGTCCTAGGATGCTTGTTTCCAGTCCAGGGAGGACCTGGCTTGGCAGTTCGGGCTGGACTGTTCCCATGAGGCACAGGGTCAAGACTGATTTGCATATGGCTGGGTTCAAACTGGAATGGCATGGTGAGCAAAAAAACGATGGATTTAGGCCCAGATCTCTGTACTGGGGTGAATGTATGACATTGTTCTGCATTCTGTCCATCAACTGTAGTTTTTGCATTTGTCACCCCGAGTGGGACGGGTATGCCCAGACGTGGGTCCCGTGCTCTCCATGCCCCTGGAATCAAGCTATCCTGGCTGAAGAGGGGTGAAACCCTGAAACCGGTCCTAGGATGCTTGTTTCCAGTCCAGGGAGGACCTGGCTTGGCAGTTCGGGCTGGACTGTTCCCATGAGGTACAGGGTCAAGACTGATTTGCATATGGCTGGGTTCAAACTGGAACGGCATGGTGAGCAAAAAAGATGGATTTAGGCCCAGATCTCTGTACTGGGGTGAATGTATGACATTGTTCTGCATTCTGTCCATCAACTGTTGTTTTTGCACTCATTTAACCCAAGCCTGAAAAAAAAACCACCACTTAACACCTAGTGATCCAGCCACAGAAAATCAGCAAGCCTAGAGGTGGGTTGTGGACATCTCCCTGAAATCACTACACTAGCTTCCTATAGAAGTCCAGTCATCTTTGAAACCCTAAACTTCACCCAAAAATCTCCCAGATATCTCATTAGTAAAAAACAGTTCTATATTCTGGGATGCTCCTTGGTATTATCTAATAAAAACCTTCTCCAGATCTCATAAACATGCTGCAGCTCAAAAACTCAAACATGCTTCCCACTCAAAAGCCACATATATCGACACAACTCCTCTTGATCATCATAAATGAGACCAACTATGTTGCCGTCAGAAAATATACTCATCTTTACCGAACCATCCATGCACAGACTCCTCCTAATCAGGAAGCACCTAGTGGCAATATCCTGGAGTTGGTTATGCATTTATATACAATTAATTATTCACTAAGCTATCAAGCTATCATATCCCAAAACCACAAAGCATTAAAGAAAGGCTCACACAACGCTTCTAGCTGTTGTGGGTATATGACTGGAATATGCAGCTCTGACAAGTCTCCCAGGTCCATAAGTGATGTGCTGCCCTAGTCCATGGTTTTTCTTTAAATTCTGGGACTTGTAATCTTTTTTATTCCGTTAAAAAAACAGGACTACAGTTCTAAGAATTCAAAGAATTATAATGCAGGCATTGGTGATTTCCAGACTTGACTATGGCAATGTATTGTACCTGGGCGCTGATAAAGCCTCCGTCCACCGTTTACAGCTCATTCAAAATGCGGCCGCCCGCCTTCTTTTTCGGTTGCCTCAACACGCCTCTGTCTCGCCTTTGCTTCATCAACTCCACTGGCTCAATGTGAACAAGCGCATCGAGTTTAAGGCTTTATGTTACATGTTTCGAGCTAAGCATGGCTTGGCACCCCCTTATCTACAAAGCCTGGTCAAACCTTACGTACCCACTCGTCATTTGAGATCAGCCAGCCTCTTTCTTTTTTCTGTTCCCAGAGTCCGGCTTACTCGTATGAGAGGCCGCTCGTTTTCCTACCTTGGACCTAAACTGTGGAATTCCCTTCCTCTGGAACTTAGGATCGGTCTGTCGCTTTTAGCCTTCCGTAAGAAGCTAAAGACCTTTCTTTACAACCAAGTATAATACGCTCTGTTCTACTATCTGCAACCTCGGCTTGCACGTTGTCCTGCTCAGCGCCGGGAAACCCTGTTGGGTAGCTGCGCGCTTTATAAATCTTTAAATAAAATAAAGAAAGAAACAAACCTGGCCTGCACTAGCACATCATACAAGGGACTGGTAAATTTGGCAGCTATGCATAAGCAACACACAATTATTATTTTTAAAGGCAATGATGACAACTACAGAATACCAAGGATCAGGTCTGGGGCAGTGGTACAAGATTCATGGAATTCTTGCAGTAAAAATGTCTAATGATATATAAGTTGGACATATTAGGTAGATTTACAAGTATATTCTAAAATGTATTTTTTCCAGAAGCTAGGAATGTCCGTTTATGTAGCATACTAATGATTGGAAAGAGAAAAGCGATTTTCTCATTTTGAACACAAATGTCGTGGCATTCTAAATAATTCAAAGGTGAATAAAGGGAGAATAACTTCCAGATGGATCTAATCCCCACCAGCTAAAAAGCTGAAGCCATGTTGCAAACCCATGGGCAACGTCAATGCTGCCAACTGGCCTGCCAGGGTGAGAGCTGAAGCGCAGCATGCCACTTTTGGGGAAAATAACTTCCACAGATGTCCATTTGGGCGTAACAACTCTCATTCTGTAAAGAGAAGAATCTTCATTTTTACATACACAACGAGCTATGCCTTTGAAACGGTGAAGAAAATGATATCTTATGAACAAAAGTATTCTGCAACACGCTATTTCTTATTTATTTTTGTTATTACTGCTTTAAATGATTTGTCGAACTAAAATATTTTTTGCCGTCTTTGTTTTACATATGCTGTGTCAACAATATCACTGTCTGTAATTCTAAATAGGTTTATAATTTATGAAAATGTCACACGAAAATGGAGGAATTAAATATATATTTCGATTTTAGTAATGAGAGCATTGTGTTCTAAATTGTGAATATAATTTTCAGTGTCCTATTTGAAAATGAAAGATTTACTTTTTCTCGCATTTAGCTGTATCTCAGTAATGACCAAGCTTCTGTTCAAAGTGCCTGCCTGCTCATCTTGCCACTCTACCCTGGTGCTTCTGCACATTGGAGTATTCGTAGGCTGCAACGGATCTGCTCTCCTCCTTCCATAACATCACACCATAACGTTACATTTACATCTGATACACAATTCCCTTATTGCAGATGCATAATACATCACATTTTATGAGATGCGTAGTTATAGTGAAGATATTAATAACTAAAAGATATCAAAACATTAGAAACAAAGACAGCCAATCAGCATAATTATGCTGACAGTGGCCCCACTAATAAATCAGTAGTTATGAACTGTATTCTCACACAGCGACTGATTTCAAGAGCTATGGATAGTTTAGATATATCACTCATACTCCTATATCACTCAAATATGGCCTCATAATATCATTCTGAAAGCCCAGTCAAAATCATTGTTAGACAACTCACTTATCACACTGTCCATAGCAGGTAATTACTATGACACCCACACAAAAAGACCTAAATTACCATACCTGATTAAAATAAGATAGTCACAGAAGATCAATGTAAGACAATACATCATTTTAGAGGTCTTTGTGCCAAATAACACTACTAAACAGTGCCAGCAGCGTGTGTGCCCCACACCCCTAAAAACATACTTTAAATTGGTTACACCCAATCGGTTTATGTAACTTTCGAGTAAAGCCATAGTCAACTGGCCCAGAAAATGTACTTGTGGTGTGGAAGACAAATATTATATTTGGGCTCCAGTGTTTATTTACACCACCTGCATATCTGACCAGAGTGTGTAGCTCCCAAGAGCACCGTTATACTCTGGGTGGGCAGGGGTTTTCAAACCATTGCAATAACAGAAGAGAAGATAAAGTACTTTGCCATATAAACATCTACTTTTATGTATTAGCTAAGTCAACCCTAAGTGTGCTTACGGTATAAAAGTGAAACATGTTAAATATTAAGGAAACATTGATCCCCACAGTGAACATTTGAAAAAGGGATTTTTCACTATTTAGGTAAAACTATACTTTGCATGAGCAGGCCTAGTTCTAAATACAAGCCATTTTTTATAACCACCTCTAAAAACAAAATAACCTTTACTCAAATGTTTATACACTTGTTACTAAAAATCCAATTTAATGGTGAAATAAGGTTTTCATACGTTCAGTTGAAAACACACTTTTAAAAACTGATCTTTGTGAGGCCTAAGGGCAAACTAGTTTAGGAACATTTTGATCAGTAATGCTGCTACACAGACTAGAATGCACATCTCAGACTGGCTGTTATTAACTAGCTTTCTAAAGGAGAACGAAACTGCCTACAGGAGCATGACGTTTTATCTTTTTTTTAATGATTTTTATTGATTTTTATATAACAACAAGAAAACAATAGGTACCAAGAGCAAGGTGACAAAATACATAACTGATCCTGCAAATGGGAAAAAGAGTAAACTTAACGGCAAAACAAAACCTATGAGCTAATTGGAGCATAACAAACATAACAGTTGTATTGATGATAAAGATTTTTTCCATAGAATTGAGAACCAAAAGAGAGCAAATAAAACAAAAACCACATAATACCTAACAGAACATAGGTGGGGGAAAGCACAGTAAAAAACAAATAAAACTGAAAAGCTAGAAGGGCCAGTCCTGTGAAGCAGCCACCTCTGCCAAGCACCCCAGAACGGGGTCCCAGATCCGACCAAGCTTTGTCCTCCAAGGATCGTTCTCAATTAGCGCCATCTCCAACCTACTTGTAGACAAATATTACCGTCACCAGATCCATGGATTTGGAGACTCACTGGAGAGCCAGAATCGTATCAGAACCAGTCTAGCTAACGTGATAGAAAATAAATATAAACCAGATGAGTAGAAAGGAATAACTAGTGAATAGTCCAACATAATCAGCTTCGGATTAGCCACAACCGCCAAGATAGAAGTGCCACATAATTTGCCCAAAACAAATTCCCAGTGCAGGTGTAAAGCAGAACAAGATGCAAAGATTTGAACTGCGTCATCTTCAGTGGAAACAGTGATCATCTGGCTGTAGCTTCATAGAGAAGAGTCAATGCGGGTTAGGATACAAATCATGAATACATTTGAGATGATGTATCTTAATACGACATAAATTCAGACCTGAATGAAACAACACAGTGCTACACCGGCGGTCAGCAGCCGTTACTTCCGTGTTGAGCTGAGTACTCCACTTACTAGCCCTCAGCTGGAATGGGTCAACCACCTGATTATGAGATGACAAGTAGATTGACTTATACACCAGCCCAATGTTTCTTTTAAATGGAGTTTACCTAATCAGATCCAAACAGGGATTATCAGTACAACTCAAATTTTCTTCCTTAAGATGTAAAATAAAATGCTGCGTCTGCAAATATCTAAAGAAATCTGTAGACGGGAGAGGAACTTTTTGCTGTAAATCTCCAAATGAGCAAAAAACATCACCCTCAAATAGTTGGCCTAACGTCAGGAGATTAACTCTTCCCCAGGTCTCCCTGAAACCTTCATGGATACTATTAGGTAAATTGGGATTATAACCCAAATACGTAAGCTGTTTAAACGGATTAATGCTGGAAAATATTCTCTTAATGGAACCTCAAAGAAGGTAGAAAACTTTTAGCGCCTTAAAATGGGTGCGCTCAAAATACATTGTGTTGACAATGCTCATACTGAGGACTATCAATTCGCCCAGCGGAAGAAACTGTGAACATACGACCCAGTGGCCACAGCCCCCACCCCAATATCTGCCAGAGTCATGAGAAGAATGATGCCAGATAATAAAACCTGAGAATCGGGATTGAGACCCCACTATCTTCCTTAGACTGCTGCAGAAACTGGATCCTACACCAAGGCTTCCAATAAGACCAGAAGAACTTCTTCCATAATGCCTCAACCTTAGTAAAAAAAATGCCACTGGAAGAAAAAGTGGGATATAATGGAAAAAGTAGAGATACTGAGGTACAATAATCATCTTAATGAGATTGCAGCGACCAATAAGTCCCAGATGCAAACAGTTCCATTTAAGAAAAGCTTTGTCTGAATGTTCATACAACTTCCCATAGTTATTCTCCAGAATCTCAGGAATATTATTTGTTAAGATGACCCCAAGATAAACCAAGGACTGTACCAACCTCTGATCCTGGCCAGGAGGAGCCACATTGGATAAGATCTGGGTCTTAACCGAGTTTAACTTGTGACCGGCGACTTCTCCAACTGATTGGGCTGCTGCCACTACAGAGCGTAGACCACTGATCGAAACAAGGGTCAGGACAGTGATGTCGTCCGCATAAGCAGCGATTTTTACTTCATAATGGTGCAGTCTGAGAGATTGTATCTCTGCCTTCCGTTTTTAGAGATTGATTAACCGGTTTGCTATAAAGAACAAATAACTGAAAGGAAAGGGGACTCCTCTGCAGGGCACCATAGAGAATAGAAATAGGGTTTGATAATAGACCTGCGGTGCATATCCTTGACTAAAGGCCAGCGTAGCGGCACCTGACTCTAGAGACAAAGACTGAGCCTAAGCCAGCGGATTCCATGACACCCCAAAAGAAGGGCCAGGAGACCCTATCAAAGGCCTTCTTACTGTCCAAACAGATCATACCGACTGGACCCTGCCCACCTCCTAGGACCCAATCACTGAATTGACATGCAATGTCGTGTCCGGGCCAGGGACGAAACCGAATTGGTATAAGCCCACCAATTCGACAATGATTACAGACAACCGATTAGCGAAAACGTGAGATCTTAGAATTGGTGTTTATTAAGGAGATTGGGTGGTACAAACTGCAGAGTGTGGGATCTTTCCCCTTTTTTGGAAAGATGACAATGTTTGTCTCCCTCCAAGACTCAGGAACCCTATCCGACAGATCAAAAGAATTAAACAGATCCCTTAGCAACAGCACCAAAGACTGCAAGAAGGTGGTATAAAACTCTAATGGTATCTGGTCAGGAACCGAAGCCTTCCCACTGGCCATGGAACTAATTGCCCCTTTAACCTCGAAAAGTGTATTAGGTGCCTCCAACTTAGACCGCTGTGTGAAGGTCGCCTTATGATCCATATATTGCTGAATGAATCGAGAGATGTCCTCGGTGGAAAAAAGACAGTCCTCCCTATAGAGGTCCTGGTAAAACCAGCAAAAGATCTCACAGACTGAAGCTGGCTCAGGAACTAGAGACCGGTTCTCATCCCTAATCTGCTGGATGCTATTCGAGCTAGATCTGTCTCTTACCCTATATGATAGAATTCGCCTAATTTCATTGCTGTTTTCAAAATAAGCCATCTGCCGGGCCCTTCTATTTTTGACCGGCCCAAACCAAATTTGTTTTCTGAGAGAGGCCCTGAGAACGGTGGACTGCTCCAAAAGCTGGTTGGTCCGAGGCGCATCCTTCATCATAAAATAATATACCAGATTGGATTCTAAGGAACAAAGAGTCCATTGGGTCACAATTTCCCACATCAATACCATTCTCCAATGACGTGAGGTGAACTGGAGGGTCTGTCCATGACACAAAGCTTTAAGGGCATTCCAGACCACCAAGACTGGTGCCGATCCGATGTTGAATTTGAGAAGCTCCCGTAATTGGACATTCATTGAGCTAACATAGCCATCTTCCAACAATAACCTACGTTCGAATGTCCAGCTCCAAGGGCCCAATGCCTGTGTAGACTCCCTAAGTTGGACAAACAATGACAAAGCATTATGGTCCGACAAGACACTTGGGTTGCATGTAATCCTTGAAGAGAAAGCCACATTATTGCTAACCAAGAACATATCTAACCCTGAAATAGCTTTATGGGGAGCAGAATAAAACGTATATCCAGGTTCCTTAGGATGCTTAACGCACCAGAGATTGACCAGAACATATGTGGAAATTAACTGATGACCAGATCCCCAGAGCCGATGCTTGCCCCGGCGCGCCGGGTCATTAGAAAGTTGGTCTGAGGACACAAGCTGAGATGCCGAGTCGCTTTTGAGACACAGCGTCACATTAAAGTCACCACATACTATATATGGTGGGACCCAAAGATGCAACTTGGATAAAAGAAAATCCAATACCTTTGGGTCATCCGAATTAGGCTTGTGTAGGACACAGATGGGAAACGTATAGGACACTGAAGTGCAACTCCCCCTCTGGGCAGAAGTATAACAAGAAAGGTATAGAACCGGATAGCCAAATTCTTTTAACAATGAACCCTCAGTCTGAGACAGATGAGCGTCCTGAAGACATAGGATTTGTGGCTTAAGTGTGTTCAATTCTTCCCTTACAAGTTTATGCTTATGTGGCGACTTAACCCCATTGATGTTTCATGACAGAATATGCAGCTGCTGACCAGGACTGCTGCCATTACTAGCTATTGCTATTACACCACAAACTACTCCTCCACCTTACAAATTGAAACACACCATGTCCATAAATGTTCTGCCAAACCAAGATATACACAATATACACATTTCTTTCACCATAAACAAACTTGCTCTAAATCACATTGCCAGAAATAATGCCCTAAATTTGCTCTGGAAGACAAGCAAACCGTCCCGATCCACCACGCCTTTGCCCCCCCAAGCCACCCAGACAACCACCCCAGGCTCCAATATGGGCGAATCTTCCCACCCCCCCATGCTGTGCCCCATACACCTAGGGCCAGTACCCCTTCTCCTGAGGTTGTTTTTCAGTGAGGCCCATTACTGACTCGGCACATGTCCCGACACCCCTACCCACCCAGAAAATCTGAAAAAGAATAAACAGCCAACCCAAGATAATACAGTCCACAAAAGAAAAGAAAAAAAGACAGACAGACTAAATTAAAAATGAGATAATTCCTAAAAAGAGAAGAGAGGACAGGCCATCAGATCACCAGCCCCACTATAGACGCCCTTAGCCGTCATAGCAACAAGCAGAAATGATCCTCCCCCCCCAAAAAAAACACCAAAACTGATTTCTCCCAACCCAAATTAAAGACCATAATGGTTTAATGGGCAAGGAACCTCTTTAACCGCGCACACATGTAAATCAGTAATAAAGCATCATCAGCTCTCTAGTTGCCACTTGGTTAGCAGTTCCTGGACTTTTTTGACCATCATAGCAATAGAGAGTCTGACCATCCTTTCAAATCTGCGGTGTTGCAGGTTCCATGAGAGACACAAAGGCACCAGGCTTCTGAAGCGCCGAAATATGCTTGTGCAGCTGCCAGCGGCTCACAACTGTTTGATGGCAAAAATCTGAGGGAACAAAAAAGTCAATACCACATGCTTTAACCAGCAGCTTAGGAGTTTCAACCCGGAAGATCTCTTGCCGAAGAATGAAGTTCCCAATATAAATCAATATAGTCCGGGGGTACCGGGAAGGCTTACTGTGAGGTCGAAATGGAAAACAATGGGCACGCTGTATCATATAGTCTATGTCCCAGTCACTCAAAGCGGGGATGGACTCTTGGAACAGGCGAACAACAAAGCTGTGGGGATCATCACCATCTACCATTAGGACCCGCAGATTATTCCGACCCAACTTGTTCTCCAAGTCTTCCACCCTCGACGACAAGCTGGTGAGCTGCCGTTCATGCTGAGTAATACCTGAGCGATTTGCTTCCACTGCCTTTTGAAGGGTCAGACTGTGAAGCATCCACTACTCCCAGTGGGGACTGAACAATGTCCATATTTTTTTAGGTGGGTGGCCTTCAAGCCAATGAGTCTTTACTGTAGTCCTCTCTATGCTGCAGAAGAAGATGATAAATAGCCCCCAACATGGGTGAATCCTGTTCCGAACCAGTGGGTAGAGATCCAGAGGGGGGCGTGGGATCTGTCCCCACAGCCTGATCATAAGGTAAAGATGGTATGGCTGGGGGGGTAACCCCCAGGGGACAGCAAGTTGTTGGTGTCAACACAGTCCCATCAGGATTCCATAAGAACTGATCTTCCACCTCCAGCTAGGTGACAGGGTCAATTACGCCTTCATCAAATGCCGCCAACACAAGGCCCTCTACCTGATCAGTTAGCGGACTGCCATTCTCGCTCCTTTGTTGAGATGAGATAGCAGAGAGATCGGAGCACACGGATGTCTTACTTGAATGGTCAGAGCAATTACTGAGGGCATCAGACACCAATACTTATTCACTCATTGTCATTTGAGATGTCATCAATGATGCCATTAGTGATGTCACTGACCATGTCATGAGTGATGTAATATGTGAGGTCATAAGTAGTGCATTGCAGGGGCATAAGTTCTAGTTAGCTCAGGTAACTATAACTGCTGAATTTCAATGGTTATGTACAAGTGAAATCTAACCCTAATTATTACGTCCCTGTAACCTCTGTTTTTTCCAGTGTGTGTGTGTGTGTATATATATATATATATATATATTTTTTTTTTCTCATAAAAGCAAACACTCTCTGCTTCCAAGAGTATAAATGAGCCACACCCTTCAATTCTGGCTTGAAATCTTTAATTGCTACAGCTATCCAGCATGATGCGTTTTGACTTAGTAATGGTCTTGATCACATGGCAAGTGCACAGATTGGTTGCTTAGTTGTTTTAAAACACATAGACAGTGAGGATGGACTCCGGTCCCAATTTTAAGACTAAAGCAATCATTATTGCACTCAGTTGTTCTTACACAAAAACCAGTGAACAAGTTCGATTTATATAACCACAATATCACTGAACAGTTCTCTAAGTCAAGTTGCATCCTCAAGAGACTGGTTAAATCAATTCAACATGCAGAGGTTTTCTCATATTGCTTAGATGAGTGACTTACGTTGACCATAAGCCCTTGCTTCCATGTCCGGTCCTTCGCTCACAATCTTGTCACTTTTGTGTTTGTATGAAACATAATTTCACTCTCCAGCCTCTAGAAACAATTTCATGTCGTGCTTCAGGGATAAAAGTGTCCAACACACAAAGTCAAACAGTAACAGCAACAAAATCCAAGGTGTTAGGAACATGGAATCAGCTGCTAAAAAACACACGCTTGCCAGAGAGTCAGCACTGTGCTGGGGAACTTCCCGAGCAAAACCATAGCTGCAAGTTGCGTCCGAAATTCAATAAGCATTGGGCACCAACACCATTCACAGGCAGCTTTACTTCCACTCACTCATTTCCATTGAAGCAAAACAACTGGCAGTCATTCTTTTCTATATATCCACCAAGAATTTGACACCTGAAAGAACACCCTTCCTCCAGAGCTGAGGCTCGTTATGTGGGAACGTCACCGCATTAATATTCACAAAAGCAAAAACTCTGCTTCCGAGAGTATAAACGAGCCACACCATTCGATTCTGGCTTGAAATCTTTAACTGGAGCAAAAAAGAGCTACGAAATCAATCTGTGCACTTACCATGTGATCAAGACCGTTACTAAGTCGAAATGCATCTTGTTGAATATCTACTCCAATTAAACATTTCAAGTCCGAATCAGATAGTGTGGCTCATTTCTACTCTTGGAAGCAGAGAGTGTTTGCTTTTGTGAATATAAATGCAGTGACATTAGCGCATAATAAGCCCGGACCTGGGAGGAATGGCGTTCTTTCAGGCATCCAATTCTTGGAGTAGCTGGAAAGTAGTACAAAGCTCTTAAATTCAGAGAAAAGCTCTCCAATCACTGGCTAGTGAACAGGATAAGACTGGCAACCCTTTCACCACCTCTTCAGAACATTCCTTGACCTGGGAAGAACTGAAAGAAGTGTGAAAACTCTGCTTCATTCTTGGAGAAAAGAAGATTTAAGGACTCCTGCTGGTACTCCGGGACTGGAACTACTCTCCAATAGTCAAGTGGTTGACCTCCTCTTGTTGTTACAGGAACACAAAGGACATAAGGACTTCCTGATTTGAGGAAGGCCCAGCTGAGAACATAGGGCTGGACCCCAAGAGAGCAGTGGCTGGGCAGAGCCCTTTGGCCTGACTTGTCAGACTGGCTAATCTGTCACAAACAAACAGAAGAAATAATGATTCACACACCCTTGAAGAAAACTCCCAGGGTTTTGAGGCCATTATTTTTTGTCTTTCGAAACAATCTCCCACTTTGGGAGTTTGTTTCTTAAAAACAAAAGTGTTTAGTATGCAGTCATCAGAAACATGGTAGGCATGCACCAAACTTTTTGTTCTTTCACAGGATCCACCGTGACAGCCGTGAAGGGACAGTAAAGGCACAGAGGTGATGTCTTAATTTGGCCTTCAAGGGTAAATCAGTCTACTACTGCCTAGAAGCCTGCCGAGAGGGCTTCTTGGCTGCACAAGAGACCAGGTAGCAAGTTTCCAGGAGCAATAATTCAGGGATTTAGAAGACTTGTTTAAAGTTTGCTGGGGCAGGAACACTGCTGTAAATTGATGGCACTCCTACTTCTCCAAACCTGTGTCCCACCAAAGGGCCACCAGGTCAGTGTCAATAATTCCTCCCATTTAAGGGCATCTTCCAGCCATCTAATATGCCCTAAATGTGTACTTAATCATTTTTTTCCAACCTCCAGAACACCAGGGCAAGGTGCTATAGTTTCCCAAGGGAAGGCATCCCTACAACGGGTAAGATATCCTGGTTCATCTTGTTAGAAGTCTTCGACCACCAAAAAAAGGCTTCAACAAGATCTAGCAGAGAAGGTATCTGGACTCACAGAGCCCTGCTTGAATACAGCATCCTGCCAAGCTGGAAGATTTTGGAAATCAGAAAAACATCTCTTTCCTAAGGTAAAAACTTTGATCGGGATGAACTGCTTAGCATACCCGACCCAGATTCCTTCATGATCACGCTGAAATCATGCCTAGGTCCCTGTGAACCATGAACAATGACTTCAACTGGGGCCAATATTGGTGATTTTTGCTTTAAATCCTTATAAATCCATCTCTCTAAATACCACTGTCCAAATTAATAATTTATTCTCCTTACAATGTTGCTCAATTTTTTTTAATTGGTTTATGATTTTTATAGTATTTTGTTTTTACATTAACTATTGTCTGTTACTGCATGACCTTAACCCACATTTCTCTGGGAAATTGCCTGATGCTTGTGCTGCAGCTACCCACAGTTATACAAAGAGATTCTCTTAAGTTTATATTGTGACCTAACCAGATTATGTGTATAAAGTTGTTAAGTGTACCCATCCCAAATTATTAACCCAATTTCTAAAAATAAGCAATTCTTAATTTTGGAAAGTCTTTGATTCCAACAAATTATGACCTCCAGAAAATGCAGACTGAAATAACCTTCTCAAAATAAGAACATCAGCATGTCTCTCCGCAAGGAAGCACTAATTCATGTACAAAAGCAAGACACCAGACAGGGTTACAGTAATGTTTTTGCCTTCGATATTATGAGCTTTTTGAGAAAAACAGGCTCATAATATTGAAGAGGAAATAAATTACTATTATCCTAGCAGACATGTTAACAGAACAATCTGTACCACGCTGGACTACTAAGTCAACCTCTCTCTCTCAGGGAACACAGGGAAAAACATGAGATTGTCTAATTATCGACTGCCTTCAATAAACACCTAAGAGGGCTCTCCAGTTTGCTGATCTTCAAAACCGGACCAGATAAACCTCTTCAAGAAGGCCTCTGCTAGCCACATAGGTATCTCTGAGATCACCCACTGTCCCACCTCAAGAAGACATTGTGCACCACATTAACGCTGAGGCTTCATCTAATTCCTGCTTCCCTGGAGGCCAAGTGCCTTAGCTGCAAGATCGGACTCCTAAACACTGTAACATGGGCAGAAAATGATGCGTCAGCACTCTATGAAACTCAGAAATACTAAAATCAATAAATACATGTATGTTACACAAACAGTACTCAGTACGCGATTACATGTGAGGACTTAAACGCCATTGTTCATGAAACCAGAATCCTCAAAATTAGGAGCAGAATGTTAAGGGCATTTTCAGATCATTGGGAATATTGAAGTAAATAGGAAAGGTGCGTAAGCTCAGATTCTGGCTTACATCTAAAAAGTTTGCTTTTACACCCACAGATGCCTGAACTTAGTTCATTGCACCAACACTAGAATGTGAAAGAGCAGATTGTTATAGCCCCACACAACCCCACTCAATGCATAGTTGATGTGGTGTTCGTGCTTTCTGGGTTACCAACAGTCCCTAAAAAAGGGGTCAGGGATGCAGTGGTCATTCAAACTCAATTTTGTTCTTTATAATATCACACACAAGCATAAGAGTAATACACTTTGTGTAAAAGTGTTTTATTTAAACAGTCTCATCCTGTTGCTTAGCACATGTAAAATAACCACACAGAATATTATTAAAACAGCACTAACACATGTTGCGAACAGCAATCAATAATATGAACATTTCTGCCATAGTGGAAATATCATCTGGCCTTCTATCATTCTAAAGTCTACTTCTATGCGCTATGCTATGGGAGCACAGAGTAGCTTAACTTGCATCTAGAGTTTCATAGGCTCAGTACACTGCATACCTGTTCACAGCAAGAAATTGTATTTATAAGTATTCTGGAAAGAGTGTTCCCTCAAATGGAAAACAAACACCAACGGGGCTCAGCTCCTCCGCCCTCAGACTTGGTTTAGTATCAGTTCTCTGCATAAGACTGGATACTACAGCAGTCTGGCAGTAGAGTGGGGTTTCGAATGAACTATAGCTGAGGTTTGTCGATCTCTAGAGAGCCCCTCATTGTTCGGATATGAAAGTGAAGGCGTGCATTTGATGCCGACAGTGTTACATGAAAACATTATAAGAGTGGGAAAAATAACTCTCGTGCTGTATTGTCCCTACGATGTTAGTAATTGTTTTGGCATGCTGGTGTTGGGACAAAGATAGTGGCTGTGGGAAGCAGAAAAGCTTGAGCGGTAAAGAATAAATATTTGATGAGAATTGGAAAGAACATCTGCACTATAACAGAAGCTTACAAAGAGAAGCCTTTAAGCACCGCTCCCACTATCCTATCAATTCTTAGGAGGTAGAAGGAATACACTAACCAATTCAATACATATGTCTCTAGGCATGCCTTCACTTGGGAGGCCCAAACATAGGGGCAATCTAACACAGGTTTCTAAAATCAAACAGGGAACAAAGCCCACTACCGGTAAGTCAAAAAGCCTTGGGATAATAACTCATACCTAGTCTCTCAGGCAAAGCCATGCTGTGGAAGACTTTCCCCACTTGTATGTCAAATATTAGCATCTTTCATGTTCAACTACAAGTAAATTTACAGACACTGTGGGCCTAGGACCACTTAGAAAGTATGAAGATTTTAATAGTCTTAACATTCACCAAATGACAGAGTAGTGGAACATATCAAAGCTCTTAGATGGTGAAGCAGTCACCAAACCATTCTCTGCTATACTTTCTCAGGGATTCAATTGCTTATTTCGAGGTCAAGATGAATCTACAAAATTGAGCTACTAAGAGGTTGTTTTGTCTGTATTGTCTGACATCGGTTTTCCATCTCTCACAATAAATCTAACTGACCACATCAATCCTCAAAAGCAGTCCCTTTAGCAGCTCAATGAAGATTCCTCTGGGGACTCACAATGACGAGCCAGAGGAAATGAGATTGGACAAAAAGGAAGACTGAACAAAGCCCACAGGAGTTGGTGATGACTTCCCACTCAAAGAAGGCAGTATAAGAGAGTACCTGTTCTTTATCCCTGTTAATTACTGAAAGAACCAAGAGACAGATTCAGGTGATGATAGACATGAGTAGAAATGAGCAAATGGAAGAAGGAGTGTAGAAAACATCAAAAAGGCTGAAAATTAGAGCCTCAAATAAAAATGGGAGTTGCTACCTAGTCACAGGACGCGCGCAGACATAGACTATATGCTGACATTGATATACTGAAATTGCTGAAATTGTTTTTACAGACCTCAACTTGGTTTTATTATGATTGATTGCAATTTTTAACTTTTAATCTCACCTTTGTTGCTGATCTTTCCTGCACATTGCACTTTAAAGTGCGCTGCTCATTACTACAGCTTCCATTCTCAGTTGTGCCATTGGAAGCTTTCTCGGCAACTCGGCGTCTTCCGCCCGCACCAAGGTCCACCACAGGTTTTCCCGATTGTTGTGGAGGGTGCTAGGGGCATGAAGACTTCGTTTCCGGTTTGCTAGGGGTGGAGCTGGACAGTTAGCGTTCCAGCACTATCTACATAAGGCGCATGTCATCCTCGTCGCGCAGTGGACGCGCGCAGACATAGACTATATGCTGACATTGATATGCTGAAATTGCTGAAATTGTTTTTACAGACCTCAACTGGCTTTTATTCTGATTGATTGTAATTTTTAACTTTTAATCTCACCTTTGTTGCTGATCTTTCCTGCACATTGCACTTTAAAGTGCGCTGCTCATTTGCTACTGCTTCCATTCTCAGTTGTGCCATTGGAAGCTTTCTCGGCAACTCGGCGTCTTCCGCCCGCACCCCAGTCCACCACGGGTTTCCCCAATTGTTGTGGAGGGCGCTAGGGGCGTGAAGACTTCGTTTCCGGTTTGCATGGGGTGGAGCTGGACGGTTAGCGTTCCAGCACTATCTACATAAGGCGCATGTCATCCTCGTCGCGCAGCGGATGCGCCACTGGCGCGTCATCGGCGCGCCAAAGGCAAGCCCATTTGCGCCCGTCCGCACTAAGACTGCGCCGATTGCCAGGGATACTGTCGTATTTCCTCTAGAACAGACTAAAATGCTTAATTACACTAGGGAGGAACTTCTAGACTTACAGAGGCTGGGAGTCCCTCGTTGTTGTACTGTGAATCCTGAGGTCCTAGTTGAGAAACAGCCTTATCTTTGTCCCTCCTGTAGCTTTGGTTTGACTCAGGTAGGTGATGCTAGCACCTACACAGAGAATAACGTATCTACTTCCCCACCCATGAGCATACACTTTTGGGCTATCGTATTAACACCAGATCCCTGATTAAGAATAAGATTGCCTTTAGGGATTTTGTTGCATTTCGTAAACCTGATTGGATATTCATCACAGAGACCTGGGCAAGGGACTGCTCTGGACCTGATCTGGCAGAAGCAATCCCTCCCGGATACAGTCTTGCAAGACTGGATAGGGTGGGCAGATTGGGAGGGGGGCTTGGCATCCTTTATAAGGATGTCTATTCTTGTCGTATTGAGCCACTCACCACTTCTGTTGACCTGTATCAGGCACTATATTTCTCAATAAAAACTCACCCTACTGAAAGTTTTTCGGGGGTTCTTTCTTACCGGCAACCCGGATCTAGATCATCCTTTAGCCAGGACTTTAGCAATCTTTTAGAACCTCACCTGGCAAGACCCAATCTCACACTCCTGGGTGATTTTAATTTCCATTTGGAGAAAACTTCATGCAAAGACACTCAAACCCTCCTGGAAACTTTGGGCGGCTGTGGCTTCCCACAGTTGGTCGTGAGTCCCACTCATGTGGCAGGACACATATTAGATGGCATATTTTCAAACGATTTGCGGATCAAGGTGGGAGAGCCTATACCCCTCTCCGGGTCCGATCATTATGCCATCCCGTTTAATTTTCAGACCTCGGTATCGGGCATTGGCCCAGCTAACAAAAGTATAATGGAGGAAAAGAGAAATCTCAGCCTTATTAATAAAGAGGCTCTCTTTAATGTCTTTAAAAACTATCAGCTTTCCACGCACCTGGATGCTTATAGAAGCCTTGGATACTTTAGCGCCCATTAAGAACCATTATGCAGCGAGGAAAAAGCCCTCTGCCCCATGGTTCTCGGCTAGACTCAGAAAGCTGAGGCAATCATGCTGTAGGCAGGAAAGGTTATGGCGTCTAACCTGGCGCCGGCGGGTAGAGAGCTTCACAAACAGCGCTTGAGGGAATATAAGACAGCTATTACAGAGGAAAAAGTATCATATTATGTAAAGGTTACAGAATCTATTAAATCGCCTACAGAACTTTTTAATATCATTAATTCTCTTATCTCCCCCACTGTCTCTGACCTGTCGGATTTTTCTCAAGAGCTTTGTGACAGAATGGCTGATTTTTTCTGCACCAAAATCACAGATATATATTCCTCATTGGAAACTTCCAATGCTGAAATTGTCTTATCTGCTCCTCCCAATCTGTCCCACCTCCAACTGAATGATTCAGGAACCACGGAGGAACTACCGAGGTTACTTACTTTTCCTCCTATCTCTCCAGTAACTACGGACCTCCTGTTAGAGGGAATCACATCTGGGTCCCCACTGGATTCATGCCCTCTGAGGTGTTAAAAACAGGAAGAGAAGTCATTGTTCCCCACCTTACTGCAGTACTCAACGTAGCCATTTCCGCGGGGCAGTACCCCACCTCTTGGAAGACTGCAGTAGTTAAACCGCTCTTAAAAAAGCCTTCCCTGGACCCAGTGGAACTAAAGAATTACCGACCTATCTCCCTGTTACCAGTCCCAGCCAAAATTCTGGAGAAACACTTAAATTCTCACCTGAGCGCTTATCTAAAGGATTGCCAGTTGCTTGATAGCTCGCAACATGGCTTTAGAAGCTATCATAGCACTGAGACAGCGTTAACTGCGGTATTTAATAACATCCGGATTCAAGTCGACGCAGGGCATACTACGCTACTGATTCTTCTTGACCTCACCGCAGCCTTTGATACCCTCTCTCCTTTGAGGTTGGTGGAGCGGCTCAAGGAGATAGGGATTGGGGGCACGGCCCTCAAGCTACTTACCTCCTTCCTCAGTGATTGGGTACAGATAGTGAAAATGGGCAAATTCCACTCGGCTCCGAGCCCTCTGGTATGTGGAGTACCGCAGGGCTCCTCTCTGAGCCCTACCCTTTTTAATATTTATGTTGCCCCACTGGCGAAGGTTGTTAGATCCTTTGGATTTGAGGTGTTGTCCTATGCTGACGACACACAAATCATGGTGTCCATTACCCATAGCATTAGGGAATCGGCTGCGAATTTTAAAGGATGCATGCAGGCAGTCTCTTCCTGGATGGTCAAAAACTATCTTAGACTTAACGGGGATAAGACAGAGGTCTTGATCTTTGGTAACCAACAGAACATTTGGTCTAACGATTGGTGGCCAGACACGCTTGGCTGTTGTCCATGCCCTGTACCCCATGGTAAAAATCTAGGGGTCATAGTGGACAATTCCCTCTCTCTGAGTCTGCAGATCAGCAGAACAGTGTCTACGTGCTTTGGGATCATTAGGATCCTCAGGAAAATCTCCCAGTTTCTTTCGTTTGCTTCCCGAAAACAGGCAGTTATAGCCCTAGTGATGTCCAGACTGGACTATTGTAATGCCCTCTACTTGGGCATTAACAAGAGTATGGTGCGACGTTTGCAGCTGGTGCAGAATGCTGCTGCTAGGCTGGTGATGGACCTTCCAAAATATCATTCAGTCTCGGCCTCTCTCATTTCTTTGCATTGGCTTCCCTTGGATCGAAGAATTTTGTTTAAGACCCTCTGCCTGACCCACAATGCCTTCTATGGCCTAGGCCCCGACTCCATCAAAGGGCTGTTTCAGCGCTATGTTCCTATCAAGCAGCTTAGGTCCGCGAGTAAAAATCTGCTGATAGTCCCAAGGTTCAAGAAGGCTATTTGGGGTGGCAGGGCCTTTTCTATTGCCGCTGGTAGGCTGTGGAACTCCCTCCCAGATGATCTGTCAGGACAAGTGTCCCATTCCCTCTTCTGCAGGGCTTTGAAGACCTGGCTCTTTACACAAATATCAGTTTGAGCATATTATTTAAATTCTGTAAAATTGTCTCTCCTGCAGCGCCTTGACGCCTTGGGGCTAAGTCTGCGCTCTATAAATCTAATATTTATTCATTCATTCATTCACAGGTAGTAGAATATTTATTACCATGAAGCTTCCTTTTCAAATGATCCTCATAACTTAAAAAGGTACAACTAAAATTGGAAGGCAAACATGAAATCTTCAAAATGGCTTGGGTAGACAAAAGAGTGAAAGAAGTGTTAAGGAATTTATTAGTTGGTCTACGGGAGCTGTTGATTAGGAGAACTAGCCCATTGGCAGTAACTGATATGAAGATGCACCATAGCCAAGCCAGCCAGTCTACCCCAAATTTTCTACCTCAGTTAATGAACTGGATGCCTTTGTCGGTCACTAACCTTGGTTCAAGTATACTGAACACTGGAAGCCAGACAGAGGAAACGTGTTGTTTCACGACTAAGGAGGCAAGTGACATCCATGCTATTAATCAACCAATTCACACAATGGCCCCATGAAAGTATCCCACGACTTAGGCATTATGTCCCACCATAGCGAGAGGTTACCAATTGGATGATATAAAGCTGTACAGTGCCACACAAACAAGAGAATTTGTGAACACATTAAACACCTGAGCACCATGGTAAGGCCCATATATACTAAAGTTTGCTCTGGTTATCATGCAGCACAAGCAGTTTAGTGCTGTCCACAGTGGCCTATATAATAGAAAGTAAAAACAGACTGTCTTTTGTGTCATGCGGTGTCACCTGGGCCCCTGCACAAAATGTTAGCAGATTTCGGCTTAAATGTTTCCAAAGCAGGCAAATGGGAGACCAGCGAATTATTAAGAATCTATTCATTAGCCTAGTTGATAAAGAAGAGTGGGCTAGGGGTCATCTATATTAAAAACTTGGACCATTTTCAGTTACTCCATCCATTTTTGCATTAAAAATTCATCCATGTTATTTTGTTTTGTGCGTGTCACTTCAGCAGTATAAACAGCAAAAAACATTATTCCTGCACATCATCTTTAAAGCAGCAATCTGTCTCTCCTCGCTGTTTTACTGGTAGAATGTGCCTCCCATAAATACCTCTTCATCTGCTGTACTTAAGATAATGGGGATCAGCATCCAAATAATCATCAAGCAACGGAGTAAGGAACCCCTCGATATATGGAGGAGAAGACATACAAACATTGAGTCACTATCAAGGAATGAGGCTCTGAGAAAACAACATTTTAATTGGTTGTGGCCCCTAAAGTAATTCATGAAGGTTCTTCAGTATGGTTCCTGATACTGAGTCCACTCCCAGGTATTTATGGACTTAGGGCCTGATTTATATTTCGGCGAACAGGTTACTCCATCACAACGGTGACGAATATCTCGCCTGTCAAAATATAAGTCCCATAGGATATAATGGATTTTATATTCCAGCAGATGGGGTATCCGTTACTGTAGTGACAGAGTAACCTGTCCGCCAAAATATCATTCAGCCCTTAGACTTAATAGACTGAACAAAGTCACTAGCTGAGATTGATAAATGTTTCCCTCTGTTGAAATAATGACTCTCATCACTTGTTCAACTTGTGTACCTGCTCAAGAGTGGTACAAACAATGAGAGAATTAAAAGGTTCTGCACCGGTCCCACATTTCCAGTATTTCATTATAGTGGCTTTGTCTGGTTTGATAATATAACTTCTTTACTTATGTTTCTTGGAATGAAACTCTTTTCCCCATCCATATTTAGTTACCAACTTCTTAATAGTGTCTATTACATGATATGAGCTAGTACTGTAGGATCTCTTAGATAAAATGTGGTAAATAAAACTCGACTTAGCTGTATTGCATAAATTACTCCACAATATGAAAGTTTAGGGGGAGGGATCAGGATGAACTTTCTTGGAAATGGCCCTTTTTGCAGAGTCACCCTCAAACTATATATATATATATATCATTGTGATTGGTTTAGCTAATTTATTCAACATGAAACAAAGTTTGCAGGCCTCTTTTTGAGATAAAGGAATCATGATTAGCTGATATAATGGAAGGAAAAGTCTGTCTAAATATGAGGAAAACACCAACAATACATATATTGTGTCTGGCATTATGAACTTTACCTGTGAGAATAGAATAATTGAAAATGGAGACATAAATAACATGTAAACTTTTAAATTATTGTTGTGGAAAAAATTGTGTGGGAATTCTTTCCTCAGAAAAGATGACAGCCATCAGTTGTTTTAATTAATATGGTAAAAGAATTCTCTGCATGTGCACTTTAAAATGACTGTCTGCACATTGGGGACTGTATGGTCCAGTTGAAGGCGGAAATGCGCCAGTCATTATATTTGCACTTTACAAATTATGAAATTAAAATAAATCATTGTAAGTAGGACGCTGTGTATTGCTGTCTGATCCAAGCAAGTACTGGGTAATACCGGGGACAAGAGGTTATTGGAAAATATATATATATTCAAAAACGATTCCACTAGGAACTGCCGAACTCCAGAACTGATGCCTCCATATATCGTTAGGTTTAGCTCATGTCAAAATGCAACAGCTTCCGAAGAACGGCATGGAGCACTCATGGGGTCCCAAGTTCAATGTTTATTGCAAGCCACCACGTTTCGGCTGGATGATTTTCTCAATGCTTGTGTTTAAATGAAGTCAACACCATCATGACAATTTGATTTGTTTAAAAATCACATAAACAGCTCATTTTGGAGGATAAAAGCGTGGCTAACAAAAGAGGACAGCTGCCATCTTAGTCCAGATACTATGTTTTTGGCCGCCATAATTGCGCACATATATATATATATATATATATATCACTGAAAAAACTAAAGGTTACAGGGTCTTTATAGTTAGGCTCAGATTTAACCGATACAAAACCAGTGAAATTCAGCAGTTATAGTTACCTGAGCTAACTAGAACGTATGCCCCCAGTGCACTGCTTATGACCTCACATATTACATCACTCATGACATGGTCAGTGACTTCACTGATGATATCTTAAATGACATCACTGATGACATCATCCAGTGTTTGTAAGTGTTTTCTAAAGGTTTCTCAGTGTTAAACATATATACTAAGATACCACAAAGTTAAATTAGTATACTTTGTGTAGTTGTAATGAGTAATACTATTTCTAAATATATTATGTGAGTGACTGTGTGTGGGTGTGTGTGTGAGTGGGTATATGGTGTGTGAGTGGCTGTATAGGTAAATATGTGGGTGTGTGAGTAACTGTATGGGTGAATAAGTAGTTTTATGAGTGGCTGTGTGGGTGAATAAATGGGTATGTGAATAGCTGTATTGACAAAGTGGCTGTGCGAGTAACAGTAGGGGTGGGCGCGTGGGTGTGTCAGTGGCTGCATGGGTGAGTGACTGGCAGTTTGAGCGGGTGTATAGGTGTGTGAGTGCCTGTACAGGTGAGTGAGGAGACGTGTGAGTGCTTGTATGGATGTGTGAATGGGTATGTAAGTGGTTGTGTGGGAGATTGAGTGGCTCTGTTGAGAGGCTTACGGGTGAGTGACTGGGTATGTGAGTATCTGTATTGGTGGGTGTGTGAGTAGCTGCATGGGTGAATAAGTAGGTGTGTGACTAGCTGTATGGATGAGTGAATGGGTATATTAAGTGGTGCATGAGTGGTTGTATGGGTGAGCGAGGGGCTCTGTTGAGAGCCTATATGGGAGAGTGAGTGGGGATGTGAGTGGCTATATGGGTCAATAAGTGGGTTTGTGAGTGACTGTATGTGTGAGTGAGTGGCTGTGTGAGTAATTGTATGCGTGAGTGGCTGTATAGGTGAGTGAATGGGAGTGTGAGTGGATCCATGGATGAGTGAGTGGGTTTGTGAGCAGTTGTATGGGTGTATGAGTGGGTGTATGAATGGGTGTGTGTGTGTGAGTGGATGTGTGAATGGTTCTGTGAATTATGTAATCAGTGATGTCTCTGACCATGTCATGAGTAATGTAATATGTGAGGTGCCTTCTCCTCAAGCGCATTTCGCCTGCCCTGTGGGGTTCCACAGGGATCCTCGCTCAGCCCGACCCTTTTCAACTTATACGTCACAGACCTAGCCCCCCTGGTCGAATCTTTTGGGTTTTCCCTTACCTCATATGCAGACGAAACGCAAATTGTATTATCAGCCTCCCAGGATGCCAACGACACCGGTGCTCGCATACATGACTGCATGAAAGGCATCAATGGTTGGACGAACAGACACCATCTTAAGCTTAATGCTGGAAAGACTGAGGTGATCTTACTCGGCAATAACCCTAACCTTTGGTCTGCCCCGTGTTGGCCTAAGGAGATGGGCCCCCTACCTGCACCCACCAGGAAAGCCAAGAGCTTGGGCTTCATGATTGATGACCACTTACTCTTGGGAAACCAAATTAACGCAGTGGTGTCGTCCTCATATAACATTCTGAGAATACTCAAAAAAATCTTAATATTTTTGCCTATGTCAGTCAGGAAGTCAGTCATTTCCACACTTGTACTATCTAAAATTGATTATTGTAACGGCCTCTACATCACCCTACATGCTCAATATCTAAATAAGTTGCAGGTCCTTCAGAATTCGGCGGCCAGACTCCTTCTGGACGTACCTAGGCACCATTCGGTTTCCACTGCTCTCAAGGATCTCCATTGGTTGAGAGTCAAAAACAGGATCAAATTCAAAGCCCTTTGCCTGACCTATAAGGCTCTCCATGATTCAGGTCCCTGGTTTCTCAAGAAAGCCCTATCATGGTATACTCCCTCAAGAAATTTAAGATCAGCAGGCTCTTTCAGAGCAAATACCATCAGATTTAAAAAATCTAAATGGGGTGGCAACAGCTACGTGGTTAGAGCTGCGACAGCCTGGAATCTCCTTCCACTCAATCTCAGATCAGCTCCCTCCCTATCTCAATTTAGGAGGCTGCTGAAAACCTGGCTTTTTAATCAATGATTTCACTCCTTACCCCTCTCGCTGCTCTGCTTCAGCGCCAAGACGCCCTGGGTATTTGCTGCGCTTTATAAATAATTTAACATAACATAAGCAGTGTATTGCAGGGGCGTAAGTTATAGTTAGCTCAGGCAACTATAACTGCTGAATTTCACTAGTTTTGTACGAGTGCAATCTGAGCCTAACTAGAATGTCCCTCTAACCTTTGTTTTTTTCAGTGAATTTCTAAGTTTTTTTAAAATTCTATTTCTTAACAATAACATCCTTGCAATATTAGTTTTTTAGTGAATTTTGAAGGTTTTTAAATTTTATTTCCTAACTGTAATCTTTATCCTTTAAAAAGTGGGTGTGTAAGTGGCTGTATGGATCAGTGAGTGGGTGTGTGAGTGGCTGTATAGGTGTGTGAGTGGTTTTGTGGGTGTGTGAGTGGCTGTGTGGGTCTGTGAGTGGGTGTGTGAGTGGCTGTGTGGGTCTGTGAGTGGGTGTGTGAGTGGCTGTATGGGTCTGTGAGTGGGTATGTGAGTGTCTGTATTGGAAAATGCGTGAGTGTGTGAGCAGGTTTGAGGGAGTGTTAGTGTGTGAGTAGATTTGTGATTTGGTGAGTGGGTGTGTGTGGCCGTATGGGTCTGTTGTATTGGTGTGTAGGTGAGTAGGTTTATGGGTGTGTGAGTGGGTATGTGAGTGGCAGTATGGATCTGTGAGTTACATACTACTAAGTTGGATGAGGCGGGGCCAAACAGGCAATGCTGCCAGGTGATTTTGCACGTTTACATACTCGTAGTCTTTAAAGGGAGAACGATGGACTCTCATCTCACCAGAAGAGGCCAAGCAAGAACCCACTTGTCACAGTCACTACATATTGTGCTTCGAAAGATCAACAATGTATTCACCTTCACCAACGATTTCAGATTGTTTTTCAATGTGGAACGGTCGAGAAAACACACTTGCTTTGTCTTCGCCAAGCCTAAGAAGTTAGGATCATTTGCCCTTTACAGAAGTGGAGCTTCAGCTGGGGTACCTGCTACGTTTATATTTGTAAGTGCTTCCTGTTGAGGTTTAATTTCTGTGAAATGAGCATCAGGGCCAGAAAGGAACCTCACCTGCCCGTTTATCCAACAAGAGTTTACAGTTTTGCGCGAAATGTCTACCCAACTGGACATTTTGTTAAGCTGTCAATCATCCTGGCAAAAGGCGAGAAGACCAATGCATACTACTATGGCGGACAGGGCGGGGCCAAACGGGCGGAGCTTTCAGGTAATTTGCACATTTGCATACTTGTAGTAATTTAAAGGGAGAACTATGGCCCAACAATAATAATAATAATAATGCAACCAAATAAAGGATAAGGTACTTTTGAAATAAAATAAGTGATACATGAAAAAATCCTTATGTAGTTAACAAATGTCTGTCTATTTTATAAGCTAAGTTGATATCAAGTGTATAATGTGTACCAGGGACAGTGAATGAATATGTTTAAATTACTGATGTAAAGAAATACCTAAAATAATCACTAATAATAAATTATGCTTTATTGTTTTAAGCCAACTGCGGTATGGCTTTATTTATCCATTAGGGAACTGTTTCATTATATGTGTTCAAAGGTGTCAGCAGTATGTGACACAATTTGTGAGGAACACAGTGAGATGAAAAGCAATTGTACTAGTTAAGTGAAGGTGACCTGTTTGTACACAATTACACAATATTGAACGGTTAGGGAGATCACTGTCAGCCTGGTTCCTTTTTAGAAACCCAAAAACTTATCTGCAGAGTCCCTCAAGGTTCTTCACTCAGCCCCACCCTCTTAAATGCAGACATGATGCCGCTGGCCAATATCATCCTCGCACACAACATCAACATCTTCCCTTATGCAGATGACCCGCAACTCGCACTCTCTCTCTTGGACAAGACCCCCAGCACAAGAAACAAGTTCACTGCCTGTATGACCGAAGCTGCTAACTGGATGAAAGCCAACTGTCTCAAGCTCAAAATGGACAAGACAGAAGTAGTGCTCTTCGGCAAGAACACCTCACCATGGGACTCCAACTGGTGTATGGTGGAACTTGGACCCCCACCCACACCCAGAACTCATGCCAGGAACCTCAGAATAATCATTGACAGCAAACTGGAAATGACTGCACAAGTCAACGCAGTCACTGCATCCAGCTTCCACACCCTGAAAATGCTGAGAAAGCTCTTCAAATAGCTCGCAAGCAACACATGAAAATCTTCACTCATGCCCTTATCACCAGCAAGTTGGACAATAGAAACACTGTCTATGCCGGGACCACCAAGCAGCTCACTAAAAGACTACAGACCATTTAGAACTAGGATGCCAGACTTATTCTCAACTTCCGACACAGAACTCACTTTACATCCCACCTCAGTGAACTACTTTGGCTTCCAATACACACACAAGCTTAATTCAAACTCCTCACACATACATTCAAGGCACTCCACAACTCAGGCCTAACCTACCTGAACAGTTGCATTTCCTTCCACCAACCAACAGACACCTCTACTCTGCAGGACTCCTACTCGTCAATATCCGATGCATACAGAGCAGGGGGGGCTTCTCTGCAATGGCGGAGGAGCGTTGCCGCACTGGCTTGGAGCCAGCAGGTGAAAAATAAAATGATATACTATAATTGTTTTATTTTTCATTTGCCAGCTCTGAGCCAGTGTGTGCAGGGAGGGCCTGGTCGGGGCCAAGGGAGGGGGAGGAGGACAGATTTGCGCACTTATAAGTGTGCATGTGTGTTTGGCTGGCCGTCTCAGGTCGGCCAAACAGACATGCACACTTAGGTTTCTCCAATCGGAATGTATTGAACAGCCGGGATGGAGAAACAGCACAGACTCCCTTTCCTGAGCGAAGCGTCAAACCAGTCCGCTCAGGCCAATCCCCGTGCGGCTCTCATAGCAGGTATTGCACAGGGAGTCTATGCAGCTGTCCCAGTGTCCACTGGGACCAGAAACCAGCAGGACCGCGAGAACCGATGCAGCCGGCAGCTTCAGGTAAGTGTTTGTTTTTTTCAATTATGAACCCCCCGCGCTCCCTCTCCTGGGCTCACCTGCCTCACCACCTCTTCATTGTGTCACCCGCCACTGATACACAGAACCAGATCTGGAGGAAGAGCGTTCTCTTACATTGCTCCTAAAGCGTGGAACAACTTCCCTCTCCACATCAGAGCCTCCTACTGTCTTCTTGAATTCTGCAAGAAACTGAAGACTTGGCTTTTCAATTAACCAACCTACCAACTTCTCAGCACCAGGATACCCTCGCAGGTGATAGTGTGCTTTTCATATACACATAGCATAACAACACTGAGCCATCAAAAGATACATTCCTTTAGCTGGATAACATGCACACTAATTATAAAACTTACAATAATTAATGGAAAAAATGAAAATAAAACAAAACATACTTTTTCTTAAGGCGACGGTCTTTTTCGGCTTGCGTACCAAGTTTACCCAATCCAAGAGTATCTTGAGCCCCAGCCTCTGCATCCATATAACCTCCTACAATGACAAAGGAGAATCATATTGCATTGAACCATAACAAATTCGAAACATCCGCTTTCATTCATCCAATCAACCAGTAGCAGACATTAAGGAATGGGCTATCTGGTGCTTGCAAAAACCTGCTTCCGTCCCTTTTTTGACAGTTTGTCTGTAGAAGAAACACACCATGACTTTTCACCACAAAAGTAAACATTTGAGGGTCCATGGAATGGAGGTTCTAGGACACTAGAGGCAAAAGACCTCAGTTCTTTCTGATCGTTCCTGGCCTGTCAAACCTTTCGGACAGGTTCTTGTACAGAGTTTTTGTGGCTGAAACGGGGCTGAGGTGAAAATGTCAGTTATTTATATATAATTTGTGGGCAGGTGCAAAGCATGAAACAAAGTCAAATATTATTTACGGATCAATATAAGATTAGTATTGAGAATTTGAATTAAGCATTTGCATTTGAAGTGTTGGGTCACAGGAGGAAAACTTCCCCGTGGTGAAGTGATTGACCCGGGAGGGCCAAGGATGGAGCAGGAGAATGGAAGGAGCTCCACACAGCTCAGACAAGCAATTGCCAGTTTTAGACCTTTTGATTTTACTAATGTTAGAAAGGGGTTTTCAGCCAGCTCTCTTCGTCCACTGGCATGCTGTTGCGTCATTCACATTTTGCTTCTACACACTACAGCATACACACTACCGCGTACAGCATGGGTAATGGGTTACACCACTTCAGTCACTGGCTAACTTCACTTTGATTGACTGTATTTTGCTCTTTCATAAGGAGCACCTCCACACACATTGTAGTTCCCCTCAGTGCCAGTGTTTTTGTTTTTACTTTGTTATTACTTTAGCGTTGCCTTTATGTTTAGAACCTGCTGCGATAGCAGGATCCTTTCAACTAGCTCTTCATGTTGTTTGTTGAGTGAGCACAGGACACAATCCAGCTTTATCAGTTCCTATCTACTACTAATTCTGTTGCAAACTTCCTTTAGGAGTGGCCTTTGTTTATCGACTGCTAGTGTTTCATAGCATACCAGATTGTGTCCATTGTAAATTGTTCTTTAAAAAACAATCCTCTTTTTAGGATGCACATAGTGAAGTGCATTTATGACAGCTCTCCTATGTGTCATATTGGTATGTATTTTAATTGAGAACTATTGTTATACTTGTAAACCAATTTAGTCTGTTTTCCTGCTTGTATAGCCTTCAAGTTTTTTTTCACTGCACTTGTATAATGTGCTTATATAGCCATTTAGATATTATATTACTAATGAAAGCTGTGTTGTTTGTTCCAATTTCCTGTCCTATCTATGCAACCATATCTATCTGTTTAGCTAAATCCTGTGCACACATACAGGGTAATACAAGTAAAATACAATTGTTGATGTGAGCAATTAGTACAGAGTTCTTGAGTATAGCTGAAAGTTCTTTATTATGATGAAAAAACGCAACCAGCCGACACGTGTTTCGTCAGGGATGAATAGTCCCAAGACTCTTCAGGGCTGGGAATGATACAAATAATAACGTAAAAACATGACAAAGGGTGACTAAAGAGGGAGAGCATAAACTCTCTTGACACATGCGTGGAAGATACCAAAACACACGTGGAACCCTACAAACCACAAATCTAACTAAGGTGAATGCAGTGAGCTAAAAAACTATCACATCAATATGTGTGCATAGATGTAGTAGCAATTTAAAAAAAAATATATACAATGTATCATATATTTTTAAAACAACGCCCATTCCCTAAGAACTACACGGGTGATCGTGTGACGCCAGTGAAACAGTATAAAGTGAAAAATATAAAAATAGCAATATGGTGCAGCGCAAACGGAAAGATTTTCTATGAGGAACCCAAACAATAAACCGAGAAAACAGGAAAAGATCACAGGGGGGGGTAACAAGGCAAAGGAGTAGAGGCAGTAATCGGATAGTTAAAGAGGCAAGTACCTCAAGAACAAAATACCCAAATAAAGGTACCTGTAAGAAGTTGCGTGCACTCTGTAACGTCTACAAAGTAAAGGGACAACACAAGAGAGTATTTGTGTAAATGTAATGTTACACACCGAGTAGGGACAAGTCGTAAGGAAAAATAAGAAACTCAAATAAAAAGGAATCTTACTCCTTAGCCGGTGATAATTCCAACCCGGCGGGGCACGCTTGTTACCAGGAACATTTAAAGCCAGAAAACTGAAAAACGTCTAAGGAAAATGAAAGAAAAAAATCAGTTGCAAGGGACTACGCTACAAACTAAGTGAGGTAAGTAGTAGGAACCAAAAAAGGGGGAAGGCGTCAACACACTACCTGTTTTAAGTTGGAGTAATGTAACCAGTGCTGTAGACAAAAAGAGGAGGGATAAATGTTTAGGATGGAGCAGAAAACATTAAGAAGAAAAGGTAGCACAAAAGTATGTGAAAATAAGTATAAAAGGTGGCCTCTCACCGGAAAGCCGGTGATAATTCCAACCCGGCTATCCTGATGCGTATTCCAGGGCAAAAGGTGAATAGATAATATTCTGTAGACAAGGAAAAGGAAATAACAAAATTGCACTGAGTTTCGAGGGCCTTCAAATTCACAAGTCATGTGATGTAATAGTGATATGTGAACATGCTGGTAGATATCAAAACCAGATCTCACCTTAGTAAAAAGTACAATATAAAGCAATTGCCACTAGTAACGGATATGTCAAAACCAAATTCAAATTAGATTCAAAAGGTTCGAAGTACTCAATTCGCAAGGGTTAAGTCTTATAAAATCCAGGATTGGTCAAGGCACGTGTGTGTGCTATCGACGTCCCTGTAAAAAGGAAAGACAACAAAAGGACTTGCTAAGCAAAAAAGCCAGGCTCAGAACAGTGTTTCAGAGCCTGAATAACCAAAACGAGATGCTGAGGTAAAATACCAAACATAAAAGGCAACACTTGCACTTACTTCATAGAAAGAATAATCGCGCGTACTAGCAGCGTCGGTATCGTGCTGGATAAGTGCTCACGAGAGGAGACCCGGAAGTGGTTATATAGTCACTTCCTTAAAACAACTAGACCGTAGAATGAAAGTCAGGAGTTCCCTTTCAGGTATCGCGAGATTCACACTATTCCGTATATAGAGCGCAAATGATGAAAAACGGGCGAATTGTAATGCCATCTCGCATAAGCAAAATCAGGACATAGAGTAAGAGTGTAAAAAGTCCTGATCGAATCGACAAGTACTGTGTAACAGTGTTACGAGCCAAAACTGGGTCTCCTAACTCATTAAGGTGCTGGGAATGGTAAAAGACGAAATAAGGAAGAACAAAAAATTGCTAAGATGCGGAAAAGGTGAATATCCTAAGGAAAATAAGTGAGCTATAGAAATAATAGGAAATGGAATAATAGTCAAAACGGGATCATGCGAAAACCTGTCCGGTAAAGCGTCAAAGCTAAATAAATGTGGTTCGCAAAAAATATTTGCATGACAGGAAGGACACACACACACTGTTTGCTGCATATGGTATACACATTATGTGGTAAGCACTAACTCATAGCATGGATACAACACTCTATCGCAGTTTGTGTTAGCGTAGTGTGCAAATGAAATCACAATCATATTATATATTGAGAGAAAAACAATTCTCCATGTCAGTATAACAAATGTTGAGATTAGATAATTGATAAGCAGTTCATATAATGACAATGCCTAGACTAATGCTCTATTGTCATGGGTCAAATTAAAACCGGGATCATGCGGAAACCAGTCCGGTAAAGTGCCAAAACTAAATAAATGTGACTAACACAAATGTTGAAGTGACAGGAAGTACACATACACAATGATTGCTACATATGGTATACACATTATGTTGTAAGCAATAAATCATAGCATGGATACCACACTCTATCGCAGTTTGTATTAGCGTAAAGTGCTAATGAAATCAAATTCATATTTTATATTGAGAGAGAAACAATTATCAGTGCTGCCTTTTATGTTTGGTATTTTACCTCAAACAAATGATGGACGGAATGCTGACAATGCAAACATTCTCCCCCAGTCAAAAGATCTGGGTTAAATCCATCGTTCTTTTGCCCACTACGCCACCCCAGTTTGGACCCAGCCATATGCAAATCAGTCTTGACCCTGTGCCCCATGGGAACAGTCCAGACCGAACTGCCAGGCCAGGTCCTCCCTGGACCGGAAACAAGCATCCTGGGACCGGTTTCAGGGTATGTCACCCCTCTTCAGCCAGGCTAGCTTGCATCCAGTGGCGCAGTGAGCAAGGGACCCACGTCTGGCATACCCATCCCACTTAGGGCGAAAAGTGTTACAGCAAACAAATGATGGACGGAATGCTGACAATGCAAACATTCTCCCCCAGTCAAAAGATCTGGGTTAAATCCATCGTTCTTTTGCCCACTACGCCACCCCAGTTTGGACCCAGCCATAGGCAAATCAGTCTTGACCCTGTGTCCAATGGGAACAGTCCAGACCGAACTGCCAGGCCAGGTCCTCCCTGGACCGGAAACAAGCATCCTGGGACCGGTCCTAGGATGCTTGTTTCCGGTCCAGGGAGGACCTGGCTTGGCAGTTCGGGCTGGACTGTTCCCACAAGGAACAGGGTCAAGACTGATTTGCATATGGCTGGGTCCAAACTGGGGTGGTGTGGTGAGCAAAAGAATGATGGATTTAACCCAGATCCTTGTGACTGGGGGTGAATGTTTGCATTGTCCAGCATTCCGTCCATCAATTGTTTCTTTTGCATTTGTCGCCCTAAGTGGGAAGAGGTATGCCCAGACGTGGGTCCCGTGCTCACTACACCACTGGATTCAAGCTAGCCTGGCTGAAGAAGGGTGCTGCCCTGAAACCGGTCCTAGGATGCTTGTTTCCGGTCCAGGGAGGACCTGGCTTGGCAGTTCGGGCTGGACTGTTCCCACAAGGAACAGGGTCAAGACTGATTTGCATATGGCTGGGTCCAAACTGGGGTGGTGTGGTGAGCAAAAGAATGATGGATTTAACCCAGATCCTTGTGACTGGGGGTGAATGTTTGCATTGTCCAGCATTCCGTCCATCAATTGTTTCTTTGCATTTGTCGCCCTAAGTGGGAAGGGTATGCCCAGACGTGGGTCCCGTGCTCACTACACCACTGGATTCAAGCTAGCCTGGCTGAAGAAGGGTGATGCCCTGAAACCGGTCCTAGGATGCTTGTTTCCGGTCCAGGGAGGACCTGGCTTGGCAGTTCGGGCTGGACTGTTCCCACAAGGAACAGGGTCAAGACTGATTTGCATATGGCTGGGTCCAAACTGGGGTGGTGTGGTGAGCAAAAGAATGATGGATTTAACCCAGATCCTTATGACTGGGGGTGAATGTTTGCATTGTCCAGCATTCCGTCCATCAATTGTTTCTTTTGCATTTGTCGCCCTAAGTGGGAAGGGTATGCCCAGACGTGGGTCCCGTGCTCACTACACCACTGGATTCAAGCTAGCCTGGCTGAAGAAGGGTGATGCCCTGAAACCGGTCCTAGGATGCTTGTTTCCGGTCCAGGGAGGACCTGGCTTGGCAGTTCGGGCTGGACTGTTCCCACAAGGAACAGGGTCAAGACTGATTTGCATATGGCTGGGTCCAAACTGGGGTGGTGTGGTGAGCAAAAGAATGATGGATTTAACCCAGATCCTTGTGACTGGGGGTGAATGTTTGCATTGTCCAGCATTCCGTCCATCAATTGTTTCTTTTGCATTTGTCGCCCTAAGTGGGAAGGGTATGCCCAGACGTGGGTCCCGTGCTCACTACACCACTGGATTCAAGCTAGCCTGGCTGAAGAAGGGTGATGCCCTGAAACCGGTCCTAGGATGCTTGTTTCCGGTCCAGGGAGGACCTGGCTTGGCAGTTCGGGCTGGACTGTTCCCACAAGGAACAGGGTCAAGACTGATTTGCATATGGCTGGGTCCAAACTGGGGTGGTGTGGTGAGCAAAAGAATGATGGATTTAACCCAGATCCTTGTGACTGGGGGTGAATGTTTGCATTGTCCAGCATTCCGTCCATCAATTGTTTCTTTTGCATTTGTCGCCCTAAGTGGGAAGGGTATGACCAGACGTGGGTCCCGTGCTCACTACACCACTGGATTCAAGCTAGCCTGGCTGAAGAAGGGTGATGCCCTGAAACCGGTCCTAGGATGCTTGTTTCCGGTCCAGGGAGGACCTGGCTTGGCAGTTCGGGCTGGACTGTTCCCACAAGGAACATGGTCAAGACTGATTTGCATATGGCTGGGTCCAAACTGGGGTGGTGTGGTGAGCAAAAGAATGATGGATTTAACCCAGATCCTTGTGACTGGGGGTGAATGTTTGCATTGTCCAGCATTCCGTCCATCAATTGTTTCTTTTGCATTGGTATTTTACCTCAGCATCTCGTTTTGGTTATTCAGGCTCTGAAACACTGTTCTGAGCCTTGCTTTTTTGCTTAGCAAGTCCTTTTGTTGTCTTTCCTTTTTACAGGGACGTCGATAGCACACACACGTGCCATGACCAATCCTGGATTTTATAAGACTTAACCCTTGCGAATTGAGTACTTCGAACCTTTTGAATCTAATTTGAATTTGGATTTGACATATCCGTTACTAGTGGCAATTGCTTTATATTGTACTTTTTACTAAGGTGAGATCTGGTTTTGATATCTACCAGCATGTTCACATATCACTATTACATCACAAGACTTGTGAATTTGAAGGCCCTCGAAACTCAGTGCAATTTTGTTATTTCCTTTTCCTTGTCTACAGAATATTATCTATTCACCTTTTGCCCAGGAATACGCATCAGGATAGCCGGGTTGGAATTATCACCGGCTTCCCGGTGAGAGGCCACCTTTTATACTTATTTTCACATACTTTTGTGCTACCTTTTCTTCTTAATGTTTTCTGCTCCATCCTAAACATTTATCCCTCCTCTTTTTGTCTACAGCACTGGTTGCATTACTCCAACTTAAAACAGGTAGTGTGTTGACGCCTTCCCCCTTTTTTGGTTCCTACTACTTACCTCACTTAGTTTGTAGCGTAGTCCCTTGCAACTGATTTTTTTCTTTCATTTTCCTTAGACGTTTTTCAGTTTTCTGGCTTTAAATTTTCCTGGTAACAAGCGTGCCTCGCCGGGTTGGAATTATCACCGGCTATGGAGTAAGATTCCTTTTTATTTGAGTTTCTTATTTTTCCTTACGACTTGTCTCTACTCGGTGTGTAACATTACATTTACACAAATACTCTCTTGTGTTGTCCCTTTACTTTGTAGACGTTACAGAGTGCACGCAACTTCTTACAGGTACCTTTATTTGGGTATTTTGTTCTTGAGGTACTTCCCTCTTTAACTATCCGATTACTGCCTCTACTCCTTTGCCTTGTTACCCCCCCCCTGTGTTCTTTTCCTGTTTTCTCTGATTATTGTTTGGGTTCCTCATAGAAAATCTTTCCGTTTGCGCTGCACCATATTGCTATTTTTATATTTTTCACTTTATACTGTTTCCCTGGCGTCACACGATCACCCGTGTAGTTCTTAGGGAATGGGCGTTGTTTTAAAAATATATGATACATTGTATATAATTTTTTTTTAATTGCTAGTACATCTATGCACACATATTGATGTGATCGTTTTTTAGCTCACTGCATTCACCTTAGTTAGATTTGGGGTTTGTAGGGTTCCACGTGTGGTTTGGTATCTTCCACGCATGTGTCAAGAGAGTTTATGCTCTCCCTCTTTAGTCACCCTTTGTCATGTTTTTACGTTATTATTTGTATCATTCCCAGCCCTGAAGAGTCTTGGGACTATTCATCCCTGACGAAACACGTGTCGGCTGGTTGCGTTTTTCATCATAATAAAGAACTTTCAGCTATACTCAAGAACTCTGTACTAATTGCTCACATCAACAATTGTATTTTACTTGTATTACCCTGTATGTGTGCACAGGATTTAGCTAGACTGTTTTGCTGTAGGGTTTTCCCTACACACATTGAGGGGTTTTAAGGGTCTCCCCTTCCTGTCAGCACCATACCTACTAGCTCACCCAGACACACGAAACGCAAATTTGCTGAGCGCCACAACTTCCTACACACTAAAACCCTTTGCTTAGTTGTTTACCTATCTATCTGTTTGCCTATCTGTCTATCTACTTTGCTGTCCGTCTATGTCCCTTTGCCTGTCTGTCCACCTGTCTGCCTATCTAACACCATCTACCTATATAATCCTATTCATCTATACAACCCTCTTTAACTATCTGTCTTTGCAAGCCTCTCTATTTATCTATCTTTTCAACCCTCTCTATTTGAATAAAGATTTACAGAACCATCACAATAAAACAAACAAAGCAAAAGAGGCTGGCAGCCAACACCAGATTGATTAGTCTGTTGTTGTGTTATTCACATTTTTCTTTCACCCACTTCAGCATGCATCATGGGGCGTGAGCGCATATCAGCCATTGGCTGAGTTCACTGTGAGCTACGGTGTGCTACCCGTTCATAAAGAGCACATCCACACAAAGTAGTTTCCTTCGATGCCAGGACTACTATGGTAATGTGTGATTTTTTGAGACAAAAAAACAATTGTCCCTATAGCCAATGTTTTTTTCAAATTGAGAAGGGCTTGAAAGCTTCCCCAACAACAAAAGTTTACAAAAGTCATGACAGTGACAGAACAAAATGAATTTGTAAGTTCAAAAAGCTGGCTGACAACGCCAGACTTATTTGCTTTACCAGTGATTATTGACTTTGGGTTCATACACTCAAAGCATTTTTTGTCAGCAGAGAATGCCCCCAGAAATTTTTTATTGAGTTGAATAGGGCTCCATCAAAAATGATTGACTTTGTTTACATTTTAAAATACCCTTCTTGACACACTGCCATGAGAAAATCAGAAGAGATCCCTGCTTGCAGAACCAAAGGATTCACAATTGGAGAGAAATTTCTCAAATTCTGTCTTAGACCTCTGTCCCAAGCCCTCTTTTCCAAAATTGGTACCACAAGCTTCTTCCTAAGGATCCTTAAGTGCATTATGTTTATATCCAACAAGAACCATGTTTCAGGATGACTGGATGCTAAGGAGCCAAGAAAAGTCTGCCTGCTGTATGTTATTGCCCTACCATGAAGAAAATTGATTGAGGGACCAAGAGTACTGTGAGAGCAGCTGGAAAGAGCAAGTCCTCAGAAGGAGCTGATCTTTGAAAAGGTGAAAGTGACCTGAGATAAGTGGAATTAGTCTGACAAAACCAACACATTTATTGTGTATTCCTGTATCTTTACACTGTTTTCTGATCAAACTGCCAAGACTTTCCACATTCACTCTGGTGTCTGAGTTAATTCCTTCCTGTATAAGCATCATCGAGCTGTGTCTGAAAGCGGCAACTGGGCCCAATCTAAGACTTCATTTTCCTTTATTTGGAGTTTTGAGATTTCAAGACTCATGGACCTAGAGTTGGCTTTCCATTGACCAGACACACTTTAATTGTTAAACCTGTGCTCAAATTTACCTCACAACGCCCTCAAAATTATATTATCTCTAAGCATTTTGACCCCTTCGATCCAACCACTGGACTATTTCAACCTGGAGTTTCAGTACTACGTCCTGCATGTTTAGCTTATTATGCATTTGCTATCTTTTTAACTAACTCAGTTTGGACCTTTATGTTTTTTATATCTTAACTGTATTGTAGTTTAGCCAGTTATTGCACTCATACCAATAACTTTTTCTGAGGAAAGTCTTTCTCCTTCAGTGAGGGATAGTCTGGGATTACTTTAAAAATTCTTAATAGGGCTAGATGTTTGAACCATAAGGAATATCAGTCACAGCTTACATTAAGAATGTGCTCTCCCTCGCCAAGATCTCCTATGACTTCCTACTGTCAGACTAAAAGTGTATTGCGTGCATCAAATGCAAGATTGGTTCCTGATAACTGGACTGACAAGTCAGAAAGGGAAATAAGGTTTTCTCAGTTGTCAACATTGTAATGAATGCCCAGGTAAGACAATCATATATTTACTTCCAAAAGACTATGTGAAAGTATTCTAGTTGAATAAAATCAGTGTGGATACGTGTGTGGAAAAACATTTCTTCTAGAACTCACTAATTGAAAATTTGCTCCTTCTACATTGCTCAATAACTAGCCAAAGTACTAGTATTTTGCCCCAAAGAAATTGAGTAAATGAAGGATTTCCCCCATAACAAAAATCACTACTCTCAAGTGAGCTGGTGGGCTCAAGCAAACTCCCTAGTCCAGCTGCTCTTTGAAGGAAGACTTTCCCATACCATGCAGATTTAGCAGGGAATCACCTGCTCTAATAGACTAGAAGGACCAGAAGCATCCAGGATCACTTAAAATTCAGGAAGAAGTAAAGGTCTGGATATTCCCAAACAGATGATGCAGGATCACTGTTGGACTTGGCCCTCTCTGCAAGGTCACCTCCAACGTTTTTGCCTTTATCCCTCCTATTTTTGTTGGCTGTAGCACTTTGTGTACTTTACCACTGCTAATCAGTGCCAAAGTGCATCTGCTCTCCCCTTTAAACATTTTAAAATTGGCTTACACGTCATTGACATATTTAGTTCACTTAGAAGCCCCTTATAGAGTGGTATATCATATGCCCAGTAACTGTAAATTAAACGCTACTGGTGGGCCTGCAGCACTTGTGCCACCCACTTAAGTGACCTCTTAAAACATGCCCTATAGAGCAAGGTGCATTGTAATTAAACGGTTGGACATGTAAGTTGTACATGTCCTGGTAGTGAAAAACTCCTAAATTCATTTTTCAGTACTTCCATAGGATAACATTTGGTTGCCTTCTACATTTTATAAGTGCTAACGTTTGATTGGGAACAGGTAAGCATTTCATGTTTGGTGTCTGAGAAATTGTAATTAAAAATCTTTATCAGGTGAAACCGGTCCTAGGTTGCTTGTTTTCCGGTTCGGTTCAGACCTTGCCTGGCAGTTCGGGCTGGACTGTTTCCATAAGGAGAAGGGTCAAGGCTGATTTGCACATGGCTGGGTCCAAACTGAGATGGCATTGTGAGCAAAAGAATGATGAGTTGGGATGCTAGTCCAAGAGATTGGCAGTGGTTAGACAAAATCGCAAGCATTCCTCCCTTCAACTTTTGTGTGTTTGACTGAAACATGTTAGACATAGAGCCCACATTCTTTGAATCAGACACAGCAGCAATATAAAGCACTAGCATTTGATTTGTTCCAAGACATGCTTCAGCACAGTGACAGATCATCACAAATAAACCAAGTATGTTGCACTGCAATCCAACACCCTTCCAACCAAGCACACCTGCTGTGCAGCGTGCCAGCCATCTGCTGATGAGCTTTGGTTCCTCATTAGAATTAGGGGTGCTACTTCAATGCAGCTACAATACGATGCAGGATGATTAACTGTAAACAACGTTGCATAAAGTGCATCTGGGCTTTTTGTCACAACATGAGAATGTTCGTAAAATTGAATAGGATTTACGTGAAACGTTTGCTCTTAGGAGTATTTATGAATGTGAGCAATGAATTTAATAATGAATGTGAGCAATGGATAAAGTGGCCATACTTCTTTGAAACTGCTCCAAGTCTATAGGTAAACATACGGGTGACTGCTTATGTAATTTACGGATAATGGGTATAACAGTCAACGTAACCTAATTTGGAAATCTATATGCGTTAGATAAACTCCTGGTGCAGTTCGTTAAAATGTAAGTTTCCGTTTTGCATCTGTTTTTCACTAAATGAAAGCAGGCGCATGTAATGGGTGTACCATTCTCACTTCTCGACCTTCCAGGTTTTTAATCTTTATTAATCATTCGTCAAACCTTGACAGTTTCGATAAAAACAGGCCTGATCGTAGGCAAACCTAAATTAACTGCACTGTCAAAAGATATAAAATTCTCAATCATCAGAAATGGGAATCTAGAGCTTAACCGGGAAATCATTAATGCAGTATGAAGCTCTCCAGGCTGTTAGATACTGGACACGACACCTTTGAAATATCAATGCATCTTGCTGAGTCATTTATTTTAAAAAAACATTTTCAGGCAACGGTTTTGTTTTAGCTTCGGACGCCTGCTTCATTAAAGAAAAAACTTGGCTAAGTTGATGATTTTTTGGCTTCTCTCATCATTTTTCCAATTGGAGAGATAATAATGGTGCAGAAATGGTTATCTTTTTCCCTTACAGAAGTCTGTATCTATCACAAACTACAGCCCGTTGTTGAAAAAGATTCTAAATGTACGTTTTCAAGATAAAATCGTGACTTTCAGGTACTGAACTGATTGTGGACTAATGAAAGGTTTGACGAAATTCATCTGGTTTCAAAGTTGGGAAGAAAACTTTTTTAAAGTCAACTAATACTAAAAGAGAACACACATTTTCAGTACTAATAAGTATATGTGGGAAAATATTGGCAGGGATACGATGCACAGAGTAGGGCTGAATAAGTGAGACATATTTACTTTTATCGTGTATTACCATCAGTTGTTTAACTTGATCTTATACTTAAATTATGTTGAATATATTTAATAATAAACAATAATGAAAACACAGTTAACCATATTAAATGTGTTATACTGGATTTAGTTGCCTCAAGCAGGTTCTAGGACAAGAGAAGTACAAATACCAACTGAAACCAAAAAACATTTAATCACCAATTACCAGCTTCAAGATGTAACCAGAAAAATAATGTTCTATATAGCATTTCATGGTATGCCTAAACACATGCATAAACATCTGACCCCTCCTCCCCCATGGAACTCCATTGCTCCCCTTGCCAGCCCGCACCATCTTCATCACCAGCTGCATCATTTACAAAGCCATTATGACTAGCACACCCACATATCTTGCAAACAAGCTCCCCGTCTCTGGTGGATGCCGACAGACCCACAGCTGGGCCGCTCCCATTGCTTGCCGACTGTAAGCTTGCTTTTGACCATGTACAGCATCCTGCTGCCTTTTTGTTAGGTTTGTGCTATAGAAATACTATATACATACATACATGTGGAAATTTCTATGCACTCTTGGAATTTCAGCCTACATATTTTTAAAGGCACACAAAGCAGCATTCAATACATATTATTGTTAAAGGCAACATATCAACAACATTGTTGAGGGGTTTCAGGTAATATGCTGGGGTCCCACCTTCGGCAATAAAAATTTAAAGAATACCTGATATCTTGGTGTCACCTCCTTCAAGTTACTTTCCTCTTACCCATCATTTAAAAATTATGAAAACAGTGGAAAGGGTGGGTGGCGCCCACTCTACATCATCCACTACCCCATTGCTTTCCGTAGGCCTCTAAAGTCTTGGGGCAGGGCTGGCTTTAGAGCTGTTGGTGCCCGGTGCAACAATCATTTTTGCCCACCCCCATTGACCACCTCCTCAGATTCCCTCAAGATCACCAGGCAAAAGTGCCCCTCATCTCTCTATAGGTCCTCTCTCACATACATTTCATTTGTTTTCAAGCACTGGTAAAGGCTGGCTTTATTAATAAGAAGGTATATTTAACCAAAGAAACCCTTTTCAGCAACTTAGGAATAGATAATGAAAGCCTGCAGGAATAAAACAGAACGTCCTAACCTATTTTATGCAGTTTGCATGCAGCTCTTTAATGACAGTTCGTAACAGTCACTGTTCTATATTAGGGTTGTACCTTATGAACCGTGGTGACTAAAGAATCTCTGTGACAAAAGCAGTAATCCACTCAGCTATCCACATAAAATACAGAATTGTGATCTGCACGGTACGTGTTTTTTGCAGCAGGCATATTAACCCTCTGCGCTACTTTATGGAGAATCAAAACTGGCCCTAGACAAAACTCCGATCTCTCTCTAACAGGAACATTAATCACAAGAGTTATCTTGACATTTTTAATGCTGCCTGAAAACTGATGCACAAGGGACTCTGCTGCAGGAGTGGAGAAGTGTGGCTCAATGGTTAGAGCGGCAGACCCTGATGCAGAGATCTGGCCTGGGACCAGGGTTCAATTCCCGCCTCGGCGGTTCTTGGACTCAATTTCCTCGGACCTGATAATTCTCGCCTCGGTGCCTATTCTAATCATGGGTCCCACTCTGCAACTCTGGGCAATAGCTTGCTTAATCTCCACAACGGCCCCACCAGCGCTGGGATGCCTGGCTTCACCTTGGGGGTGCCCAGGAGTGGACATTTCACAGGGAATAGCCAGGAAGGGTTCCACAGCGGTATGCGTATAGCGCCAGGATGCCCCAGTTGGGGTGGCAGTGCGCTTTACAAGTACGAATTTACCTTACCTTACCTTACCTTTACCTTTTACCTTTACCTTAAATCGTAAGTGTTAGACCTGGCATCCTTGGCATGGGTCTCCCTTCCATTTTTTCATAATGCCTCCACTGTTGTCGATATGTTTTTGCTGGACTAGATGCTCATGGGCACTTTGCCACTGCTAATCAGTGCCAAAGTGCAAGTGCTCCCTATTATAAATTGTGTTATGAATTAGTGACTCCGTGTTTGGCTTATTTGAATTACTGTCAGACCCTAGTACAGTGCACTGAGTGTGCCCAGGGCTTGTAAATCAAATGCTGCTGGTGGGCTTGCAGCACTGGTTGTGCCACCCACAGAAGCAGCTTGTAAAGTGTGTCTCAGGCCTGCCATTGCAGAGCCTGTGTGCAGCCTAGGGCTGCCATGTCGACTTGGTGAGTGCACCCACTTACCAGTCCCTAAACCTTCCCTTTACTGCATGTTGGTCACCCCTAAAGTAGGCCCTAGGGCAGGGTGTATTGTAAGTATAAGGTAGGACATGCCCTGGTGTGTGTGGCATGTCCTAATAGTGAATTACAGCCATTTTCGTTTTTCACTATTGCAAGGCTACCTGTTCCCCATAGGCCAGAATGGGCAGTTTTGATTATAACATCTTATAATCCTAAACTGACTCAGGGAACTAGGTAGAAATTCGAGTTTAGTATGCCTGAACTCAGAATGATAAAATACATCTTTTAGTGAAGTTGGTTTTAACATTCTGTGTTTGAAAATACCACTTTTAGAAAGTGGGTATTTTCTTGCCTAACTATCCAGCCTGCCTCTGCCAGCTTGTGTATTGTGTGTCTGGTTTGTGCGTGACAGGGGCTGGGGGTGGCTACAGGAGACAGGGTGAGGCAGCCCAGTGCTGAATAGAGAGATCTGCATCCAGAGTGGAGGGAGGAGTTGCATCTGGGTCTCAATAGGGCTGTGCCTGCCTTTCACAATGCTGGCTCCACCTCCTGCCGGGCGTCTGAGTACCCTGCCCCACATTCTGAAAGGAAAAGAAGGAGACATGTACACAGAGTGCTCCAAAGCTGCACAGAACTGGTTTAAGCTAGGCAAAGGCCTCTCTGCCTTCAGAGAACAAAGAGAAAAGGAGTATAAGTACTGGGGCCCAAACCCAGGAACTTTGGATCACTTTTGGGAACAAGAAGAAACCTTTGCTGAGGAGCGGAACCAAGAAGAAACTGAGGAGAGACTATTCCTAAGCCTGAAGTGCTGCTTGGGGGATTGGCCTGCAGTGGTTTGCCTGACTGCCAAAGAAAGGAGAAAGGAACTTTTGCTTTGCTGTGACTTTCATCAACTTGTGAAGGATCTCCAAGGGCTTGGAAGAGAGCTTGCCCCCTGACCGAAGTCCCAGGACCATTGGACTTCACCAGCCTTGTGAATTGCTGCTGGAAACGCTGTTTCAGTGGCTACAGGGTTAGGGAGCTGTGACCGACTCTGACGACCGGCTCGGTGTCCTGTAAGCACCGCATCGAAGCACCGTCTCGCCCTGCAACGCACGGCCCTGGTCTCACCGACTCCGTCAACGAGCCGCTGCCTGCACCGCATCGAGGAACAACGCGTCCTGCAACGCTTCGCCGAAACGAACTGGTCCTGAGTTCGAGTCCTGTGACCGCACCGGAGTTGGGCACCGCTCGCACGCTTCGCGACACACCGCCCGACTCGCACCGCTGTCCGGACTGATCGACGCCAGCTCCCGAATCCGGCTCCGTCGCCGCACCGCAACCTGCCAGCACCGCATCGAAGCACCGTCTCGCCCTGCAACGCACGGCCCTGGTCTCACCAACTCCGTCTCGACGACGTCAACGAGCCGCTGCCTGCACCGCATCGAGGGACAACGCGTCCTGCAACGCTTCCATTTTTGAATCGCGACGAACAGCCATCCGGCTCGCACGCCCGTGCCTGCCGCTTCAAGTAAAAGGTACTGTGACCGAGTCCGTCTACGCTGTGCTGGCCCGTCTCGACGCGGTCAGCTGGATTTGTTAGACTCTGTTTGTTCTTGACATCGCCGTAGCCGGAGGAGGCTACCGACTCGCACAGAACCTTGAATTAAGCCTTTTGATCAGAACTAAGCATTCTTGACAGTATTGTGGATTATTTTTGTCATTTATGGTCTTGTGATAAATCTATATAAAAGATACTTATTTTTATAAATATACAACCTGTGTGGTGTCCATTTGTAGTGTTGTCACTTGATTACTGTATGTGTTCACAAATGCTTTACACACTGCCTCTGAACTAAGCCTGTCTGCTCGTGCCAAGCTACCAAGAGGGTGAGCAGGGGTTATTTCAGGAGTGTACCTACTTTCCCTGACTAGACTCAAGGGTCCCTATTTGGACAAAGGTACCTACCTCTGCCAACTAGAGACCCCCAAATCTAACAGTAAGTTATTGCTAAACACAGCACCCCCTCTCTGAGGTCAGTGCCCCTTCCCCAGGTCAGCGCCCAGTGCGGAGGAAAACCAGTCGTACTGCCCTAAAGCTGGCCCTGTCTTGGAGGAAGATAGGGGTTAAAGGTTCACATGGGAACCAATCATCTCCTAGTCCCGACATCACCAAAGTAAATAAAGAGTTTTATTTTACTTCTCGGAGTAAGTCGCAATATCCTTTTTATTAGATTTGTATAAAGACAGTTCTAGCTGTCTGCCATTGCTACGTAACAAACACAAATATATTGCACAGTATAAATAGAGAAGGGCCTTGGATCAGCCCCTCCAAACATTGCTCACTGGATGCATCATTCACATTTTGAGTCAGCCGACAGGACAACATAGAGATAGCCAAGAGGCCGGCTCTCTTCAGTAATTGGTTTAATGGAAGTGTCATTCATTTGTATGACCAGCCCAGAGACACGAATTGGGTGTTGGAAGTGATCCTTACTGATAATCATTTGTCTTTTTACTGTCTGATTGCGGAGAAGGAGAGGTGAATGACATCAGTTAAAGAAGGCTGTCTCCATCTACCTCCATGGTGCACCGCACATGGGAAATCCACAAAGCTGTTGTGTGCTGCGCAGGGGGAAAGGCCAGAGACAGTAGCATGAAGGGTAACTGCAGCAGACTATCTTCTGTTTTGCATGTGTAATTTGGGAAGCCAGCTCCTCAATTCAGATGCTCACCCTTATCGGCACCTGGGTACACAGAGTGCCAAGCCAATCCACAACTGCACCTGCTGGAAGTCAGAGGAGGTCTACCCATAACTAACCCAAATGCCCCCAAGCCCCAGAAATGAAAAATAAAATGGTAATAAAATTCATTTATTACCATTTTAGTTTTCATCTGCCTGTCCCAAATCGAGAGTCAAGACGGAGCGGGGCTTACTGAGAGCAGCAGCAGGGAGGAGGGTGGGCTGCTGATCACTTAATTTCAAAGTGCGCATTTCCCTTTGGCTGGCCGTCTTGTGATGGCTACCCAGACATGCGCACTTTTAAACCTCTAACCCAGCTGACTTAAGACAGCTGGCTTGGAGCAAGTGCAGGCCTCCAGTTCCCTCAGGAGCACCGAGATCGGCCACTCGCTCCAATCCATGCTGTATGAGAGCAGCACCAAGATTGGTCAAGGCACTTCCCTGGGGCCCATGCTGAATACCAGACTGCAGGAGGAAGACATGCAGTGAGGAGGAGGACGTGTCTCAGGTAAGTGGATTTTATTTGATTTTTTACCCACCACGTATTTGCCTGTCCCACCACTCCCCATAGATGCCAGCCACCACTGCATAACTGTACCATGTGGCGAGAGCAACAGTCCAGCTGATACTAAGTGGCCAGGCTCTGCCCATCACTTCACTCACAGGAAGAGGGAGGCAGCCATCGGCTGCACCTTGGGAAAAGGCAAAGGGCATAACAAGCGCACTATGTGAAAGACAGTTTGTCCCTGGTTCCACCTTCACTAAATTAACTTTGTAATTTTGGGGTGTTTACATGTTTAAGCACCAACACTAGATGGTCACCATTTGTGCTTTCTTGGATGAATGTGAGTCGTCCAGAAGGATATGCAACTGTCATATGAAATTTCTGTTGCATCACACATTAGGCATGATAGATGGCTTCAGTGTGATTACACTGCTACACATGCAGGCCAGGTCACTTCACCGACTGCCCTGTGAAATGTGGGCTTTTTTGTGATTGGCGGGTACTTGAGTGAGTCATTATGGTCTGGCTCCTAGCGCAAAGATGAGGATGGAGATGTGCATGGATCAAAGTTGATCGGAGAAGGTATGCTAGTACAGGAGAGTGTGCTCCACCAGTACCTGCTTCTGATTGTGCAAAGAAGAAGGAATGCAAGGCACTGGAGCATCTGATGGTTTATTTACATTGGCTTCATGGAACAAGAGCATCTAAGTATGCGTTCACACCGATTTCATGACACAGGCACATCTGACTGAGTACTAAAACCAATTTCTTGTCACAGGAGCATCTTAACGTTATCTCACACTCATTAAATGATACTGAACACGTCTGTGACCTAATACTGTTTTCAAGGCACATGGGTCCAGTGCATCCACTGACACTGCATGGCTGAAGGGACAGCTCGGCCTGACACATATATGCATCCCATATTTTAACACTAGGGCATTGTCACTTTTTAATTTGCACTTTTTGCATAAATGATAACACAGGGATCTATGATTGTGGGTGGGCACTGTCTGGCATATGCACAGCTGAGTGCATAATCACGGCGGGAAAATGACTGGAAACGTACATAGTGGGTGCTGCTGACATCCTGTGTGTAAAAGAAAAGGCAGAGTGACCAAGCACATGTTCAGCAAAATGAGCAACTGACATTTTATACAGTGCACTGACAAGTGATTGGGCCTACTCAGGTGGGCTAGCTGTTCACCGGTATTTTTACACTCGTACTGACCTTGGGAAGATGTACCCCCCCCCCACACCGCAGCTGGAGCAAAGTAACACAGACCCAATGGACCGACACCCTCAACACATCCAACCCAGACACTGCCACAAACCTGGGCCAGAGTGTCAAGAACTTCAAAACCTGGATAACCAACTGCGCTCAGAGCATCACCCCCATCAAGACCAACAGGCACATGAAATCCACCAAACAAGCAAGATGGTACACCGAAAAACTGAGAACAGCAAAACACGACAGCAAGCAACTGGAAAGAAGATGGTGCGCAAACAAGGTCACCTCGGAAAGGGCCACCTTCAAAACCTCTCTCAACCTCCATCAACAGATGCTGCGGAAGAAGAATACCCTAGCCGATTGCATCACAATCCAGCTCCAACCACAGCAAAGAACTCTTCAACATAGTCAGGGAGATCTCTAATCCCTCGGCCACAGAAACCAGCATAGCACCCTAACAAGAACTCTGCAACAACCTTGCAAATTTTTTCCATGACAAGATCTTCACCATCTACAGAAACTTCAAACCCCAGTCCAAGCCTACAAACTTTCTCAACCCTCACCCCTTCATCGCAACCTGCACTGACCACTTGCTGACCACATGGGACAAGCTCACCCCCCAGGGCACCACCCCCATCATGAACTCAGTTCACTCATGAGCTCCGATGGACCCTTGCCCACACCACATCTTAAACCTCAGAAGCAACAGGATCAGCCACAAACACCACTCTGTTCAACACCACATTAACCACGGCCACTTTCCCCGACAACTGGAAACAAGCCAAGGTCAAACCACTACCCAAGAAGCCGTCAGCCGACCCCAGAAAACTCAAAAACTACTGCTATATCTCCCTGCTCCCCTTCCTGGCCAAGGCCCTGGAGAAAGCCATCAACAAGCAGCTCACGAACCATCTGGAACAGAAACACCTCCTCAATATCTCTTAGTATGGATTCCGTAGCAACCACAGCACTGGTACCGCTCTGAGAGCCGCTACAGATGACATCCAAGCCCTCCTTTAATAGGGAGAAATGGCAGCACTGATCCTCCTCGGCCTCTTGGCATCATTCAACACCGTATCCCACAACATACTGATCACAAGTCTGCACCACATCGGAAAACAAGGAAACACACTCAAATGGATCACCTCCTTCCTCACTGTAAGAACTCAGAAGTTCCGCTTATCACCGTTCACCTCTGAACCCAAAGACATCATATGTGGTGTCCCCAAGGTTCATCCTTCACCCCACCCTATTCAACATCTACATGACCCCCCATGGCCAACATCGTCCGATCCCACGGACTAAACATCATATCTTATGCAGACGAAAACCAACTCATCCTCTCCCTCTCCGAAGACCTGCTACCACCAGAACCAGTTTTCACAGGTGCCCGGCTAGCGCTGCCAATTGGATGAAGGACAACTGCCTGAAGCTTAACTCAGACAAAACAGAAGTACTTATTTTCGGCAATTATACCACTCCCTGGAATGACTCCTGGTGGTCCTCGGAACTAGGACCATCACCTGCACCTCCTGAACATGCCAGAAACCGCACCATCATCCTGGGGACAAACTCACAATGAAGTCACCAATCAATGTGGCCTCTTCTGCCTGCTTCCTCACTCCGTGCATGCTACGGAGAATTTTCAAGTGGCTCCCCAGGGACACAAGACGCGCCATCACACAGGCCCTAATCACCAGCTGACTGAACTATGGCAGTCCTCTCTACTGAGGGATCACCACTCACCTCCTACAGAGACTACAGACCATACAGAACGCCACAGCCAGATTCATCCTCAACCTCCCTCGAAGGAACCCCATCCCCCACTCCCTGGCTCCAAATACAGAAGAGATGCCAATTCAGCTGATGATCCACGCATACAAGGCACTAAACAACCACATCAACCACCGCTTGAACTACCACCAACCTTCCAGACAGTTCAGCTCTGCATCCCTCTTCCTCGCCCACACCCTCCGCATCCAACGAAGCACAACCAGAGGACGCGCCTTCTCTTACCTGTGCAAAGACTTGAAACAACCACCCCCTGCAGCTATGTACATCCTCCTCTTATCTGGAATTCCGGATGGCACTAAAAACATGGCTGTTGACTGAGCTCCTCGAGTCCCACCAGCACCTGCATACCCTCCCAGGTGATTAGCCGCGCTATATCAATTCACTTATTTATTGAGATGGCACAGCTTATTTTTCATTGGCACACCCTGTACCACCCAGAACAAGGTGATTGCCTGCCCACAGAGAAGAGCTGACAGTGTACAGCAAGGGCACTTACAAAACAATGTGTAGGCACAGTTGCAGCACAGTGGGAGGGGAATCTAAGTGTTCATGGATGATGTTCGCCGATTGCTGCCTGGAACATCCTTCCTGTTACGGGCATGTAAAAAATATTGACTGTGCACTGGTGCATTCTACATGGGCACTGTGGTACCCACAGTGTGTTAGCTAAATGGAAGGGTCTCGCTGAAGAAGAATCATGAAGACTTTCTGCTATGAGCAGGTACATTTAGATCAAAGTCATATCGGAACTAATAGAGGGCAGTGTTTATAGCTAGTCTTGCAGACATCCTACTCAATAGTTCCCTATTTATTGAAAGAGAAGGTTTAGCAATATTGCTGGAAATGATCAAAATATCTCTTTTTTACAAAAGAATTCTTTACTTTTATGTAGTGCACTTAGGACACAGAATTGTCTTTTGGTGCTAAGGTAATGACAACAATAATATTTATATTAATAATAATATGATAACATGTTTTAAATAACACAACATACCACACTTCTCTCATTTCTAAGCACTATAAATAACAGATGTTTTTATTATCCAATGTAGCTACTCAAGCTACCCCTCTCCGAATAATGAAAGGGTGAATCTGCCTTTTTGATATTCAAACACCCGATGTCAATAACACCACATTGGTTAGTGGCCTACGTTTAACTTATAGAGCCACCCTCCCATCAATTGGATGCTATGGATGCTATTATTATCCATCTCAGTGAGAATCATTTTATTGACCACGGAACTATGTACGGTCTATTTGTCCAAACATTGCTTAACGCACTCAGGGTATTTCATCAGCTCAGAAAATGTTTAACTTTCTATCTGATCCATTTTTTTAAAAAGTGGCAAAGTTTGTGACACATGGCTCCTCTTCTTTCTTTAAGTAGGACACTAACTCCCAAACAAATCTGCCTACAGAAAAAATGTCTACACTATTTTTAGGTCTGGCGAGAAGCAACTTTACCTATCTCCTAGATCGAATAGCATCAACACACATTATACATAGAGATAGGCAATGGGTCAGTCCCCTTAGGACATTACTTGTTGGATGTATCATTCACCTTCTCAAAAAGCCCATACGACATCCATTAAGTATTTGAAGTGGATGCTGCTGAGTTGATCACATCTATCTTATAATAAAATCAGTAGTTGGTCACCCCTAGGTCCTGTGCAGTTATGATGCCTGTAATACGATTTGGATATGCTTCATGGGACCTTGGAATAGCAGTCTGCTGTTCTGGCCATGTTCTTGGAGGCAGCAACATGGTTCTGGCTATATCAGTCGAGGTGGCAGCACATGCCTGCCCTTGGCTTATCCCCACTGTACGTGACACTAATTGCCCACAGTAATTAAAGAAAAGCTCCAGCATAGCTGTTCATGTTGCCACCCCAAATAGTGGTAAAGCCAGGCAACTTGCACTGAGCCTCTCAAAAGTATGCCTGGCCACTTGCTTATAGGCAGCATATCATGTATTTGATAGAGGCTGCAATGGCATCAGATGAGGCCTGCCAACGGTGCCCTACTGACACCGGGTTCCTACCCTTCAGGCCTCCACAAAATGACACCATGCACACTGCAGCTTCTAGCACAGGCCTCAGTTCATGACTCCAGTACTGGTGATAATGCTGAAGGGACATCCACATGGCTAGATTGGCCAGCTTCTCTGGTGCCAGGTTCCTGCAGGTCATGGACTCTCTCCTCCCACTCACCGCTTGTCCACTTTAAAAGGCAGAGAAATGCCCTGACAGCAAGGCCACAGAAGGAGGAGCACACCACTCAGTGTGACACATCTGCCACCTTGATCATCCTGAAGAGGCACCTTACCACATTCCAGCGACAGGGATATGAGGTACTGAAGTGCTGCTTCTGCTGCCAGACTAAAAATTATCCTGGCTTACATCACAGCAGGCGTTCACTGGATCCGCAAGCTTTGGAAGAAGCATTGGGTGCAGAATCAAAGATCACACTGCCAAAGAGAGAGGTCAGTAAAAATGATTAGGGTCAGGGTGAATGCCTGTGTCTTGTGTGTCTGATTATTTGTGTGTGTCTGTCTGTGTCTGTCGGTTTCAACTGTGCTCCTCAGCCTTGCATCCCAATATCTGTATCCGCTGATCTGCCTCTAGATCATGGCCCACATGTCATCCGGTGACCCCTCTTCCTCAGAAACCACCCCTGACACTCAAACTCTGCAAGATGGAATTTTCCTCTGACATAATGGTGCTGATTTTTCGCCATCATGGTGATGATGTTTGGCATTAGATGGTCTGGTCATTGTGGCACGATGGCTTCCACCCCTCGTATAATCCTGATTCCTGCACAAGGTGCCCGTATCAGCTTGGAGAGAATATCCAGGCCGTCTTACCAGCTGACTGGATTTCATGTGGGAAGATATTAGGCTTGATTTACCAGGTTGTATCATACTTTCCCATCAAAATCCAGGTGTTATAAATTAAAGACCCCAGAATGGGGAATGATCCGTGGTATCCAGAATTAGCAGGCCCCTTTCCATAGGTATTGTCAGATTCCAGGGATATTTATGCTCAGATTAACCACCCTCTCAGAGCAAGTGGCCAGTGTGAGCAGGGAGGCCACAGGAAGTGTTGTGCTTGTGGTGGAGGGGTTGAAAGAAGGTCCAGCATAAAGACAAGATGTGGGGCTGCTGCGGAGAGTGTTGCATGCTCCCCCTGTGCAGTTGCCGAGGGTTTGGCTGGAGGCCACACTGAGCTACTTCTGACCAAAGGGTTGTGCTCTCGCCCTATGGAGGTTCAACTCCCAGTAAAATTGGATGTGGTATTCTGAGACCCAGAAATGTCAAGTACAGGAGCAAAAAGGCACTCAGACTCGGGCATGGTGAGATTCTTGCAGAGTTTGCTTTCACCATTTTAGCTATATTTTTGGGGGTAAAAATGCATCACTCTTAATGAGCAACCAGACCCATACAGTTCTAAGGTTAGCATTTTGGGTGAGGAAATTAAATTGCTTACTGCCTAAACATTTTATAGCCAATCCATTTATTTGCAGCCCACATGATCCCAGGTTTTTACATGAAAAACAAGTATTGGCAAAGGTAAAAAGTATTGTTTTAATGTGCTAATGCATGCTGAGACAGGCATCCAAAAATGCTATTTATGTGCATTAGCACTTTAAAGCCAAACCTAACGGCTTTTTCAATGCTAGGCGTCCTGAAAATGCACAGCGCAAGACTGCAGTACCACAGACTGCAGTACCACAGACTGCAGTACCACAGGCTCCAGTACCACAGGCTCCAGTACCACAGGCTCCAGTACCACAGACAGCAGTACCACAGGCTCTCACTAGGGGTTCCGAGAGTAAGCAGCTCAAGCTTGCATTACTGCAAGCAGTTACTAGGTGTCCTGAGAGTGAATAACAGGAGTTTGAAGTACCTCAGCAGTTACTATTGTCCAAAGGTTGCACAATCCTGCAGTTACACAAGTGGTTACTAGGCGTCCCAACAGATAACAGAGCGGCAGGGTCGGATTGGTAAGGCGGACACTGGGCAATGGCCAAGGGGCCGGTATCCGAGTTCCAGCTTAGGGACGCTCTTTTGGGCAGCCGGGGGCCGATGTGGGCGGTGTTTGTGTTGTTCAGATTCCGCCAGCAGCCCAGTGGGTGCCTGAGTGGCCTTTCTGTTTCCTCTTTTTTACCAACGGGCAGAGGTGTCACTCCCTTTCTCTCGCCGGGCCGGCCCATTAATGCATGCAGATTGAGCGGGGCAGGGGCCCTGAGCAGAAGTGGTCTCACTTGTATTCAGGCGCGGTTCACTGGTGTCAACTTATCCATGCATTTTTTTTATCTAAGTGAAGTTAAGAAAAGATGCCTCAGTCAGCCAAACCCCCCACTACCCTTCTTTTCATATAACTTCGACAAAGCAGTGTTTTGCGGAAAGGCAATCCGCAAATGTGGGCCACTTTTTTTTGTGTGCCCGGGCCTATTTTGAATCCCAATCCAACCCTGCAGAGCGGCACCAGTCTGCAGACCCACTAGCTGTTGTGAAAATGAGCACCGGAAGCTTGCAGTACCAAGGAGGGTGTACAGTAGGGATGTGTGTACTTTGCATTTATGTAATTACTCACAATTTTGGAAAAACTGCAGACAATTATTCGTAACTACGCGAAATGCAAAAGGCATTTGGCTCTGTATTTTCACATGAAATGTACGCTTGTATTTTTGACGTGAAGATGCATTTTACGCTAGAAAAAAAATGGTGCAAAAATATAAGCACCACGAACGAAAGCTGCTTGCATTCTGTTGTTCATGACGTTTCCATGCGTTCACGTAGAATTGTATGATGTGGCTCAATAGCGTAATTTCGGGAATTTCAGATTCGTACAGATCTAGAATTGCGCATAACAAGAGTAACAAAAAATTACCGACATTATGCTAGATTACACCGGCATAACGAACATTTCGCTGGGCCTAGTGCAGAGCCACGAGACGTAGCTTTTATGAATACAATTTAAAGACTGTGTGATTTCTATACTAAATCTTTACTCATATGTAAACCGTTAATGATTCATTCTCCCTGTGCTCGCCGTCCTAGAAATTCTATCAACACCTTTTCCATAGTCTGTAGCATCTCAAGCGCCCAGAAGCCTCTCAAGTGCTAACCTGCAAGTGGAGTTATTGCTTTGCATTTTTGTATAGCGCATCTTTACCACAGTCTAGGTGTGGCTGAATTACAAATGTAAAGACAGTTGTGTCTTTCAAATGAAACACAAGACTTTAAACAGGCCGAATACGGAAGATGCAACAAAAAAGGATGTTCAGTAATACACTTATAGAAAATGTTGCTGAACAGGATGGGCAGGATACCAGGCAGCAGAGGAAAAATGGAGGAAAGCATTGAGAGTTAATTGGTAATAAGAGAAGAACGTTCAAGCGCCGAGGAGGGAAGAAAGGAGAACAGGAGGTGAAGTGTATTATGTCTGTGCCTTCCTGGCCTGCTGCTTTGAAATGTTTATAATCTCACAGATACAATTTTAGATCTTAAAAGACCTAAGTGCCCGCCTTTATTTTTCATTGTATCAAAGTCTATGTACATCGGTTGTTGAAGGGAAAGATTACTCAAGCTGACCTTTTACTCAAAAAGATCTGTTGATTAAGTTGTCTTCGTGCACAGACCGTGATGTGCACATTAATTCAACAAATTGATTAACCACGGCTATTTAAACAACATGAATATGTATGCAGGGATGTACAGGGCCAGAAAATAGGTCAGAGCACTGAAATAAAGGTGGCCCCCATTTGTGAATTAAACAGCTAAAAAGTGACCAATGTTTGCAAATTCGGGCATTTTTGAACTTGTAAAGACATGTCGTATAAGTGTTTTGCAAGGAATGGAAAGACTGCATGGATTTTAGCTTGCTGCATGCAATGTTTGTTTTAATGTCAAGGAAATCAACAGTAAAAACTGGCCCAGCAGAGCATAAAACAGGCTCACAAAGTCAAACAAGTGGCCAACCCACAGATTCGTCAGACCAAGCCTTCGGGCACTGCCTGATTGCGCGATAGGGCAGTCTGACCCTGTATGGATATGTGAAGCAGCAGTAAACATGTCCACGTGTGTTTCTTCTAGAGCTGGGGAAGCGGACATAGGCACAGTGCATTGTTTACGGCCTCTGTCATTTCAGCTTGGTAAGAAAAGGAAAGCACGTGGTTTATTCAGTGACACTAGATCAGTTGTTGAAAAGGGGTACTGTAGTTCAAAGATCTCTACTTGTGTCACTTCCACAGAGGACAGAAGGTAGGTAGGCATTCCCTCCAACCCTCATAGAGGGTAACACAGTTCCTTCTGATTGGAGGACCTGAGATGTCCTTGTCATTTTCCATAGGTCAAAGGCTGCAGGAACGCCGCCACAGCATGTGGCTTTTTCAGGTTTAACTCCTTGAGTGCTCATGACGGCTCCCGGCCGTCATGAGTCACAGTAGGCGTGTGCTCATGACGGCCGGGAGCCGTCCGAACGTTGCCGCTCCGCCCACGCGGTATTAATTCCCCGCTTGTGCGGGAGAATTAATCAGTGGGCGGAGTTCGGACGGCTCCCGGCCGTCATGAGCACACGCCCACCCTGATTTATGACGGCCGGGAGCCGTCCTGAGTACGGGAGCGCCACGCCCAACCCCGCCCCCTCTCGCACCGCGGCGGAATTTGCCCCGCGGCGAAGGGGTTAAAACATTGCTTGGGTAGCCCCTCTTATGAGCAAGCCGTGCCATTGTGGTGGATATATCAACTCAAGACTCCACTCCAACTCTTTAAGGAAACGCTGGTAAGAGAGAATTTAGCTCAGCATCCCCAATAAATGGATGTGACCTTGTGTAATGCAACTGGTGCTCATGTAAAGTGTGCTCTAATACCTTTGTGTCGGGTTTGCACTATATAATACTGCAAAACCAAAATATACGTAAAAAATATTTAGTGCTGTTCGCAAATGTTTTGTTTCAGGCTTCCCAAAATGCAATGTGATTAGTTCTTGACCTATGCTCACTGAAATAGGATGCGAATACAAAACAGTCCTCCAGGTTACTACTCACTGTAGCCATTTCACTCACTTTCACTCAGACACATGCTTACACAGACACACATATACACACATTTACAGACTCTCTCTCATACAAACACACCCTCACCCACAAGCATGCACACAACATACATTTAAATGCATATTCTTTTTCACTGTACCTCAGCTGCCAGGGAAGGTCATATTCTAGCTAATTGTACTCCAGTTTAATTACACTAATACTGAAAAATGTAATATTATACACTATTAGTATACTAAAAACAAATGAGAGAAAACAAGGAAGTTTAACCCCAAGGGTAGTCCATAGAGATAAGCTACCCTTTCCTCCTGGCACTGATTTTGCCACCTCTGAAGCCAGGGTTGCAGAGGTGAGGCCAGGGGTTGCAAACGCAGTGCCAGGGGTGTCAAGGGGCAAACCAGGGGTCGCAGATGCAACCCCTGGCGACCCTTAAATAACATCCACGAGTACACGAAAAGATCTTACTCTTGCTTGCAGTTTCCTGCCCCAGAGGATTTTCAGTAGGAGGGAAGTGCCAGAGTGAAGGTGTTCTAGGGCAGTAGGGATTATTAGTTCTGTGAGGAATGAAGGTCCAGTCATATGGTATGTCCTATGGACCAGACAAGCTAATTTGAGTGCAATTCTTTTGTTTACTGTCAGTCAGCCAAGCTTATGTCTGGCAGTTGATACATTTTTTTCAATCCAGTCACAACTCTATTATTCTTTGTAATCACTGTAGGTTCCCTGGGCCCATTGACATTAATATAATAATATTCAACGCGGGAAAGGACACATGCTGCAACAACTTGGCAAAACGTCTCTTCGGGCAGAAGAGTGCAAACCTTTTGAGAAGTTTAGGAATACCAAAACCTGTGATCCAAACCTTTCATATTTGCTGAAGAAATGTTAGATTCTGATCAAAGACCACTCCCAGGTACTTTGCCTTAAGGGACAGCAGGGGAGTGTCTGCAGTTGAGCTGCCCAGAGGTCAGACGACCAGTCGTTACCATTCCCACCAATAATCAGCACCTCTGTCTTGTCCTCATTTAGCTTTAAGAAACTTCCGGTCATCAAATCCTCGATTCCTAGCAGATATTCTTTAAGCTTTATCAGTGGAATTTGTCAACACCTGATCAAACGTCAGCAAATGAGTAAGTATTGAAGTCATATGACCTTATAGGGCTACAGAGGAGTTTTCCACACATATTAAATAGAATGGGAGAAGAGGCTGAGCCTTGGGGTGCACCAAAAGCGAGAGCATAGTTTTAGAGGAGAAGAGGTTAGGTATTACCACTGTCTACGACCGGTTTGTCAAAAAGGAAGAAAACCGAGAGGGTCTGCCTTCTGAGTCCAATCAAATATAGCCAGATGATTAGAAGATCATGAGTAACTGTGTCATAATCAGTGAAGAGATCTAATAATAGAAATCCCTCAGCAAATACATTCATTTTGTCAAGCTCTTAGTTGGTGCAACACAGCTAATTACTACAGTCGTCCCATGTTTGGGCTTGAAGCCTACTTGACGTTTATTCAAACTAGGTTTCTCTTTGAGCAAATTAGGAAGCCAGGCAAACCAGCTACATCTCTGTCACCTTGAACATTAGCAGGAGAAGGGAAATAGGCCTGAACCTATTAAGCGTGCTGGTGTTGAGGCCTTATATTTTTAAAAGGGCTTTCACAACCCTGTTTAAATTGTTCTGGTAGAGGTTTCACCACCCCATGTTTAAATTATTCTGTTACGATTGAAGATCTTAAAGAAGTATTAATGGCTATTTGAACATGTAAATTGTACTTAGATGTGTTAAAAAGTTTAAGCCTTCTTTGGTATTCTCAATATGCGTATATATAAACTTGGAAATAGATTGCTCACATGCCATGTTACACCAGTATGGCTTCACGTTATGTGTCAGCAAATCTGCTTCCTTGGGCAGGATGAGAGTGTTCTAGTATGGGCATTCTCTCATTAAGTAGATGAAGACTCACAAACATGTGAGTACATGGGTATTTACAAATCTTTAGCAAACACATTTATGCACTGAATACAGTGTCATATGTAATGCAAGTTTTTATAATGCATTGTACTTTTAGAGAAACAGCTACTCCTGGCTCTGATGGGCGAACGTAATGTGGGACCATTCTGCAGTTACAGACAAAGAAGTGCAAACTGCCAGGGTCAGGGCTTTAAGTGGGATGAAAAAAGTGAGAAGTCTCCTAAAGGGGCATCAGCTATGTAATTAAGGGTGTGGCTTAAACATGTAAAAAAAACTCTAATTCCCATTGTGTACCACTCAACTGGTATTTTGGTGCTTCTCTGAGCTTTCTGTTAATGCATCCAGACTTATAACACAACAATTGACAAACATCTCTGCCTCTGATGTAGAGCACTATGTATAAGTTGTTTTTTTTACAGCTTATCCTGTTGCTTGCTAACTCAGAAAGCCTTCTTCCACGATACTCCTAAATCCTGCATGGAAAATTAACCTCAACTTACTCCTGTTTGATTCCTCACCTTTCTTTAGAGTGACCCTCTTCTCACCTTCCATTCTCTGTATAACATCTATTTGTGATCCTCCTCTCAGCCTCAGGCCTGCCTGCCTCAATCTTTCTTCAATTCTGCAATTGGATGATATCTCATTTCATAGGTCACAACCTCTCCTCTTTAAAACCCTATCCCTGTAATGTAACATTACTTATTCTCCACCAGCCTTTCTATCTCACCAACCATTCACCTGAAACCACATAGACCCCACTAATTACTACACTTATCTGGTATTAATATATTAGTATCTGGAGTAAATGCATACAATTTTTCTTGAGAGCACATGATTAATCGAATAACCAACAATAACCACTAGATTAACCACTACCGGGTTTTGGAGTAGTGTGCTATTCGCCATAAAGCCCTTCAATGCCTCATAAGGTATACGTATTAAGGGCTATATAAACCCAATTACAATTACTCTGGATCTAATTGACGGTGAGAAGAGTGCTGGAACAACTTTAAAATCGGTGCAGGGCGTAGCTTTCAGGAAAATACTTTTTCTTTGTGGAAAACAGAAAATGCTAGCCAGTAAAAATGCACTTGGCCAACACATTTCTACATGAACAAATGTACACTTACTCTATTTATGAATGTAAACATTATTTCAAAATAACTTGGAATTCACAAACATTTTTAAAACTTCTCCTACAAAGCTGTGGCACATCCATCGCCCCAGAAGTAATTCTATAATTCTCTCCTAATTCCCAAAATGTTGAAAATATGCACAAACGTATGTACAAACCTACAAAATTAGCTATCAAATGCTTAAAAAATCCCCCCACGTGACCAATGATTTCCATAGGATGTGCCAAATGCCCGGTTTGCTCTGTACAAAGGCTGCTTAGTCTTGATTCCTACCTGTTGCCACTTTCTTACACAACGCTATACTTCTTGTTGCTTTATCCCACTACTGCAGTTTTTTTTTATCCCCGCTTTCACCCTTTGTTACTTTTTCACTGTATTTATTTTACTCCTTCTTTCTACTCTTTTTCTTTTCTCACTCATGCTCGGGACAAGTCTGATGAAAAATAAGTAAGTGCTGATGTTCATCATCTGCAAACTTTGGCGCAAATTAAGGACTGTCCCAGGAGGACATAACAAGGGACTCATGCCAATATGTGCCACAAGGCATTGTTCTGTTACAGGGTTTTGGCTCTTCCAAACGGTTTTCAATCCAGTTTACTAGGAAACATATTCCCAGCATGCTGTGATTTACTATATAAGTTCAGGATATTTTCATCTGCTGGCAGGATATATTTTAACAGGGGCTAGACCACTGCCCCATCACCTCTGGGATGCACACGACATACTCCTGTGATGCTACCACGCTAGCTTCCCCACAAGCCAGAGCCATAAACACATTATAGGGACAAAAGAGGTCTGCTACATATCTAGATTGTACTGCTGTGTTGTATGCAGTGTCATCTTTGAACATTCGGAGATTTGTGGAATACACACAGGCTGCTTGATGGCATAGGTTGGAAATTACCATAGTTTGCATGGTATTTCCCCAGATTTTTACCTTTCTTTGCTCAATCTGTTGTTGTTTGCCATAGGACTCTGCACACTATGCCACTGATAACCAGAGGTAAAGTGCGCGTGTTCACCCTTTCAAACGTACTAAAATAGCACATTTAATTAACTTGTAAGTACATAGTATATAGTGTTACATGTACCCTGGGCCAGTAAATTAAATACTACCAGTGGACTGCAGCACTCATCGTGCCACACACTGTCATTGCAGCCTGGATGTGCAGTTTTCAACTGCACTTTCAACCTGTCAAAATAAGCCTTTGTCAGGTGTAAACCTTCCTTTTTAATAATTATGAGTCATCTCTATGTTAGGCTTTAAATGCCCATAGGGCAGGATTCATAGTATTTAAAAGTAGGACTTATACGTGCAATATGTTTACATATCCTGGCAGTGGAAATTGTCAAAAGTTGTTTTTTCGCTGCGTCAAGGCTGGCTTTCCCATAGGCTAACACTGGTTTACACTATTATATTTTATAGTTGCTAAATTCAGTTTGGAAACAGCTGGAAATATAATTCCTTACAATGACATGAGGCATGATAGCTAAAGGGGTGGGATAAGTGTCACTGTGTTCAGTAGTTCAGTGAGATGTGTATTCATTTCTAGATCAGGGAACATGATAGCGGACTGGACACATCATTAGACGTGCTTATCACTAGGTGCAAAATAGTGGTAAACAGAGATGTGAAATAGCTTTTAACTATGAAACTTTAAAAAATAACATTTTAATTTATTAGCATAGAAAAATGCTGTTTCAGTACAAGTCACAATGTGTGCTATATTTATCAGTGGCAGTAGTGCATTAATAAAAGCTGCACACTCTTAGCTGGGGTTTGATATTCTAGATAATCTAGCTTCATTACTTTATTTTATGAATCATCATCTTAGCAGATCAAATATTACCAGACCCACACCACAGGAGGGGCGGCTCCTCCACTAGGTTCGGAGAAGCGTCGCCCCACTGCTTTCTCGCAGTGCGAGAAAGCCAAAACATAAAATGGTGATAACTAAAAGTTATTACCATTTTATGTTTGCTTTGCGCATTGCAGGTGGGCAGGTGGGTGGGGCTGCTATGCTGTTTGAGCAGGGGAGGAGTGGTTTGCCCACTCCTGAGTGCGCAAAGACTGTTTGGTCTGCCCTCTCGGGCCGCCCAAATCAGTCATGCGAACTCTGCCCTTCTCCATGCAGCTGTATTGCAGCCTTCATGGAGAACATGGCCACCCAATTAGCCCCTGGCTGGGCGGCGTCCCAACCAATCACAAAGCTGCTGCAGCGTTGTGATTGGCTTAGGAGAGGGAGCCTGGCAGCCTGCTTCCTGTTCCTGTCGGAGGCAGGAGAGCAGGAGCCGAGAAAACGCAGGTCCCGCAATCCCACTGCGACACCCCCGCGAATCACCCCCGCGAATCCTCGAGCCCGCCCCCCCACCCACGATCAATGCCGGCCGCTACTGCACCACAGTGAAACAAAAACAAAAAGATTGCCAAGATTTAGCACAAAAATGCAAGTGAATTCCCAATGCCATGCTTTCCAAGTGGTCTCATTTTAGAATGGAAAAAGGAGTGGAAGATGTATTGTACAATTCGAAAGATAGGTCTATATTTCTCTGCTGTTGAGCGATTGAGATACTCCTTGGAAATGCCACTAGTAATTGAGATTTAGACTTTAAAGTTCTTCAATATTATCTGTTTGTATGACGCTCATCTGAACTTCTACTAAGCTTGTAATCCTTAGATGCAAGTCACTGTTGCAAGCACGTACAGGATTTTGCGTATTGACAGCGTAGCACATCATGATTTCAGCACATCTGATGTATGTACCACCACACAAATATGCTTTCGGCTCACCAGTATCCCAGTGCAAAGCCATATTACTACTTCTGCTCTTCCTTAAAACTAAATTTGCCAGATATTTAAAAGCAGCTAGATGGTGAGAGATGAGCCTAATCGAGATAACTTGTTTAAGTCAGGCTTGCTATATTTCCAGCTGTTGACGCCTCTGAAAAACATCTGAGTGATTGTAAAAGTAGGGCAAATGTCAAAGAGGAAACCATACTTATTTAAAGTATACATCATTGGTAGCCAAATCCTTAAATGAGAGATTGAAATAGGACCCATAACTAGAAGCTATGCACAGATGTGTTTCTGTATTCATATCTATTTTTATAAATCTTAGATGTTTGGGGTTTTCATGTCACTAATCATTTATATCACCCTGTTACACGTGTACCGCTTCAAATAAGTAATGGGGGTAATTTGTGGTGAATCTTCCAGTGCTTAAAACATCTATTTTCATTGCTTTTATAGTTTCAATACTTCATCTAGCACATTGCGTAGAATATGTTACAAAAATATTACAAAATCATAGTTGGTTTTGCGCCCCACCAAATACAACAAATGTAGCAGAATGTCATTCTCTCCAACTTGAAAAATATGTAACAGAGAATAGTGAGCTTGACCTGATATGCCAAATTCCTTACTGAGCTGCCCAAGCCGAGCCTTCTCTTTCTTGCCAAACAAACGTCCTATTGAAGACTTTATTCCTTTCTTCTTGGGTGCTTTATGAAGAGAGTCTTGACTACTGTCTTGACTGCTTCCAAGAATGATGCCTTCCTGTTCAATTGATGTGGACAAACTTCTACAAAAAAAATAAACAGATAAACCATTAGATTGGGCTATCAATATTTAAAGTGCCAAATAGCCTTTCAATTCAGAGACAGTTCTGGAAACAGATGAGCTTTAATCATATGGATTCTACACATAATTGGAGTAATTAATCAAACTATTGATGAACTCCTATTGTACTAGATCAGCCACTTCCACTTTCATGTCCATGCAGTCCAGCTAATAACTTTAATAATAGCGTGTAAAAATATAAAATAGGCACATAGACTCTTGTCAAGCTTTCCCTTGAATTTCATGTGAAAACTTCTCATTTGGGAATTGATAAGAGACTTGATTTCAAACACATTTTAAACCAGAAACAGATATTTTTCTCAGTCTAGGCTTTTCTACATAAAAACTGTGAGAAAGTGCCTCTTTTTGCGTGGTCACCTCTACTTTTTGCTGACTGGCATTGCTGTTTTGTGAACTCTGCACACTGTCCAGGCCCTGATGGGTGTGCTCTAACTGCTAAAACATGGTAAAATTGGCCAATCGACAATTCCACATATTTAACTTTATATTAAAGCCATAGTATGTACAGGAAGATACACAAGTGGCAAGGAAAGTTAAATGTCACCTGTGGATTAAAGCACTTATTAGGTCATTCACAAGAGTAACAAAGACAACATGGCTTCAGACCTACCTGTGTAGCCTGACTCATGAAGCTTATAAAACTGCAAGCAAAGATGTCAAAATAACTCTTTTGACTGGAAAGAACCCTACTGTTAAATATTAAATAAGTCACCCCTAAGTAATCCATGTATCCCACGGGGTATGGTCCCTAGTATTTAAAAGATATACATGCAAGAATTTAACGTTGGGATGTATCTACAGTGACTAGTCTCCAAAAGCTATTTTCACTGTAAAGGGCTATGATTGTCCTGTGAGAAAAACTAGAGTTCAGAATAAAATCATAAATCTGCTCTCTCCGGTTTGGGACAAGCTCCTGGAATAACTCAAACATGATTTTTAATGTTTATAAAAAAAAATCTAATTAAATGGTGAAGTCTGTTTTTAATAACTATTTAGGAAACGGGATTTTCAAAAAGTTACACTTTAGCTGTCTGAGCTTCCAATAGGGTAATTGGGATAAGCCTGCTAGCAGATGGCCCTGCTAGTGATTCCCGGTAAAGAGGAGTGAAAACTGCTCCCAGAGCAAGAACAATGACTTGGGCCTTTTCACAAAAAGACTTGGGTGTGAGATATGTAACAGCTATCAGTATAGGAAGGACAACTGTGGAGGGTCCAGGAGCTTCATTGCCTTCAAAACAACTAGGGTGAAGCCTGCCCATTCACAGTTAAGTGTAAAGGGAGACCTCGGGAAGAAAGGTTTTTTGTTCAGCAGGCCCTCTGTAGTCAGTGTGGCACCAGTGCAGAGGAAGAGGAGCTGGTCCCAAAACAAGTTTGGTGTAGCTTAAGAGGAGGGACTGCTCATTTCACTAAGCACACCCCAGGCCGGCACACAAACTTTCTTCAGGGTCAAAAAGATTATGCAAGTTTGCATTTTCTTCACAATGCAATAAGGCAATCGGAGAATGCTTGTTCTCATTGGTTAGGGAGTGTCCAGGAGTCAAACCCACCCACCCCTCATTAGCTGGTTAATATTATTAAAGTGGGACCTCACCCACAGCTACTCACAATACTCTCTGGCACAAGAGGACTAGACCTGCTGTGTAAGACCTGTGTGGAGACTTGAAAGGCTGGACATGCTCACACCTATTGTCGTGTAGTTTCTACAAATCTATATAGGATCTGCGTGTTTTAGACAACATAAACTAGGGGATTGGTGTCCAGACTGATTCTAGACACCCCAAAGGATATGTTAGTCTGTAGACCAGCTAGCTCACAGTGCCATTATAAGCCCCACAACCTTACCAAGGAGCGAATAGTTTCTAGCAACTATCGAACATGACAACCCTGACCCCTCAGGGATCGTGGCAACAGTACAATGCTTTTTACTCAGTCACTCATGCTCACTCAGTCTCAGAGAGATAGACAGAATAAACGGTGGGAACATTTTCAATAAGCATTTATTGAAACAGCCTCATTCTAGTATAAAATACGTGTGCTGCAACAACTAGTAGACAGAAACAGATGTTTATGGTTTTAAGCACCAACAGAGTAAATAAAAGGTAGAATTCTACCCTGGTGCTAAAACAATGAATATATTCAGGCATATAGATACATGGCAGTAATCATGAGTACTCCTAGGATGCAAACCCTAACTAGATGTACCTAAGGGTACCTAGCATGTATGTAGGTGTAAAGCCGAGAATCCCCTCAGGAAAGAGCCAACCCCATTACCTGATGGGAGAGAACGAAGGACCCCACCTTGGTCTCTAGTTGGACACCCTACGAGGGATGTCAGACCACTGCTTGCTAGAGTGTCTGCGTGCAGGGACTTAAGCGTCTTGTGTCAGCGTGTAGGTGTTTCTCCTCTGGTTTGCTCGGCGGAGATGTAGTATTTATATACCCAAAAGGTACCCTCAGGGGTTCTACCTACATGTGTCATGGTACTGTGGGCTTGTCGGCCAAGGATGACGATAGTGGTGACTTTTGTACGGAGTTATTATGTAGAAGATGGTAATCCTGCTATGATAAAAGGAATCCTCATGCATAATAAATGAGGCTAGTTTTCAAAGAAAACCACACAGCATTTATTCGCCACCTAACCAGGTAAAAGGTCAGCACCAGAGCCGTTATGTAGAGCAAGATAAAACAAATGTAGGTAAAAGGTCGTGCAACTATCTAGGCCTATATTGGGGTACAATGGGGCTCATAACACTATGCTCAGGACTAAGATGGGCCCAAGGGTCAGTTGACTGACCTCTTGTACAGCTGCAGGAACACAATATGCTGCAAAAGGTCTTTTTCATGAACTGCACAGCTTACTAGTAGCAATTGTAAATGGACTGGACCCTGGCTAGTGACATCTGCAGGAGTGACTCAGGGCTCCTAAGTGTTGTCCCTGTGGTCGTGGGAGCATTAGAAGTGACCAAGAGGAGCTACTCCAGAAACTCTGAAAAGTTTAGACTTAAATAATTTGGACTTCGTAGACCTCCGGACCTCCACTGGACTTAATGGCAACACTAGCTGATCCTAACAGGACTTTGTCAGATACAGCTCCGGTCTTACCCCGCTGGAGGATTTTCAGATCTCTAAAAAATGCAAACGGCCTGATTCAGAGTTTGGTAAAGAGGATTCTCAGTTCAACTGAGTATTTGTTCTGCCAAACCCTAGGTCTACCCACCTGATTTACATGCGGATATATCTTAAGTAAGTCATTGACAAACCCTATTGCGGCTCTGCCGCTGTCATACTCTTTCGAAAAGTAATGACCACCACACCATAGGAGACAACTCTTATGGTGTGAGGATCATTACTTTTTGAAAAATAAAATGAAGCCTTGGGATTTTATTTAAAAAAAAGCAAAAACGTGTTAAAAGTTTTACGGTTGGCCGTCATGTTTAACAGAGAAGTCAAACTTTTAACACATTGACAGGAACTGATGTGTCGATGGATCCTGCCAATGTCCAGAGAGGTCCACAGGGCCAGCTTACTTCTCTAAATTTGGAGGATGGGTGCTCCATCAAGGCGCTGAAGTATTTTACTCTGTCACCCTGACAGAGTAGAAACTGTATTCCAAGATTTAAATCAGGCCTAAGTCTGTAGGGAGAAATCCCGACCAGGAGAAGTGGTGAAACGTATCCACCTGATGTGTGGTCATCAGCAGCTGACACATTTAAATTTCTCCTGCTCTCAGCTTTTTCTGCCTAAACCATTGGCTTCAGCAGAACCTCCTCCAGCAACTATCCAGCTTCAAGAGAAATTTGGCAGATTAAGCCTGCAACTCAGCCAGGCTAGGGAATTTTGACTTCCATTTCAGAGATGATGTTAAAAGGTAAAATCTTTGCTATGGGTGAGCCCACTTGGTGTTTCTGACACACGTTCCATTGCAGTTGGCCTGAAATCACACCTAAAACCCAGCCAACCTCAAACAGTGACTGCTGATTGGATCTTTACTTTTTATTGGTAATTTTTGCCTTAAATTGTTAAATATTCATATCTCTAGTTCCCATAATGGGATGTTTGCTATTTTAGTGTAATTTTACTTATTATTTTCTCGATTTTTGTTTAATTAGTGTAGGATATATATATTGTACAGTGTTTTGTTACTCCTAAATACTTTGCACATTTCTTTAGTTAAGCCTGTCTGCAGCCTTATTCCTTGTGTTTGCTAGAATCCACCCCAATTAATAATCGACTTTCTCAACAAAAACAATTAGTAAATAATTTCTCAAGGACATATTTTGTGTAAAAAATACAAAACAAACAAAAAACCTGACCTTTATTAAGAGAAAATGAAGATGAAAAAGAAATCCAATGCACTACATGCATTTATTGCCTTTGCTTATTAAATAAATGACTAGAGATTTTATATCCTCCACACAAGTCTATATCTTTTGACAATTATGGAGTGAACTTAGGTTTGATTCTTAAGACTTATTGGTCTCCATCCTGTACTAATTTTCTGGCAATTCAAAGTTGAATGTTTTTTTGCCACAGTTGTTATAGAGCTTCACTGACAAATAGAGCAGTGGGACAATAACAACCGTGGAGCTCTGCAAGTGTGGATCTAACTTTTCAGGAAGCTTAATGCCCACGGTTTGATTGCATCTTCAATATTTGTACTGTGCCTCACAGATTCCACAAGACTACACTTCTGCTGCGAGTGCAACAGCAGTATGCAAGCATCAGATTTTAGTGATCATGATCACACTCCCCCTTTTGCAGAACAGGGAGTAATGTACCACCAGTAGAATCATCTTCTGGTTCAACACAGCAGGCATAGTTGTGATAGTTGGATCTAGACATACTGCGAAATAATTTACTACACATCCCCATTTTGACTTTGCCTCATTTTTCAATAGAATATCACAGCCTAAACAGTCGTTACAAACATATTTTCTATAGCATTTTTAGCTACTAAATTTCACTTGTAGGTACCGTCTTAAAAATTATATGGATCTTACAGTGCATATATTTTTAAGCCTGGGATGACAGTGCAGCAGCCGGCAATTTCAACCCTGCCAAATGTCACACATTAAGGGTTAGACTAATGCATTTTAAGGTACATTTTTGGATTTCCACGTGCTCCATGATTTATCACACAAATCAACTGAGTTCAGTGCAGCAGCAGCTGACAGCGTGTGCTTTAAATTGGAATCTCCAGAGTCTTTTGTATAAATGAGGACCCTATTGCCCCGCTCCTTATGCTGTCTTGCACCAGTCTTTGAAAACCCAATGAGCTGCACCCTGAGTGGATATGTAAAGTCAGCCTTACCCCTCCAGTTCCAATATTACTGAATCTAGCAACTTCTACTTGAAGCACACCATCAGATCCCATACCTATTCTTTGTGTCCTTCTTTTCTTTCTTTGATTCACTAAAAAACAGACTTCTTACCCCTCCTCCTGTAACTTACACACCTCTAATTGGAGATGCAGTGTCGGAAAGAGGGTGGTCTGGACTGGGACGAGGAGGACTACGAGTCAAGGTAGTAAAAATTATAGCTAAGTAATTGAAACATTAAAGTCTTGTCTTGCCCTCCTCGTCCCAGTCATAACCACATGAGGACATACTAAGCAATAAAAAGCCTGCACCGACAACCAAGTCATGCTATATGTACCTTTATTGTTACACTAATTGCTTCATTGCCAATCGTAATACAGTGAAAGACGAATGATCAAAAACGTGTTGCGAAACATCCAATTTGTAGTGGCGTGCAAAAGTGTGATGAATAGACCATGTTTCAGCCCTACAGACTTCTTGTAGAGATGCCCCACCTCCTTCAGCCCAAGTAGCTGAAATCGCTCTTATTGATCTTCCCTGAATTATAGCTGGACGTAAAATCTCTTTGACTTTATTCGGCAAGATTGCCTGGCGAACCCGCATAAAAACAGTCTGAGTGGATATCTTTGTGCCTTATTTTCCTGTTCCATATGTTACAAAGAGTGACTGTGAAAGTCTATATTCCTTTGTTCTATCCACATAAATGGATAATGCTAGTCCGACATCGAGAGAGGATGGAATACCGGAATCCCCTTCTGATCGGGGGTCTGGCAAAATGAGTTCTTGAGAGAGATGGTAACTAGAATTTATTTTCTATGTTCTCGTTAGCTTGAAATAGGTTCATTATTCATTGCATTAGAGTTGCAGACCCTACTGATCCTTTTATTAACTGTTGGCCTCAGATATGAAGACTGAGACAGTCGGAGACACCATCCTGTACCATCCAAGGCTGTCTAGATGATTGCTTCTTTGATGGAAGTTAGGAAACTAGAGAGTCTACCTGCTCTCTGAGAACACTGTTTTTGATTGGTTTGTTCAGTGGAAGTTGAAAAGGAGAAGCCTTCTTGAAACTTCTTTCCTGTTTTGTGCTCTTTACAATAGTAGATCAGACTCTATCCTAACTTTGCAAAGAGAATATCTCTTCTTGCCTCAGCTGATTTCCCTTGCCCAAAGTGTTAAACTTCATGCTTGAATACTCAGACTATTTACATTGAATCTTCACATTCTTACATCTTTCCTCATCCTCAATGCTCCCTTTTTCTCCAGAGGTCCAACATCTCATTGGTTGATTCTACTCTCCCTAAATAGACAATCCACTGTTTTGTAGTCACAGGTGTCCCCAATTGGTCCTGTGAGACCCCATATTATTTAAGGGGTCAAAATGTCTTCAACTGGCAACTAAACAAACCATTTATCCTACCCCTTTGATTGTAGAGAAGGTTTGTGCTCAAATGTTGCTTTCTGTAACATGGTCATTTATGTAATATTTGGAAACGTTTCTTGCTTTACAGATTTTGTTTATTCACTATATTGTCGTTCTGTGTTTTTTTGGTTCCGTTCACGTGGGACACCCTGCACTGTCTGCATTTACATGCATGAATACATACTATATTATGTATATGTATGCTAAAACAAGTGTATTGTCATTTTTGCTGGCTTTCTTTATCAGCATCCTACTACAGTCATATCATGCCATTGTCTCTGTTTAATATATAAGCTATACATACATTTTCCGATAAGAACCGCTGTTTCTTTGATATTGTATTTTCAATCAGCATCTCACAGACAAGGAGTATTGGGACAACGGATGAGACAAATGAGACCGGAACGTCATGATCCTGGAGTGTGAAAGAGCCACCAGAAACAAGTCTGTGTGGAACTGGGTTCCAATAAATGTCTTGCACTGTGTTGGCTGGAGATGAGACTTCTTGAAGTTGATGATAAATCCAAGCTTCTGTCATACCATCTTGACAATCTGCAAATTCTCTTGCACCTTGAGAAGAGAAGAAGCAGACAATAATCAATCATCCAAATACGGAAAAATTGAATAACCAGATAATTGAAGGTGTGTCACAACAGATGCCAATTCCTTGGTGAACACCCTGGGGATGTTGTAAGGCAGAATGGAAGAGTTTAAAACTGGCAGTGACCCTCCCCTACAGCCAATCTGAGTAATTTCTGACTCATCTGGTGGAGCAGCACATGAAAATATGCATCTGTAGATCCATAGTTGCCAGGAAATCCCCTTCTGCAATTAACAAAATGACAAACTGAAGAGAATCATGTGGAACATCTCGAAGGTTACATATTTGTTAAGGGCTTTAAGGTTGTAGACCAGTCAATATGTCCCATCTGGCTTTTGGACCAAGAACAGAGTGGAACAGAAAGCCTTCTTTGTTGATGTGAGGGATCCTGAACAATTCCATTCTTTTGCAGCAATGCTTGAATCCCACAAGCATTTGAATGGGTCTTTTGACAAGGGAGTGGGAAGAAAATAATTCAGAGGCTGTATGTCTATGAATGGAATAACATATCTGTGGGTGATGATATCCAATACCCAACTGTCCGAAACCACTTCCTGCTACTGAGGAAGCAGCTCAGCTCGCAGCCTTGCTCCAACCTCTTAATAGTCAATTGTTTGACTGTCCTGGATCCTGGGGGGTGACTGGTCAGGATTTGGTGCCAAAATAGTCCTCCCCCACCCTCAGGCCCAGTCATGAAAGGGGCGCTTGTACTGGACGTTAAAAGGTTGTAATCATGTGAGAAATAATTTTTATTATAAAACAATTGAAATGGTTTGAGGATCTTCTTTTTCTCTGCAGCCTTCTGAACCATGGTATCCAGCTATGCACCCAAATCATGAGGAACCGTAAAGGGCCACATTTGAATGACTGACCTCTGGGCATTCTCCAGTTTCGAGGACTTTGTCCATAGCAAATGATGTCCTGTGATTGTTGTGCCTTCTGATGAAGTAGCTGCCCATAGGCTGTCAAAAGAAATATCTGATAGTAATTGAGCCAATGCTTCCACCTTTCTGTCAATCACATGAGGCAACGTAGAGTCCTCAGATGCCAATGAGGAAGAAGAAGCCATTGAACATAAAATGTTCTTCACCTTTGGTGTGTGTGGAAATTCATCTTCAAAATCCTGAAGGCCATATCTTTATTGAGGAAGCCAGGAATAGAAGATTTATCAATGTCCTTCCATTCTTTAAACACCAAGCTGCTTGATGACATCATGTAGCGGGAGATCAGTGTAAAGAAGAGGCAGGTAAGTCTTCTTATTACTTTATTTCCCACAAGACAGGAACAACGAACAGCTAGGCTTTCCTCTCCACCGTTAACTCCCTCTCCGTCCCTCCGTTCTGGAACTCCACGGTAATGGACGTTCCCTAAGGTCACGAGAGGCACAGGGTAGAAACAATGCGTGTACAGTGTACTACAAAGCATATAACATATGTACAACTCAACACATCTTCCCCCTTTACAAATGAAAACAAAAGAGAAAACACAAAAACATAAAAGGAAAACTCATAATAATGACAACACTGCAAAGAAAACAAATGCAGAGAACACTAATGCATAACATAGTCATGAAACTTACTGGGTAATCTTGATGCCCTGGAAGAAGGCTCATGGATATCAGAACCTTGACAAATACCACCTTGATTGGAGCGAGATACGTAACGACTAGGCGTCGAAACATGAGACTTAGGAACAGAGATCTTACTTTTGTTCCACCATCTTCCGTCCTCCAACTGTACAGCACTCTTGTTCACTCTTACAACAGACTTGGGATCAGAGAACTTGGATGTACCTTTGGGCAAAATCCGAGAACATTTGACCCTGACACGATCACCCACTTTTACATTAAGTTCCCTTGTGCTACATTGAATGTACTTGTTTTGAGCTTCTGCTCTTTTCTTGCCTACTTCTTGTATCTTAGCTGCTGGCAATTCAAACACACCCATCCACCTCCTTAACAACTTTGAAGATGGAAGACGGCCCCTTAGTAAAACGAACGGGGAAACTTCAGTATCAGAATTGGGGGTGGTGCGTACGGCCCACAACAAATTCTTAAGTTCATATTTGCAATTTAAATTGCTAGTTTTAGATAATTGTATGTTATCCTTGATTACTCTGTTGAATCTCTCAACGAGACCATTACTCCTAGGGTGGTAGAGTGAGGTTTTGGTGTGTTTAACACCCATGAAGACTAAAAACTTCTCAAATTCTGAAGAAGTAAATTGACAACCATTGTCCGAGACTATTTCATGTGGAACACCTTCTCTAGCAAAAAGAAATTCAAGAAAATCTATCACACAAGACGTTGTGGGAACTTTAACAAATTTCAACTCTGGCCAGCGACTGTGGTAATCTATTAGAACTATACCATATTCTGAAACACCACTGTCTGACAGAGTCAAAGGGCCGATAATGTCAATTGCCAGCTTGGACCAAGGCTTGGAAGGTACGCTCACAGCTTGAACAGGACTAGGAACTGTCACTTGAGATTTATCACTAACAGCACAGTATAAACAATCTCTAACAAAATGTTCCACTTGTTTGTCAAGTCCAGGCCACCAAAATTGCTCTCTAACTCTTCTTTTCATGGCACACATGCCAATGTGGCCTTCATGAGCTAGGGTAAGAACCTTTTCTCTCATGCCCACGGGAACCACGAGTAAAGATGAGCGATACAGAAGACCATTAACAATAGAGAGTTCATCAAAGACATGCTTGAATTTACTGATAGTTTCATCTTGTGAGTATTCTTTTGTCCACCCTGTGTGAATTACACTCATAAGCTTCTTAAAGTCTAGGTCAGAATCACACGCATCTCTCCATTCATTCTCCAAAATGGCGCTATCAGATTCAGATACAGCGTAACAAAAAATGTCAGGTTCAAGTTTCATATCGTCATAATCATCCACTTCATGGGTACCACTGGGTAGCCTGGATAAACAATCTGCTAAAATGTTTCGTATTCCAGGAACATACTCGACATCAAAGTTATGTTCTAACAACCTATATTGCCATTTTGCAATTCGAGGAGTAGCCTTGTCTCCCCCTTTGGTGGTAAAGAGTTGGACCAAAGGTTTATGATCCACTCTTACAGTAAACTTTGAACCCCATAAATAGTGTTTAAAATGGACAATGCCCCACCAGCAAGCCAACGCTTCACGCTCTATCACCGAGTATGTAGCTTCGGCACCCTTGAGACCTCTGGAAGCAAACGCTACAACCTCATCTCTACCATTCCTATGCTGCATAAGTACAGCACCAAGACCTTTCTGACTGGCGTCAGTCATGATTATAGTGTGGTCATTGATGTCAAAAGGTTTGAGGGGAATGGCGTGTGCAATTTCCTTTTTGATTAATTGGAATTCCTCAGCACATTCAGCACTCCACTTGAAAATGACATTTTTCTTAAGAAGATTTCTCATATGAAATGTTTTGGTAGAACAATTAGGTACACATCTGGCATAGAATTCGATGAGTCCCATGAAGGATCTCAACTGATCTTTGTCACTAGGGGCATAAAAATCCTCTATAGCTTTAACTAGACTGGCTTTAGGCTCCACACCCTTGGCAGTTATTCTGTACCCCAAATAATCTACAGAACTCACATTCAATTTACATTTTTCAAGACTTAGAGTGACACCTTTTTCTTTTAGAATGGAAAAAACTGTACGTAATCTTTCATTGTGTTGAATCTGATCTGAACCATAAATTAACACATCATCTTGGAATGCTATCACCCCAGGGATATCCTTGAACATGCTCTCCACAATCCTTTGAAAGACCGCGGATGCGGAAGCACGACCAAAAGGCATCCGTTTGTATTGGAATAAACCCTCTGGGGTGATAAATGCTGTGTAGTGTCGGGAATCGGGGTGTAAATCAATTTGATGGTAAGCTGATGTCATATCAAGTAAACTGAATCTTTTACCATTCTTAAGGGTAGTAGTCATCTCAGTGATGTTTGGCAATGGGTGTTGATCTATCCAGATATGGTGATTCAAATCGCGAAGATCAACACACATGCGCAACGCCCCATTGGCCTTTCGGGCTAGAACAATGGGGGAAACCCAATCAGAAGATTCGATTGGTTCTATGACATCACTAGAACATAGCTTATTCAATTCTTTTTTAAGTGCATCACGTAATGCCAAGGGTACTCTGCGAACTTTGTGCACTACTGGTTTGGCACTATCGAGCAATCTTATTTTGTGTTTGAATCCTTTAAATAGACCTAATTTATCGTAAAAAATTTCAGGATACACAGAATCTCATGTCTTTTCCTTGACAGTTTGTACATAAACTAAGTCTTTCTTCAATATAACTTGATGAGGATCATTTGGGTCTAGAATGATACCTAGGTTACCTTGGTCATGCCACCCCAACAAACAGGTGTCATCCTTAGCAACATAGACAACACCTTGAGCATTGCTACCTTTAAAACACAAATTGGCATGAAATTCACCTAATACATCGATGGTTTTACCACCATAAGCAATGGGACGAACTGTTGAATGTTCTAAAACAAAACCTTCAGGTTGAAACAGGTCTTCCCATATCTTGTCACTTATAAGTGTGAATGGAGATCCCGAGTCAGCTAGCATCTTGACGTCCTTTCCGTTGACAGTCAAAGTACATAAGGGGCGTTTTCTTTCTTGCAAAACCGCAGAAACGACGTCCGCGCAGTGAGAGTCTGTTAAAACGCAAATTTGGTCTTCTTCACTTGAAGATGATTCACTCGAGAGTTGTTCAACGTTGAGAACTTTCTTAGAAGATGACTCAGGATTAGAAGATGACTCAGGATTAAAAGATGATTTGCCGCTAGATTTACAGACATTGGCAAAGTGACCTTACTTGAAACATTTGCTACAGGTTTTGTTCAAAGCAGGACAGAATCTAGCATTTCCAAGGTGAGAATTGCTGCAGCAACGGTAACATTCCCAACGTTTGTTAGAGAGTCTGGTATTGGTATTAAATCTCATATATCCTCCAGTTTTTTTCTTGGCGTGGTTTTTCTTTTAAAGTTTTGTATTTACTTTTAACGGCTGAAACACTTTGTGTTGAGGTACTAGGACTGGAAATCGTCATTTGTTCTAGATAGGAGGTAGTGCTCTCAATCCTAGTAGCAATCTCCAATGCTTTTTGTAGAGACAAGTCAGGCTTGGACAAAAGAGCTTCTTGAACTTTTTTACTATTAGTTTTTTCCACAAGCTGATCTCTAATCATTTCTTCCTCAAATGTTTTATAATCGCAAGAGACAGCTAAAATGCGTAAAGCACCTACATAGGTAGATGCGGACTCGCCAGGAAGTTGCGCTCTTTTGTAGAATTTGTGCCTTTCTAATGTTACATTCTTACAGGCTTTGAACCTAGTGTCAAGAGACTTAATTGCTGTGGCGTATTCATCTTCAACTCCATCACCTTCACCTTCGATAAATAAAACCAACACTTTAGGAGTGTGCTTAAGAATAGTGCGACCTTCTGAACCGAGGCAATGTCTTAGAATAGCGAATTTTTTCTTCTGTGTAAACGAGTCGCCGTCAAAGGCATCCAGATACGCTTCGAAGCTTTCCTTCCATTTCTCCCAATCAGACTCGGGAGAAGCAGGATTGGGTGAGAATGCAGAAGGAGGTATTAATGATTGTTGCATGACGGAGAAATTGATAAAACACAAAGACAAATGAATGGTAATTAACACTGTAAGACTAAAATGTTGATGAAAAATACACGTGGTTGAGTCACTGAAATGATGCACTTTTTAAAAGGTGTGTGTGTCACCGCAGTATTGTGCACTTGTGATTGCAAAAATGACAATTTTGAAAAGGTGATGAATGAGCTGTGCGCATCAGCGATTCGTTGTACGGACTGCGCGCATGAAAATGAATGAAACAGCGTTGGCGTTGCTATGGTAACGCAACGCGAAGGCACAATGGCAGCACGTAGGTAGGACGCAGGACGTGAGAACATCACCGCGAGGATGCTGATGCGCACGGTGGAAGCGCGAGGAGAAATGCTTGGATTGCGCGAAGGGAATTTTAAATAAAATCTAAAATCAGTAAATCCTCACCACAAGGTCCGTTGAAAAAGCGGTTTTCATCAGAGATTGTTCTTGGAAACGGAACGGAAGCCTTCCATCAAAATACGGTTGCGTCGTCTTCACACAAGTTCGTTGCTCCGAGAAGACGGCTAGAAACAATTTTGGATGAGGTGCACGCACGCGTGGACGTCTTGAGGGCAACAGGAAATCGTCGCCAGTGTAAAGAAGAGGCAGGTAAGTCTTCTTATTACTTTATTTCCCACAAGACAGGAACAACAAACAGCTAGGCTTTCCTCTCCACCGTTATCTCCCTCTCCGTCCCTCCATTCTGGAACTCCACGGTAATGGACGTTCCCTAAGGTCACGAGAGGCACAGGGTAGAAACAATGCGTGTACAGTGTACTACAAAGCATATAACATATGTACAACTCAACAATCATCCACCCGATTTCCACTATCTTGGGAGGAAAAACACACCTCTTCTCATGGTTCTTCTTCAAAACCCAAAGTCTCTCTGATGTGTTTTAGGATATCCTTTAATTAATGAGGTTGAATGTATCTGCTTTTTGATCAGAATCAGTGTTCTCCTCCTGATTTGCTCTGAGCCTCATATCTTCGTTCTAGGCTCTGCCAAAGCATTATCTATTGCCTCCTTAATGAGAGACTGCAAAATTGAGCGCATGATCTGCAGGACTTCCTCTTGTTTGTGCATGGCTGCAGACTCCACATTTTGTTGTTTCTCTGTGACCTTCTGTGCCTTCATATTTGCCCATGAGACATGCTAAAGCAGCACATTTATACTCATTACCCCATTACCTATTCTCATTCTTGTGAGAATTGAGGTAATAAAGGTGGAAATGATGCCTCCCTGTGCCCGCGCAAACTACAGTGCACTGACCCACCCCCCCAATAAATGTATTTTCTGCTAAATAGTTGAGTACAGGTGCTTTCAGTCGAGTATTGTGAGATGTCTGTCAGATTTCAACAGGAATTTTTACCTTCACACAGACAAAAACACACACACTTTTACCTCTCTTTTTTGAAAGTCTTCTACAGTGTTGGTTATTTTACAAAATAATGTGTTTACTCTCACTTAGTACCCCTACCAATCCACATTCGTCTCCCTTTTCATTGCCCCTTTAGCCCCTCTCATTGCCTTACTTGTCAAAAAATTTATTTTAACATTATATGCCTGTGCCACTGTTAGAAAATCTGAAGTTCACCCCCCAAACCCAATCTTACTAACCAAGCTACGCCCATGACAGTCAGAGCACTTCAGATGAGCCTCTAAGCGGCCTGACCGCCAGCTGCTTCCCAAGCAACCCACCCCAGCCCAACACCTGAGCAGGGAGCGCGGTGACGGATGGAAAGTCAAGGGGCAGAACCACTTAGACTGTATCAGCCTTGGGCTGTAACCCATGGCCAAGTAAGTAAGCATACAATCATAATAAACAGTACAGAGGTTTTTTTTAGGAATAAAGAAGTGTGCTGGGGGAAGTAGGTTCTTCCAGTGAATCAAAGAAAGAGAAGAAGGACAAAACAAATAGGAATGAGGGTCTGATGGCATGCTACAATTTCTGTCTGGAGGTAGATCGCCTCATGTGGTTATTACTGAGACGAGGAGGACAAGATGAGAGAGTAATGCAAGTCATGAACTTGGCCATTTAAGTTTGCACCATTTAGATGCAGCTGATTACCACTATTGATATTTTAGTTGTTCATGAACCATTTGAATGCATTATGATGTTCCTTTTCTGCATGGAAAACAACTCCAAAGGGGAGAGCTTCTAATTATACTGAAGAGACAGCATTTTTCTTAAGGTTTGGAAGTATGTTTTTAAAAAGAGGACAAATATATTCATCATTTTTAAACTTGTATTTGCAATGGTTTTTCACAGTTATTCGATTACTTCTTCTTTCCTAAAATCTAGCCAAAATCAAAAGCACAGTGTTAGAAATTGGGTTTCTGGTTTTCAGAGTATGCACCCTGGACAAGCAGGAACCACAATCCTAGTCAGGGCAAGCTAGATACACACTAGAAGATAATCTGTGCTCACCCTCTGGTAGCTTGGCACAGAGCAGTTAGGCTTATCTAAAGAGCTGATGTATAAAGTATTTGTACACACTTAGATACAATAACACATTGAAAACACCGCAAAAAGACTCCACACCAGTACAGAAAAATAGCACACTCTTTACTGAAAAAAACAAGACCAGAACAATAAAAATTCAATCAGTGGTTCACAAGATATGCACTTTTAAAATATCAAGGTAAACACAGTGCTTAAACCACACTCGCGATCATCAGGTCGAGTTAGACTGGGGAAAAATAACATTAACGTAGGGCGTGTTACTATTTGGGTTCCTATCAGTATCATGGCCAAAGCAGTGCCTCGAGAGGCAATGAAGCATAAGTTTCTCATAGGTCCCTTGAGACCAATGTAATCAAGCAATTTCTGCCACCCATGAGAGTGCAGGTCGGCATCAGGAACCTCGTGGGTCCTGTGAGCACAAAACAGTACTTTGTCCGGAGAGTCACAGCGGCGTGGTCGTGCCGGAAGAAATAGACCCTGCTGTCAAATTTAAAGGGCATGCATAACAGCTGCAGTGATCTTCCTCGATCAGACTCCCTCACCTTGGGGTTGCAGGCGAGCCACTGACGGGGGAACACAGTGTTGGTTTCCGCTGGGTGGCTGCAGGATAGTCGTTGCCTAGGCAATGTATTGAGAAAATAATACAGCATGGATTTCAAAACGTGCCACACAGCAGTGGTCGATTGCAGTGTGGCATTTGACAAAAACAAAACACCGATCTGGGGGAAAAGGCGCTGATCCTTGGTTACTGGTCAGGAGCGAACCGCTGACTGTTGTTGAGCCCCTCTGTGGGTCGAAGAGCAAAGCGCTGACTAGGATGGAACTAGGCTGCCAGGCTCACAAACAACAGAGTCCAGTAGACAAGTATAAAGTCTTTTATGGCCCTGAGACTTCTTAATCAGGAGGCAAGCTAACAAGCCCTTGGAAATTTCTTGGAAAGAAAGCAGAGTCCAGGTCTCCTTCAACAGTGTCAGAGAGCAACAGGCAGTAGGGCAAAAAGCAGAACAGAAGTCATTCCAGAAAAGCAGTCCAGTTGAGTCCTTTAGGCAGCATAGCAGTTCTTCTGGCAGAGTTTAGTTAGAAGTCCAGTAGTGGCTGATATGATGGGGTCAAAGACCAAGTACATATACCCAAAAGTGCATTTGGTGTGGGGGGTGACTTCAAAGCAGCTCTCAAGTGCACAGGTTCCACTTTCAGCTCGGTCCTGCCTGTCAGACGACCTGTGGGGGTAAATCAGCCCTTTGTGTATGTCCAGGACACTTCCTCTTCAAGTGAAGTGTTAGTCCCTCCCTTCTATCCTGCCCAGGCAAGACCACCAGAATGCAAATGTATGTAGATGGGCAAGCAGACACACCTATCCTTCCTCTGTTACAGCTGTCATCCACCCCAGACGTGTATTAGAGACAGGCTGTCAGGGACACAGAGCAGTTAGTGCAGAGAAATGTCCACTTTCTAAAAGTTTGCACACAGAGAATGGTAGAGTGCACTCAGCAGATATATATTTTGTTTTGATGTTCATCATGCTCAATGGCATTAAAGGCGTGCTATCTTGATGTGCGCTCCGTCCGTACGCGCAAGAAATAATTTCGCCAAAAGGAACCCCGTCAGGTCCCTAAACAAGATGCACAGCCAGTCGTAAGTACGAGCTTTCAACCATTTTATAATATTTGTATTATGTTAGTGATCCAAGTTTAATCCAATAATTCTTCTTCATTTTTACATCTTTCTTTTATTCATGTTTTTTCAATTATTCATGTTTTTTCAACTGGGAAAACGTTGTTGAAAAAACGAATAAAAGAAAGATGTAAAAATGAAGAAGAATTATTGGATTAAACTTGAATCACTAACATAATACAAATATAATAAAATGGTTAAAAGTTCATACTTACGACTGGCTGTGCATCTTGTTTAGGGACCTGACGGGGTACGTTTTGGCGAAAACACTTTCTAAAAGTGGCATTTTTAAAACAGCAAGGCTAAATCCAACTTCACCAGTAAGGAGGATTTATCATTACCATTTCAAACATATGACACATGAAAAAGCTACTTGTTAGACTTGGCATCTTTGGCGTGGTTTCCCCTGACTTTTTGCCTCTACCTCCTGTTTTTTTGATGCTGTGCTGGATTTCGTTTTTCCCGGCTTAGATGCTTTGTGCACTTTGCCACTGCTTATCAGGGTCAAAGTGCAAGTGCTCCCTGTGTAAATTGTTGTTACAATTGGTTCTCCCTGATTGACATATTTGATTTACTGATAAGTCCCTACTAAAGTGTACTGAAGCGTGCCAGGGCCTGTAAATTAAGTGCTACTAGTGGGCTTGCAGCGCTGATTGTGCCACCCACGAGTAGCCCTGAAAAGGTATCTCAGCCCTGCCACTGCAGTGTCTGTGCGCAGTTGTTAACTGCTGTATCGACTTGGCAAGTGCACCCACTTGCCAGACCCTAACCTTCCCTTTTCTTACATGTAAGGCACCCTTATGGTAGGCCCAAGGTACCACAATGGGCAGGGTGCAGTGTATGTGAAAGGTAGGACATGTAGGACATGTACTTGTGTGTGTGACATGTCCTGATAGTGAAATACTGCCAACTTTGTTTTTCACTATTGAAAGGCTCCCCCCCATAGGATAGAATGGGAAATGCTTTGTAATATCTTACAAATATAACTTCCAATTGGGACAAGATAGAGAAACAAAATGTAGGTTCTCTGAACTCAGAATTTAATAACACATCTTTTAGTAAAGATGGTTTTTGAATTGTGTGTTTGAAAATGTCACTTTTAGAAAGTAGGCATTTTCTTGTTTAACCATTCTGTGTGCCCCTGACTGTTTGTGTATTGACTGTCTGGTTTTGGAGTGACAGGGGTTGAGGATGTGCATTCACTGTAGACAGCCACTCGGGGGGGGGGGGGTTGAGGTGTGCCTGGCCCTTCCTGGATGACTCAGAGCTGAGCTGAATGGGGCTTGGCTGCATTTAGAGTAGTGGGAGGAGATTTCCTTGCACCTCAATAGGGCCTGTCTCCCTTGCACAGTGCTGTCTCCACCCCCTGTGGTCATACTGCACAAGTGAGGACAGAACTGGTTTGGACTGGGCTCAGAGACCCTTGCACAAAGAGAACAAAGATATTTTGGGGTATAAGTATTAGACCAAAAACCCCAGAACTTTAGATTACTTCTGAACTCAAGAAGAACTTTTGCCAAGGTGAAGAGCTGAAGAGCTGTGAGGAGGAGAACTGCCCCTTTGCTGTGTGGCGTTAGCCTGCAGTTGCTGTTTCTGCCAAGGAAACGAAATAGCAATTTGGTCCATTAAGAAATGCTAATAGCTTCGTACATCTGGCCCTTACTTTCTATACATCGACAAGTTTGGATATAGGAGGAGGGCCAACACCAGGGCTTAAACGAAGTCCATGGAACGAGCAAATCAGGAGCAACATAAATATTACAATTACGGAAGGAATAGAAGGTGGTACAAACACTGGTGGAGTAAAGGGACATGGTGGAGTCAAAAATATACATACCTTGATGTGCATAATGTGATGATTAATAAACTTTAAACACGTCTCCTCCTTGCCAGACATCTGTGTCTCCTGCCAACTCTCAACCTCCCCACCATCCTCCCTCCTCCTCCTCCCTCATTGAAGCAGGGCCTTCCTCTAACATTTACCACATAGTCAGAGAAAGTAGTAAATGTGAGCGATATTTCCAGTGAGAAAGGTAAAACCATGTTACATTTCATCCATTAACTACAGGTCCACATGGTTATTCATCATTCCATAAATTCGTAATTGCAGGGTGTTGCAAAATGGCCATCTCTGAAGGTCACACCAAAATCTTTGCCTTCCTCCACCTATTTTTCTGACCTTGTTGTCTTTGGGACTGTGAGAACTTTACCACTGCTGACCAGTGCCAAAGTGCATGTACTTCGTCCCTAAACATGGAAACATTGCTGAATGCACAATTCACATATTTAGTTTACTTGTAAGTTCATTGTAGAATGGTATACAAAATACCAAGGACATATAACCTAAATGCTACTAGTGGGCCTGCGGCACTGTTTGTGCCACCCACATAAGTAGCCTTTCAAACCTGTCTCAGGCCTACCTTTGCAGGGCCTATGTGTGTAGTTTACTGCCACTTCAACTTGTCATATAAAACTACTTGCCATGCCTTAAACTCCCCTTTTATTACCCATAAGTCACTCCTAAGGTAGGCCCTAGGTAGCCCATAGGGCATGGTGCTGTGTAAATATAAGGTAGTACATGAGCTGTTTCAGGGATCTGAGTGAGGGGCAGAGTGCAATGATTTATAGGTGACAGTATAAAACTATCTCACTGGTGACCAACAAGTCGTAGTTTATTCTGGGACCTCAGTGGGTAGGGTTAATAGCAAAGTAAGAGACAGGGCATCAAGCGCAGTTTACTAATATGTGGTCAACATGTTTCTGCCCATATATGACTATGAATATGGTAAGCTGCACAAAGGATAATTCACACCCTATTCACACCTCCGGTCATGTGCTGCTCATGACTTCACACACAACATAACTGATGGTATCTCAAAAGTTCAATGTATTCATGACAACAATGGCAGTGATTCAGAGCTGTGCTAAACAGGGCAACTTTAAAGCCACTTTAAATCTGTTTGCATCTTGTTACTGATTATTTAGTTGGATATAATTTTTATATGGTTTTGATATTTGCTGTTTAGAGTAAGCAGTAGAATCTTACTAGTTTGAGCCACTGTTTACATTTAGTCTGGTATGCAAAAAACATACGGAAACTCTATGCCAAACATAGACGGAGCAGAACCTGTTTTATAACTTGTCAGACAGAATTTCCCCTGCACTAAGGAGTGCGTATGGCAATCGGAGAGAATGTATTCATGCATAGTTCTTTGAAAATAAATACTGAATCAGTACAAAGACAGACCAAACCACCTACAGTACTTCAGTTTGAAAAGATACTGTATAGACACCTATTTCCATGTCCTAAAGATAACATATTAGGACTTGAGGTAAATTTGGTGGTTACTCTTGCCATTGTTATAACAAAAGCTGGTAACAATGTGAGCTAACACCATGTGAAATAATGCTTCTTTCATGAATGCTAGCTTCGGTAAGGTCACCACGGCATCAGATTTTGTTCTAGGCCAGTTTTTAGAAGAAAGCCTTGGATGACAAGAGATAATTTCAAGACTCAACTTTCAGAACTCAGGGAACTTATAAGCCATCTCCGTCAAAGAAAAAGACACAATGCTCAAATTCACCGAAATCCGTATCTAATTCAGATGAAAGATAGGGAAACAATGGCGCACGGTGCAATGGAAGTTAGCGGTCCTGGCAAAGAGACTTTGGCCCTAATTAGAGTGACCAGTTTTATGTGCAATAAATGTTATACATGATAAAAACTGGCACCAAGGTACACTGAATTTATCATGTATGCTTATTGTCTATTACATTTTGGGACATGTTAGAAACGGGGGTCTCTTGTTGGCAGTGGTATGCACCCTGTCCAAGTAGGGACCCTTCCTTCTAGTCAGGGTAAAGAAGTTACACTCCAAAGATAACCCATGCTCACCCCCTTGGTAGCTTGGCACGAGTAGTCAGGCTTATAGCAGAGATAATGTGTAAAGCATTTGTTCATAAAACACACCGTAACACAGTGAAAATGGACACCACAACAGTCTAGAAAAATAGCCAACCTTTATCTAAACAAAATAAGGCCAAAACAACAAAAATCCAACATACACAACTAAAGATATCTCTTTTTAAATGTTTAAGCAAATCAGTCCATAGAGCGCTCTGGAAGCATTGATTTCAGCACAAAGTACCTTTGATGCATCAACAAAAAACATCTGCAAAAAAGGGAAGCATCAGACAACACAGCGATGCATCGATTCTTGAGTCCCAGGGAATCAAGGCGTCAGTTCTGCTGCACACAGGAGAAGTGTTGCATTGATTTCTTACCTCAAGGATAAGCGATGAGTCGAATTCTGAAAGTGGCTCCTTACTGTGGGGCGATGTGATGGAAACTTGGCGCACAGGTGTGATGGATGGAAAATCCAGGCGCACTGGGTCGATGTCATGGCGAAACAGGCACTGCATCGATTCTTCAAGCCGCAGGTAGGTGGTGCATCGATTCCTTCATCCACACATTACAGCCACATGTAGGTGGTGCGCCGATTATCATCCACACAGCAAGGCCTGCGTTGAAGTCGGAGTAAGTGTCTCAGACGTCAGGGAAATGGTGCTCTGGACTCTGGCTGAGGCGGTTCTTCTAGCCGCGAACATGCGCTGCGTTGATTATTCAGTTGGACCGCGGTGATGCGTTGGTTTTTCAACCACACGGCAAGCTTGCAGTGGGAAAAAAACAGCGCTGAAGGGCGATGCGTGAATTTTCATCTCTTCAAGCAGCAAACCCACCTCCAAGGGACCAGAACTGGAGTTGGCACCACTTGGAAGGCCAGAACTCCCAGCAGAGGAGTTCAGGGGAGCTGAAGATGAAGTCTTTGATGGCCCCGAGACTTCCAACAGGAGGCAAGCACACACAAGCCTTTGGAGAACTTGGAAAGTAGGATTCCAAAAAGCAAAGTCCAGTTCTTTCACTGCTCAAAGACAGAAGCAGCAACTTCAGGCCAACCCAGCAAAACAACACAGCAAAGGGGCAGTACTCCTCCTGACAGCTCTTCAGCTTTTCTTCTTGGCAGAGTATCAGTGTGTGTCTCAGTGTGTCAGTAGATATATTAGTGTGTGCCTGGCTGTGTCGGTGGCTGTATCAGTGTTTGGCTGGATGTGTCAGTGTCTGTATCAGGGTGTGCCTGGGTGTGTCAGTGGCTGTATCAGTGTGTGCCTCGGTGTGTCAGTGCCTACATCAGTGCTTTGCGGGGTGTGTCAGTGTCTGTATCAGTATGTGCCTGGGTGTTGTAAGTGGCTGCATCAGTGTTTGACTGGATGTGTCAGTGCCTGTATCAGCGTGTAGTTGGGTGTGTCAGTGGCTGTATTGATGTAATCCTGGGTGTGTCAGTGGCTGAATCAGTGTGTGTCTATGTGTGTGACTGCCTGTATCTGTGTGTAGCTGGATGTGTGAGTGGATGTACTGGTGTGTGCCTGGGTGTACCAATGTATGCTTAGCTGTATGCCCTACAAATGTGAAGTTATGGAACAAAACTGCAAGAACAAATTAGTAAAGTACATTACTCTTATAGATGGTGCCATGGATCTGTATGAAAAGAAAAAAACACAAATATTAATTAGTATTACAATTTATAGATATACAAAATTAACTTACAATTTGAACAATGCATAAGAACATAATTGAAAGAAATCTCTAGACATTTAGTATGGTGTAAAAGTATGTTAAAATATAAATAAGAATTTAATTTTCCATTTCTTATTGTTCTCAGTTCCTATACTCATACATCGTAATTCAGGGTTTTCCAATGTCTGTCCTGGAGGGCCGGATCCATGCCAGATTTTTAGCATATCCACATTTAGATAAATATAGTTAGCATGAAAATCTGGCATGGATCCGACCCATCAGAAACCGACATTCTAGAACCCTTCCATAAGTACTTTTGAAAGAATCATCATTGAACAGCGGGGGAAAAAATCATAAAGATTGGGGGAGGGGGGGTAACTGCACACTATGTCATTGTAATTAAGCAACACTACACATTGCACTCACTACATATGTCTCTAAATGATTATTTTAGCTATACTTGCACTACAAATTTAAGAAACGTTATGCTGAAAAAGAGATCCTCATTATCAGAACTACTAATAGATATGTAAAACACACCAGCATTTGGTAAGCCTTACAAAGACATCACTCCTGGTAGGCCGAATGATGTCATACATACCGACAATGGATGTAGAAAAAAATACACTATTCCACTTTCAGAACTGTAATCCTCCTTAGAACCTTGGTTGAAGAAATCAAAGATAAGAATTTGGTAGCTTACAAGGCAGCCTTTTATTTAAATTTGAAGTTGCTATCATTACATTCTGTTCATCCACTATTAATTTTTACATAGACAGTGTAGTGACCAGATGTGACAGTAAGTCCTTCAAGAAATATAATAGCCATGGAAGTATATGTTTTTCCAGAAATAGAGATTTGTCCTGCTTTGAAGTTTGTAATCTCTGATTCCAATTTACTTCCATCTCTGCTGCATCGCTGTAGCATTAAATTAAGATACTTTCCAGTTTTTCGTAGACATACTGTTGACATAAGATCTGATTGACAATTTGGGCAGGTATTGTTTTGTACAGCTTGCTTGAATAATCTGTCAAAAGACACAGTTTTGCTATCCGGTAGAGTTGAATTAAGAAATCGCTCTGAATCTAATTCTGTACTTGATGTAAATGAGCAATCTTCACACTCATGGTTCCATGAGTAAGTAAAACCAAATAACTCATCAATTTGTATTTCTTCTTCTTCCAAAACTCCAAAGATCACCATTAAAAACTATTGTGCATCCTGTTCAGTGTTTGGAGTAAACTACATGGATCCACTACATATATCTACAAGGTCTCAAATGTACGAAGCAGAATGTGTTGTAGTACTATCAGTTCGTAAGCGTTGAAACAAACCACACTGTGCAGAACACAATCTCTCATGTGGTTTCTGTTCAACTGCATGTACAAGGTGAGGTAACTGAAAGAGTACGTTCAGAGCAATTTTTGCATAGCAGTTCACACCAGAGTGGTTTGACAACAGGTAACCAACAATATTTCCCTCATTGTGAATTTTGTTGTTATTATCACTCCTTTGTTCTCCTTATTTTTCTTCTTTTCAACAACATCACTACAGTCCTTTTGGACAGATGGTGCGTTTTTCATAAATAGGATACTGTATGAAATGAAGAGCATAACCACTTCTTAATTAATTGTACTCTTTAACACAACTTGGATCAGCACTTACTTTGCTGTCATCAAATGCAACCAAATACAAACCGGAAAATGTTCTAACTCGAGATAAGGCTAAATATGACATTCCTTCCTTAAAGAATGTACTCCCAAAATTAACTAAAACTTAATCTACACTTAAACCTTCAGATTTATGAATGCTTACAGCGACTGCCAGAGAAACTGGAAACTGTTTCCACCGCACATACAAGTCTTTCACAAGCATTAACGTACAGTGGCCCTTCCAATCTGCTTACGTATCAATCTGATCAAATTTAATTGCTAGGAACTCTATCTCACCCCTGTTCGGAAAGCTAATGAAATCAATACTTTTACCCATAGCACCATTAACTAATCCTTCCTCAACATTTAAATTTCAACACAAAATTACTCTACAGCTCTTGCAAACACAAACATTTCTCGAATCCTGCAGTTTTTTAAACAGATTTTTCCAATGAATCCAATTTTGTTTGCAATCTTTCATTTAGCAATACTGTGACACACTGTGTTCCATTTTGTCTATAGCCGTCAGTTCCAAAATGTCTTCTTTTTCTAACTCCAGCAATTCTTTGTTGAAAGAGGCACACTCCAATAGTGTAAGCATTAGGCACACAATTGGTTTTGCTTCTTGAATGACAGTGCACATTATCTATGCTGGTGTATTGTACGTTGGAATTGTTTTTTTTAAGGAGACGAAAGATCACCTACTCTAATATCCTTCAGAATATTCTGGTATTCAACGTCAGATTCTTGTCACATATTCCCAAGTAATTATTTGTATTCATACTTTATCCAAATATTGACATTTCCAATACTTCCCAAAGAATTCTGAGTTTCATCTTGGAGCAGTGTTGTGAACACAGGCGGTCCTTTGACTGGTGTAAGTTGTAGTAGATCGCCAAACACAATCAAAGGTTTTCCTTCAAATAGCTCATCACACTCTGTCCTTAGAATCTGTTGCACTCTTAAGTGTGCAAAAGGCAAGCATTAAGTTTGAGACCATGCTCACTTCATCAATGGTTAAAAGTTTAAACTGCAGTACTCTTGAGACTTCATGACAAGTTTAATCGGATAACTTTTGGTACTCCAGCTTGTTGTCATATTCCACAGGCAGCATAAGAAGTCGGTGTAAAGTAATTCCTTTAATGCTGTCTGCAGCTAATCCAGTGGGTGCTGTTACTACACATAGCAAATTACACTCTGTAGTCTTCTGTAAGAAAGCAGTGAGAACTTGTATTAAAAAGCTTTTGCCGGTGCCAGCCTGACCTCTGACATACAACAGTATTGGCTTAAATGATGTGCATGTACACTCTTTCTTGTCATGAAGGAATCCATGCTGAACGCTGTCTTTCACCTCCATATATATTTCTTTTTGCTTGTCCTTTAGTTGTGCAACTAACTCTTCCAAATCAATATTCCTGTCTTGCTTGTACCATTGCAGTCTCGTATTCATTCATAGCAATGGCAGCTTCATTTTCAATTATTGGCTGCCTAGGAGGATCTTGACTTAGAAGACTTGAACTTTGGTCGCTTTGCGAACTGTCTTTAGCTATCTCAGCAGTGATTGTTTCTTCCTGTTCAATCTCATCATTTAACATTTTCAAATAGATAGGATGTACCGAACACTCAATTGTATCCTTTAATGCATTGAAACAATCTTCATAGGAGACAAATTAACCGAGTAATTCTGACTCTGAACATCAAGGCTTAAACAATTGTATAAGTAACAAATAGAGGAGATTGACAACTCAGTTTTCTATGATTAATTAGACTTTGTGTGTCAGACCAACCATCACAACCAACTACTGTGAATTTACCTTCATCTACATTTTCTGTCATGTTTCTATATCTGTAGTTTTGAAGTATTTCATAAAGACATACATTTTCAAGATATGGACTCCTTTTTGGGTAGTAAGGTGTCCAGCATGTTTGTTTTGACAATATCTGTACTTTTTGGATCAAACTCTGCAAGGTATTGAATTTCAGTAAAAGACTTCAACACTATTTTGATTGCATGCTAGGCCTAAACTCACCCATAATAGTTGTCGACTTAGAGTATTAACTGGCTGAAAACTCCTTAGTTCCTTTACCAGCAGTTGTTTTTTCCCACTTCTATCTGTCCGTTATCTCCTTGTTTGTTCTCTGTTTTTTGCAGGTAGTACTGTTTCTTTTGTATTTTTCACCTCTGTGCCTTTTTTGCCAACATACATTTTTCTGTTTCAACACAAGTATATATCTGAAAACCAACTACAATACTCATTTAAGTTTACATTAGATACCATTACATTACATACCTCAAACATCTAAATTCCTACATAATTTATTCTATCAGTGTTTCATTCCATTCCAGAGGTATTAAATGTAACACCTCTATGCCCTCTCAAACGACATCTTACTTCTAACCACATAGCACTCTGCCTTATGGGCTTTCACTTACATGTAGAAAAAGGGAAATTTAAGCCATGGCGAAGGAGTGTTAAATGCAAATCACACTGGCAGTAAAACTGTACAGCCAGACTCTTCAGTAGCAGGCCCCAGTAATGTTTAAAGGACTACTTCCCTGGATGGGTGATTAGAAGTGTCAGTACTAGAGTATATATCTGAGTGAGTGTATCAGGGACCATGGTGGTGTGTCATTGGATATGTAAGTAACTATCAGCATATGACTTGCTGTCTTTGTAACTTCATGGGTCTGTAAATGTGGCTGTATGGATTGCTTACTGGCTGTGTTAGTGAGTATAGGGGCGCGTAACTGTGTGTGCAACTGACTCTGTTTCTGCTGGATACATAAGTGCTGAGTGGGTGTGTGATTGCCTCTATCGCTGTATGACTGGGGGTGTGAGTGGCTATAGGCTTTTGTAAATAGGTATGTGAGTTGCAGTATAGGTGGGATACTGTATGTATGACTGGGTGTATGGGTCTGTAAGTGTGTGTGTAACTCACTGAAACCTCAAAGTACATTTCTTACCTTTCAAATATAGAGTACCCTTCCCTATGGCCTACTTTTCGGCCTACCTTAAGAGTGACATATGTAGTAGAAGGGGAGTTTAAGGGTTGGCAAGGTGTTTTAAATGCCAAGTCAGCCTGGCAGTAAAACTGTACACACAGGCTCTGCAGTAGTAGGCCTGGGACATGTTTAAAAGGCTACTTGTCTGGATGGTAGACTTGGTAGTATCAGTTCTTCAGTACTTATCTGAGTGAATGCATCAGTCCCTGTGTGGGTGTGTCATTGCATATGCAAGTAACTATGACAGCATATGACTGGCATTCTTTGTAACTCTATAGGTCTGTAAATGTGTATGTAAGTGGATGTATGGATTGCTTACTCGCTGTGTTAGTGAGTATTGGGGCATGTAACTGTGTGTGCCACTGGCTCTGTTACTGGTGTATACAGAAGTGCTGAGTTGGTATGTGAGTGCATGTGTAACTGCTTCTGTCGCTGTCTGACTGGGAGTGTGAGTAGCTCTATGCGTTTGTAAATATGTATTTCAGACTCCTAATATCAACTGACTCTCTCGCTATGTAACTAGATTTGTTACTGACTGTTTCATTGTCCAAATGGATATGTAACTGTCTAATACGTGCATATATCAGTTATTGTACAAATGGGTGACAACTTGCGCCAGTACTTGACTACATATATAACTGAGTATATCAGTGCGTTTTGGGTATGTGACTGAATATGCAAGTTACCTTCACACTTTCCTTCATTCAACATGCACTCATAACTCAGTATATACATATACTTTTGAAATGCACATCGTTATTAACATACCTGTGATATCTCTTTGCTGTTCTCCAATTTTTAACAAAGTATTACTTTAAATCTCTTATCAGGCAAAATGTTAAATCTAAAGTACTAGAATGGTATACCACTCTCAGTACAAAAGAACCAATTATGTCAACCTTTCCCACTATGTCTTTAGTGATGCTGGTGTAGTCAGCAAATCATAACCTTCCTTTCATTTTGTTTTTTGTTATTCCACTTCTCAATGGTCAGTTTTTTTTAACCCTTTCTTAGTCCCCTGTTAAGAAGCCCAATCTGGTAGTGTTTGTGGGCGGATACGTGAATCCATCGCAACGCTCAGAGTGGCACCCCGTATAACTTTTTTTTTCTAAAACATGTTTTATTAGTTTTCATAACCCAGTTCACATCAACACACAGAGCACGATAGGCAACATATATGTGTCATCAATTAACTGGCAACAACTGCTGTCATATATCACAGTAGCAATATAGCGTTACAGTAAGGATGAAAAAAGGGGATTAGGATAGTAGACTCTGGAACTATAATATAACAGTCTGCGGGATTCACTAGTCGGAGCGCAAGCAATTACCATGTAGAATATACAGCCGTCATAATCTTTTCAAGTCAATACTCCTAGGACTTATTATTTTTGGGCCTACCCCGCACAACATACATTTATTCATTATCCACACTGTCACCCTACTTTGCCACTAAATATTGGGCATATAGACCCCAAAAGCTTTTGGGACGACTTTTGGGGGGCATCAGCTCATTATAAATATCTGACTGGGTATTGCAGTAGAGCATATCCCGCTCCCATTCTGCCACAGTAGGTATAGGCCCGCGCATCCAGCGCATCGCAATCCTGCGCTTAGCTAATAGTAGCCCCATAGAGACCAGTCTCCTGCCCTTCTTATTCAGAGGCTTCGTGTACCCCAAAAGCGCCATTAGGGGATCAGGAGAGAAAGATTAACCTGTAATATCGTTCAATATATGAAAAATTTGCTTTCAAAATTCCGCCACTGGCCGGCACAACCATGCCACATGCAAGAAATCTGCCTCCCCACAGCGTTCACAGCAATCTGTATCCCTAAGCCCATATCGAAATAATCTCTTCGGCGTGTAGTGTACCCTATTGAGATACTTGAAATGGGCCAGTCTGTGCCTTCCATTAAGTGAGATCTTTTGCGTAGCTTCACAGCAGTAACGCCAGGTATCATCAGTGAGGGCAACCCCAATATCATGCTGCCACTGGTGTATTGTGTATGCTTAAATGCTTGTGAAGTGGCATAAACTTTCGAGACTAGCTTGATGGGGGAATCTGAATGTATCACTAGCGAGAGAGCAGGCAACTCCGGAGGTTCTTTTAGTTCGTCTCCAAGTAAGGCCCTCAGTGCATGGCGAACTCTGAAAAAATGAAATTGTGTAAGAGGGGTAATGTCGGGTATACCCTCCGCTGCCTCCTCCCAGGTGCGCATTCTTCCTTCCTCAAACAAATCGCCCATCACGTGTATTCGTAGATCTCTCAGCGAGCGGAGTGCCCCTCTTTCAGTACTAATACTAAGCCAATGGCACCATTCCACCGGCATTAGCGGGGAGTGCAATAAGTCACCTGCCTGTTTTCTTAGGAAGACGTGCCAGGCGTGTACAGTTGAATTAACTGAATCCAGCACACCACAACGCCTAATTGGCGCCTGAAATAGACAGCGAGGGAGGGGGTCAGGGCTAGCAGCTACCTTCTCTATTTGGAGATGGGGCAGATTATGTGGATCATGGATCCAGTTGTGGGCGTGCGAGCTTTGCGCCACCCTGTAATATAACTCCAGGTCTGGTGCCCCCAAACCCCCCGCCGAATAAGGCATGGTTAGTATGTCCAGTTTAACACGCAGAGTTTTACCGGCCCAGGTCAATTTACCCAACAGGGTTCGTATTGTTTTAAAAATGTGTTGGTGCACCCAGATATCTAACCGGATCCGATGTCCATTGAAGGGGATAACTAAGGCGGTCTGCGTTGTGACCTGGGTTAATGGGAAGATTATAGATTTATCCCAATAAATTTTAAGACCCGACAGGCCGCCAAAGCGCAACACCTCTCGTATAACTGAAGATAGATTAGTGGCTGGATCCCGTATGTACAATAACATGTTGTCTGCATAAGCAGAGACAATGAGATTATAGCTGGGGAAGCGTAAGCCTCTGTAGCCATGATACTCACGAAGAGTGCTGAGTAAGGGCTCCGCAGCCACAGCATGCAGCAATGGTGATAAGGGGCACCCTTGACAAGTGCCTCTACGAATCTGAATGGGGGACGAGACAGTATCTCCCAAACGCACTCGAGCTGTGGGAAAGTTATAAAGCACTGAGATTAACTTTAAAAAGATTTCTCTGACTCCCAAGCGCCTTAGCACCACCAGCATGTATTTCCACTCGACCGAATCAAAGGCTTTTTCAGCATCCAAAAACACTGCTGCTGCCTTGACATCTGGTTTAACATGCTGTAAAGCCCCAAAAAACGTTCTCAGATTGTAGGATAGCGTACGGCCGGGTACAAAGCCCGCTTGTTCTGGGCCTACCAAAATAGGCAAGAGTGGGGTCAGTCTGTTGGCCAATATCTTAGCAAAGATTTTAGTGTCAACATTAACAACGAAAGTGGTCTATAAGAGGAGCACTCTTGGGGAGCCTTGCCAGGTTTCAATATGGTTACAATCAGTGCCTTGCGCATAGTATTTCCCCATGTGCTTGACTTCACTATCGGCTACCTCATGGTATTCTTCCAGCATTGTTTTCAGTTGTTTTGAAATCTGGGGGTCATTTCTATTCAAGGCCTCTTTCTCCAGTGTACTCAATCGATCCTCCAACAAAGCGAGCCTACCTCTAATGGAGCGGAGTACCCCCGAATGATTATTCATGGCAACCACCCTTATGTATACCTTAAATGTCTCCCATACCGTAGCAAAACAATCAACTGAGCCAACATTAGTTTCAAAGAATTCAGTAATAGCGGCAGCTAGTTCAGCTTTGAATACTGTGTCTAGTAGGGAGTAAGGAGGGAACCTCCACAGAAAGGGGGGGGCCCCCGAGGAGGAATTTCGATCGCTAATAAAATAGGCGAGTGGTCAGAGAAGGAGCGAGCTAATACTGTGCAGTCCTGTACCCTGGGTAGTAATGCCTCTGATAATAACCAGTAGTCTATTCTTGTGTGTGTGTCATGGTACGCCGAGTAGTGCATGTACCCGCCTCTCACAGGGGATCTGGCTCTCCACATGTCCACCAATTGCAACTGCAGTGCCGCATCAGCAATGGCCCTAGCAGCCCCAGATGGGTGCCTAGGAGGTCCCCTCGAGCGGTCAAGCACCGGATCCAGCACGCAGTTAAGATCCCCACCCCAGATTAGTGGCAATGAGCGGCAGCTTTAAATGAGTGTTAATAGTGAATTGTAGAACTGAGGATCATCATAGTTAGGCCCATAAGTATTAATGACTTGGAAGTCAGCCCCCCTCCCATGACATCTAGAGATAACATATCTGCCGGCAGGATCGGCCCTGTATTCTTCGAGTTGTATGCCTGATTTGGGATTAACCCAGGTAAGTACACCCCTGAAGTGTGAGGTGAAGCCAGCTGCATGGAACAGCCCTGCTAGGTTATGTCTCATGAGCATAGCACTATTAGGGGCAAGATGCGTCTCTTGCAGCAGCGCAATATCTACCTCCTTTCTTTTCAAGTACGCCAGAATTTTACGCAGCTTTCTATGGTCATTCAGGCCCCTTACACTCCAGGTCATTAGCCGCAGGCTTCTTCTATATCCCTGCCCTGTTCCACAGTGCGTAATTCTCCACTTTCACAGAATCTGACCATCCTAGCTGCTATTTCAAATGCGCTGCCGACATCACTCACGCCCAGTATGTCCATGTGAACTGCAACAAAAATACCAACACCCCCCACCCACGCCATGCCAACCCCAACTAGGCATATGCGGCCTACTTCCCCCCCCACTAGCAATTACTAGTACATATATCAAGAAAATAACAGATGTGCAACAATAAGCACTATTTAACTCATAAGGGAGGAGCGTGAAACGCATTGGGGCAGATGTTGCCGGCCAGCACTTCTGTGTGGTCCCAATGCCGCATCGCCACTAACCAAATAGTAGAAGACTTCCACTGGAGGAACTAAGTCTCTCAGGGAGCCTCGCATACAGATGTTGGAGGATAGCGGTCTCTCACTCAAGAAAGCACCAATTGTCCCCATCAATGAGTCTGGCTTATACAGGTAAGAGCCAACAGGTTCGTTCAGCTTAGCATAAAGTTATAATTCTCAGTAATAAGGCGCTCCCTGAAGGTGTAAGTTCCAATCACCCCAGTCCTGCTCAGATTATCTTCACGCGGGGATGTAATGTCACAAGAGTCTGGCATACAGTTTTTCTCCTCAGTCATTTTCATCTAGTCCTCCACCCGCTCCATCAGCACGATCGACCGCCATCTTGTCCTTCCTGAGCTTACCGGTCATGTCCCAATCTTTGAGGGCTTTTTGCAGGGACTGAGGGTCAGAGAATATCTTTGCCTTACCGTTCAGCATCACTCGCAGCCGCGCCGGATACAGCATTGCGTATGCAACTTTTTGCTCCCTCAGCTTGCGTTTCAGAGGCGCAAATTGCTTCCTGGCCTCCTGGACTCTAAGAGTGAAGTCCGGGAATAAGGAGAGAGAGGAGCCCTCGTACTGCAGATCTCCCAGTTCTCTAGCCCTCCTCAGCGCCACATCCCTGTCCCTGTAGTTAAGCAACTTCGCTATGACAGGCCTTGGAGGGGCTCCCGGGGGCAGCTTAGGTCCCAGCGAGCAGTGCGAGCGCTCCACAACGAACATAGGAGAAAAGGTGGTGGCACCAAGCAGCGTAGTAAGCAATTTTTCTATAAAGACCTCCATATTGCCTGTCGCGGTGGACTCGGGTAGGCCTATAATGCGCAGGTCGCTGCGCTGCGATCTGGCCTCCAAATCCTCTGCTCTGTCCTGCAAAGTGACCAGAGCTCTCTCCATCTGTTTCTGTGCGCTATTAGAATCAGTTTGAGCCTCCTCAGTTTCGGTGATTCTGCATTCGGCCATGTCGAGACGTTCCGCATGTTTGTCAACTCTCTCGGACATGCGGTCCATCCTATAGGACAAAGTGTCTATTTTTGCGTCAAGCCTTTCTGCATAGATGCAAGGATTGTTTTAATGTTTCCAATTGGGTCTTCAGACTGCGTGTCCGGTTCCGACGCAGCTGACTCCGCAGCGTCCTCTCTGTGCCTGGATTTGCACAGCTCGAAGCTCAGCTTAGGCTGTGTCTTGTCTGGTTTTCCCATGCCGGCGCCGATCAGAATCGATGCTATGAGCGCGGGGTCAGCGTTTCCCGCCGCTTCAGCTACTGCGCCCGTTAGTGCGATCGACCTCCTGTGCTGATTGTAGGCCGCACAAAGGTGAGTCAAATAGGGCTACACACTGTGCAGCTCAGCAGCTCACTCCTAAGGCAGGCACACGACCCCACTGCCCCCTCTAGGAATGTGGTTCCCACTTTACTGTTATTCAATGAGGCAGTGCCTGCCGGTGTACAACATTTAGGGCCCAATGTAGGAGCAGGTCATCGACGAGAGGCAGGGCCGCACCAAACAGGCGAAGAGGCTGTGCTCGCGGTAGATCCGGGGCTTCCTGCACACACCTTATGTCTGAGATTCAGCACCGGAGGAGCTCTGCCAGCAGGCCTTCACGCCAGGTCACAGCCGGCCAGACCGCACGTCAAGGATCCTTCGCCTCGGCACGGCCTCGGCGTCCGCAGCACCCCTCACGCCACGGAGCTCAACAGTGTTAGCAGGCCTGCAGCTGCCGGCAGAGGCACCACTCACCCCGCAGAAGGATCGCCATCAAGCAGGGGGTCCAGCTGCCTCCGCACTTCAATGGGCGCGAGGGCCAGGCGAACTCGCTTACTCGTCTCAGCCGGAGACGCCGCCCTCTTCTGCTGCTGTGTTGCACAGCGTAGGGGGAAGCAGCGCCTGGCCCGATAACTTCAGTTCAGCTGAGCCGATCAGCTCCGTTTCTCCAGTTTTCAGGGCACCAGCGTTAGGGCTCAGCGTGCTGAAAATCTCGAGCGAGAAGCAAAAATAGTAATAGCCAATACCTGCCGGATTGCTGTGGCGGTTAGCGGAGCTCACTTAGCAAGCGGCCATCTTTGGGCAGGCAAGCTCCGCCTCCTCGGCACCCCGTATAACTTTGCAACAGATGCCCAAAACTATATGGAAGCCCGTAAATGCATTTAACAGTGTACTGTTAATACTTTGCATCTACATCTTACTTATTAAGATAGTACTGAATTAGAAAATAAAAACTCCATAATAAGCAACGTTTCTAAACCACTCTCCTCTTAACTTTTACAGTACAGTATCTTTAGAATCCTTCCTCCCCCCACACTGTTTTAGCTCAGTTTCCATAGCAATGCCTTTTGGAACACTCTCTTGTAGCAGTAGGTCAAGAGTTCACAACACTTTCTCTGAACAGCATACTAGCTTCAAAGGAAACTGTAGCAGGTGTGGTTGACTGATTGAATATATGAGCATTTCCAAAATAGTATAACATTTTTTAAATTATTCCAGATCCAATCACAGATCTATTTACTTTCTGAAGAAAAACACTACCTAATTTTAGCTACCTGCATATTTACACCATCCAATTAAATTAGATGCCGCCATCCATTTTAACTACCTTTCATTTTGAAAATTGTCTCATTCAGCTCCAGCCTTCTCCTGTATGCCGCTCCTCCTTGCCTTCAAAATGGTTAGGGTGTGGATTGTGGGTCACAGCTTTGTGTTTTGGGGCAGAGACTGTACTAGAAAGAGTGGCATTGAAAGGGACTTGGGTTTGTCTAATGTGGACATGACTTGGGTTGGCCAGAAAGGGTTAAAGTGGCACCAATTGCTGCCTTTGGTTGAAAGCATTGCAGATTGCCAACATCCAGACCTCATGATTTAGCACTGTGGTGGCAATGACCTAGGCACACTTACTGGGGTAGGACTGGAAATCCTAATGAAGGATACCTTTGGTCAATTATTTAACACTTTTCCCTCACACTGTCTTGGTGTTCTCCAACGTTTGCCAAAGGCAGAAATGGAAGTGGCCAAACAACTTCTGTCCACAGATAGACAAATCCAGGAAACATGTCAATAAAACTGTTTCTACATTTTCAGAGACCATCACATGTGTTCTATATACCACAACAATGTACGCTTTGACATGGACATTATCTATAGAAGTGATTTCATTTCAAGGATACAAGATCTCCAGGAAGGACCGCCCCACCCGCCCAGGAGGAGGAATCGCCATTGTCCACAAATCCAGCCTCCGCCTGAGCACACTCCCTGATGAGCCTACAGAACTGATGGAACACCTTCACTTCAAGATACTGGCCAGCCCCACCTCCACCCTCCGAGGAACCCTCATCTACCGACCCCCTGGACCCCGCGGACCCTTCGCCAACTCCATCACGGACATTATCTCCCCGCAGGCCATCGCATCCACCAACTACACCCTGCTGGGAGATCTCAACTTCCACCTCGACAACCAACTGGACCCCAACACCACATCCCTCCTGGACAACCTCCAAAACATTGGACTGCGCCAGATCGTGACCGAGCCCACGCACTCAGCAGGACACACCCTCGACCCCCTCTTCACTACAGGAAACTCCATCACCTTCAGCCACACCACCGAACTCCCATGGACCGACCATCGTTGCGTCCACTTCACCTTCAGAACACCCACCATCCACAGACACCAGCACCTGCTTCCACGAAGAAACTGGACCAAAATCACCGACGACCAGCTCACCTCCTCACTCAACAACTCCACCCCAACCATCGCGGAAAACGACGATCCCAACACCGCAGCCCGAACCCTGCATAGATGGATCTCGGACAGCACCAACACCATAGCCCCCCTCAAGAAAAACAACAATACCCGCGCCAAGAAAGCCAGATGGTTTACCACCGAACTTCGAGAGTCCAGAAGAACATGCCGCCACCTCGAAAAGGCCTGGAGGAACACCAAATCCACAGAAGCCCACGACAACTTCAGGGCCGCCACCAACGCCCACCATCAACTCATCAGAGAAACGAGGAAAAAAGCGATTGAAGACAGAATCTCCACCCACGCGCACAACAGCAAGGAACTCTTCAGCATCATCAAGGAGTTCGCCCAACCCACTAGCGAGTCTACCGACATCCCTCCCTCACAAGACCTCTGCGACAAACTCAGCACCTTTTTCCACCACAAAATCAAGAGCATCTACGACAACTTCGACGAAGACAACCAACACACTGAACCCTCACCAACCACCCCCGACACCCGGAAACCAGTGATTGACGACTGGACAGCCCTCACCACCGAAGACACACTGAAGACAATGAAGTCAATCCACTCAGGGGCCCCCACGGACCCCTGCCCCCACCACATCTTCAACAGAGCCGCCGACACCATCGCACCCATGCTCCGCCACACCATCAACCGCTCCCTGGTGACCGCCTCGTTCCCCGACGACTGGAAACACACCGAGGTCAACCCCCTCCTAAAGAAACCTTCAGCGGACCCCACCGACCTCAAAAACTACAGACCCATCTCCCTGCTCCCGTTCCCAGCGAAAGTCATCGAGAAAGCCATCAACAGCCAACTCGCCACATTCATTGAAGAACACAACATCCTCGACTCCTCCCAATCCGGCTTCAGAAAAAACCACAGTACGGAAACCGCCCTCCTCGCCGCAACAGACGACATCCGCACCCTACTGGACAAAGGAGAAACAGTAGCCCTCATCCTCCTCGACCTATCAGCGGCGTTCGACACAGTCTCCCACCGCACCCTAATACGCAGACTCCACGACGCAGGAATCCAGGACAAGGCCCTCGACTGGTTCCGCTCCTTCCTCTCCGGCAGGACGCAGCGGGTCAGACTCCCCCCTTTCCTCTCGGACCTCACACCTACCACCTGCGGAGTCCCCCAGGGCTCCTCCCTCAGCCCGACGATCTTCAACGTCTACATGGCTCCACTCGCCCCCATCGTCAGAACCTACGGACTCCACATCGTGTCATACGCAGACGACACCCAGCTCATCCTCTCCCTATCCAACGAGCCCAACACCGCCAGATGCAACTTTCGAGAAGGCATGGAAGCCGTCGCCAAATGGATGAAAAACAGCTGCCTACAACTACAAACCAACAAAACAGAAGTACTCATCATGGGCCCAAACCCCGATGCCTGGAGCGACACCTGGTGGCCCCCGCCCTCGGAAACCCGCCAACCCCCACGGACCACGCACGCAACCTGGGAATCATCCTGGACTCCGAGCTCAAAATGGACCACCAGATCAACTCTGTCTCGTCTTCCTGCTTCCACACCCTCCGCCTCCTTCGTAAGACCTTCAAATGGATCCCCCTCGAACACCGAAAGACCGTCACTCACGCCCTGGTCACCAGCAGACTCGACTACGGCAACGCACTCTATGCCGGAATTAACAAAAACCTCACCCGCAAGCTACAGAACATCCAGAACGCCGCCGCAAGACTGGTCCTCAACCTGCCAAAACACTGCCACATCTCCCAGCACCTGCGCACACTCCACTGGCTCCCTGTTGAGGCGAGAATCACCTTCAAGATGCTCACCCACGCACACAAGGCCCTCCACGGCACCGGACCAGCATACCTGAACAGCCGACTCAAATTCCATGCACCCCAAAGGACCCTACGATCAGCCCAGCTCTCCTACGCCGTCGTCCCCAGCACCAGAAAGACCAGATCGGGAGGCCGCTCCTTCTCCTTCCTCGCGGCCAAAGCATGGAACGCCCTTCCGCTCCACCTCAGACAGACAACATCGCTCCCCATCTTCGCAAGAAACCTCAAAACCTGGCTCGTCGACAGACCCCCTCCTTGATGGATGGAACCTGCACCCCCCCCACCCCAAGCGCCTTGAGACCCTTACGGGTGAGTAGTCGCGCTTTAACAAACCCCTGATAGAGAAAGGCAACAGGGTGTTCCTCAACAACTTGAAAGACTGCATCCTGTTATATGTGTAGTTATCATCTACATGCAATAAGCACAAAGGCTCTTCTCAGAGCCACCCCTTTTCCCAAACACTGGTTCATTTTCTTGTTTAATCCTTTTTTAAATTTCTTATTCATATTTGCAAATCCATTGCAAATCCACAAAACAAAAGCACACATTCAATACATAGCAGTACATTTAGGATTCACAACTTTGTGAGTGACTCAGTGTGTTTGTAAATGGCTGTGTGAGTGGGTGTGTGAGTGTCCAAGTACATCTGTCAGTGGGTGTGTGAGTATCTAAGTGGGTTTATGAATGGGTACATGAGTGTCTCACTGGGTCTGTGAGTGGATGTGACAGTGTTTGAGTGGGTCTCTGAGTGGGTGCATGAGTGTCTGACTGGGTCTGTGACTGGGTGTGAGAGTGTCTGACTGGGTCTACCAGGGGGTGTATAAGTGTCTGAGAGAGTCTGTGAATGGCTGCATCAGTGTCTGAGTGGGTATGTGAGTGAGCACGAGTATCTGAGTGGGTCTGTGAGTAGGTGTATGAACATCTGAGTGGGTCTCTGAGTTGGTGTGAGTATCTCAGTGGGTCTGTGAATGTATGCACGAGTGTTTGAGTAGATTTGTGAGAGGATGTATGCCTGAGTGGGTCTGTAAGTCACTGCAAGAGTGTCTGAGTGGGCATGTGAGTAGCTATATCAGTGTCTGAGTAGGTTTGTGAGTGGGTGTGTGATTATCTCTGTGCATCTGTGAGTGAGTGCATTATTTTCTGAATGGGCCTGTGAGAAGATGCGTGAGTCTCTCAGTGGGTCTAGTGTCTGAGTTGTTCTCTGAGTGTGTGTGAGAGTGTCTGAGGGGGTCTTTGAGTGGGTACATGAGTGTCTGAGTGGGTCTCCCAGCGCGTGTGCGAGTATCTGAGTAGATGTGCCAGTGGGTGTGAGAATGTCTGAGTGGGTAGGTGAGTGGTTGTGTGAGTGTCTGAGTGAGACTGTGAATGGGTGCATGAGTGTCTGAGTGGATCTGTGGGTGGGTGTGAGAGTGTCTGACTGGGTCTCTGAGTGGGTGTATAAGTGTGTGCATACATGTGTGAATGGGTCTGTGAGTGTGTGTAAGAGTATCTCAGTGGGTCTATGAGTGGGAGTGAGAGGGTCTACGTGAGTCTACCAGTGGGTGTGTGAGTATCAGTGGGAGAGTGTGAGTGGGTCCGTGAGTGGGCATAAGAGTCTCTGAGTGGGTCTGTGTGTAGGTGTATGAGTGTGTCTGTGAGTGGGTGTGGGTATCTGAGTGAGTGTCTGAGTGGGTTGGAGAGTGGGTGTGAGTATGTCTGACTGGATCTCTGAGTGGGTATATAAGTGTGTGAGTGGGTCTGTGGGTAGGTGTATGAGATTCTGAGTAGGTCTTTGAGTGGGCATGACAGTGTCCGAGTGGGTCTGTGACTGGGTGTGTGTGTTTGAGTGGGGCTGTGAGTGGGTGTGACAGTGTCTGAGTGGGTATGTGAGCAAGTGTGTCAGAGTCTGAGCGGGTCAATGAGTGGGTGTTTGTCTGAGTGGGTCTGTGAGTGGGTGTATAAGTGTGTGATAGAGTGTCTGTGAATTTTATTTAAAAATATTTCAACAGAATTTTTGAATCCACAGCGGTGGTACACAGGGATGTGCTGAGCTTCGAAGCAGATTCATGAACCCTTACAAAAAATAATTCTGAGGTATTTTCTAACCTCAAAGACCCCCTACATTGCAGCCATGGGGTCAAGGTACCTCTATCCTGACTCCTTCTACTACACTACATTTCATTTTTTGCAACCTGGGACAGTTCCCCGATATCTAAAATGGCAGCTAAATCTTTCTACTCAGGTTGCGGCCAGCCAATCACGGCATTGCTGTTGGTGCGTGGATTCACATAGGGCCACAATGGATTCGTGCCTCTAGATATCTTTATTTCTCTTTCCATTAATATCACAAAAATTGCAGAATGGATTTACACCAAATCACAAAAAGCACTCTTTCTAGGCCAAGATCTAGCTTTCTGCCAAATTTGGTGTAATTCCGTTGAGCGGTTCGGGCTGTAGTCATGTCTAAAATCTCTATGGGAATTGACATTGAAAATGCACTTTTTTTAAATGCTCTTTTCTCGGCCCCCGCTTGATGGATCACCCCGAAACTTTCCATGCACAACTAGAAATAGTGCAGCTCTTTTTTGGAATATATATATATATATATATATATATATATATATATATATATATATATATATATATATATATATATATATATATATACTTATTAGCCCCAACCCCTAAATCCTAACTACCCTAAAATACCCTTACCACCCAAATATCCTTACCCACCCTAAAAATACACTTGCCACCCAAATATGCTTACCTATTCTAAACCCTAAAAATTCCCTTGCAACCCAAATACCTCTGCCCCTCCCAAATCCTAAAAGTTCCTTTGATATATATATATTTATATATCTTTATATATCTATATCTATCTATCTATCTGTATATATATATATATAGATATAAGGTTACAGGGATGTTTTAGTTAGGAAATAACATTTAAAAACCTTAGAAATTCACTGAAAGAACCAAAGGTTACAGGGAATTTATAGTTGGGAAACAGAATTAATACCCCTACACATCCTATATCCTAAAAACAAATACCCTCACCAATCAAATACCTCTACCCATCATAAACATTAAGAATACCCTTGCCACACAAATACACCTACCCATCCTAAAAATACTCTTGCTATCCAAATATCCTAACCCGCCCTAAACCCTAAAAATACCCTTGCCACCCAAATACCCTTACCCACTCTAAACCCTAAAAATACCCTTGCCACCAAAATACCCTTACCTACTCTAAACCCTAAAAATTCCCTTGCCACCCAAATTCCCCTACCCAACCTAAACCCTAAAAACACCCATGCACCCAAATACCCCTCCCCACCTAAACCCTAAAAGCACCCTTGCCACCAAAACACCCCTACCCACCCTAAACCCTAAAAATATCCTTACCACCCAAATGCCCTTACCCACCTTAAATCTAAAAATATCCTTGCCACCCAAATACCCTTACCTATCCTAAACCCTAAAATTCCCTTACTACCCAAATACCTCTACCCATTCTAAACCCTAAAAATTCCCTTGATATATACATAGATATATATATGTAGATACAGATATAAGATTACAGGGATGTTATAGTTAGGAAATAAAATTTTTAAAAACTTTAGAAATCTACTGAAAAAAAACAAAGGTTACAAGGAATTTATAGTTAGGAAACAGAATTAAAAAAAGCCTTAGAAATTCACTGAAAAAACCATATGTTACAGGACATTATAGTTCGGCTCAGATTTCACTCGTCCAAAACCATAGAAATTCAGCAGTTATAGTTACCTGAGTTAATGATAAATTATGCCCCAGCAATGCAATGCTTATGACCGCACAATTTACATAAATCATGACATGGTCAGTGACATCACTGATGACACCACTGATGACATCTCAAATGACATCACTGATTATATCATCCCGTGACTGTGTTTCGTAAACGTTTCTTGGACTTCAAGATATATACTAAACTATAGCATAAGTTAAATTACTCTTCTTTCTGTACTAGTAATTAGTCATACTATTTCTAACATATCTTATTCGTGTGACTGTATCAATGTGTGAGTGGATGTCTGAGTGGCTGCATGGGTGTGCTAGTGGCAGTATGGATGTGTTAGTGGGTATATGAGTAGCTGTATGGGTGAGTGATTGGCTGTGTGAGTGACTGTGTTGGAGAATGTGTGGGACTGTGATTGGATGTGTGGGTCTGTGAGTGGATGTATGGGTTAGTTAGTGGCTGTGTGAGTGGCTCCATAGGTGTGTGAGTGACTGTATGGGTGACTGAGTGGCTGTGTGAGTGGCTGTATGGGTGAGGGAGTAGCTGTTTGATGTGAGTATAGGTAAGGAAGTAGGTGTGAGTGGTTATATTGGAGAGTGACTGTGTGAGTGGCTGTAAGGGTCAATGAGTGGGTGTGTGAATGGTTGTATGGATGTGTGAATGGATATATAAGTGGTTCTGTGTTTGTGTGAGTGGTTATATGGTGAGTGAGTAGCTGTGTCAGTAGCTGTATGGTAAGTGAGTGGCTGTGTGAGTAGCTTTATTGGTGAGTGAGTGGCAGGGTGAGTGGCAGTATGGGGGGAGTGTGTGTGAGTACTTGTATGGGTGAGTGAATGTGTGAGTTTCTGAATGGGTATGTGTCTGTATTTCTGTATGACTGGATGTGTGAGTTGCTGTATTGGTGAGTGAGCAGGTGCATGAGTGGCTGTATGGGTGATTTAGTAGGTGTGTGAGTGGCTGTGTGAGTGAGTGGATGTATGAGTGGCTCTATGGATAAGTGATTGGTTGTGTGAGTACTGGTATGGGTCTGTGAATGGGCATGTGAGGGGTTGGGTGGGAGTGGGTGTATGAGGTTCTATGGGGGTGTGAATGGGTGCCTGAGTGGTTCTGTGGATGATGCCATCAGTGAGGTCATTTGAGATGTCATGAGTGATGTCACTGACCATGTCATGAGTGATGCAATATGTGAGGTCTTAAGCAGTGCAGCGCGGGGGAGTAAGTTATAGTTAGCTCAGGTAACTATAACTGCTGAATTTATAAGAGTCAAATCTGAGCCTAACTATAATGTCCTGGTAACCTTTTCAGTGAATTTCTAAGGTTTTAAAAAAAATTCTATTTCCTAACTATAACTTCCCTGTAACCTTTGGTTTTTTTAAGTGAATTTCTAAGGCTTTTTTTAATTTTATTTCCTAAATGTAACCTGTAAACTTTTAGAGTGAGTGTGTGACTGAGTGCATGAATGTTAAGTGGGTGTGTAAGTGCATGAGTATCTCAATGTGTGTTAGTGGTTGTATGAGTGTCTGAGTGGGCCTGGGATTGGCTGCATAAGTGTCTCATTGGGTGTGTGAGTGGGTGCGTGAGTGTCTCAGTGGGTGCCTGAGTATCTGAGTGGGACTGTGAGTAGGTTTGCGAGTGCCTCAATGAGTGTGTCAGTCTGTGAGTGACTGTCTGAGTGGGTCTGTGAGTCGGTGCATCAGTCTCTGAGTGGGTGTGTGAGTCTCTGAGTGGGTCTGTGAGTCAGGCATGGGTGTCTGATTGGTTCTGTGAGTGGGTGTGAGAGTGTCTGGGTAGGGTCTGCTAATTTTCCGCTTGTTGTCTGCCTTTTCTGCTCACTCTTTATGCTTGTTTCTGACCTTTATTTTGCCTCTTTTTGCACATTGCTAGCCTTTATTTTGCCTCTTCTGCTCTTTTCTGACCTTTATTTTGCCTCTTTTTGCTAGTCTCTGACCTTTATTTTGTCTTTGTCATCGTTTCTGACTTTTATTTTGCTTCTTTCTACTTGTTTCTGACCTCTATTTTACCTCTTTCTGCTCATTGCTAGCCTTTATTTTGCCTCTTTCTGCTAGTTTCTGATCTCTATTTTGCCTCTTTCTGCTCATTGCTGGGTTTTATTTTGCCTCTTTCTGCTCGTTTCCGACCTCTATTTTGCCTCTCAATGCTCGTTGCTTGCCCTTATTTTGCCTCTTTTGCTCTTATCTGACCTTTATTTTGCCTCTTTTTGCTAGCTTCTGACCTCTATTTTGTCTTTCTCCTTGTTTCTGACCTTTATTTTGCTTCTTTCTGCTCGTTTCTGACTTCTATTTTACTTCTTTCTGCTTGTATCTGACCTCTATTTTGTCTCATTCTGCTAGTTTCTGATCTCTGTTTTGCCTCTTTCTGCTCGTTGCTCACCACTATTGTGCCTCTTTCTGCTTGTTTCTGACCTCTATTGCACCTCTTTCTGCTTGTTTCTGATGTCTATTTTACCTCTTTCTGCTCAATGCTAGCCTATATTTTGCCTCTTTCTGCTAGTTCTGATCTCAATCAATCAATCAATCAAAAACAGCTTTATTCGGAGTAATATTTACATCCATAAAAGCATACAGTAGGACAATAAATTCAGCATTCATAGAAGGAAATAATGAAGTTCTCAAGAAGAAATACAAGAAAAATAAGTTAAAACTATTGTACATGTAAAATATTGATTTGAAAAATGTGCAAAACTACAAGGATCTCCATAAAATAGTTGTTCAAGCGTTTTATAAAAAAGGCACAATATCCTAAGGCTTTGTTAAAAATATCTAGGGTTGGGCACCATAAACAATCGATTATTTAAGGTTAAATATAAAATCGTTAAAAACCAAGTCAGGTCAGAAAACACAAATGATAAAAACAAGTATACAAAACTTATCACAATTATGTTACATAATTCAATGACATAAAAGGGACAAATCTTATTTTCCTAAATGTGTTACGTGCAAAATAATCCATTATATATATGAGTGCCAATACCTGACAGCAGCCTCTAAAAGAAAAAGTTGATCAGATAGGCCAGAGTCATAAAACATACCAATGATTAAAACGGATATACGGAACTTATCACTATTACTAAACAAATTTAAAAATCACATTGTGTTCCGATACCTAACAACAGCCTTTAAAAACGAGGAGATGATCATAATAATCTGTTCATTTTCCAACAGTTGTAGCCTAAGTAGAGCTGTTCTACATTGTTTTAAGCCCCAGCTTCTTAGGGTGGGCATTAAGAACTTTTTCCTTGGTACAACATAATATTTGCAGAACAGAGTACAATGCAAGGTTGTTTGTATTGAAATATCATCGCATGGGCATATAGGCGACCTTTCTGACCAATCATTTTTTTCAGGAAATGTGATCAACCTAAAGAATGACCCGCAGCGAAAGCGAGCCAAAAGCATGCGACAAAAGCTACTCTGAACCAATATCAAATAAGGTTGTAAGCCTATACATGTGGTCATCAAGTGATTGTCCATGACTGTTTTTTTCCCCCTCTCCGCTAGCCAACGCTTATTCTCAAGATGGTTCAGGCAGTTGTCTCTTAGCGTTTTTCTAGATACCATTTCCAGGGTACTCGGGGAGTCAAAATATTCTGGGTGGCCAATTTCATATGTGAATCTTTTTATATAGTTGATCCATGTCATATTAGCCACTCTATCTGATTTAAGGCAATCAGAAATTACATCTCTGTTAAAACCGGTCTCCACCGATGCCCAAACCTTATGCCATAATAATAGGGGGCTAATTTTGATGGTATCAGAAATATAAGGAAGGCCAAGTTCCCTGTGACAGCTAAAAGTAGCGGTCGAACTAGGAACAGCCAACAAGTAACGAATAAAAGTATTTTCGCAGCATTGGATTTGTTCTGCTTCTTCAATGCCCCAGATGCCGGCTCCATATGTCCCTGTTGGGATACATTTGGATTTATAAATGGCCAGCAGCTCTGGGACTGGCCTGCCACCTAGTTTCTTAGAAAAGTTGATAACCGCTCCTATAGCTCTTAAGAAATTCAATTTTCTAGCCTTCATGGCCGCTTTCCAAGTCCCCTTCCTATCAAAGGTTATACCTAAGTATGAAAAGGTATCTGTACTTTCGATTTTTTTACTATCGATAAAAATGTCACATATCTTTTTCCTGTTTGTACCACAACTCATGCTATATGTTTTAGTGATATTTACCCTTAAACCCCTATCATTCATATAGGCAACAAAGTTACTAACAGACCTTTGTAGTCCTAATTGCGTCAGCGCCATTATCACTGCGTCGTCCGCATATAAAAGGATGGGGACGGGAGTGTCCTTTATGGTTGGGTAATCACATTGATATGTGCTCAAGTGTTGTCCCAGACTGTTAATATAAAGTGAGAAAAGCAGAGGGGCAAGTATGCACCCCTGCCTGACTCCTTTTTTTATAGGGAACTTAGGTGAGCACTCCCCTGTCTCCCAAAACGGACCATCGCCCCTGCTCCCCTATATAATTCCTTAATGAACGTTAGCAGTGGTGGATCGACCTTTAATTCTTCAAGAATGGTCCATAATTTTTCATGTTTAACACAGTCAAATGCGGAGCTTAGGTCCACAAAGGTAAGAAAAAGTTTACCCTTCTTTGCTCTTGTATATTTATCTATGATTAATGATAGGTTGAGTCCCTGCTCCGTTGTACCTAGGCCTGGGCGGAATCCGTATTGAAGATTTGATAGGACTCCCATGTCTTCAATCCATGTCTGGAGTTTATTTAAAATGACCCTCCCTGCGACTTTCATGAGAGCATCTAGTAAGGAGATGGGGCGATAACAGCTTGGTTCATTTCTATCCCCTTTTTTAAATATGGGGATCACAATGGCATCCATCCACGTGGGAATGAACCTATAATGATTACAGCTGTTTAGGACATTTGTTAATATTGGGGCCCACAGCCCCACGTTCGATTTGTAAACATCCACCGGGATACCATCTGGGCCCGGTGCTTTCCCTGAGGTACTTTCCTTTAACGCTCTAATAACCTCCTCAAGAGAAATGTCAATGTCTAGGGGAAAGGGTCCATATTTAATGTTATCTTCGGTGCCCAATACTGCGCTTACTGTAATGGTTTCACTAACGGTCTCTTCATTATATAGTCCCATAAAGAATTCTGCCCACTTTTCTCCTGTGATGGCCGTGTCTATAATATCGGTCTCTCTATTAATAAAAAAGGGAGCATTGACCGCTTTCCAGAATCCAATATTATCTTTCCTTAAGCAGGCCTGATGTAAGGACTCCCAAGCTTCCCTTTTTAATTGTACTTTCCGTTTCTTTAGGGCTGATCGATATGATATTCTGGCCTGCCTTATTTTTTCCTTGCATCTAGGCACACTATGCAAGGTATTTTTCAAGAGAGTGTGCGTCTTTGTACATTCTTTATCAAACCAGCCCAAAGGACTGCGCGATACGTCTCGCTTTTCCCTAGTTAATAGTTTCCGAGCCTCATTAGTAATCTTAAGGAAAGCATAAAATATTTCTTCATCATCCCTGCCCTGTGAGAGGCATACATCTATTTCCTCTCTCGATTTCTTGAGTAGTCGTTGGAGGAATGCCCCGGGATCCACTTTTGCCCAATTTAAGGTGTACCCGTTAGTACTTGCAAGATGAATGTCAAAATTATATCGTGTATTCCTATTAATTCCTCTCGCCAAGCCTCTCAATAGGAGATTTAAACAAATTGGGTAGTGGTCACTCATTGCAATGTCAAGGGTATTACAGGTGAGTACATTACAAGAATACCTCTTAGACAATAGAACAAAATCAATAATTGAGTTACAACCCCTACCATTAAAGGTCGTTTGAAAAGGTATCGGAGGTGAGCACAACTCATTTGCATATCCTAAATCAAATTGGAAAATCATTTCATTTAACAGGTCCCCAATATTTGAATGGGCAAAATGTGGGGGTGTATCTTCTCTGTCCTTACCCAAGCCACAAATGCCCTGTTCACTATGTTTGCACAAATAACAGTTAAAATCACCAGCCCATATAATAAACATATCCCCGGACATTTTGCCTTCAATATGTTTTAAAAGTCGACAAAGGTCGGTAAAAACATTCGTTATCAAAGTTTTAGGAATATTATTATAAAAATTTATTAGTACAACGTCCTTTTCCCCACCCATGTTCATTGTCAATATCTGATAAAACTCACTGGCATTTACACTTTTTACGTTGTTAACCCCTGCCACATTAGAAACATAGGTGCATAGGCCCCCTTTATTTCGCCCCTGTTTAGTTGTAGTTGCTGGGATGTTGAAAGTTTGAAAACCTTGTAAATGTATATCCCTAACTGCCCACGTTTCTTGGAGGCAAATTATGGCATGTTCCTCTATGAGCGTTAGCCACTGATGGTCTCTGACTTTAGCTGCCAGCCCTGCGATATTCCAGGTTAATATTTTACACATCCCACTATTATTTGACTTAGTCAGTTCTCCTTCGGCAATCCTTTGCAGCCCATGTGTGGTGTGTTCATTAAAACCTTTATCAGTACTACTTTGAATATTAGGTGGGTCTACACATATGTCCCCCCCCATGATTTTGTCTTTGTTGGGTATTTTGCCTTCTGCTTTCTCATCCTGAGTGCGAGTATCATGTTCCCTAGAATACATGGGGTCGCCCTTTGAACCTCACACCCTTGGTTTGGAGCTAGTCAATCCAGCTCTTCCAACGAGGTTAGGGGTTCAAAGCGATTACAGAGTGCAATATTTCCTCGAGGTAAGGGTTCTATGTGGGAATCCCCTACAGGTTTTTTGCATCGGGCCTGCAGGCGAGTGAATGAGGTGGATAAAAAGCTCCTAGCGGTAGTACATTAATTCCATAATTGTTGTAGAAAGAATTCCCTGTCTTAGTTAAAATGGCATGTACTAACATGGGGTCACTAAACGTCAGAACTATGCAGTCTCCCTGAAATTCTTTTTGTTCTTTGCCCAGCCAAGCAACTCGTCTTGCCATTTTAAATTTTTTAAATAGCGTATCACAAGAGCCAAAATGTCTTCCCAACCAATGGAGTGATTTATTGCGAAGTTCACTCCATGATTCATGTCCCGGGGTCAACAAAGTAGGGACATTAGCGAGAATTACAACATACGGCGTTGCAGCCGGGGGCAAATCAAGGCGATTACACAATACGTGGTCCGAGTTAAGCCTTGGTCCCATGGACGTTATCCCCATACTGTTTTTAGATCTGGTGTTTTCTACGGACAATCTATTAGGCCCAATATCATTATATATATCCGTGGTGCCTATAACGGGTCCAGAAGGTGAGGGTCTGATGTTAATCTCCCTCTCAGCTATGGTTGGGATGACTATTTGATTCGTGCTAATGGGCCCATTTGGACGTGATTCTGTCTGTGTAGTCGGGGAGATACCCACTCTTTTATTAATGTTACTTTTTCCCATTAGGTGTCCCTCTAAGTTTGCTACTCTCTCGGTCAATTTTTCTAGGGCTCCCACCATGTAGCTATGCAATGCATCTATACTTTTAGATATATTTTCCAGTACCAGTGTTTGTCCCTCCATTTGGGCTGTCAAAGTAATTTTCCCAGTAATAGCTGAGTTTTTACGGACAGGCTGTTTTGAAGGTAGCAATTTACCAGGGGTTTTCCTTTTCTTGCCTTGCGTATGTTTGGCCCGCTTCGCCGGGTTTTGGACTCCCGTTTTATGTGCTTGGGGGCTTTCTCCCTTGCTCGGGTTTTTCATACGCTTAAGGGGGGGTCGTAAGTCCTCCGCTAAGTCGCTCACATCTCCCCCATCTATGAGGGCTGTAGTTTCTAATGTGCTATCGTTTTGAATACCCTGAGCTATGTGGATCTCTCTTAGGGTTGTTGTGGCATTAAGACTGTAACCTCCCGCCTCCCCTCCCGAGCACCGCCTTCCCTTAGATAGGGTTTCCTCTACTGTGTTAATTTGGTCTTCGATAGCCCCCATAGCCCCGGTGAGGTAAGACAGCAGTGATGTTTGACCTGGTACATTTACTATGTTGCCTACATGGCTCAACTTCCTTTTGGACATTATCAAGGCTCTCTAATTGCAAACATACAATTCAGGGTGCTTACTTAAACAGGTAATCCTTAGTCCTTAGTCCAAATGCGAATCAGCTATAAGGCTATGAGGCTTTAGAGGGCTGGCCCAGCCCGGCCTCATTCGGCCCCTGACGGGCACAGACGGGTCCGCCCTTGGTCCGGGCTTCGTCCGGGCGCACCCCGCGCGCGTCCCGCGCTGCGTTGTTCGCGCTGGGGATATGTAGGCGCCTCCTGGCGCTGGGACGGTGACGGGCACAGCAAGGGAGTCTGGGGAGTGTAGTCCGACACTCTCCCTGACCCACGAGGATCTCCCGGTTTTCAGTGGGCTTGGCCCCCTCCTCAGCCCTGGCGTCGCAGTGGATGAACTTCCGCGCTGCGGTGTTCGCGCTGGGGATATGTAGGCGCCTCCTGGCGCTGGGACGGTGACGGGCACAGCAAGGGAGTCTGGGAGTGTAGTCCGACACTCTCCCTGACCCACGAGGATCTCCCGGTTTTCAGTGGGCTTGGCCCCCTCCTCAGCCCTGGCGTCGCAGTGGATGAACTTCCCGCGCTGCGGTGTTCGCGCTGGGGATATGTAGGCGCCTCCTGGCGCTGGGACGGTGACGGGCACAGCAAGGGAGTCTGGGGAGTGTAGTCCGACACTCTCCCTGACCCACGAGGATCTCCCGGTTTTCAGTGGGCTTGGCCCCCTCCTCAGCCCTGGCGTCGCAGTGGATGAACTTCCCGCGCTGCGGTGTTCGCGCTGGGGATATGTAGGCGCCTCCTGGCGCTGGGACGGTGACGGGCACAGCAAGGGAGTCTGGGGAGTGTAGTCCGACACTCTCCCTGACCCACGAGGATCTCCCGGTTTTCAGTGGGCTTGGCCCCCTCCTCAGCCCTGGCGTCGCAGTGGATGAACTTCCCGCGCTGCGGTGTTCGCGCTGGGGATATGTAGGCGCCTCCTGGCGCTGGGACGGTGACGGGCACAGCAAGGGAGTCTGGGGAGTGTAGTCCGACACTCTCCCTGACCCACGAGGATCTCCCGGTTTTCAGTGGGCTTGGCCCCTCCTCAGCCCTGGCGTCGCAGTGGATGAACTTCCGCGCTGCGGTGTTCGCGCTGGGGATATGTAGGCGCCTCCTGGCGCTGGGACGGTGACGGGCACAGCAAGGGAGTCTGGGGAGTGTAGTCCGACACTCTCCCTGACCCACGAGGATCTCCCGGTTTTCAGTGGGCTTGGCCCCCTCCTCAGCCCTGGCGTCGCAGTGGATGAACTTCCCGCGCTGCGGTGTTCGCGCTGGGGATATGTAGGCGCCTCCTGGCGCTGGGACGGTGACGGGCACAGCAAGGGAGTCTGGGGAGTGTAGTCCGACACTCTCCCTGACCCACGAGGATCTCCCGGTTTTCAGTGGGCTTGGCCCCCTCCTCAGCCCTGGCGTCGCAGTGGATGAACTTCCCGCGCTGCGGTGTTCGCGCTGGGGATATGTAGGCGCCTCATGGCGCTGGGACGGTGACGGGCACAGCAAGGGAGTCTGGGGAGTGTAGTCCGACACTCTCCCTGACCCACGAGGATCTCCCGGTTTTCAGTGGGCTTGGCCCCTCCTCAGCCCTGGCGTCGCAGTGGATGAACTTCCGCGCTGCGGTGTTCGCGCTGGGGATATGTAGGCGCCTCCTGGCGCTGGGACGGTGACGGGCACAGCAAGGGAGTCTGGGGAGTGTAGTCCGACACTCTCCCTGACCCACGAGGATCTCCCGGTTTTCAGTGGGCTTGGCCCCCTCCTCAGCCCTGGCGTCGCAGTGGATGAACTTCCAGTTCTGATCTCAATTTTGCCTCTTTATGCTCATTGCTGTGCTTTATTTTTCCTCTTTCTGCTTGTTTCTGATCTCTATTTTGCCTCTTTATACTCATTGCTGGCCTTTATTTTTCCTCTTATTGCTAGTTTCTGACCTTTAGTTTGCTTCTTTCTGCTCGTTTGTGACCTCTATTTTGCTTCTTTCTGCTCGTTTGTGACCTTTATCTTGCCTCATTCTGCTAGTTTCTGATCCCTGTTTTGCCTCTTTCTTCTCGTTGCTGGCCTTTATTTTGCTTCTTCTGCTCATTTTTGATCTCTATTTTGCCTCTTTCTGCTCATTGCTGGCCTTTATTTTGCCTCTACTGCTCTTTTCTGACCTTTATTTTGCCATTTTGTGCTAGATTCTGACCTTTATTTTGCCTTTCTTCTCGTTTCTTACCTTTATTTTGCTTCTTTCTGCTTGTTTCTGACCTCCATTTTACTTCTTTCTGCTAGTTTCTGACCTCTATCTTGCCTCATTCTGCTCGTTTCGGATCCCTGTTTTGCCTCTTTCTGCTCATTGCTGGCCTTTATTTTGCCTGTGTCTGCTCGTTGCTGACCACTATTTTGCCTCTTTCTGCTCGTTTCAGACCTTTAGTTTGCCTCTTTCTGCTCGTTTCTGACCTCTATTTTGCCTCTTTCTGCTTGTTTTTGATCTCTATTATGCCTCTTTCTGCTTATTACTGGCCTTTATTTTGCCTTATTCTGCTCATTTCTGTTCTCTATTTTACCTCTTTCTGCATGTTGCTGGCCTTTATTTTGCCTCTTTCAGCTCGTTTCTGAACTTTATTTTGCCTCTTCCTGCTCGTTGCTGGCCTTTATTTTGCCTCTTTCTGCTCGTTGCTGACCACTATTTTGCCTCTTTCTGCTCGTTGCTGGCCTTTATTTTGCCTCTTCTGCTCTTTTCCGACCTTTAATTTGCCTCTTTTTGCTAGTTTCTGACCATTATTTTGTCTTTCTTCTCATTTCTGACCTTTATTTTGATTCTTTCTGCTAATTGCTGGTCTTTATTTTGCCTCAATCTGCTCGTTGTTGACCCCTATTTTGCTGCTTTCAGCACGTTTCTGACCTTTATTTTGCCTCTTTCTGCTCGTTGCTGATCTCTATTTTTACTCTTTCTGCTTGTTGCTGATCTCTATTTTTACTCTTTCTGCTCATTTCTGACCTTTCTTTTGCCTCTTTCTGCTCGTTGCTGGCCTTTATTTTGTCTCTTTCTGTTCATTTTTGACCTTTATTTTGCCTCTTTCTGCTAGTTGCTGGTCTCTACTTTGGCTCTTTATGCTCGTTTCTGACCTTTCTTTTGCCTTTTTCTGCTCATCTCCATTTTGACCACAAAAACTGTATTAAAATGAATATCTTATGTTGACATTGATGCAGTCAATGCATATTACAAAACAAGAATAAGTTTGAAAGCATGATATGTAATATGCTCTTTGAGAACAGATGTTTTTAATATAAAATGAATTTACGCTGAAGGAGTGATGGTATGAGTACAGACAAGGAGTGGAGAAAATTATGCATTTTTTATAGACGTTTGAAATTATGATTTGAACTGGATAAATATGTTTTGTATAAAACTAATAAGTGGATTGAGAAAGTATGTGTGTATCTGTGGTCTAGTATACACAAGACGTAAGGGGCAATGCTCATAAATGGAGGGAGGGGCAGCCCTTATAATCAAAAGTGTATAACTGTATCTTCAAATTCAGTACTAATATATCTGGTAGGTGCATGTACTAGTTGAGTATAGATTAAGAAAAGAGAAATCATTCACTTAAAAATAGAATTTCGTCCAGGCAATACTCAAGACCCTGTTAGGATTTACATATACCTACTTACTATAGATTTAATTGCAAACCATATGGGTGATACTGCCATTGTGCTCTTGTTAACTGTGGACATCCTCTGGACACAAAAGCAGTTTTGAATTGTGTACTGGACAGTTTAACAACACAACCATATTAGGGATACAACACTTGTCTTGTCCTAAGGATGCCAGGGAAGAATAGCAGATTCCAATGATTTGTGTTGTTTTCAAGCAATATTGAAAATCTGAGGATAACACCTTTTTAAAAGCCTTGGAATGCCGTGCTATATCTGTACAAGAAATGTGGCAACCTATTTTATTTAGATGCCAAATACACTGTATTTCATACAAATGATTATATACAGCTATTTTAACTGCGTTAATTTATTTGTAAATTTGAAATGGTTCTATTCACACACACTGATATACATTCATCTAACTCATTGGTGAATGTTTAAAATGTTGGCCTATAATTAATACAACCTTTCCAAGTAACTTGCTAAGATGCACAGCTATGGCAGTGTATATGTCTTGCAATGTTTCCCTTCCCTTGTCAATGTTAGATATTGTGTGAAGCAGACATAATGTACCCATTACAGTTCCAAATGTCCAAGATACACTTTGTAATTGAAAGACTTACCCTCTGGAGTCATTGTGATATGAAGAGGGCAACGTGTGAGTCATCCTGGTACCTCTGGGAGTAGAAGGCGGAGAGGTTTCACATTTTATTGTGGCTTTGTCTTCACGTCCATCCTCTTCTACTATTGCAATCTAGGATGGATAAGGCAGGTGTTTTTTATACAGTGTATTGTAGAATATGGGAAATACAGAAGATTGCAGAAATGAGTATCGACTTTGAGAATATGTTATGTGCCACCAGCAGAATATAGAAACACATCTGGAACAAGCAATGTTACATTTACTCTTAAAAACGAGCGGCAGAAAACAAAATCTCCGGCCTTCGGCTGCTCTTGTATGTTTCCATATTATTCTAAGAAGAACCAAAAACAGAGAATATACCCCCCTTTCTGTCTACTAGCCAACATACCTATAGCATTGGTGGTAAAGACACCATGTTTCGGACTGATTCATGTAGTCTTATTGCATGTTCCTACTCCCTGCACAACTGAGGTATGCATAAAGGCCCTTTGTACCACTAGTACTCTCATTGGCAGAAAATGGAGGCAGGTGTGAACACCCTTCCAAACTCTCTATTCATGGTGCAGTCAAAACCAAAGGGCTTGGGAGAACAACAGATTTTGCACCTGTTTATTGTGAGTCTGGGCACCTTTTTTTAATACATAGAGACCTTAGACTATGCTGCAGTGCCTACTTGTTGGAAATTGGGTCTCTAGTTCTAATAAGGACCAGAGAGGGCAGAGCACCTTAGGCCCACTTCCAAGGGTCCAGGACTGGGGTGGCACCACCTGGCAGGGCAGACTCACAGATGGCAGAGTCTAGGTTCAGAAGCAGGTTAGTTGGAAGTCTTGTGTGTCCCTGAGACTCCAGAAAACAGGACACCAGTCAGCTGGCCCTTGGATTAACTCTGGGTTGTAGAGATAGATGCAAGTCCAATCCTTCCCACTACCAGGCAAGCGGGCAGCAGGCACATGTCAGCACAGCAAAGCAGGAGCCCAGCAACATAGCAGTCCAGCAGAGTGGCAGTCCTTTCAGCAGCACCAAATTCCTTCTTCCTAGCAGAGTATCCACAGGTCCAGAAGTGTACTGAAGTGGTGGTGTCTGAGGTCCAGTATTTATACTTTGCTGAAGGGTGGGAGAAGCTTTTATACAGTGGCTTTCAAGTGCATGGAATCATTTTCTTCCCCTGCCCTGACTCCAAGCTGGCTGGGGTGACAGCACTGGGTCATTAGGCCTATTGTGTGGAGACAGGGCACAGCCTATCCAGGTGCAAGTTGGGCTGTGCTTAGCTCCACCCCCCATCAAGCCAGTTAATGGACCGTTAAGGCAAATCTAGTCACACCTAACTCCCATTGTGTGTGGCTGCATAGAGGGAATGCACAAGGCCCAGCCTTCACTCACCTCAGATGTGTATTCAGAGAGGCAATAGGCACAGAATGTTTAAGTAAGAAAATGCCAACTTTCTAAATGTGCAATTTTCAGACTTGCAACTTAATAGCCAACTTTACCATAAGTTGTGATGTTAAATTGTGGGTCCAGAGACACCAATCTCGCAAAGTCTATCTTTTCCCAATTGTGAATTACACTTATAAAGTGTAATAAGGCAATCCCAATGTTAACCTATGGAAGGGATAAACCTTGCAGTAGTGACAAATTAAGTTGTTCACTACCTGGACATGTAAAACTTAAAAGTACATGTCCAACTTTACACTGCACCCTGCCCTTGGGGCTGCCCAGAGCCACCCTTAGGGGTGGCTTATATGTATTAAAAATGAAAGTTTAGGCCAGTCAAGAGGGTTAACTTGCCAGGTCTACATGGCAGCATACAACTGCACACACAGGCTATGCATTGGCAGGCGTGAGACATTGTTAAAGGACTACTTAAGTGGGTTGCACAATTAGTGTTACAGGCTTTTAATTTACAGGCCCTTGCCACATGTAGTGTACTTTACTAGGGACTTATAAGTAAATTAAATATGCCAATTGTGGTTAGGCCAATGTTACAATTTTTAAGTAGAGAGCAAATGCATTTTAGCACTGGTTAGCAGTGGTAAAGTACCTAGAGTCCTAAGGCCAACAAAAACCAATTCAGTAAAAAGTGGAGGAGGAATGTTTGGGGGTGACCCTGCAGAAATAGCCAGGTCTAACACCTACTGTAGCACAATGCATTGGCACAAAGCTAGTGCTTTGTTTATGTTTATATGTGTATAGATTTGGTTTCTATAAACTGCAAACCTAGCCATAAATATATAGAGCACTGTACTGGGGCAAATGCAGAGATACAGTAGACAAATGACTGGAGACATAGCTGGGTTTTAGGAGACATGAACTGTTACTGAACCCTGATGTGTTCTTTAAAGGGGTTGCATCATCAGCTCTTTTCTAAACTAGAGCAAGGTTGGGCGATCCTGATGGATGCAGGGATGTTATTCCATATACTGTATGTATAGATTGAGAAGAATTGGCGACTAGTTATTTCATTTATGCATTTCTTTGCTTCCAAGCTGATGGTGAGCTGGCTGCGGGTGTGCTGAGAGCCACCGCAGAAGGTGAGCTTATCAGCCGGATACGTGGGGAATCTGGTTGTGAAGGCTTTGAATGTGATGCAGTTGCTTTTGAAGATGGTGTGAACTGGCAAGAAAAGCCACGGTTGCCAGGGGAACAATCATGGGAGCTAAATTTCATGGCTGATTGGCCTTCCCTCTCTGCAAAAGAAAGGGGAGGACCCCAGCATGGACATCAATTCACCAAAATGCCAGGGGTAGCACAAGCGACATCTTACACCCTTTGACCTTCACTCACACATACACACACACACGTGCACATACTCTCTCACATAAACACACTCTCACCCGCAAGCACGCACACAAAATATATTTTAAAGCATTTTTTTATTTACCTTAGCTGCCAGGAAAGGTCATATTCAGCTAATTGCACTCAAGTTTTATTATACTGCAAGTGAATAATTTAATACTATTCACAATTAGTGTAGTAAAAAATTGACAGAAAACAAGCAGAGGGAACCCCAAACAACATCCAGAAGGTTGAGTGCTGTGTTCCAGGCTCTAATTTTGCCACCTCTGACGCCTGGGGTCTCAAAAGAAGTGTCACGGGTTGCATTGGGCAAGCGAGGGGTCGCAACTGCAACCGCTGGCAGCACCTAAATGACATCCATGGACCTCAGACACCCTTGTATGAAATGGCTGTTTCAGTGGAAGTGGCTGAAGTAGCACCATGGGAGAATAAAGACCTTTTCCCACCCTTTCAGGTGAGAGACAGTTCTTGCTCCTTCTGCACTTTATTTTGGATGTGGGATGCTAATAGTGTTATTACTTTCACCTGCAAGCAATAGCGGATGTTAATTACCCTCCTTGCTGTGAGTGCTCACGTTCAGCTAGGCCCCTTAACCTAGGGAGGGTAATTATCAGCCAATTATTATCAGCAGGTGTGGGCAATAAAGTTTAATTGTGTACAACAGAGCTACACTAATATCATTGTATCAACAAGCCAATGCTATACATTGCATTTTTATCTTAACATGAAAAATGACAGTCGTGACTGAAAAATGCATTGCTGGCATACCTTTTCAAAGGATTTTGTTTAGTTGAAACAGATGTGAAACTACTGTAGGGAATCCTCATCTTTCCATGTTCCATACTTCTCTCTCTTCGTTTGACAGCTCAGAAGGCAATGGATTAACATACCGGACTACATGTTAGTTCATTTACCTGGCATATGAATCAATTGTGCCCAAACTGGGCTAGGAAACTTGTCTTTAGAATACTCTCACAGTTGCCATAAAAGTAACCTTATAAGTTACAGTTTAGATCTCTAAGAAGATATTGCAGTCAGTCATGAATCTGATGTGTTCTTTTCTTCAGGACAACTTAAATATAATTATTAAGCATGAGAGTGTTGCTCTTCAACATGACTAAGGCAGTCAGAGTCTACAAGTACTCTGTAGGGGAGTCCTACAACCCCTGAAGGCTGAGAGGAATCCCAGAACACCCTCTAAGAGCCGCCAGTGAGCCCACCAAAGAGCGAATATACACGTCACTCTGCTTTGGAGGAGCACAATAATACAGTGTGGTTGGTTATGTACAGTAGGCAGCATACTGTTACTTAATACGGTAGTCTGGGGTAATGTTCCGTGGGTGCAGGGTCATTCTTTAGGTGCCCTCCATGCATGGAAGGTCGGAACAGGCAGCGATTAAGGAACTGTAATGTCTGCAAAGGAAACCATGAAAATAAGTCAAGTACAAACAACAGGAAGGTACAAGCAGGGAAACAACAGACCATGGGTACTCGCAGACATTTTTTAGGGGCCAAGAAATAAGGTCTGCAGTGTTCCAGAGGGCCGCATTGATGCCAGCAGGGTCAGAGTGGGGAGTTGGGGGGTGTTGTAAGGTAGGTGTAGAGGCAGCACAGTATGCACATGGTATGGGCAATGAGTTATTTTGAGGGTTTTGTTCCATAATGTCCTCTAAATTAAGCACCTAGTCTCTACCAGAGTTGTAGATTTGACAGTACTGTGTTATGCTGTCTCTGAATCTCTATCCCTCTACCACACCTTGGGTAAGTCTTCTCTGCTTGCTATTACCACACCGAGAGAATCAAGTGTACAAAGGAAGTAATTTGATTATTGAATTGGAATGAAATAGAATTGCACAATGTGAAACCAGAAAACCTGGGCTCAAACCCGGCTTCCTCACTTGACCAAATTGTGTGATCCTAGGCAATTGTTTTATTTCACTTTGCCTCCTTTTTTTTCATTATTACATATAAGAGCACCTTTAACTATACGAGTTAAACATGTGCGCTGAACAATACCGTCTTTTGTGTTTGGTTTAATGAACTATAATTTTAACCATCAATAACAACCACTCAGGTCACCAGAGAGTCCCCATGGCAATTGACTTGACTCAAATCACGATTGGCACTGCTGTCTGGGTGGGAGGATCCATGAATGTTTCTAAAGTCTGTTTGAAAACTATCACCCTGGAAAAACATACTTCTCAATCCACTGATATAATCGGATTTACTAAGAAGATAATGCTTCTGCTAATAAAATTTACATTTTTTAATTCTGAAATGACTTTTATCATCTTTTTAGATATTTTTTGCAAGACACCTTTAAAAATGAAGGTGTTCCTAAAGTCAAAAGGTGCAGGACACCACCTTTGCTTCTATTCTTTTTCTTCAGCTAGCTTGTAAATAAACACTTGTGTGTGTATTTAACATGTTTCTGACTGTTAGTGCTCTGTTATCTTAAATAACAGTTCGTCTGCACCTTGAAATAGATCTCTCTGAGGTGAAAACATTTTACAAGAAGGCAAGGAGCAGATTAATCACAGAGAGTTCGGGTAGACACCCAGCAGCTCTTTTAGAAAGAGAGCTAGGTGGATCTCTCTGCCAGAGGCAACAGGCCTTAGAAACACAGGCATCCTTGATAACAATAACCAGTGTGTACGAGGGGATTACAAGTAAAACAAATATACCAATAGGGTAAAAACCAATTTTACCATGTTTTATGGATTGAGAACACACCTTGGTTAGCAGTAGTAAAGTGCACAGAGTCCCAAGGTCAGCAAAAACGAGATCAGCAAAAAAAGGGGTGAAGGCAAAAGGTTTGGGGGAAGACCGCCCTAAGGCTGATAGGTCTAAAATGTATACAATGGTTGTGCCACCCACTTAAGTAACCTTTTTAAACATGTCTTAGGTCTGCCATTGCAGCTTGTGTGTGCAGTTTTAAACTGCCATTTCGACCTGGCAAAATAAACCTTTGCCAAGCTCGAGATTTCCTTTTCATAAGTCACCCCTAGGGTGGGCCCTGGAGAGCCAAGAGGGCAATGTGCAATTTATTTAAAAAGTGGGACATGTAACTTTAAGTTTTACATGTCCTGGTAATGAAAAGCTCAAATTCCTTTTTCACTACTACAAGGCCCGTTGCTCCCATAGGATAACATTGTGATTACCCTATTACATTTTATAAGTGTAATTTTAATTTCCAATTGAACAGAGATTGGACCTCCAAGTTTGTTGTCTATGGATTCACAATTGTTTATCACAACTTATGGTGAAGTCGCACTTTAAAATTTTAATTCTGAAAATGCCACTTTTAGAAAGTGCTCATTTAACTGGGCACATGTAGTGCACTTTACTAGGGACTTATAAGTTAATCAAATATGCCAATATTATAAGTAAATTAAATATGCCAATTGTGGATATGCCCATGTTACCATGTTTTAAGCAGAGAGCGTATGCACTCTAGCACTGGTTAGCATTGGTAAAGTGCCCAGAGTCCTAAGCCAGAAAAAATGAAGTCAACAAAAACAGGAGGACTGAAGGCAAAAGTTCAGGAGAATCCATGCAAAGGATAACAGGTCTAATACATGTCCCCTCAGCTGAAAATTGGGAGAGCGACTCAACCCCTTAGGAGTTCTCTTCTCTAAGGTTGAAGAACCTGGAGACCATCAGCAATGGCTTGGTCTGTTCCAGGATGGTGTTCCAATGTAAAGTCCATTCTCTGTAGGGAGATGGACCACCGCAACAGTTTGGGATTCTCACCCCTCTTCTGCATTAGCCATCTGAGGAGTCTGTGGTCTGTCTGAAACAGGAAGTGAGTACCAAACAGGTATGGTCTCAGCTTCTTCAGTGCCCAGATCATAGCAAAGTCTGCCCTTTCTATTGTGCTCTAGCTCTGTTCCCTGGGAAGAAGTCTCCTACTGATGAAGGCTCATGGCTGATCTAACCTTCTTTGTTTAGCTGTGAGTGTATGGCACCTACACCATGCTCTGAGGTGTCTGTCTGTACAAGGAATTCTTGGGAGAAGTCAGGGGCCATGAGCATGGGTGCTGTGCACATGGCCTCCTTCAGGGTGTCAAAAGCTTTCTGGCAAGCCTCTGTCCTGATCACCTGACATGGCTACTCCCTGGACCTCAGCTCTGTCAAGGAGGCAACAATGGTGCCATAACCCTTGACAAATCTCCTCTAATAGGCCTAAGAAGAAATTCACCTTTGTCTGGGTCTTGGGGAGTTCCCTAGCCAGAATGGTTTCAATTTTCTCCTGGAGGGGCTGCATCCTGCCACCTCCCACTTGGTGACCCAAGTAGATCACTGAACTCTGCCCTATCTATCCTCTGCAGTGCCCAAAGCACTTCTGGAGGTGGCGCAGGTGGTCCTCCCATCTAGAACTAAAGACTGCAATGCCATCTAGGTAGGCAGCACTGACGTTCTCAAACCAATACAGGACCTGGTTGACCAACCTCTGGAAGGTAGCAAAGGCACTCTTCAACCCAAAGAGCATGACCCAGAACTGGAAGTGAACTTCCAGGATCGAGAACACAGACTTCTCTTTAGCCCCTTTGTCAAGGCAATCTGCCAGTACCCAGACGTTAAGTCAAATGTGCTGAGGAACTTGGCAGCTCCAAGCGGATCTATGATCTCATCAGCTCAGCGGATCTATGATCTCATCAGCTCAGGGGATGGGGTGTGCGTCAGTCTTAGTGACTGCATTGAGCCCACGGTAGCCCACACAGAACCTAAGTTCAGGTGTGACACCTGGAGTGGTAGCTTTGGGGACCAAAACCACTGGGCTGGACCAAGGGCTGTTTGAGGGCTCAATAACCCCTAACACCAACATCGTGGAGACTGTCTCCTTAATGCTGGCTCTCACCTTGTCAAATAATCTGTAAATGTCACCAGTATCAATATCATGAGTGCACCATGCAGTAAGTCCTAAGGTAAGTGAGAAAAAAGAGGCAAACTGCCCCAGCAACTGGCGGCAGTCTCTCTGTTGATCTAGTGTCAGGTTAGAGGAGAGGCTGACACCATTTACAGACCCATCCAGCTCCTTGGAAGAAAGGAGGTCGGGAAGAGGTTCACTCTCCTCTTCCACCCCATCATCAGTAACCAGAAGCATGGTAAGCTGAACTCTAAGCAGACCTCTCAAAGTGGGGCTTGAGGCGATTGACATGAAGGACCCTTAAAGGGTTCCTGGGAGTCTTGCGGTTCACCAAGTAGGTGACTTATCTCTTGCGCTCCTTCACCTCATAAGGACCATACCAGCACTCTTGCAGGACCCTTGAGTCCACGGGCTCCATCACCCACACTTTTTGGCCGAGCTGGATCTCCACCACAATGCCATTCTGGTCATACCAGCATTTCATGTCCTCCAGGCTGGCTTCCAGATTCTCTTGGACGAGCTTCCAAAAGCGCGCTGTCTGGTATCGGAGTGCCAGCAGGTAGCTGACCACATCCTGGGGGTTCTCTCGGGAGCTTGCTCCAAGTCGTCCTTCACCAAACTGAAAGGTCCTCTCACAGGTTGCCCATATAGAAGCTCGAAGGGGCTAAATTCAACCCTCTTTTGCGGTACCTCCCTGTAGGCAAACAACAGGCATGGTAGGAGGATGTCCCACTTCTACCTCATGGGATCTGGTAGGCCCATAATCATGCCTTTTAGGTTCCTGTTGAACCTTTCAACAAGCTCATTGGTTTGTGGATGGTAAGAAGTGGAGAACTTGTATGTTATACCACACTCCTTCCACATGGCCTTCATGTACCCTGACATGAAGTTGGTACCCCGGTAAGATATCACATCCTTTGGGAAACCCACATGGGTAAAAATCCCCATCAGTGTCCTGGCCATTCCGGGTACAGTGTCAGTCCTTACAGGAATAGGTTCCAGGTACCGGGTGGCATGTTCCACCAAGACCAGAAAAAATCTGTTGCCCATGGTGGTCTTGGGGTCCGAAGGCCCAATGTTGTTGATGCCTACCCTTTCAAAGGGGTTGGTAATGACAGGCAAAGGTTGCGGGGGCCTTGCACTTCCCCACTGACTTATCTCTCACCTGTCAGGTAGGGCAGGACCTGCAGAACCCATCTGAGGTCTTTCTCATTTGAGCCCATTAAAAGTAGGTGACAAGCCTGTCAAAGGTTTTGTCTTTTCCCTAAATGACCTGCCAGGGGTGCATCACGAGCCAGCCCCATTAGGAAGGCCCTATAGCACTGGGGAGCCACCAACACATGAGTTGCACCAGGCTCAGGAGCCTCAGGTTCACTATATAGGAGACCATTCTCCCAGCATATCAGGTGTTTTCCAAAGATGTCACCAGCTGCTTGGGTCTCAGCCTGCTGCCAGAGACCCACAAAGTCATATTGCCTCTGCACCTTGCAGAACTACTCCCTGGTGGGGCCCCCTTCCTGCTGCCAGTTGGCCAGCTCAGGCAAGTTCCCCAGTTCAGCCACATCCCCCCTGTAGGTTCCTGAGCGTCCCTCTCAGGGTCAGCTTCTTCCCGGACCATGGGAGTTTCAGGAGCAGGTTTCCAGCCCCCCTTGCCCCTCCTCTTCTTGGCAGGCACCCGGGCATTCGTTCAGGCTCAAGGTCCTCTTGACCACCCTCTTGGGCTGCCAGGCAACCTTAGCATCTGCAAATGGATCCTCAGCGCCACCTCCTTCCTGGTGGTATGCTCCAGCTCATTGCTAAGGAGAAAATCCACAGGCATGGATGGACTCAGAGTTACCATCAAAGAACCTGAAACCCCCCACCTCATTCAAAGGGAACTAGAGCCACTGGGTAGTGACTCTCATGGTAGTCAGCTGCAAAAACTTGAACACATCAGGAACTACCTGCTCTGAGGATGCCAGATGACACCTGATAGTTGTCATGCTCACTCCAGTGTCTCTCAGAGCCTCCATCCTCTGCCATTAAAGGTGGCCCTCTGTCTGTACTTTCTAGTATTACTAGGCATGTGGGTTCTCTGCACCATCTCTCGATCACCCGGGGGACACTAGGGTAACCTCTACTCTGTCCCCCACACTATCTGGGGCAATCTTCTCCCCCAGAGCTACAGCAGCTAGCCCCAGTAACTGCCCACTGGTGGGGGGCTGTGCTCGCTTGGGAAACTTGTTATCTCCCTTGAAGTGCCCTTCCTGTTAGCACTGTTAGCACTCAAGGCATTCACCTTCCCTGCAGGGCTACTGTCAGGGAACTATCTCTTTTTCTTTTCAGTAGGGGGGTGGGAGTCCTGACCCAAGGAACTATTTTGGGGCCCTTTAGAGAACCCCTTGCTTTTGTTTTTGTCCCCCGCTTCTTCTGGTGAGGATCCTGCCCACCCTTGTGGTGATCCCCCCAGATACCCTCTTGTGGGACCTCGTGCTGACCCAGAGGTCCTCCTCCTGAGCAAGCATCCTGGGGTCAGAGAGCTTACTGTCAACAAGATATTGGCACAGATCGAGAAAACAAAGACTGAACATGCGCACTTTTGCAATCAAGTTATATAGCCCCTGATAATCCTATACCATACTGCCCTTCACCCAACCATCCATGCCTTGTAAAAAGAAACAACACAATCCACCCAGGTCTGTTAGGTCAGTTTATGACAGTCCCTAAACTTTTGCCTATACTTCTTTTGGGTCAAGCCATATTTTCTGATCAGGGCTTCTTTTACGGGGGATTACCTCATCCTGTCCTCCCTGTTGGCCCAGTAGGGAGTCCCTCCCCTCACTAGGGATGTGCCTCCACAGACTAGCATCCCAATCTCCCTTGGGGATCTTGTGCATCTGCAGGGCACTCTCATAAGCCTCAAACAATCTATCTATGTCATCTCCCATCACAAAGTCAGGCATCAGACCTTTGGTAATGTGGACCTTCTTGGCTGAAGAAACGCTGCCACCATTACTGCTGGACTCAGCCTGCCTGGCCCTAATGTCCAGCTTCTTCAGGCTCAGTTTATGAGCCAATATTGGTTTTCTTTCCTCTATGGCGAATTTCTTCTTCTCCTCCTCCTCCATGACCATCTTTTGTTCCTCCAAAGCTCTCTCTTTCTTCATTTTTAGTTTGGCAAACTCAAATTATAACTTTCAGCTCCTCTGGGGACAGGCCTCTGGATGACACACTGCTCCCTGCCCGGGGGGGGAATCACTAATCCTGACAGGAAGTTGCCCCCCCCCTCCACAGGCAGTCCCAGACTCTCCTGTGAGTCTTGGTCCAATTCTTCTTCATCATCCAGCTCCTCGTCCTCTTCTGGAGTTATATTCAAAGCAGCACAGCTTCTGCCCAGAATGTCAGTGCCTTTTGCAGCTTCACCTTCCTGGTGGTACTCTTTGCATGAAGCCCAAATTCCCATGCAGAAATCCTTGAGCTGGGCCACAGTAAAACCATCCAGGTTGACCAGCTCAAATTCCATTTTTGCAGATGTAGATCCTCCAGTCAGAGACATGATTTTAAGAAACAATTAAAAATACCAATCAGGGAGAATTGAAAAGAGCTCGAATTGGTCTTTGGTATGAATTAGTAATGTACACCAAATTACTGTATGGTACTGCCCAAACACAAATCCTATCCTCACCGCTGATCACCAATGTTAGAAATTCGGTTTCTGGTTGGCAGAGGTATGCACCCTGTCCAGGTAGGAAGCACAATCCAAGTCACCGTAAGACATAAAAAATACACCCTAAATTACCCTGTGCTCACCCTCTGGTACCTTGGCTTAATTTAAGAAGCAATGTATAAAGTATTTGTGCAACACTTCAAACAGTAAAACAGTGAAAACACCAGACAAAAAGATACCACACCTAGTTAGAAAAAGGGAGCCTAATTTAATGAACAAAACATCAGCAAAATGACGAAAATCCAATAAGTATAACCAGAGTTATGAATGTAAAAGAATAAACTGAAATGGAGTGCTTAAAAGCATAAAGCCCCAACCGGAGTTATCTCATCATGCTAGACCAGGGCAAATCCAAAAGTTCAGGCCGACCAATTGTGATGGAGCATAGGTCGGACACAGGAACCAGCCTTGGCCCACTGCAAAGTACCTTAGTTGCGTTGTCGACTGAGCCAAGATGCGGGAAGCAAAGTGGCGATGCGTCATCAGAGCTGGGATGTGAGAATCAAAGAGACACTGCATCTTTGTCAAACAATAGGATGAAGCGATGCATCAGCTCAGAGCCTCGTAAAGTTGAAGATGCATCAGGAATGAAGGCAATGCGCTACAATGTCAGTGATACAATGCACTCGATCCTTGCAGCCGCCATGATGCATTGGCATCAATAGATATGCACCAGTTCCAAGCGGCGCAAAGGCGTCGATGTTTGGATTTCTGCTTGAGCAACATTTTATACCCAGTTCCAAGGGCCCAGGACTGTATTGGCACCACTTGGCAGGGCAAGACTCACTGATGGCAGAGTCCAGGTGCTGTAGCGGGGTAGTTGGAAGTCTTTGATGTCCCTGAGACTTCAAACAGGAGGCAAGTCAGCAAGCCCTTGGAGTTACTTTGGTTCTGGGTTGGAGAGATGCAGGTCCAGTCCTTCTCCCTCCCAGGCAAGACAGCAGCATGCAGCAGGTCCGCAAAGCAGCAGCCCATCATTGTAACAGTCCTTGTAGCAGCACAGCAGTCCTTCCTAGTAGAGTATCCACAGGTCCAGAAGTGTACTGAAGAGTTGGTGTCTGAGATCCAATATTTATACCTGGGCAGATCTCCTGTGCCCACCTTAGTAGTATGGCCAGGGAAATGAGCAAACTCTCTATGGATGCCACTCAAAACCAGTTCTGGGGGCAGACCCTTTCCTACTGGGATTGGAGCCTGGCAGGCTAGAAGGACAATAATTGTAGCAGCAGGGAGCTGTGCGCTTTAAAATGCGCATGTCTGTTTAGCCGGCCATCTTGGGCATGCGCATTTTAAAGTTCTCTAACCTAGCTGTCTTAGACAGCTGGGTTAGAGAAAGCGCAGGCCTCTAGTGCTCTTAGGAGAACTGGGAGAGCCTGCTCAATCCAAACCTGGCGCAGCTTTCATGCTGGGATTGGGTAGTGCCGTTTCCTGCATCGGGAGCTTCCTGGAAGACACCCGAAGGAGGAGGATGTTGCGCTGTGGAGGTAAGTGAATGTTTTTTTAAGCCCCTTTCAACCCACCACCCTCTGTACAAGCCAGCCGCCACAGCCTGTACAGCCAGGTTACTAGTGGTAGGCCTGCAGTCATGCTTTGCAATGCCACTTTACAGGTCGCCCAAAATGTGTTGCAGTCCACTTGTGATATTTAATTAAGGCCCTGGGTAAATTTTGACCCGTACGAAGGACTTATAGGTATGTTAAATATGCCAATCAGGAGTAAAGCCAATTTTGACATGTTTATTTTATTTATGAAGTTTTATATAGCGCGAACATGACCCAGAATGGGTATCAGAGCGCTTCACACTTGGAGGGTAGGAAATAATAAAGGGAAAGACAGGCGTCAATTAAGTCTGCAAACAAGAACAATGACAAAGGGGGTTTCAAAGAACATCACATTGGCTTTTAAAATAGCGAATTGGGAGAGGAGCAAATAATTCATTATAGGAGTATAACAACCAACTCTGGGCTTAAAGGTGTAAGTCCAATACATTAAAACAGACAATCCAAACCCATTTAAGGCAAGAACTTGTTCATAAGGAATATTTTTACTTCCATTTTGAAAGCAACCGTGGAGGAGATTCTGCAGACTTCCGGTGGGAGAGAGTTCTAGATCTTCGGGGCAGAGCCTGAGAAAGCTCTGTGACTCATTCTCTTTTTGCGAAAAATCTGTGGTTTCAAGAGGAAAGAGTTTGCACTTCTTGTTGGTCTACCGCCTCCAGATAATTCTAGCTTTTGCGCCAGGTAACCGGGGGTTTTGAAATGGAGGGGTTTAGGGGTCAGAGTACATATACTGGGATCAGGTTAGCAGAGGACCAGTGCACAGAGTCGAAAAAATACAGCAGCCTACCCTGAGTCACAAAAATGGGGGTGAGCATTAAAAAAGCAAATATATATATATATACATATATATACACACACATATATATATATACACACACATATACATATATACACAAATAAATATATACACACATATATATACACATACATATATATACACATACATATATATATATACATATAGACACACATATATATATATATATATATATATATATAGTTACAAGTATTTTGTAAGAATAAAATTATTGCATTTGCACACGTGAAACCACTGGAAGAATATTTCTAACATCCATAATCCAGTTTTAAGAAAATGTGAGACAAATGCCTACATTACATATGTTAGAGACCATTCATAAGCATACTCCTTCGGTGCCTTTATAAAATTCTTAGTTTATTAAATAGTTAAGCGGGAACTACCAGCAAGTGTAAAGAAACTGTACCACACGTCATTAGGCAAAAAAAGTGACACAAGTCGACTTGTTTTGAGAGCCGGTTATTTCTTTGTGAAGTTATGTGAATTTCAGTGTAGAGGACAGATGAAAATGCTGGAATTATTACTGTAGCTTTCTTTGTTTGAAAAGGTAATGTCCATTAGAAAGTACTATCTCTTGAATTATTTTATTTTTTAAAGCTGCCTTAGATGGTAAACTACATTGAAATCAGAATAAATTAATTAAATATGTAACATTCCAATAGTTGCCCTAAATGAAAAAATTCAATACGAAACAAAATATCATTAATTACATGTAGAAATTGGCAATGAAAATATATAACCCACGTGATAATTTCTTCAAAAAAGAAAATTATTTCAGTCACTTGAAAGAAAGAAAGAAATATAAAGTCACTCTTCCACTCGTCAAGCCAGCAGAAAGGACGGGAAATTCAAATAAAGACCAATTTAAGTAGTTATATATTATTTAAATGTCTAAATAAGTATGCCACATAAGAGCACCGAAAGCAAAATAGAAGACACTCGCACAGGACATACAGGAGCACTGAAAGCAAACTGAATTGGTTAAAAAGCAAATGTGTAGTCCTCAGTTAAAATACATACCAGCATAACATACAGGAGTGCGGTTATAAATGTACTTCATTGTGAACTTCATAATGAACAGATGTAATCTGGTATGCTGTGAAACAGCACTAGTCAAATAAAAAAAAGACCACTCCAAAAATACATTTAGAACAGCATGAGCAGGTGACAGTAACTGATAAACCTGGAATGTGCCCTGCTATCACATCAGGATCTAAACACAGAACGAAAAGGTCAACATGAAAGTAATACAAACAGGCAGCTAGTACCATATTAGACACTGAAAGGAATTATATATTGTGTGAGGGTGTGCTCCCTGAGAAAGAGCAGAATAGCGTCACTCATAGTGAAGTTAGGCAATGGCTGAAGTGGACTGCCCCACTACCCATGCTGTATACTCTAGTGGGCGAAGAAAAATGTGAAGGATACAACAACACACCAAAGAATGAAGAGGGGTGCCTGAAAGCCCTTTTAAGTAAGTAAATTATATGTATAATTTTAATGAAACCAAAATTTAAAAAATTTGCTCCAAATACAGGTAAAGTGGAAGGCTGCTGCTTCTCTAATTAGATCACATTCAGTCCGTTGTATGTTATTAGCCTGTGCACTACATTTTAAACATTTCTTCTAGAAAACATTAATTGAGTACACATTTTGCATCAACTGCCACCATATGTGCTATAAAATGTAAAAGTGTGCATATCGAAATTTAGTAATAAATACCTTTCTCCGATGCTTTCGAAGATCACTTGGCTTCAGAAAGTTAGATTTAAAAAAAGAAAGAAAGAAAAACTGTTATTTATCCTGTAAGATAATGATTAATTTTACAGATTGACTCTTTGGAATAGTTTGCACAATGAGTGGTATGATATTACAAACTTCTAATTGATAAATGCATGCAATCATGAGAAACATTGAGTAGGCCAGGCGATGTCTAAATCCCAGGGAGCAATGTTTTCAACTTAGAAGTGTTACAAAGAACCAAAAATGAAGTAAAGCGGATAATAAGATATGTAAGTTACCAACCATACTTTAACTATGGTCCTGCCTTGCAAAGCGAGGTACAGTCATCTCATAGCTGGGTACAGGCAGATACTGTTTCATACACCAATGGCCTGCATCACAAACATCTAAGGAAGGGAGGAATACTGCAAATTGCAATCAGCACTCAGTTTGAATGTTGGAAACTGACTAGCTAATCAGAATTCACCCCGTAAGGGGTGAATTCTGCTACTACCATTGTAAGCCCACCCAACTCAGAGAACATTCTTTAGTTGCCAAGTCCCAACCGATATTTTTTGCTAATTTGTAGTTCCATGAAACGATAAACAGCTCCCCTCAAGAGATAATAATAATAATAATAATACTGTCATTTCTAGAGCGCGAACAGCTACCTCCTAGGAGGTGTCCCGGCGCTAAAGCAACAGGCGACTCACGGAGGGGCGACAAGATCAACAACGAAATTAAGCCAGATTAAAAAGCCAAGTTTTGATAGCCTTCCTAAATTGGGTTTCAGACGATAGCTGACGCAAAGAGTTAGGGAGAGAATTCCACAGTCTTGATGCCCCAAACATGAAAGATCTTGCACCCAACCGAGTTTTTTTCACTCGAGGGGTGCATAGCAGGTTCTGAGAGCAGGATCTCAGCACACGTGGCTGCCTATAGACACCTAGCCTCTGTTTTAAATACGCTGGGCAAGATCCATGAACTGCCCGAAAAGCAAGGGTCAAGGCCTTGAACTTAATACGCAACCACTTCTTTCTTCTTAGACTGGACTCTAGCTCTGGGCAACTCCTACTGGCGGCGGTTTCTTTATTAGGGTGTGAGGGCATTGCCCCCCTGTTTGTTTTGTTGCCCCAGGTCCCCATATTAAATGTTTTGATTGAGTGATTCCATTTTTCCCTAGGCGCAGGGCACTGTGCACTGCTTTTACTTCGGCATTGCTTTTAGCATGAGTGAGGGCAGGCGGGTGGGGGTGGAGCTTAATTGAATTATTGACACAGCCAGGTTCACCTGTGCCTTGGGGGAAGTGTGCATTTCAGGTTGGACGGGTGCCTTGCTGTGACTAGCCCGACATGTGCACTTGAACCCTCCCATACCAGTGCAATGTTAGGATCTCAGGGAATTAAAGCCAAAGCCCCCAAGTCTCCTAAGGAGCGCTGGGTTCCGCAGACCGAGCCAATCCTCACGTTGATCTATACAGTTGACTAATATAAACAGTATGAGAGCAGCGTCTAGATTGGTTCAGAAGACACGTCACGTGGGGGTGGGAGGGAGTCTTGGGACTTGAGGGCCAACTACGAGCTGGCCACTACGTTCTGCTTCCATGCACGCCAGAAGGCAGCTTGCTCAAAGTCACGAATCATAATTTTAAGAGCTTAGTAGTTGACATTCTGCTGTTGTTGACCTCTCTTTCGTAAGTGACCTTGCTTTCACTAAAAACGAATTTAAATGTGTTTTGTGGTCAGGGTAGGTGGGGCAGGAGTGGTTGGAGCAGGGTTTGCATGAAACCCATGGCAGAGATGTGGGATACGGAGGGTGTGGCTTATGTGCTAAACAAGATGGCCGCGTAGCTGCGGAGCTCCGCGCCGCCGTTTCCCGATGTAATTCTCTTTGGGAGGGAAACGCTGCTCATTTTCAATATAGGACGTCGGATATCCTCGTTACATGCAGCGGTGAGCTAGTTGATGACTCTCAATGCTGCTTTCATCGTTTTTTAACAATTTCTGACGGCGCAATTCGGCTAGTATGATTAACGGCCGCCATTTTGTTTTTCTTTCATTGCGCCCACCGTGTTTTCAGATGTCTTCTCCTATTTCAGTTATCCTTTTATAAGACATCTTTGTCTTTTAACTTTTTGCGCACAGCAGATGAACCTCTTTACTCACTGAAGTGCTGTTGCTCTTGCCTAAGCCTCTTGATGTGAGCTAATTGCGATGGCCTTTTCTGTGAGCAGCTGCCATTTTGCGCCTCACTTGACGTTTTCCATGAGGTGAATACTTCTTAGAATATTACTGCTTTTCTTGACTCTGCATATCCTGGGCTTCTTTGAAATACCCCACACGTTCCCTTGTACGAGGCTTTCTAGGTTTCAAAGGCTTTGGAACTTGGGTACCATTTGATCCTCACAGTGATTTAAAGATTTTAAAACTCAAACCATAAGAGTTTAGTCGCTTTCCTCTAAACTCCATCGTATTTTTATGGGGAGATTGCGGAATCTTAAACTTACTGCTTCCACCAAAGCCACTGTGTGTTCAGATTCAGACTCTAACTCCAACTTTAATGAAATGGAAGACCTTTCTCCTCAGAAACCTGATCATTCTTCAGGCACCATCCCGAAAACGCAGCTTTCAAGTAAATTACCTGCATCTTCTACCAAACGCCCAAAAAAAGACCCTCATTCTCCAGTTAATTCTTCCTCAGCCTCCATGGATATAATCCTTGCAGAATTCGTGCACTGAAACCTTTCATCGAGGAAACTAACAAAACTCTACAGTTTCTGCATGGCAAATGGTCTTCATTGGATTCGCGAGTGCTCATTGTGGAACAAACAACAGAATCTCTCCAAGCTTCTTGCTCTCGTATTTCATCTCTAGAGTCTGATATATCTCTACTTAAGAAACAGGCGGAGGATTTGGAAAACCGTAATCGCAGGAATAATCTTAGACTTTATGGTCTCCCTGAAAATGTTGAAGGTTCCAACCCAACTGCCTTTTTCCAGTCATTTCTGCCTAAGCTCTTGGACTTACCTCCTACTCTTTCTCTTAACATCCAAAGGGCTCATAGACTTGGTCCTAAAATTTCTGTGAAGCCACGTGGTGTCATCATACTTTTTCTGCAATACACAGATCTTTTACAAGTCCTGTCTGCTGTCAAGTCTAAAAAACAATTTTTATGGGAGGGTCACCGTATATTTCTTTCTCAAGATGTAGCTAAAATTATGGCATATCGTCGGAAGAAGTTTCTTGACCTACGTCCTCAACTACGTGCTATTAACGCCAGATTTTGAATTCTTCATCCTTGTCTCTTCAAGGTTACTTATAAAGAAAAGACTACAACATTTGAAGATCCAGTGGCGCTACAAGAATTCCTTCGTCTTCATGGATCTGCAAAATTATTATACTTGCCTCATGTTGTGTAGCTGTTTTTCCGTTCTGGTTACATATTGAGTGTTGTTTCGTTTATATTTTCGTAATGGTTTAATACTGTGTTCTGTACTATATATTTCTCTCATATTTCTCTCCCCAAGGTTACTATTTCTCTTTTACTTTTTTTTTTTCTTCCTATTCAGGTGTTTTAATTCCACTATTTTCGTTCCCTGTTGATTCTCCTGTTACGTTGAAGTCTTGATTGTAATACATCGGGTGTTCGGTGGAGATTCGCTGCTGTCGTCGTCATCTTCTGGTGTAGTCACTCCCCATTTGTTCTCTATCTGTAGGTATGTTGTTCAGTCATCTTTTGTATGACTTGTACTGTTTCTTTGTTCTCTATCTTCTCCTTTCTCCTTCTGTTCTTTCTTACATGGTTCCCTTGTTACTTATTCTCTCTCTTTCTTACTTTATTTATTTATCTCCTTCATCTCCCTTGTCCTCTTTTCTAAAACAATTGCTCTATCTCTTTTACCTTCTTTTCTTATATATTTCGCAATCAATTTTAATTCCTGTTCTTGTAAGCATAATGCCTGTTCATATTTTTCTCATTAAGTTACATTTCGGGTTACAACTTGGAATATTAAAGGATTAAACAATCCTATCAAAAGGCAACGGGTGCTATCTCACCTAGCTAAGTTAAAAACTGATATTGCTTTACTCCAAGAATCTCATATTACTGAAGATGAAGCTTCAACGCTGAAGAGATGCTGGGTGGGTCATGTGTTTAACTCTCCAGCTATGGGTGAGAAAAACTGAGTTTTGATTTTATGTCACAAAAAATTGCATGTTTCCATGGTTCATCAAGAAGGTGATGCAGAAGGTCGTTGGGTTATTGTTAAACTTCTTATAGATAAGATTCCTTTAATCATTTTCAATATATATGCCCCTACGCCGGTTGATAAGGTTTTTAGGACTAATGTGTCTGATAAGTTACTTACATGTGATGATGATTATATTATATTTGGTGGTGATTGCAACCAAGTCTTTGATCCCATTTTGGATAGACACTCTAGAGTTAAGTTTCTTCCTTCCAAAATGCACTCACAGTTTACATCCGCTATACGTCGCAAAGCACTGGTGGATATTTGGAGACTCTGTCACCCTGACCTTAGAGAATATAGTTTTTATTCGGCCTCACATCATTCACAATCCCGTATTGATTATCTTTTCCTAAGTAAGTTCCTGGCCCAACATGCCATTCATTCTGAAATTGGTTCTATCTTAATCTCAGATCACGTCCCTGTACTTGTAGATATTGATCTTATCCCCTTTTCTCCTCACCCCGGAAGATGGCGTTTTAATAATTCCCTACTACTTGATCCTATTTTTTGTCAAAAATTCAACTCCTTTGCCTCTGAGTTCTTTACTATCAACAATACCCCGGATTCTCTCTTTGTTATGGTATGGGATTCCTTTATTTCCAATCCATCCCTTCTCCTCCATCGGATCACATTGATTTCGGGCCTTTGGAAGCTGATATTTCTTTAGCAGACATTTCCCACGCTGTTTCGATTTTGCGTCGTGGGAAAGCCCCTGGTCCAGATGGTTTTACCATTGAATTTTATAATAATTTTGCGAAAATACTTTTACCAAATCTTTTACTTTTAATTCAATCTTTTCTTGACAATGGTTCTTCTCGAGGTACTTTTCAAGAAGCATTGATTTGCTTAATTCCTAAAGAGGATAAAGATCATTCTCTTTGTAAGAACTATCGACCTATTTCCTTGGTCAATACAGATTATAAGATCTTTGCAAAGATTTTGGCACTTCGTATGGATCCAATTCTACCCGATCTCATTGGCCCGGAACAATCAGGTTTCGTTAAAGGAAGACTTGCTTCTGACAACACACGAGTTTTTTTTAATGTTTTAAGTAACGCCTCCTCCTTGGATCATCCTATTGCTGCGATTTCCTTAGACGCTGAGAAAGCATTCGATAGAATTGGTTGGGATTTTATGTTTCATGCTTTAAATTGGGCTGGTTTTCCTTCTAAATTAATTGCTTTAATTTCTTTATTATACTCAGGTCCCCAAGCTTCAATATTTGTCAATGGTATGACTTCTGATTATTTTTCACTACACAAGAGAGTACGACAGGGTTGCCCCTTATCTCCATTATTATTTGCTATAGCTTTGGAACCATTTTTAGCTAAGATTAGACAGGACGATCGTATTACTGGATTTAATTTTGGCCCTCATCAGGTTAAAATGTCAGTTTATGCTGATGACATTCTTTTATATTGTTCTAACCCTCAATCTTCCCTTACTCCTTTTCTTCAACAGGTATTCCTCTTTTCTAGAATCTCTGGTTATCGCCTTAATGCTGATAAATGCGAAATTCTGCCTTTAAATGTTTTGTGTCAAAAACATCTTTTTGAACACTCCGGGTTCTCTTGGCACCACTTAAAATCAAATATCTGAGTCTATGGTTCGCTCCTTTATTATCTGAAACGTTAAAGTTAAATTTTGATTATATTATTAAAAAATTCAACGATTCTATTGTGCGCTGGCATCCCCTCTTTCTATCTTGGTGGGGTTGTTTAGACTCTATTAAGATGATGCTTTCTCCTCTTATATTATATATTATCTCCAAGATTCCTATTCATATTCCTGAGTATTACTTCAAAAAAATTGATTCCACTTTAGTAAAATTCTTATGGAAACGTAAACGCTCTCGTATAGCCTTGTCCTCTTTAAAGAAGGACAGGCCTAATGGAGGTCTTCGGTTTCCTGATTTTAAAACTTATCTCGCTTTTTCATTAAAACAAGCTGCTCGATGGATATCTACGGATCTCCCTTTATATTCTCCTCTTTGGTTAAAAATAGAAAAAAAATGTATTGCTCCTTTCGATTTTCAGGAAATTTTATCTTTCACTTCCAACACTGCTTCTTTGCGCTCCCCTATCATATCCCACTCTCGTAAACTTTTGGTCCCTATTCTATCTGCATCATATCCCTCTAATAGTTCCCTTCATCAACAATCTATTTGGCATAATAAATTATTAAGGATTTGTAATCGTTCTATATACTGGAAATCTTGGCATTCTAGAGGTTTAAGTTGGATATCCCAGCTTATATCTAATAACCAACCCCTTACTTTCTCTGATCTCCAATTTCAATTTTCCCTACCTTCGTCCTCTAGATCACAATATAATCTTCTTTATCCTTTTCTCATCCAATATCTTAAAAATCTACCTAATACTCATGATTTTCCTATTTTGTACAAAAACTTATCCTCAATATTAGACAATTCTCACTCAGCATCCAATCTATATAAATCTTTCCAATTTTCCCCGGACAGAACCAAAACAAAGGTTGAATTGGCATGGGAAAGAGACTTTTCACAGGAGTGGCCAATTTCTACTTGGGACAAAATATGGCCTAAAATTCATAAAACCTCCAGGGCTGCAAACACCATATAAACCCTTTTTTTCATTTATCATCGATCATTATTTTCCCCGATGTTTTTGGCATCTTTTTCATCAGACATACCCTCTATATGTTGGTCCTGCCCTTGCCCTACTGCTGATTTAAAACATATGTTGTTCGAATGCCCTCCAATTCATCAATTTTGGAAACTTGTCTGGTCCCAAATTAAGAAAAATTTTAAAGTTCAAATCCCTTTTTCTTTCACACACATATTCCTAGGTACCCTATCCTCCCAATGGCCTCAATCACCACTGAGTTTTAAGCTTTCAGATTTGTTGTTAGCTATTGCATTTCATTTAATAACCTCCAATTGGAAACAAGCTGATAAAGTCACTTTTAGATCCTGGTGGAATGCAGTCTGTTTTCATCATCGACTGGATACTAACTATGTCTCCCCCATATCCCTGGCAATCAAAAGGGATCTTTTATGGCTCCCTTTGACAACTTATTTATCCCTAACAGCCTCTTTAAATATTGCTTCTAAAGATGGATCAGATGATGTACGGAAACCACCTTAACTTCTCCCTTTGCCTCCTCACTCCTAGATGATTATTAGTCATTTATCATTGATTGTTCGTTATTCTGTTTTCAATCTTATTTATTGTTATGCTTACAATGCTAAATATTTTATATAGTATGCCTGTTATCCTCAATTGTTTTACATTTATTATATTTTGCTCATTCTCCCTTTTCCTCATTGCCTTATATGATGCATTTTAGTTTTTGTATATCACGTGGTAATGATATTATATATTTCTATTTCATCATTTTATCTTTATGTTAGATAAGATTTTGTTATATCATTATATTGCTGTTTCTTCCTTTTTTGTTATTCTTTAATAAACTCAAACTTAAAAAAAAAAAAAAAAGAGATGAGGGATACCGCAATGCGGCTGTTTCTTTACACATGGGTGCTGCAGTGCTCAAGGGGCTGGATCTGGAAACAGAATCTTGACCTCCAAGCCAAGGCATAACACAGGCCCCGCAGCCCCCTCAATTATCGTAGCGCCACTGCTCCAAGCCAGTTTCCCCACATGACCATACTGTGTGGCCCTGGGAAAATCATGCCATCATCTCCCTCCCCCTCAGTTCCCTTAGCTACCAAACATAAAAGGCACCTAGTTGCAGGCCAAGAATTTGGCGCTATCCTTCAAATGGATAAGCACGCTCTCATGTTTCCAGTTGCAGGTAAGTTAAGTCAGCTGCAAGTAGCAGGTTTTTACAATCATAAAACTAACAGGCCACAAAGAATAACAGGAAGAGGCACCCCAAACAGCGGGGAAAAGTAGGTGTGGGTGTGAGTGTGTGTGTGAGTGTGAGTGTGTGTGCGCGCGCATGCATGCGTGCGTGTGTGCGCGTGCATGCATGCGTGTGTACGTGCGTGTGTGTGTGTGTGGGGGGGTGGTATTGCACTAATAAGCTTGCACATGAAGTGCCACTATTACAGGATAAATGGCGCAGGCAGGTCCATGGCATCTCCCACAGGCTGCAAAGTTTTAATGTGCTTTGAACACACGAGCCTCAGCTGCAACAAGGTGCTTTTAAAATTATGTTGGAACAGAAGTGCGCGGTGTTAATGCTCCCAATAAACTGATAAGAGCAATATCAAAGCTAGGTGTCACACACTGAATTCTAGTAATTAATATAATTATTTTGTCAGAGCACTGTTAATAGTATGTGTTACTGCTTCATAACTTCATGGCGCTATTATTATACACTACGAAGGCGTGAAAAGACAAATCGGCCCGAGGTTCACTCTTGTAACCTGCCATCTTCACTTGACGCCTGTAATACGCACAACCCAATGAGTTACTGTAATATTTATAATTTTCACAAACAGGCCGCTAGGTTAGCACTGCTAAGCTGCTTCTTAGTGCTTGGGGACTTACACAGCTCGATGGTACTCATTTCATCCACATGCATCCACATGCATCCACATGTCGAGAGACATTTTTGGGAAGCTGTTAGGGAAATTTTGCAGAGATCATGCTGCTCCCCAGCTTCCCAGATCTGCTGTTGTGTTTGCGTTCTGAGAACATTACACTTTGATTTCTGTCTGCGTGAAACGAGCCTTTTCATCGCTTGGTTTATGACCCTAACTTAGGGGGTGATTAGGATGGCGGGGATGGCGATCCGCCCGCCATCTCCACCCGATTTACCCCCCCGCCATATTATAATGGCGGGGGGTACCACAGCGGATGCAAAGTGCGTCCGCCGCTTTTCCGCCGGTCGGCAATCGTTCCGATTGCCGGCCGGGTGGAGCTGGGGCCTAATATGGTGGCTGTGCCACCAGGCATCGCCATCCATATTAGGATGTGTGCTTTTGAAAGCCTTTCCATGGCGGCGATGCCACCATGGAAAGGCTGGCGGGGAATTGCTTTGGGGGCCCATTGCGGGCCCCCAGGGGCGTGGAGGGGGGTGGGGGGCAGCACTTGGGGGGTACCTATGGTACCCCCCTACATTGCCATGCACAAGGTGGCAAGCATCGCGCGGTGCCTGCCACGTTGTGCATGGCAATGCACAACATGCCAATTTGGCATTGCGGCGGGTGCTGCGGAATGCGACCGCCAGGGTGGCGGTGGCATCCTAATCAGCGGTGCGGGACCGCCGCACGTCTGGCGGCCGGTCCCAGCACCCCCTTAATTTCATCATTTTATTTTCTCTGGCTAATATTTGTTTTCCAACCTCTGGCTCGGAAGCACGCCCAATATGGGCAAGATTCGCTCTTTGGTCTGTAATTAGATGTTTGAGATTCATAAAAGCTTCTTTGATGGTACCAGAGATTGCGGGCCTGGTTGAAGCGGCTGGTACAGAGTTCAGAAAGGACATTTCTCTGTACCACACTCGGCCACGAGATCTCGGGAGGAAACAATGCAAGGGCCTGCTCCCACCTTATTTCACCCATCTGTGGAACGTAAATCAGCATAGAGCAAAATCCTATGCATTTCCAGAACGACTATAAACACCCTTTTAAGACTGAGTTGATGGCTCAAGCCTGTCACTTGCACGCATCAGTGGCAGGCAGGGCCACTGGAATTATATTGTTTTGCGACTGAAGCGTTTTCTTCATAATTATGGATTTGCCGCATTTGCACCGTAATCCAGCATCAGCGGCTAATCTGCAGAGTAAAAAAAAATAGCTTCTAGCTCGGACGTTTCGAAAGTTACTAAAAATGTCCCCAATTAAGTCCATGTTTATATTTCACATGTTTTACTTAACCTTGCATTCCTTAAAAGTGCTTGTTATTTCCAGGATGTTGTATTTCTGTATTTGTTTGTGTAGCATATTTCTCGTGTACAGTGCATACTTTGAACTGAGTCGCCTTCAGACGTTTTTAATGAGCCACCATTGATAGCTCTGGATCAAAAGCTGAAGGCAGTGTGAATTTCTCACAGTACCTGTCGGTGGGTCAAAAAGGTGTTCAGAATACTTTGTCATCTAGTCCCCTTTAGTGAAGAAAGGGGATAGGCAGGCAGAGCCTGACACAGAGTTTCGATTTTATAGAAAGGATCTGCTACTGTGTTGCTGAATAGGAATCGCTTATGAAGAAAGGAAGCAGGAGCTGTGTTCCTTCCAATTCTCTCCTCAAACATGGAGCAGTGATTTCATCGCTAGGGGAGGATGCTAATGGCCTCATTGCCCACACTTGCAAGGCAATATTGGCTGACAACTGCTCTCCCATTGGCATGTGGGAGGATACAGGTGTGAGCAATAATGATTAAAAGGTTTTATCTGAAGTGTAAAAAACAATATTTTTTAATGATTCCTTCATTTTTCTGGTTAGGTTTATGTAGCATTTTGACTTTGAGCACTGTAAAATTACATTCAATCTCCAAATACCTATGCAATGCATAAACATGGTGTAAATTTGCCTAAACCCTATTGGCAAATAAAACTTTTAAGTAGGACCACAGTAACATGGGGCAGAGAAATGCATTTCTCCTTCTCAATTTTGAGGAAATTCCAAATTATTATTGATCCGGTATGCATTGTTATATATTTTCACTCTCTCTATGCTCAATGCTATCACAGACCTCATGCACATGTTCTCCTCCTCTACATCAAACAATAGCTTTCCTCCGATCCAGATATATTGGGGCATGATAAAACCTATGACTATGAACACTATGCAGAGAGACATCTTCCACATAGGATGTTACCATCATATCCACCTTTCCCTAGGATGTTATCTAACACCGATATATTTTCTCTGAGCCCACATTAAGAATAGTTAACTTACAACAAAACTGATGCTCCTTCTGACCTACTGTCTAGAGATTTTACCTTCACCCACACCCAGATGTAACTCAGCAGTACATCCCCAATAATTACGCTGTTTTGAGACAACAGTGACAGTCCATCAAGCGACGAAACAGGACCACCTCTAATCAGAGAACTACCTTGAACAATTGTGTTTGACCTGTTTAAATTACCATCTCCCAATACCCTTAATAAATATTTTTCTTTAAAAGTCCACACAACCTTATCACTCTTACCTGGATCATGCACCCTGGAGAATCACTAACATGTGCATTACTAAGCAGTTGTATTCCCACCATTTGATTTTCTCATGTTTGCTGTGCCCCACAATGTGTGTGAATAGGTGAAGTGAGCGATATTTTTTTTCTCACTTACAATGCTTTGACAACCAGTTCCATGAATTCAAACTAACAAACATGTTATTATGTACTTTTTGCATCATTGAAAAAGCACCAGTTCACCATGGGGCAAAATATATATTGGCTGTAAGTCATGCACCATTAATGCAAACAAACAAAAGAGAGTAAAGTAGCTTTACACTCTCTTAAACTGTATTTGTATCTTTGTACTAATCTCAAATCTAAATTGAAAGAATTAGAAGATCATATATATGTGTACTTATAGTCCTGGTATTTCCAAACATCTGTACTAACTATGTAGCATTTATGGGCAAGGGAAACTTACCCACAACATGGAAATGCATCAGTACATTTCAACATAATTAGGCCACAGTGAAGAATTGTCATTTCCAAGGGTAATTTTTTTCTTTAAGCATTAAAGTACACAGGAACAGCTATAAAGGTGGGATGGCTGGACTGTCGAGATTCTGCACAGATTGGCTCAAAGGTTCTACAAACAGCTGGCTGTCACGTAGGATATAAGTGTCTTCCTACCACCAGCTCATCAAAAAACAACTGGAATTTGGATGAAATTAATTAACCGGGAAACGGTGTCTGCCTGCCTGGAGAAAGACTGTTTGTCTCTGTTGAAAAGGATCTGGAAGTGCTCTCAAGAGGTAGTGAAATTGGACCTCTCTAGCCTCCCTAAATGAAAATAATGATGAAGGGCTTCCCCGTGAATAAAACCAGCTGACCAGTAGGGACTGGTCTGCACTGAACCTTGCAGAGAGCCTTACCTAGAGTGAGTGGCTCAGCCTGCCTCCCAGTGCTGTACTCTGGCCTAGACACTACTAGCCTCTTGTTTCTGTTTTGGAGCAACAGATGTGATCAGGAACATGTTATCCAGCACCTCCATAAGGTTTGGACTTGGACCTCTGAATAGGGCAAATCTGCATTCAAACAACACTGCAAAGATCTAGTTAAGCTCTGCAAATCCAAAATTGACAGAATGTGCACGTCAATATCCAATAGTCCCAAATCACTACTCTACCCATCCACTTCACAACACCATTACACTCTAAATTCAGCTCATTCAAACTTCAGAAAAAAACAAACGTGATAGGCTTAGTCACAAAGACAAATGCATCAAAGAGGCTCCCAAGCTCAAATTCCTGCCTTCCATTGCATATCACACAATAGGTAAATGCCTCCCTCCTTTCAGGAGTCATATCCAGTCCTCTGAAACATGCCATCATTACCCATCACCCCCTTTCTAAAAATAAACATCCACTGATTATAAAATCCAACTTGTGCTTTTCCCTTAAGGTCATAGAAAGGCAAATAAGACCACAACTCCAAGAGAAAGTTGAGTAAAAGCTGCTCCTACATAAACATTCATTTGAATTTAGGACTACTAGGCACACCCAATCATTCCAGGCAGACATTAAAGAGAAACACATCTTTTCAATGGATAAGAGAACTGCATATATATTCCTTAACCTTTTTGTGGCCTATCACACAGTTGAACACATAATAGTGGTGGAAAAGCTGGAATAATCAGTAGGAATATCTTTATCTATTGTCTTGGACTCTATCACTTTTTCCAGCCCCAGGCACAAAGATAGGTTGGGTCAGCTGAGTCATCCCAATTCCCAGTATCCCGAAGTATTCCCCAAGGTTCATCCTCCTCCTGCTTGTGTTTGTTGCTTGACCTTCTTGACCAATACCAAGTTTATTTCTAAAAGTATACGGATGACAGTCAAATTAATTTGTGGCGAGATAACCATCCAGATAATCCATCCAATACCGCCTCATTTAAATAGTCTTCTTGATGAAGAAGAGCATCTTGGTATGAACTGAGACAAAAGGAGCTTCCTTTAATGGGAGGAACAGACCCCTTTTCTCTATCTTTCGATTGACCTCAAGGTGTAGGAACCCCCATTTAATGCCTCTGATTGATGCATTTAAAATCTAATCAGGAATACTTGGGAAACCTTTGTTCTATTGGCTGCATTATTAGGTTTACCTGCCAGAGAGATGACCTGTTACATCCTGGCCCAGACAGACCTGCTCCTTTAATCAGGTGGACAGACTGCTTTGAGCTCCTGCATGGTCCAGTTGTTCATGCTGTTTTCTGTAGGAATGAGATGCCAGATTGTATATTCAAGCACACCCAGCTTTGAAGTTTGAGGTATTCTGCAAGAAAGGTTTGGGGGGAACCTATGCTTTACTTGGAATATCTGCTAGCAGTATTCAATCTGGCCTCATCCAAATCAGACGTGAGAGTAAGTCCATCCAATAGAAAACTATAGAAAATCTTTCTGAGAAACAAAAGGCATATTTCATTTGAAAGAGCAAACTCTGAATCTCCCTAGTGAAAATACAGAATATATAAAAGTAAATATCTGCTAGAGAGCGGATTTCTGAACTTGGATTTCAGCATTGACTGATTTATACATCGAAGACTCGGGGGCTAATCAGATCTGTGCAGGATCTCATGCTGGCAGGACCTGCATTCATAGATGATATCGGCTGAATCACATAAGCAGTCTGTGCTGCTGTTTGACTTTGTCCACGAGAAAAGCTATCAACATCAATTGCATATGTTGTGGAAAATTGTATTTACATAGGTACCACTGGCAGCAATTAAAGATACAATATAAGGTGCTATGAGCCAACACTCAATTTACTGCCAAAATCTAAAATACCCTTGATAAATTAAAATACCACCACGACGATCTGTTTGTTTTTTCACACACCCTTTTAGCGGGCGAACTCTTCACTTCTTGCGCGACTAAAGTAGTGTGTGAGACTGTTCAACCGCAGAGGCTGGTTCCATCACCATGTCCAACTTGCAACTTATACTGTTATATATTATTAGTAACCTTGTTTTGTCTCAGAGTGAAGTAATCATCTTTGTTCTATTTTTGCACAGGTCCTTTTTTATAAGTCCCAATTGATTTTTCTGTGTATAATATTACTTGTTAATGGATGTGTCTGGGCAATGCAGGTTACAGTTTCTGATGCTCTGGGTGGTGTTATCGTCGTATTGCGCCGCCTTTCAACTTTTGAATGACATTATTGAGCTAAGCATGCTTCAAAACGCAAGAACAAGGCTTCTTTAGGCAACAATTGCTCTCTCTTCCTAAATGAGTGGTGTGTATTTGTGTCTGAGAGTGAGGCCAAATCACGAAACACGTTTCCAATGATAATAAAGAATCGTATACTGTGTTGGAGTAGTTTTCCTGCAGTGATTTACATGTTGAAGAGAACAAAAGCTGGCGATTGATATAGGAGCCTATACTAGTGCAGAAAGCTAATTAATCCTATTGAGAAAATAATGTATTGTTGTTATAAATTAATACTTAATTTACATATCTTAATTGTATGAGTTCACACAGTAAGAGTGCTAATTTATTCAGTAAACATGTGAGAAACTAGCACACACTCGATTAAGTTTAATTGACTTGAGTCCCAGTGGAAAACTGCCACATGAAAAAATAAAGTCTCAAAGTAAAAATTCAACTTTGAAAACTTCAAACAGAAAAACATTAAAACAACAAAGTGTTAAGAAATGAAGTTAACTATTTGGCTGAATTAATTTTGCTAGCATTTCAGGATCTGTTCTTATTTCATTGTCCCAGTGGCCTGTCACTTAGTTACAGAATGCTACATTCATACACTCACTTCCTTGGTACATGAACTTACCAGCGTCATGACCCCCATGCGGTCCATTTCCCGAGCAGGGCTTCGAGGGTTAAGCTTGGGTGTGGAATGTCCACTCGGAGGAGAGGAGCTGGCTAATGAGGAAGCCGTAACTGAACCGGGGATGGAGGTTCCGCCATGCACTCGAGCTAAGTTTAACCCTTCCAGGCTCACACTGGCCACCCTGTTTTCTATTTCTTCTGCCCGCAGTTCTGTTGACTCTTTTTCTTCCTGGATGAGCCTACAAAAGAAATCGAAGGCATTGTGGATGTTCGCATGGTCTATGGGACAACAATATATCTACTTCGTGGGGTGGAGAAACAAAGAGTGGTGAAAAAGCAGGCAGGAAATCACTGCATCGCGTTAAGTTTGACTGCATCGTGTTAAGTTTCTGCTGCTCCGACTTTGATAATAGCCACTAACCCAAGTCATTTTAGATTTGATTTTAAGTTTGACTTTACATTTTTATTCAATTTAATAAAAAGAGCACAGAAAAAAGAAATCCAATCAATACAAATAAAGAAATAATAAAATATGAAATAAAATGACAATGTTCATAATTAAACAATAAATATCGACAACTGATAATATATTAAGTTTTTGTACTAATGACGCAAAAGATACATAATACACATCTTAAATATAATATCATTATACTACAAAGAATAAAGAAGCATTCATTAAAGAAGTAAAGGAAATTAATGAAATACCGGATTTTGTAATAATAAAAACACTGAAAACAAAGAAACAAAAAAATGAAAAAGGAAGAGAGAAGAGGAAAGGAAAAACAGAGCGGACTGCAATAGGAACTAACTGAACATTACTTCAGTATTACTTAAGTACATAAAAATGACATTTGAATATGAGTGATTTACTCGTTTGAAACTGCCTGAGGCCCCAAGACCGAGGGATGGCTTTACATCCATGTTTTATAAAGGATCGTGTTACATAAGAGATATAGCTATATAATTAAGGCTAAAGAACATTAGCACAACAATGACAACCCAGAATCAAGTTATTTTACTATGTAGTACATTAATATAGCCTTATAGCCCGCCGTAGCGGGCTATACCGGCTATTAAAGGCCCGCTCCAGTGTTAAAGGCCCGAGCCGAAGGCGAGGGCCTTTAACAAGGGAGCGGGACTTTAATAGCCGGTATAGCCCAGCTACGAAGGGCTATAAGGCTATTAGAACATTCTGCCACTAGAGGGCAGAATGTTCTAACAAATAAAACAAAGGCTTCAGGGAGCGTGAGGGGATTGAAATCGCCTCAGGCTCCCTGAAGCCTTTGTTCACAGCCACAGCTGTGAACAAAGAAACATTGTAATGTTGGAGCTCCGGGCTTATACCAGTCCGGAGCTACTCCAATTGTTTTCAATGGAGCTCCCAACATTCCAATGTTCTAATAGCCGGTATAGCCCAGCTACAAGGGCTATAAGGCTATTAGAACATTCTGCCACTAGAGGGCAGAATGTTCTAACAAATAAAACAAAGGCCTCTCGGAGCCCGAGGGGGTTTAAATCCCCTCGAGCTCCGAGAGGCCTTTGTTCACAGCAATAGCTGTGAACAAAAGCAACATTGGAATGTTGCTCTGCGGGCCTTTACAGGCCCGAAGAAGCTCGGAGCACTCCATTGTATTCAATGGAGTGCTCCACATTCCAATGTTCTAATAAAATGTAAGGCGGTTTGGGAAATACCTTTCTGGTTTATAATAGATTCACCATCAGTCTGACTATTTGCCATGTAGTTCCTTCATAGAAACCAAAATAAATCTATTTTGATGTTCCCTGGAAGGAGGAGTTTATACGCTAAATTAATACAACATTTGTCACAAACACCAATCCACCAAAAATATTTAGTTTCTTTCTTTCTACTGAAAAGCGATACAAAATATGTTATCACATTTTCATAGATTGAGAAGTATGGCTAAACATTCCAGACGAATATCAGTAAAGGTAAGGACTGCAATTAACTTCAGAATCTCATTGAACTTCCCATGAGCGTTTATCCAGCACACACTTACATTATCACAATAGAAAACATATGCATTAAATGCTTTGGTATATCATGACATTACCAGTACTTATCAATAAAAGCTTCATTAAGCAAGTTAAAACTAGGTGCTGTAAAGAGCTATGTACTGTACATAAGACCAGAGTTTGAGTAATGCAGATCTTCAAGTCTTGTTTCTAAGTTGGACTGCATCTACCTACCTCAGGTTTTAATGCAATGATCCTTGACAAGGGATGAACTAGAAACTGTTCATGCTACACTGACTTTTGGAATAGCTACAAACAGCTGGATTGGGTTTGCTGTCATTTGAAATGTCTCCTGAAAATTCTTTCTTCAGAGTTCAACATATATCAAGACTTGGTCAAATTATAAACGACCTCATAATATAAGGAAGGGCTTAGAATGAGCACCTTGGGCAAAAAAGACTGAGATATTCTAACTCCATGCTGAAATGCATTTTTTCAAACAGTATTTTTTCAAGGGATGGGTGGGCAAAGAAAAACAAGCACTGACAAAGCCAATAGGTTTGGCATTGACCGCCAGCCTTTCAGCAATTCTTGTTTGGTTTAGTCATGGTTTTTGCAAAGGTTTACTGTTTAGGAAGCTGCCTGTCCCTCATTAAATCTAAACAAAAAACAATGGCTAAAGATAAGTGTTTTTCTGGTCTCAAAAAAGTACACATTGCCATGGTGCAGCCGGCACTGAAGGGAACTACCTTGTGTGTGGATATGATCCTTGTGAAAGGGCAGCATCCTGTAACTCAAAGTGAAGTCAGTCAATGGCTGAAGTGGGCTAGCACTCCCATTTGATGGATGCTGGAGTGGCTGGAAGAAAAATGTGAATGGCACAATCACAGACTAATAGATGACGTCTGGCTGAAAACCCCTGTAAGTAACTATGTTATACATACTTTTAGTAAAATCAAAAGGTCTTGGCTAACACAGACCTAAACACAGACCTAAAAATGCTATCGGTCTGACATTGGCTGCTAGCCGAGTCTTTTAGAAAGAGGGGAGGAAAAGGAAGGAAGGAAGAAAAAGGAAGGAAGGTAGGCATAAAAAGAAGGAAGGCAGGCATAAAAGAAAGGAAGGCAGACACAAAGGAAAGAAGAAGGGCAAAAAAGGAAGGCAAAAAAAAGAAGGAAGGGAGGCAAAAAGGGAAGGGGTCAAAAAGGAAAAAGAGGGGTAGAAGAAGGAAAGAAGAAAGGAGGAAAGAAAAAGGAAAGAAGGCAAAAATGAACGAAGGAAAGTAGTATAGAACAAAAGAAGCAAAGAAGGCAAAAAAGAAATAAGGCAAAATAAAGGGAAGAATGAAAGAAAGAAGGCAAAACAGAAAAAGAAGGAAAGAAGGATAGGAAAAGGAAAGATAGAAAGAAAGAAAGACAGAAAGCAAAAAAGACAAAAGAAGGAAGAAAGAAAGAAGGATAGAAAAATGAAAGAAACAAAGCGAAAGAAAGAGGAAAGAAGTAGGAAAGAAGGTAAGAAGTAGGAAAGAAGGTAAAAAGAAAGAAGGAAAGGAAGAAAGCAAAAACAAAATTAGAAGGAAAGGAAAAAGAAAAGTAAATTCGTGAAGAAACACGATGCAAAATAGAACATTTTATAGAGAAGAAAAAAGGAAGGGAGGCAAATAGAGAAAGAAAGGAAAGAAGCCAAAAAGAAAGAAGGAAAGAAAGAAAGAAAAATAAGGAAAGAAAAACGAAAAGAGGTATAAAAGAAAGACTGAATCAAAGAAGGCAAAAGAGAAAGAAGAAAAGATAAAAGCAAGAAGGAAATAAGGAATGAGGAAAAAACAAGGAAAGAAGGAAAGAAAACATAGAAGGAGGAAAGAAAGAAAAGAAGCCAAAAAAGAAAGAAAAAGAAAGAATAAAAGAAGGTGAACAAGAAAGGAAAGAAAGGAGCACAGAAGTAAAGAAAAGGGGAAAAAAGCAAAAAAGGGAAAGAAGGATAATAAGAAAGAAAGAAAAAGGATGGGCAAAAGAGAAAAAAATAATGGAACAAAAAGAAAAAAGAGGATGGAAAGAAGGAAGGAAAAAGGATTCACATTATAAAATATCACTACACTAAAACCCAAATTACATGGCACCTACGTTTAAATATAGCTGTTACAAGTGTTCTGCAAATTAAACACCATATACTTTGGCTTTTTTCCTGGGCACAGTTTATCAAAGAACCAATAGTGAAACTGAGTCCAGGAACACAATAAGGTATGCTGATAAGTAGCAGCAGACCACTATACATGGAATTTACAGCAGCACTGGAATGAGACAAGAACTGATAAAGCTGGAATGTTTTCTGTGCTCACTTCAAATGTGTCCTACAATCACATCTGGCAACACTGGCACTAAAGGAAACTCCCTGCATGTGGATGTGCACCTTATGAAAGAACAAAACACAGTCACTTAAAGTGAAGTGAACCAGAGGCTTAAGAAGGCTGATCCATTGACCCATGCTGTATGCTGTAGTGGGCGGAAGCAAAATGGCAATGACGCAACAGACCAATGGGTGAAGAGAGATGGCTGGCAGCCCCTTTAAGTAAGTATATTATACATATTATTTTAGTAAAATCAAAAGGTCTTGGCTAACACCAGACCTAAATATGCACACAATAAAACTTGCTATAGATCTCCAATTCAAGCCTCACCCTCCCAAATAACGTCAGTTTGTAGATTGTGTACAATAAATTTAGGAGAGAGAAAATGCAGACAATTAAAGAGCTCAATCACCCCTGCACTGAGTCCAGTGCTAGATATAACACTTAAATGCTGTTCTGAGAAACATGTTAATAGTACTAAGCAGTTTTACAAGTATGAATGAACAGGGGCTTTTTCACAATACAGGATTCCACAGGACATTACCGCTTGTAAAATATTAAAATGCAGTCCTAAACCTGTATATCTTGGCATAGACGACAAGCATGCGGGGCAACTAAAAGGTTAGAGCAGCTTGGGTGTTCATCCATGATTTGATTGCAAAGGTTTATTCGCATCTTGCTACCAATCAAATAAAATATAAGTCCAAAAATGAATCTCTATTCTGAGTAAGCTCTCAGACTGTCAAAGTACTTGGAAATTTTATTGACTGGTGACTTTAATGTTAATATACAAAAAGAACAATGAACGGAATGCTGAACAATGTCAAACACTCACCACCAGTCAGAGATCTGGGCCTAAATCCATCGTTATTTTGCTCACCACGCTATTCCAGTTTGGACCCAGCTATATGCAAATCAGTTGTGGCCCTGTTCCCCATGGGAACAGTCCTCCCTGGACCGGAAACAAGAATCGTAGGACTGGTTTCGTGTTATCACACCTCATAAGTCAGGATAGCTTGAATCCAGTGGCATGACCAGCAAGGGACCCATGTCTGGGAATACCTGTCCCACTCGTGGTGACAAATGCAAAAAGAACAATTGATGAACGGAATGCTGAACAATGTCAAGCACTCATGTCCATTCAGAGATCTGGGAATAAATCCATTGTATTTTTGCTCACCACGCCATTCCAGTTTGGACCCAGCCATATGCGAATCAGTCTTGTCTCTGATCCTGGCTGGTGAGAGGTGACCCTGAAGCCGATTCTAGCATGAATGTTTCGGGTCCAGGGAGGACCTGGCCTGGCAGTGCGGGCTGGACTGTTCCCATGGGGAGCAGGGTCAAAACTGATTTGCATATGGCTGGGTCCAAACTGGAATGGAGTAGTAAGCAAAAAAGCGATGGACTTGATGGATGGATTTGACTTCATCAGAACAAAGAATAGCAGAGCCTCTGCTGGTGAAATGCATGATACTATTAATCCATTTTCCAGATTCTCATCCAGATATTGTCTAAGGACCTTCTTTTTAGACTCTGAAAAAAATACAGCCTTCCTTATGGAATCTTGACTCCTGGTTCTAGAATAGTTGCACATGCACGATGAGGAGGTTGAGTATTGATTTTAGACTTCTCAAAAATATCTCCAAACTCCTGATATTGCTCATGGACCACAGACACTCAGATCGTGCACCTAAAACCATGGGTTAATCTCATTTCCTAGACCTGTACCAATGCCCCTGAGGTTATACTTGCAGCTGTTTTATTTTATGAACATCCTGATTAAATGCTATTTTAAGCTATATATTTTTATAGAACTTCAACAGGGCCAGCACCGTCATCGCATCCCACCTCCGGAAGGCCATCAACAGCTCCCTCGAGACAGCGACCTTCCCAGAGGACTGGAAGCACACCGAGATCAACGCCCTACTGAAGAAACCCACGGCTGCCCCAAGGACCTCAAAAACTTCCGACCCATCTCCCTGCTCCCGTTCCCGGCGAAGGTCATCGAGAAGGCCGTCAACATACAACTAACCAGGTTCCTCGAGGAAAACAGCATTCTGGACTCGTCCCAGTCCGGATTTCGCCGCAACCACATCACCGAGACAGCCCTCCTAGCCGCCACCGACGACATCAGAACCATGCTAGACAACGGTGAAACCGCGGCCCTCATCCTCCTGGACCTGTCGGCCGCCTTCGACACGGTCTGCCACCACACCCTACGCGCACGCCTCCATGACGCAGGGATTCAAGAGAAGGCCCTGGACTGGACCACCTCCTTCCTCTCCGGTAGAACACAGAGCGTCCGCCTTCCTCCCTTCCGCTCCAAAGCCACCGAGATCATCTGCGGCGTACCCCAGGGCTCATCCCTCAGCCCCACGCTGTTCAACGTCTACATGGCCCCGCTCGCCCGCATCGCCCGACTGCACAACCTCAACATCATCTCCTACGCCGACGACACCCAGCTGATCCTCTCCCTCACCAGAGACCCTCACACAGCCAAAACCAACCTCCACGAGGGAATGACGGCCGTCGCCGACTGGATGAGAAACAGCCGGCTGAAGCTGAACTCAGACAAAACGGAGGTCCTCATTCTCGGGTCCACCCCCTCGGCTTCGGACGACTCCTGGTGGCCCTCCTCGCTAGGAACGGCCCCCACACCCACCGACCACGCACGCAACCTAGGGGTCATCCTCGATTCCACCCTCTCCATGACGAAGCAGGTCAACGCCGTCTCCTCCTCCTGCTTCAACACCCTCCGTATGCTTCGCAGGATCTACAAGTGGATCCCCACCGAAACCAGAAGGACGGTCACCCAGGCTCTCGTCAGCAGCAGACTGGATTACGGAAACGCCCTCTACGTAGGAGCCTCGGCGAAACTCCTCAAACGGCTCCAACGCATCCAGAACGCTTCAGCATGTCTGATCCTCAACATCCCGCGCCGCAGCCACATCACACCCCGCCTGAAAGACCTGCACTGTCTCCCCGTCAACAAGAGGATAACCTTCAAGCTCCTCACCCACGCACACAAAGCACTCCACAACACCGGACCAGCATACCTCAACTGCCGCCTCAACTTCTACACCCCCACACGCCAGCTCCGCTCCGCCGACCACGCCCTCGCCACCGTCCCCCGCATCCGAAGAGCAACCACCGGCGGCAGATCCGTCTCCCATCTCGCCGCCAAGACATGGAACACCCTCCCCCTCCACCTACGGCAGACACAGGACCTACTGACCTTCAGGAGACTCCTCAAGACCTGGCTATTCGAACAGTCGCAGCTCCCCCTCCCCTCAGCGCCTTGAAACCCTCACGGGTAAGTAGCGCTTTACAAATATAATGATTGATTGATTGATTGATTGATATGTTGATTGCTAAATTATTTTACTGAATTGCAAGAGATATCTAGCAAAGTTTTAGATTCTGTGCTTAAAAGGCCCTTTGTCATGCATTTATTGCTGTGTTTTTAACAAACCATGGTGCTAAGGGTTTTTATTACTTAAGCATCTTGCTGACTGTAGTTATTATTTCTGGCTTTATGTGAAAATATCCAATATATACACTGCAGTGTCACACCTATAAACTGAAACAGAAAACTGTATCATTTACAATGATGTTGTTTACATTTCTTTTCTGTATTTTTCAAGGATATCAAAAGTTGAGATAAGCCATTTCTTTAGAAACTATGTGTCCTAGATGAACATTATTATCCCCACACCTGAGAAATAACATCATACGCGCGAGGAAGAAGAAAAAAATAGCTTCTCTGTCAAGTGTTCGTAGATTCAAGTACCAGAATTAGCAAATTCCTTTATAAGCTAGGAGATTCTATTAGCAATTGTAGTGGTTTAGAATGAATGTCTCAATAATCTCTGGACATTTTGGTATAGTGAAGGCAAACTTGACCATGCAAAATACAGAATGATTGCTAAAAAAATGACTGAAGCCATGCCAACATATCACAAAACCACGAAAACATCATCATCTTCATGCATAAAATAGCCTACAGTGAAAACTGACATACAGGTTCACCGATCAAGAATTTCTGATTCTCGAAGCATAAATCTAGGCATCATTTTCTAATCATACACTAATGATCTTGTCATACTCACTTTGAGGTCTATTTCTCAATCTCAGTCAGCATCCATCAAATTCAAGATAATTTGTCTGGCACATAGGTACCTCTGGAACCTGTCTTGTAATCATTGCAGTGTCATTGACTACCAGCCTCCCATTCCACCCAAATTAACAATGGAAAGCTTTGTAGACATGTTTCTTTAACATTACATTAACGAATAAACTATATTTATTTTGTTTCTGGGTAGTTTTCTATTAATTATGCATGTTTCTGCTACAGCTCTTTCTTCAATCTATTTAGCAGAAGTGCCTTGAAGCGACCTCAAGGTTATATTGGCTCTATACAAATGTATGCTCTAAAACATAGCTCAATATACTATAACTTCACATAACATAGCATAGGTCATAGTGTCATAATCCAAAATCTAGAGTCTAGTTGGGATTGAGCACAAGGTGAGGCCATTTGCCGAACTTTGCACCCATCCTCTAATCTTCTCAAAATCTAAATATATGACCTTGAGCTGTTGGCTTCTTGTTAGAGATTAACGATTTCTAGGGCACATACACACATCATTGTTAGAAAATATATAACGTGGAATAAGCAGGAAATATTTGAAAATTGAATTCTACAGCTCAGTTTAATTGAAGTTGACTCAACACTATGGGCCTGATTTAGATCTTGACGGACGGGTTACTCCGTCACAACGGTGACGGATATCCCATTCGCCGAAATCAAAATCCCATAGGATAAAATGAGATTTAGATTTTGGCGGACAGAGTAACCCGTCCACTGAGATCTAAATCAGGCCCTATATGTGGTTGATGCTGAATAGAAGGGATGTAACAACAGATATGGTATTTCCAAACTCATGAGTCCACAGAGCCCACTGTCCATGTCCTTCAGCTATGTGCACTAGGACCCAGCATAAAGTGAGACTTTCGGACCCATTACAACACGTTATCTCTAGTCCATCCTGTGCATGACATTTAGTCATGCAATGTTTTGGGGATTTCATATTTCTGGGGAAATGCACACATCTTTCCACCAACACACACATCTTTCCACCTTATGCAGCTCGCCCATTTCTCTTTCATTAACCCTAAACATTGCAAGCCTTAGTATTGGACTATGCACGTTCTTCAATGTTGTGCCTTGTGGACTGATATACGGTGCTATTTTTGGCCATACCTTACACCAAATGATGCCATCAATGAAGTCATATGACTTGACATCAGTGAAGTCATGTATGAGGTCATGAGCAATGCATTTCTGGGACATGATTTATGATTTGCACAGTTTAATATAATAACTGAAGTCAGTGCTGCTTAGGGTGGATTTGCATTGTAACCATAAAGGCTATTTCTGAAGTTTTGTAAGCAAATGCTAATATCCGGTGTATTACGATTTCTTTGAAATAATTACTATGGTTGAGAGCCTTTCTGATTTCAATGTATTCTTTGTGCAATTACATTCTATATTGAGAGGGTAAGTGAGGAAGAGAAAGCCTGCTAGGTTTTTGGTTAAATAGTTGCTATAACATGCTGATGGCAGAGGAGAGATAATTAAACAAATCACAGAGAGACGTCTTTCTCGGCTGGAAATACACCTAGTAAGTGTCATAATTTTGTGTACAGATTTCCTTTAGTATCACATTTGACAGTTTGTTCAGATTAAAAAAAATAAAGCTTTGATTTTATTAAAATAAAAAAGACGGCATAATCAATATTGGCTGACACTATATTTGCTTTTCAGTCCATGTCTCTCCTTCAGTAAAATCACTATGCCTTTCCTTTGTTCTCCTGTTCTTCAGTGCTCGTACGAACTTGCAGCTCTAGCTGAGGGCTGAATAAACAGATGGCAGAAAAGCACAACAGGAGGGATTATCTAAAACAGAAATTCACAGAGCAGCTATGTTCTGATAGATGCAATACAAATGTATTTGTTGCTTTTCTCTAATTCTTTGCAACGTCTAACAACTAAACATGAACTACTTTCACAGAAGGAATACAAGAACTAAAGCAGGGCATATAACATCAACTAAATAAATGAATGAACGAATGAATGAATGAATGAAAAACATTTATTGAGCGCAAACAGCTACATTAAGGGTGTCCTAGCACTAAGGATTCCAGCCACAAAGGAGACAACCGAATTAAGGAATTTGAAAAAGCAAGATTTTACCTTTTTTCCTGAAAGTCCTATGTTCAGTAGTACTGTGGCTATCCAAAGGAAGTTCATTCCAGGCATTTGTATTCGTATAGGAAAAGGATGTTGCCCTCTACCTAACTTGTTTAACTTTGGGAATCACTAGGAGGAACTGTGAGGCATATCTGAGAAGTATTTTGGGTTTGTGCTGTCTAAATTTCATTGAGATAGGTAGGGCAGATGTAATGAAAGCTTTATGTATCAAATTGCTCTCAAAAGTATCTCTTTGCACACCGGAAGACAATGCAAGGAGCTAGGATAGGATCTCACTGATCGGGTTTTGGATATTCTAAGAATCAGACAAGTAGCCACGCTTTGCTCCACTTGGAGGCGCTGTAGAATATACTGCGCAGTGCTCAGACAAAAGAGAGCTGCAGTAATCAAATCTGAATCCAGTGTGTGTTTGAAGGACAGGTTTGAGCATGCTGAAGAGGGGCAGAGGAAACATCTTGTAAAAAATCCGCAAATGAGGAAATGCATGGTTGTTACCCAGTTAACCTGAGTAGCGAACAGTAAATTATTTAAAAGAATAATAATACCAAAGTTCCTGACCGAATTTACCGGAGCAGGGGGAGTGCCCAAGACTTCTGGCCACCACTTTTATGACCATAGAGATGCTTGACTCTCTAAAACTAAGATCTGCGTTTTCTCTCTGTTGAGCTTCAGAAACCTCAGATTTATCCATTTTGCTATCGCAGACATGCACTGGTGCCAATTACCGTTTGTGGAAAATGTAAACTAGAAAAGCTTAACATTACTGCTTTTCGCTGCAATACTTAGCTGAAATCTCCAAATGATTTATTTTCAGTATCAGAAGCAGTATATCTGCCCGAATACATTTTTTTACTTCTATAATACTACTTGGCCCTCGGATGACTCCCTTTGATCTTTATTGCTTTCAAAATTTGAATCACTAAACAGCTCACTTACAGCACTCTTATCTCACACTCCCACCTATCAAACTTATCACTCCTTAATGGGATAAATCCATATGGTTTCAAATTTACTGTTTATGACCTTTTCTGGAAAAAACTCCATCAAATACCCCAATTCTTTCTCAAACCACCCATCCCCTAGGATCCAACATACCTTTAATAAGCATATGACTTTAAAAAGGTTTCAAACAAATGGGTCCATAGAAAACAGTAGATGCATGATTTCACATAAAGTACCTGTAGATGCGTCAAAAATCACCAGGCCAAACAGCCGCAGAGATGTGAAGCGTCGAGAAACAAAGAGATGCGTCAGTTCCTGAGACCATGGGGAGGCGATGGGACAGTGATGCGTCGTGTCCGGTCTGCAGGGGGAAGTGATGCTTCGATTCCAAAACGATTCTGGTCCGCAGGTGATGTGTCGGGAAAACTTGCCGCACAGGTACGATGCGTGGAAATCAGGGATGCATCGGCAATCAATGCAGTGGCGTTGAGCGGGGCTGCGCCGGTTTCTTCAGCCACGATCCCTCGGTGCGTCGGTTCTTGCAGCAGCGGTAGGCGCTGCGTTGGTTTCGGCAGCAGTGTGGCGATGCATGCAGATTCTTCTCGCACAGCGGTGCTGCATTAGAACAACAGCCGCAAGAAGAGCGATGCGTCAATTTTCTTAGTTTTCCAGGATTCTTCCAGCTCCCAGCAGCAAGCACAACCTCCAGAGGCCCAGAACTTTAACAGGCACCTCCTGGCAGGTCAGAACTCTCAGCAGCAGAGTTCAGGGGAGCTAGGGGTGCAGTCTTTGTGTCCCTGAGACTTCAGAACAGGATGCCAGCACACACAGACCCTTGGAGGCTCAAAGCAAAGCTCCAGTCTTTGCCCTCTCCTTGGCAGAAACAGCAACTTTAGGCCAACCCCACACAGCACACAGCAAAGGGGGAGTACTCCTCCTCACAGCTCTTCAGCTCTTCTCCTTGGCAAAGGTTCCTCTGGAGTCCAGAAGTGATCTAAGGTTCTGGGGTTTTAGGTCTAATACTTATACCCCAAAATGTCTTTGTTCTCTTTGTGCAACGGTCACTGAGCCCAGTCCAAACCAGTTCTTTCCTCATTGGTGCAGTATAACCACAGGGGTTAGAGACAGAATTGTGCAAGGGAGACAGGCCCTATTCAGGTGCAAGGAAAACTCCACCCACTACTCTAAATTCAGTCAAGGTCTATTCAGCTCAGCTCTGAGTCATCCAGGAAGGGCCAGGCACACCTCAACCCCCCTAGTGGCTGTCTACAGTGAATGCACATCCCCAACCCCTGTCACTCCAAAACCAGACAGCAAATACACAAACAGGCAGAGGCACACAGAATGGTTAAACAAGAAAATGCCTACTTTCTAAAACTGGCATTTTCAAACACACAATTTAAAAACCATCTTAACTAAAAGATGTGTTAATAAATTCTGAGTTCAGAGAGCCTAAACTTTATTTATCTATCTTGTCCCAATGGGAAGTTATACTTATAAGATGTTACAAAGTATTTCCCATTCAATCCTACGGGGCAGATAGCCTTTCAATAGTCAAAAACGAAATTGGTAGTATTTCACTATCAGGACAAGTCACACACACCAGTACATGTCCTACCTTTCACATACACTGCACCCTGCCCAGGGGGGCACCCTGGGCCTACCATAGGGGTGCCTTACATGTAGGAAAAGGGAAGGTTAGGGCCTGGCAAGTGGGTGTACTTGTCAAGTCGACATGGCAGTTAACAAACTACACACAGACACTGCAGTGGCAGGTCTGAGATACCTTTTCAGGGCTACTCATGTGGGTGGCACAATCAGTGCTGCAAGCCCACTAATAGCATTTGATTTACAGGCCCTGGCACACTCAGTGTACTTTACTAGGGGCTTACCAGTAAATCAAATATGCCAATCATGTATAACCACTTGTCATCACAATTTACACAGAGAGCATGTGCACTTTAGCACTGATTAGCAGTGGTAAAGTGCCCAGAGTCCTAAAATCAACAACACCAGGTCAGGACAAAATAGGAGGAAGAAGCAAAACATTTGGGGATAACCCTGCAAAAAGGGCCAAGTCCAACATGCCTTATGTTCATTAGGCTTACCTGCTATATGTTCATCTAATAGTCAAACTAACCTGCTTAAGTCAAGCGTATGTGCTGCCCACTCCAGTGAGACAACTGTCATTTGTGTCTGCAATAGTAGGAAATTGGATTACTAGGTAACCCTTCTCAAGCAACAACCATAGTTCTTTTCAGGCAGAAACACAAGCAAACCCCAAATTAACCTGTGTTTACCCGTAAGGGAGCTGGGGACAAAAACAGTCAGGCTTAACGTAGAGACAATGTGTAAAGTATTAGTGCAGCACACAAACAGTAATAACATGAAAACACAACACAAGAAAAATCCCACACCATTGTTATTTACTTGGAAGTCTCTAGTAAATGGTACTACATGTACACACAGCCTACAAATTAAATGCTACTTGTGGGCCTGCAGCACTCATTGTGTCACCCACTAAAGTATCCTTTCAGACATGTCTCAGGCCTGCCACTGCAGCCTATAGTGCAGTTTTTAAACTTCCATTTAAACCTGGCAAAATAACACTTTTGACAGGCCTAAACCCTTCTTTTTAATACTTACAATAACCCCTAAGGTAGGACCTAAAGCCCCAAAAGTCAAGGTGCATTGTATTTAAAAAGTAAGACATATGTGATTGTAAGGCCTGTCTATCCCATTGACTAACATAGGGTTACCTTATAACATTTCATAAGTGATAACATCTGAACGGGAGCAGATAGAGATATGCTTTTTAGACTGAAATAAATTGAAATTTAAAATCCTCTTTAATGGTAAAGTTGGATTTTAAGTCACAATTCTGAAATAGCAATTTTTGGAATGTGGGCTTTTTTTGTCTTAATAATTTGTGCCTTCTGCCAGTGTCCTGGGCCACATGACTGTGAATGGCTCTGCTGTTGGAGTCTGTGCATTCCTTGCAGACAGTGACACAAAGGGGATTATGTATGGACAGGATAGGTTATCCTGACAGGCTGGATGGGAGCGGAGCTGTACCCAGCCCCACCTACATTTCAAAGGACTATGCCTCCTGCACATGCAAAGGCACCTGATACTATTGTTTTGTCATCCCAGACGTCCTGGAGCCTTGGCAGGGGAAGAACTTTCCAGAAACAGATATGGGGGTAGTATATGGAATACCCCATCAAATGCTGACATCAGGTATAAATGTTAGGCCTCCAGCGCCGCTCTCCAGTACACCCCTGGACTGGCAGACATTGCAAGAGGAAGGAGTGCCTTGTTCCTCAGAGGATTTCTTTGCTGCTTGAGGCCTGCCACATCCCCTAGAGGACTGTCCTGATCTCGGAGAAGGAAGAATGGACCTGCTCCATTCATCGCAGGCTACCTGAGTGACTTTATGGGTCAGTTTGTTGACCTCATGTTCTGAGCTCAAGGGAGACAACAAGCTCCAGAGGCCTCCCTGCAACTGCTCAGCTGACCTGCTGCACCGGACCTGCAACTGGATCTGTCTGAGCCTTGCTGGTCTTTGGTAGAGTGAGTCTTGAGACCCAAGAGGTGAATTTACAGGTCCTAGACACTTGGCTGGCATCCGACTGCACTCCACTACAGGAAAAGGTGCAATCCTAAAGTTTTGGGCTCTTCGCAAATGGGCCTATTCGCCCCTAGACTCTGCCACCTGCTAAGACTGCCAATGTGAAGCTCCAGTGAAACTAACTCTTCTCGCTACAGCGATGGCCAGCAATGACTGCTAACGCAAGATATGTAATTTGCGCTAATCCACACCACCCACAGGTGACTGCCCAACTGGATCTTCGTGCTACTGCGACAACAGTCTGTAATGTCAGTCCTGCTCTTCACGTTACAGCGACGACCATCCACAATTTTCTCCATGCTCCTCGTGGCCTCAGAACTCTTCACACCGAACTTTGAGAAGGTAACTTTTTCAGAGGGGCTTTTCTAGTCCATTACTCTGGCCTGCGATCAATTGCGGTTGGCCTGAACTTGTGACTTTTCCCTGGTCTAGCACGACCAGATGACCGTGAGTGGCTCTTTTATTTTATTTTTAGGTCCTATACATACCTAAAACTTTAAAAGGGTATATCTCTGGTTCTACTAATTGGATTTTTATAATTTTTGTATCATTTGATCTAATCAAACTTACTCTAGGTTTCTAAATTGTTTTGGGATTTTTCTTGTGTTGTGTCTTCACTTTATTACTGTTTTGTCTCTAAGGTAATGACTTTTTGTGGTTCACCCCCAAAAGGAGTGTGGTTGTTGTCTGAGGTTTGCGTGATGCTTCCACACCTCTCAACCATTAACCTTGACTTCTTACAAGAGGGATCCTAAGTTTTGAAGAATTAGAGAGAATTTGATCCACGGTACACCATATATTCTCCACCATGGTACGCATGAAACCTCATAAGTGGTTTTTGGTGTCACTGTCGAAGAGGGTGGATACCTGTGCATATCACACATAGAGTACACCATGGGCTAAGGCCCTGAAATCCACATATAAACTAGACACAATATTGGCTGTAATTAACACCCAGGACTCCTTGGAAGCTAAAATTGATGCTGTAGCAATCAATCTTGATTTTATTAGAGGTGACCAGGGGAAACTTGCTGATAGAGTGCTCCACAAAGAAGCAACGATTGAGACTTCCAACCCCAAACCATAGAATTTCAAAAAGCAATCCACTACCTTACAGCATTTGGTTCAAGAAGGGCAGAGCTGAAGACTCTGAGGACACTGAAGAGTCTGCGGACAGGGCACATTGCAACAATATCAGAGTGATTGAAATGCCAGAGGGAGCAGAGGCCAGCGACACTGTCATAGTCTTGGAAAAACTGATTTCTGGCTCAGTAGCCCCACAGGGCTTGTCGATGTTCCGCTCAATTGAGCGCACACAGGGTTCATGCATGTGACCCCCACCAAGAACCTTGGTGGCAAGGCTGCTGGACTACAAAGATCATGACATCACCTTGCATGTGTCCAGAAATGTGGGCCAAAATGAATTGGAGTATAAAAAAGTGATTACATTCCTGGACTATACACTAGTGATAAAGCATCAATGATTCTGTTTCACAGGGATCAAACGTAAACTCTGCGAGATGGGCTTCAAATATGTACTGCTCTTTTCAGCCAAGTTGAGGATGACTGTGAAAAAGAAATCTTTGTTTTTCATGGAGCGTGACACGGCCTGGGACTGTGCTGAATAGCAAGGCACATCGAAACAGGTGGGCAGGAAATCAAAATGGAAGACTCAAATAAGAAAAAAGCGCCATAGGAACCGCAGACCAAAAGAACCTGAATGTCTGTTAACCTCATCCGTTTCTACCCATCAGCAAGTCCAAGGGTTGAGGGTGATGGTGCTTACAAAAGCAGCTACCTTTAACTCCCACCTGGCTTATATCAGGATCAACACCTCCAACATCAATCGTGTGGCCTGGTTACAGTCCCTACACCTGAGATTGCTTGCTGAAGAACCTTTTTTAAGATCATGAAACAGACTTGGCATGTATTAGTTCTTTCCCAGAACATGATAATGGGAAGTAGGCAAATATACTTAACACTATCATTTCAATTATTGCTATGATGGCCCATTATGCAATCGCCACCTACAATGTTCAGGATTAATGCACTAATTTTTAGGAGGTGTGTAGCTCATTTTACTATGGGAAACACACCTCACTAAAACTGAAGGCATGAAAAATCAATGCAGATGGAGAGTTCAAGTTTTTTTAACATCCTTCTTTGCATATGCTAGTGATATGGATCAGGACAGGAGTCTCTTCCATACTGGATACACAACGATTTGATCCAGAGGGTGGTTACGTATATATGTGGAGGACCAACTGGAGGACAGAAGGATTCATATCCTGGTTCTACTATTTTCCAACATATGTCAAATGATCTTCTTAGATAGTATCTCCACTTTATTATCTACCCTCACCCTTTAACCCATATTGTTAGCCAGTGATTCAATTGGGACCTGGATATAGCCTTATATAGCTCACAACTGCTGCTATGGGGAGTCCCTGCCAGGAGATTTTTTAATCAACTTTCATGGTGGGTTAATGGGTGGGACTCACCAATGTGTGGAGAGCTATGCATCCAGAAAACTAGGAGTACTCCCACTATTCACATGTCCACACGCTGCACACCCGAATAGATATTATTCTATTTACATCACAAATACGTGGTTTAATTGGAGGAATGGAGTACCTGCCCGAAACCCTCTCTGATCACCACCCCCTGTTCTTTATAATACAACAGGTGTATCAATAACCATGATACTAACTTGGCGGCTGAAACCTACAGCACTTAATGATGTAGTTTATAGAACTAACATCAAGGAGGAGATTTCATACTTTTTTTTACGTAAATGTGGGCTCCATGTGGGGCAAACGAAACAAATAGAAAACCTTTAAGGTATACATATGGGGTGCCTATATTAACGCAACTGCAGGAGTGTGGATAGCCCTACATAAACAACTGTGTGCACTTAAAACTGAGAAGTACTTTCTGGAAAAGGTGCTCTACGCCCCAATGGCTGATCTCACTATCCTTCAGCAAACAAGGCAGCCGCACAAGGTGTGGATCAAACTGAGCTCCCATAGTTATAAGGAATACACAGCTCTGCAAAACTCGGATGGGGCAAATCAGACCATATGCTAGCCAAGTCACTGTAATTAAACACCCACATGGCCACGCACTTCATCTCCATACAGACATAAATGTGGTGTGCACCTCATATTATAAATACTTCCACATCTCACCACCAGTAACAGATTAGGCTATACTAGAGGAATATATTCAAGGAGCCAAATTAACTTGCCTGTTGCCAGTCCAGAGAGAGCAGCTGGAGGTTCTTTTTACAATAAAGGAGGTTAAACTAGCTGCAGAACAGCTGACGATGGGAAAAACTCTGGGCAACGATCGGCAGGCGTTTGGTTCCCGCAACACTTATCAATTCTCATTAGCAAAATGCTTGATGAATATGTACCAAGCTGCACATGAAGTTTGCTCCCTTCCTGCTACTGCCAGAGAAGCATTGAGTTAAATTGTGCCGAAACCAGGCAAAGACTTGCTAGATCGTTAATCCTACTTTCCCCTGTCCAATGTAAATCAAGAGAAGAAAAAATGTGGGTTTAGGCAAAAAGAAAATGTTCTCTTACTATTCATGTACCCTGATCAGAATTGGTTTGTTCGTACTTGCATTAGTTATTCCATGTCTTGGATCAAGTCCCACCTAATCCATAAGTAGCACTAATTTTCCTAGACAAGCTCCGTTTGAAATATCCATTCTATGTTCGGAGCGATATGGAAGTTGGTGAGGATATTCAAGTGTTGATCACACTCTTATATGAATGTCCAACAGCTAGAATCAAAGTAGGAAAAGTGATATCTAAACAGATACAAATACAGAGCTGCATGAGGCAAGGATGACCCCTCTTGCCATTATTGTTTTCCACAGCAATGGAACACTTTGCCATAATTTTGCACAGAATTGTGAACTGCACAGCGTACAGTCACAGAACCAAAAGCATATCATCTTGCTTTATGCAGATGACATATAATTAGATTTAGAGGATACCTGTACAGATCTTCCAATAGTCCTCCGAAATGTTGAAACTGTCAACAGGGTCTGGGGCCTCAAGCTGAATAGTAGTTGTATATCATTCCTTTATCTGACTTGAGTGCCATAAATCTCTGTACTCTAGACACAAAGGACCTAGAACTAGCTATACACAGCTTCAAGCACTTAGGTGTGAAAGCATTTAGAGGGATAGATGTCATTGCAACAGGCAATTTAACTAGAGAGTTAGCTTCAGCAATGGCATCAGTCACGCTGGTGCCCAGAAGCCTGCCTTAAGGAGCTAAGTGCTGAACGACTGACCAGAAGATACTTTCCCAGCAGTTGGAGTCTACAACTGAAGGTAAAACCTTTGACTGGAACAACCCACTTGGTTTGTCTTAACTCTGCTCCATCTCGGTCTGCCTGAAATTCAGCCTAGGTGCTGGTCCACTGCAAACTGTTGTTTTTCCATACTGCTTGACTTTTCTAAACACATTTGTGCCTTAAAACCTTAAAAGTTAATATCTCCGATTCCCTACTTTAATGATCTTGGTGTTTTTTTGTTAATTAAACTTTTTGCTCTTTTTCTAAATTTGGGAATTGTACTTTGTTGTGTTTTTTGTTTTAAAATAAATTATTGGTAGTCCTTGAACTTAGCACACACTTCTCGGTGGATTGCCTGCTACATGTGCCTTTTCTGCCAGGAACTGAGCAGGGATTCTCTCAGTACTGTGCTTTTATCCAGAGTTGGAGTATTGAGTCAGTAGGAGTGCCACCCCAACAAAATGAATAACCTAATTTCTGACAGAAAATCTAATTCTAAATCAGTTCAGAACCATCACCCTCTCAGTGGACATCTTCAAGGCTCAGTCCTTTGTGGTCTTTGCAATCATCTCTTCCTTTATCTTTCTTATTGCTTATACAGAGATGATCTATTCCTTCCCTTCTCTAACTCATTAACTAGAAACTGAAACCTCTCACTGCCTTACAAATGTCAGTGTATGGCACTACACTCCCTCATGTTTTTCAACTCTGCCAACACTAAAATTCTTGATTTCATAGTCTCCCTCTCACTACCCCACTCATCTACTTCCCCCAAGACATCCACATTCTTTACCGTGCTTCCAGAAGCTGTGGAGTTCTCTTGAATTCTTAATTGAGGCAACATGCCTTTATTTGCACCACAGACACTCATTGCATCTTCCCAATCTATAAACAATATCTGTCCTAATCTTCCATTCTATTCTACTAAAAAACTTGAACCACTTGCCATGACTAAGCTGAACTACTGCAACAGATTACTCTCGAGTCTAAATAACCATGCCTTCTTCAATACTGACAAAGTAATCAAAATGATCAAAATTTCCAGCTTTGCAATCCTTCCCCCATGACACCCCAACATAAAATAAAACTTTGGCTCTTAACTAGTAGTCTAACCATGTCCTGGCTGACTCACTTCGCTGCAACCCTCTCCCAAGATGCCTGATCCATATCTTTGTGATCTGCCAACCACCTCTTGTCGCTGCACCCATACCTCTATGTTCCCAAACCCATTTAGGGCCTTCTATCTACTCAAACATTTTCACTGGAATGCCCATTGAGGTCAGGGCTACTCTTGCTCTAAATCCTTTGAACACTGCTCTAAAAACATGTAATACTTTAAGATTCCCACTACCATGCCCTACGTGGATACCCAAGAAATATGTCAGGAAATGAGCATGCGGTTACTGCTGTTTCCTAATAGAGTATGCGTTACTCTCATACTTCCATGAAGGGCCATTTATTCAAAGTTGCACCTTTGTACTTCATGGTCCACTCTCTTGCATGCTATGCATGTATCTAACAACAACAGATTTAAATCTCTGTGTTATTGAAGATTTTTTCTTCAAGCTTCCATACTCAGGATGCAAAGAGCCTCATCCACATTAGTGGTATGCTTTATCCTCAGATCTTGCTCCTCTTTGGACAAGTATAGGTGTCCTGTTCATCTCAAAGGGCTCCAAAACAAATGGAGCATTTAATGCTTGCAAATGATGCTAGGCATGTCTCTTCATCAATGGACACGTGTAGGGTGTTTGATCAGAGGTGTGTTACTGTTTTTTGTTTTAACTCTCTTTAATTTGTGAACCACAGAGGAGTAAACTATTTTTTCTTTACAAATGTACTGCTCAGCATGTGGTTATATGCTCCACTGATTCCTCAGCCTCTGCTATCACTGCTGCCTGAGTCTCTGCTGTCGCTACCTCCTCAGTGTTCCAGATCTCACAGGATTTTGGCGTTTCCACAAGAGCTGGAAATCTCAGCGTCCTTCTTGGAAAGCAACCAATTAATAACAAAGCCCTCTGGTTCTCAATATTTCACACTGAAATACCAAGAAGCAGCAGTGATTCTAGTGTTCTTTGTGCTACATCATTGTGCTCCATTTCTGTTGCTCCAGTTTGGATTCAGAAAAGACATAGCTAAGTACAAGCCTTGAGTGGTACAATGGCCGTGACTGGATGACAATGGTTTGAGCTTGATTTTATGCACCTGCAAGGACAACGTTGTACCCTCACAAGAGTGATACAATGATTTATATTGTGCTCTTTAACAGCGCAAATTTTCTTTTGTGAGAGCTTTTACTGATGGCGGATAATTCTGCAGACATACAAATTTGGTGTGGTGGTACTTAGCAAAACTGCATGAAAATTAACATTGTTGGCTGGTGTAGGTACTGAGAAAAGAGTTTTTGGTTTAGAATCCCAGAAAATATGTTAGTAGTTGAACTAGTTATGGGCTTCATGTGTATTTATGTTTATATTTCTAGACCTATGATGAAGATAACCATCCTGCTATCAAGGCAGTGAGCTGGTATAACAGCTATCAGGTAAGATTACTGAACTAACCACAATCTAATTTCAATAGGATAACAAATAGCCAGCAGGTCGGGATTGTGATTGTTTCTTCCTTTGTGTATCCCCTTTACCCTACTGCTTGCTGTACAGTGTGGTGGTTAAAATCCGTTGACCTGCTCCGTTACCCTGTTTGAATCTCATTCATAGATTGAACACCGAAGTCCCATCGTGACAAGTTAAAGTCACGTTGGAATCCAATGGTTTGTCATTTTTGCAGGTGACTGTGTAACATGTATCTTTTAAGTGTTATCACTAGTATTGACTGTGTTGTTGGTTCCATACCTACTTCACTTGAGGGTACTCCTTCTGCCACTCTGTAATCTATTATTGACAGACAATTGGACATTCACAAAGGAACATGATGCCTCTGCACTTACAGCAGGGACAAGATTGTATTCCTTCATAGTTTATCCAAAAGTAAACATTATTGTAGCAAAGTGGAGGAAATCTGCCTTTTCTGCATGGTCACCATTTACCAATCATGTTTTTCTGGAACCTATGTTTGTTTGGATTAGGAATCTGTGCCCTGTGGCACTATTATTCAGTATGGAAGTGCGTGTGCTGCCTTAAAATGGTTTTGCTTTCACCCAATTGCTCAATTTAAGAATTCTGTCATCCATAGTAAATGGTGCAGAAAATTTACCCACGGCACAGAAGTTAAATGTCATGTGGGCTGCAGTGTGTATTTACACCACCCACATAAATGCTGCCAGGAGCACCAATGTGCCGTGGCTGGCCTGCATTTTGAAAGGACTGCAGTGACACAAGGAAAAAGAAAGTGCCTTTACCATATAAGAAAATTTAATTTTATATAGCTATAAATCATCCCTAAAATGTACTTTGCTATGCCACAGAGCAGGGTGTCTAACATATGAAAAAGTCACTCACTACAAATTTGAAATAGGTGCCTGCACATTGAGTGAACACCTAAAGGTGGTTTTCATTGTGGGCATTTTGGCTAGATTTCCCATAGAAAGGTAAGGTGTGATTACAATAGTTCACATTTCCACTTGGGAAATATTAGAAAATAATTTGCACTTACTTTCCATAGTTTTCAAAATTTGATTCATTTGCCATGTCAGATTTTTGATAACGTTAGTGAAAAAATACCTTCATAAAAAGGAAGGAACTTTGTGTTGCCCAGCGCAGACCTGGCATAAAACCAGTTCTGCTACTCATCGCATCTCCAGAAACCAATACACATTACCAGATGTAGTTAATGATCCTACCTGACAGGGGACAATGGCCTGGCATATGGACACAGGAAGGTGGGAAAGTTGTCAACACCTGACCACTTAGAAGGGGTTAGCCATCAGGGAGTAAAGGGGAGCAATTGGCTGAACAAACGGCAGTCTTAGCACAGCCTCTTTTGACCTGGTGAAGGCAAACTGGACTGAATCAATTCATTCCCAGAGCCCTCCCAGACCCCTTGACACCAACCCCAGCAGAAGGGAAAACTAATGTGGACCTTGCCAGAGAGGAGAAAACCCCATGTAAACATGGGATCGGTTTTGGAGAAAGTCAGAGACATTCCGGGTATAAGGCAGGTTCAGCATCCTACATTGATTGTAATTTTTACTTTGAAGTAAAGTGGATGTGCTGCGAAGGAAGGTGAGCATATAGTGAGAAAGTAGACAAGATTGGGTAGGAACAATTCTTTAATCATTGGTAAGAGGACAGGATACGACTGGCACTTCACCCCCTCCTCCTGAGAATATTCCTAGACATGGAAATCAATCCTGAAGAAGAAGGTTATGCTGGAAGAAAGAAGATTTATTACATCTGCCTGGTACTTTTGGACTGGAACTGCTCTCCAAGGGTCAGCTGGCTGATCTCCTGTTTGTCTGCATCAGGAACACAAGAAGCAGAAGGATTTCACTGCAACAAGGCCTTATTGACCGCAGAAAACTGAACCTTGCAGGAGCCTTGGCTGGAGAAGTCCTGGTGCCTAGAAAGCCAGCCCTGTGGAACCAGGGTCTCCAGGAGTGACTAGAATAAGCTTTTTCAACTGTTGGAGAAAAGTGGGACTTAGAAATGTTTTGATCCCTAGGGACCAGAAAAAAGTCATGAGGTGTGGCCATGCTGGTTGTACTCTAAGCAGGCAAGAAAACTAGGCTTGTCCTCAACAGGTTTTCTTCTGGTGCAATGAACATGGATTCAGTGGGACCTTGCCTTGTGTAGTCCAGCCCAACCAGAGCTTCCAGTCTTGCCATGCTTGAGGATTCTGAATCAAACAAGTAACTAAGTTAGAAGGTAAAACCTTAGACCAGGTTAGACGGGCAATCTATCCCACTAGCAAAATCACCTCAGCAGCTACAGAATTAGGTTTTGCCCCACTTTGAGCTTGCATATGGTGGCAAAACCAACAGCTTCAACGGAAATGGATATAGATACTGCAGCTGACTACACGTTTAGCACCTCACTCATAATGTCTACATAATAACAGGGTCCTGTGCAATCAACCTCCGAGACCTGCCGCAGTTAGGTCTCACTGGAAATCCAGAAACATAAATTGAAGAAAAGATGGAGGCAGCACCAGGGATGAAGTCACACTTAAGTCAATATGGTCTTTTCGATATTCTTTATTCTTCTTTAAGATAAAAGATGACAGGACAACAGCCATCGCATTTCGTTCCTTTTAAAGGAACTTCATCAGGGCAAAAGGTTCCTATACAGACAAGGTCCCACTGTGTACGTCAAGGTAATAGTCAGTCCCACGGTGCGGGCAACGTTATATTTAATTCCGGACCGAGTGATCTAAGTGCTATCGGATAGATATTCCAACTGAATAAGAAAAGATGTGGAGAATCCCCCAATGACGTTCAGAAGTTTTTTCGTGGTTAGAAAGCCTCTAAAAACCCGGCCCAAGAAAATTTGTAAGTGCACAGCAGTGTCCAAAATGCACAGGAATTTTACTAACCACTAATAATAGCGAATGGAATCCGACCACAATGATCAGAAGAAAAGTAATATATGGAGGAGTTCCAACAACAGATGGTAGCTATCGGCGATCCTACAGTGCGGATGAAGTAATAATAAACTTCAGCCAAAACAATCCCATTAACCTTCTATTTTGGCGACGGCAAATATGCCCGGACTAACAACGGCAATAGCAGCTCAATTATGATGTATTCACCTTTAAGGGAACCTCGCTAGCCACAGCCTTAGACCAAGCCTTGCTGGATGATTTTGACTTCCTTAAAATGACTAAGTCTAAAGGCAAAAGCTTTGACAGGGACAATCGTCTTGGTGTACATGACCTATGTCCCATTGCAGTTGGACTGAAATCAAACCTAGGTCTGGATCAATCGTAAACGGTTGTGTTTTACTTGTGGTTTGAATTTTTGTAGGTGTTTTTGTCCTAAAAACTTAGGGGTGTGCGAAACTTGTGTAGTTTGCTGTAGTGAAATTACTGCATAATTACGCAAAATGTAGCTCACACTCAAAGAATTACACAAATGGACTGCAATTTCAAGTTCATTTCCAGACCCTCGCATTCAAAACGCTACAGCTTGCGTTAGAATTTCTAGGTTTGTTCTCAAAAATTGCTTGAATGCTCAGTTCAGGTAAAAAATTACCTGAAATGTTTGTTGACCTCCCACCTTAAAGGAACAGCTGCTCGCATTGGGATTGGTAGTTTTGTGCTTGAAATTACCTAAAAAGCCCACTCGGGTAAAAAAAATCTACCTGAAATGTAGCCTGCGTTCAAAAAGTTAACGAATGGCAGAGCTCGTGTTAAAAGTTCTTCCTGAAATTATTCGATGTGGTATAAGGGCGTAATCTTAGTAATTTTTCATAAATGCAGTTATGGAAAATTGCCAAAATTACGCCAATTACACCAGTGTAATAAAAATTTCGCCCAAACTTATAAAACATTCAACTGTAATAATTTCGTGGCTTTAGTGGTATTTTTATTTATATTTATTTTTTATTTTCTTAATTAGTTTCAGAATTGTATTGTATTGAGTTCTTTACTTTAAAATTCTTGGCACTGCATGAATGTTGCTTGCACTTCTCTGGTGATTGCATGCTAAGTGTGCCAAAGTTACCAAGCAGTTGCACAGAACAGAATCCAAATTCTGACACCTGCCTATAGGCATGAAGTATCACTAGTATTATCTACTCTTCCTTTTTGTTTTGCCATCTCTAAATAAGTATTAATATATTTGATTTTTCCCCAAACATAACTTTTGCAAGGTAGGTACGTGATACGGTAATCTCCTAATGGCCCCCATCACCCAAGGAAAGGACAGTGGTTAAAGTCTAAACTATCACTCTAAAGGTGGAGGGAGACTCGAAATATGGTGAACATTTGCCTGTAGAAGCACTTGTTTCTCTGCTCTGGGAGAATTTTTCACTTTGCAAGTTTAGAAGCTGGGGTGGGAGACGTAAGGGAGGAGAATTACCAAAGGCAGTTTACCTCCTATGGCTGAAATCCTACAATAATCTAGTTGCAGGGGAGGTGAGTGGCTACAGAAGCAAAATCAAAGTGTCCATGAATTAATTATCTCATTCTGCACCGCAGAGGTCAAACCTTGCTTCCAGGTAGTGACAAGTGGTTCAAGGATATATGCCTAGATTGAACAAATTAAGAGGTAGAGTCCACAATTCTTTAACATGCAATTGCTATGCCAGAATTCTGGGAGGGATGTTAAGACCAACGTCAGTGCATTTCCCTCCTAAAGAACATATACTAAATCTTTTGTTGTAACAAACGTAGCCAATTCTATTACTTTGTCTCTTAGAGGCTTCAGAACATTATAAGAGGTGTATGACTGGATAAGGGGTAGTTGGAGGCACAAGACCAATGAGAGCAGGGAGACAGACACAGCAAGAAAAAAGTAGGAAGAAATGAGACTGGAGGATTTGGAGGGCTGATTAGTTCTGACTGGGCCACAAATGCATAAGCATGCCCCCAGGTCATGATCACTAAGAGATGAATCAGAGCGAAGCTCTAAGACAAGGTAGGCACTTCCAAGGGGATTTAAGAACTGTAAGTAATAGTGATCTGCTACCTTGCAACTACTTATTTGTACAGCTCTCCGATTCGCAGTCTTGCCCACCGTCATGAATATTATGGGCCTTATTATGACTTTGGTGGTCTGGGAGCGAGCCCCGCCATGCCAGTGCCCCACTCCCGCACCGCCAAAGCAATGATTAAACCACTCACCAGATTCTGACTGGAATTCAGGTCAGGTATTCCTGTGGCGGCTGGGCCACAGTGGTTCCTATTTAAAGGTTCATAGGAGAGCCGTAAGAGGCAACGCAATGGGAACGCCATTGCAGGTTCCTCCAGGGCATGGACTGTCAAGTCCATGCCCTGCAGGAACTGTGGGTGCATGCAGACAGGGGGGCATACCATGTGTCCCCTGCATGCATTCCCTGGCACAGAGGCAACATAGGGCCCCCTTTGTTTCCTCTCTGCCACAATTTTCATGGCAGGCTCATCGTCATGAAAACAGTGGCGGAGAGGAAACTCGCAATATGTTTGGCAGGGCCACAGCGGCCCCACCAAGCATACTGTGGCCATTAAGACCACTGCAACGCTGCCAGGGATCTCTGAATCCTGGCGGTTGTGGTGGTGCCAATGGGGCGGTCGGACCGTCGGTGCGGCAGTGCCAGTACTGCCACTGTGGCTACGGTGGTCCGATGGACTGCCGTAGTCATAATAAGGCCCTATGTCTTTTCTATTCTAGGTATTCCCCTTTTTGAGTTTTCCATGATAATCAGTCAATCGTGAATGTGTGTGATTAATATAGAATGCACCTTTAGTTTATTACATTTTTATTTGTAACTTGATAGTCATAGTTAGTCAGTAATAGTTGAATATATTTGCAGTATTTAACCTGCAGCTGATTGCTCTGTTTTAGTTCATTGGTACCAAATTGTGAACAAAGTTTCTTAGAAGGTTGATAACTATGTGCCTCGTTTATTGTTATTGTTCAAGTAACAAAGTCCTGCAGAATGAAAATAAGTAAATGGTCATGAGACCACTTTCTGCTAATTGTTTATCTTGATTGATTCCACAACGACTAAATAATATCATAAAAGCTGAACACAGGGTTTGAAAGGGGAGACGGGGAGAGAGGAATCTTCACTAGGCTATGAGACAGATCATGCAGAAGTGTATCACCCACTTTAACTCAAGGGTCCTGATGAGGCATTCAGCCTTCACTTGCTGAACAGCCAAGCTGGCCTCACACAATGAGAAAAGCAGGCTCTGCTACTATATTGAACATAAACATTTTTGTTCAAACAGGTATGCAAGTTTGAGCCATCATTGAAACTCAAAGAAGACTTTCTTTTTCAGTTTTACATGAAGGCTAGTTTTAGTGAGTAAAAGAAGAGAAATGAGCAATAGATTGCTATAAAATCATCCAAAAATATGATGGAGTTTCTTTCCTGTTTACGCTTTTTGCAAATGTTGCAACTACTTTTCTATTTATCTTTGATCAATTGATATTGTGTGTACTAAGATGGGGTTTTGATTTAAAAAAAATACATCTTTAACATATACCCATGGTTATCTAATGTTCTTTAGTATGTCTATCCTTAAGGAAAGAGGGATTGGGTATGAGGGTTCCACTAAATATCCCTGTGAGGTCTCATGAGATTGATTGTTACCTAAAACACATCTCACTCAAATATTGCACAGTGGTTTATAGGGTGGCTGCAGTTTGACTGATTTTTGGTCTTGGCTTGACACACTGAGTTCTTAGTGATAGGTGTCTAGAAAACCAAACTCTGTGTTCTAGAGTAATCTAGGAACTTATCACCAGTGTGTGCTCCTTGTCTTCACCTTTATTTTCCTCCTTACTGTCCTTGTTGCTTCCCCTCTGCAGTTGTCTAAATTGTTTTGCTTATTTACTCCTGCATCTGCTGTCTAAAACAAACTAGCTAACATTTCTGGCAGGCATGCTGCTTGGGGGTCTCCTTTCACAGCATTCTATTTGCTTCATAGATGCCAGACCTTGAATCATCCATCTCCCACTCCTCAGGCTATCTAGGTTGCCAGAGGTTTGCCGGCACATCCTTACTGAGATCCTGGTAAGTCATGGACTGGAGTGGGAGTTGCGGTAGAAGGTGGTTCCACCTTGTATTAATTATATTCTTTATATAGGCGGTACTCAGAGGAAGGGTGCTAGTAGATGCAAGTCTGAAGAATTATCAATACATATGAAGCTAGTGTTGTTGGTGGTCTTACCTTTACCCCTATTTCCCCACAGTCAAGAATGTGTGATCTAAGCTTCTGTCACTCAAAACCATGTCACTCTCCAAGGGCGGAGACTTGGGTATTTGTATCAGATTTTACCAAATGTATCCTTTTAAGTCTTAAATCTCACAGCTTGTTAACTTTTCAATATAAGTTTTGATGGCAGCCTGCAAATGGCATTCATGTTACACAAGAAAACAGTACCTAAGTGGCAGTCATAGCAGTTACCAAGATCGAATGCCATAATGCTGAGTGGGGACTGAAATGCCACCATCATAATTAAGAAATTGTCAAGCTCTTGTGGTTTCCAGTTTCTAAACATTAATATTTTGGAGACCTTACATTTGGGTCTGATGCCTTATAAATGTAAGTCCGTTTTTATATAGCGCAGCTACTCACCCTTACGGGTCTCAAGGCGCTGGGGGCCGTCGTGGAAATTAAGTGAGCTATTGCCCAGAGTCACATGGTGCTGAGCTGAGCTGCCGCCGGAGCCGGGGATCGAACTGTGAACCCTGTGCTCCGAAGTCAGCTGCCCTGGCCGCTGCACCACACCTCTCCACTGTTGAGTGGAAACTTGGATTTATGACACAAGATTTGAACAGGTCAGGTGGCATAGTTATGAATAAACTATGGTTAAAGTTATAATTCTATCTGAAGCATGAATGGGGTGAAAAGGAAGATTAATTTATTCCTTGTTCATTCCACGGCTGCCTACAGCCTGAAAGAAAATGAGGAAGGCTATTTTGTGGTTACAAGGACAGAAGTAGAGAAAGGTGTAGAAACTTTGTTTCTTGACAAGTACCAAAGAATCATGCCCTAACAACCATTCAGTAATGATGCTTCTAACTGTGATGTTCAAATTCAGTGCACCATAGCGCCATATTTAAAATTTTAAAAAAAGTTGCTCACCATTTTGCATATCTAATCTCTATCCATTAGTTCAAATCTACCCTTTCTCTCCCTGCATGTGTGATATACCTATCCCTCATGAGTATATTTCACCTCCACTTATCTGATCCCTTCTCTCATCTGTCTATTCCGATCTTTCTCTGCTTCCCTAGAACATCTGATTTCACCATCTCAGTTGCTGATATCTGATTTTTCTCTTCCCCTTCCTTCCATGTCTAATCTCCATGCCCCGCCACCCTCATTTTGGATGCTTTACAGTAGTCGACTCCATACTTTCCTTACTAGGGTTCCATTTAAATGCAAGAGACAACTTCTGAATTCAGGGAAAGGGCCATAGGGGCACACATTCAAAACCATAGTGTCTTATCATATTCTACCATATAGCTTGAGATTAATGACTAATTTTGTTTAAATACTTAACAAAGCTGTGCTAATATGTAGAATCAAACCCTAAAGAAAATTAGGCCTTTTGGAGACAATGATATAATTGGTACTCCCTGTAATCTTAAAGTTGTGAGAATTCTCTCCATCATTGTTCACTTAGTTAAAATGGATGATTACTAATGCAAATTAAATATAGCAAAATATTCATTAAGAAACAAAGTCAAACAGTTACCTGATTTCTTTGTTGATCGCATCAAGTTGCTCTTGAAGCATCATCGCTAAAGTCTGGGCATCAGAATGTCCACCTGGTGAGAGAAGATCCATGGAGCTGAAGATAGTTTCTCGGTCGTCATCATCAATATCTGACATATCGGTGTCACTTTCAAAGGCGTGACTGCTCATAACTCCAATCTGTGGTGTTCTGTTCCATTCATGGTCTCCTAGAGACGTCATCTGAAAACAAAATAAAAATTGAAAAAAGAAAACTCTTCCTTAATAATGAAAGAAAGAATATTAGTTGTTTTATGAAAATAATACCAAAATAACATCATTCTACTTTGATATAAAAAATATCTGAAAAATAAAGATGGCACACGCATGTAAATTAGGTTAAATTGTTGTCAATGATGTTTTGAGCAGATCCTCAACTACAGATTCCACCAATTTTAAGATGACCCCTTCCCTTCCCTCTAGGAACCTGTTGTTCAATGTTTGATCTGCTGCTTCTTACAAAAAAAACAATAGAATAGCATTGATATGCTATAAGCTGCTTCACATTGACACTGTTAGTCATTCCCAAAACAAAAAATAGTAACCCTTTTCAAATAGAACATCAAAAATGTATATTCTCAATATTTCACTGCTTCTATTAGCCTTGACTTTGTTTTTTGGCAAGTGAAATATTGCACCTTGCCTGTGTCTCCCATTACTTAAGATTTTCAATCTTATACTTTTCTCTATACATTGTAGTGGAAACATTTACACTTATCCTGCATGTATATTGCATCGTTTCTTGTAGGGAGGGAAATGTTTCTGGCTGATTTTAGCAGTATAAACATAAGAGCACACCTTTGGTTCCTCCCTTTGGACGGCCGTGCGCCCTCGTCTTGGCCTCCGGATCACCTTTGTCGATCGGTAATCGGAATGACTGTCAACGAGTGATCCCATAGAGTACCTCATCTCCGCCGATGTGTCCAGGTGGGTCCTAAAACAGGAATTTGGGATAAATCAATCATCTGAAAAGTGCTGCTAAATCGAAAAATAATCTGTATTGAGGGATGGTCAGGGAGGGGGATGGCTGAAAGAAATTCACTTTGTATAGTAACCTGATGAAAGCCTCTAAAATTGAAAATGATTTTGTAAATAAAATTACTTTGCAAAAAATATCACACTTTCATTGCTTTATTCAAAAGTTAGGGAAACTAAAATGAAAAGCAACTTCTACGTAAAGTTGTTTTTTTTTGCATTCAGTGTGTTTTCTTTAAGGTTTCTACAGGTGATGTGTGCGTGAGAGGTAAGCATTACCGTTATCTAAATAATATGAATTCAACGTTTTTTCACAATTCTTCTAAGACCGCACGTGGCAATTTATCTCCTAAATCGATGTGCAATAAATAGGGCTCATGGGGAATTCATTTTTACAAAATAACTGACTCAGAAAACATCCTCTTGTTATAGCGAAGCATGCATACGTTATGAGTATTTGTTTTAAACTTATTCTTGCCACGGGTCTGAAGACCTCAAAAAACCAACAGTCGTCAGATGTTTATGTTCCCTATTGTGCATGCGGGATACATTTTAAGACATTATTCTGATTTGCTTTGATACATAAGTATCTCTTTCACACACCTGTTGAGCTGAAGACGCAATTTATGGGACCTTGAGTTTTAGAGTCTGTTATTGGCACTCACTAAATACCGCTATAAATTGAAAATAAATAAAAAGTGCTATAAGGTGAAAATGTATAATTACCTGATTATTGGGTATTCATATTTTTAAAATAAAACGTTCTTCAAATACAAGTGCATTCAGGGGACCACGATGGCCGTTGCTCTCTGAGCTCTGGCACACCAACGAAATGGCGTGGCCATTATACTCAGATTGAGTCCATTCCTTGGCAGGCAAGCAGACAGCGGGAGTCCGAGAAGATGCGGTGACCTCGGGGGAGTGATTTTTTGACGGTACCATCAGTGCTTTAAATGGGCCGGTACTCACCGGTACTGAGTACTGGCACTTCCGAATTTTCTGGCCGTCAGTACCGGCACTTCTCTTTAGCCAGGGAGAGTACCGGTACGCTAATAGACGGCACTGCAGGCTCCGGTTAGGTAACTCTTCTAGCCCAGGGTAGATGCCGGTCTGCTTCTCAGGAGCTTGTAAGCCCAGTAGCCTTTTGCAGAGTCCCTGCTGGAGATTCCAGCAATGTCCATTTCAATGCCCTGAGACTGCAGGGGTCTGAGAGGACTTGCCTTGCGTCATGCTGTGATTAACAGTGCAGGGTCTAGACAGACTGCACCGTCGATCAGAGACACAACGACCATTCAACTGAAAGTGCTTTAGCCTTCTCCCACCCCCACCCCTCTCCATCAGGTGTGTAAATGATGTCCCTCTGTTCACCATTACACTGTGTTTGACAGTTGAGGGCCCATTTAGGCCCTATGCTATTAATCACATTCACACTATTGTGTGCATTTGGGCAAACACGGGTATGGAGGCAGCACACTGACAGTGGCAATTTAGAAAGCCATAGGAGGCAAGGAGTTTAAATGGCTTTAATACCATCTGAGACTTTGTGTGAGTGTTTGCTTATGTCTGTGTGCTTGCCAACTTGTGTGTGCCTGTTTTTGTGTGTGAGAAAAGTGAGAGAAAGAGGAAAAGAATCAGGACACTCTCAGGAGATTTTTTAAAGGGAATGTCTGGAATGCTTGTGTGTGTGTGTGTGTGTGTGTGTGTGTACACACACGAGAGTATATAGTATTGTGCCTAAGTTCAACAACAAATAACAGTATGGCATTAAAAAGCAGCAAATATTACAAAACAAGGAACTGTTAATATACCATCCGGTTTGACTTTCATTTTGTGTACATAAACGCATTTCTCATGTATTTTGATGTGTGCTGCAACTTGTACAGAAGTCATTATGTATCATCTTAACCTGCCCTTAGCCCCGCCCCTAGCCCCGCCCACATGCCACACCTCTAGCTCATATTAATGAGTACCTGCACTTATTTTTTCCCAATTTAAGCACTGGGTACCATCAACCTGTAACGCCAAGAACCAGACCGCAGATTGGGGCCTGAACATGCCTAATCTGCCTGGTGTGCAGCCCGAACGGCAGCCATTCATCAGGACACATCCATGGCGCCAGCTAGCGCAACAATCCTGCATCCTCGGCTCGCTCACCGGTGCGTTCACCTAGTGCATGTGGGAGCCCACCGTAAGACAGGGGCGGGTTGGGCAGCATAACTCCAGGATACCGAGCCCTATATCTCCTCCTGCTGCCATCCTGATACTCAACTACGCACTGCCAGACTGAGGGACAGTGAGCGTGGATGCCCCGAATCTTCTGCTCGTGAGTGCCTCACCCCACAAATCTGACACAGTGCAGAGTACAATGGGCATGTGGCCCTAACCATCGCAATTCTCACCTGCCGCACTCCTGCCATCTATAAACAGTGGGCCTGATTTCTCTCTACCTCATGCCACAGAACATTACACGGACGGAAGGGGAAAAGATGGGAAAACAGAGAGTGGAACTGGCAAACATTGCCTTGGGGAACAGGTGACAGAGTGGGGGCCACTAACTCCTCAGGGACCCAACCCGTCAACACGCTGTGAAGGGTGAGTCCTGCCTTCCGATATCGCCTTGCCTAACAGCAACACCCGCATGTAAGAGTACCCCTTTTCTGCTCTGGACTGTGGGCATTGAGCGGAGTACCTCACATACTGGGACTTGATCTCTGTGACACCATTCACCACCCCCCAGATGACCATCGCCTATCCTGCACCCTCACTCCTCCATGCAACAGCCACTTACTCAGCTGGGCACTGATTGTCCCACAAACCTCAATGACTTATTTGGCAGAGTTTTTATGTGTCTGTAGGAGCATCGTTGCTATACCTACTGCACTTCGCAGTGGTAGTTGAGAGATCCCAAAAATACTCCTCTACTCCCCTGGTGCCAGAAGTGTCACAGGAGGCCTTTCTCAAAGAGATTATCGCAGTGAGATCCAGGCGTCTTACCATGGACTCAAAGATGACTGATCTTACGCAGGACATGAAGACCATAAAAGGGCAATGGGGGCGTTTCTACATTAAAGTTGATTGTCTCGACCGACTACTGACATCGGATTAGTGAAGTGATAAATACCACAGGAGTAAACCATAGACCCAGTTGAGACCTGGTTAAAATTTATATCATTTAACAATGTCTCGTGGGGTATCAATAAAAAGACATGTATTGTATGTCACTGAACTGTGACAAAACAAAGACAATGTGGTAACACAATTATTAATCAAATGTATTTGAACAATTATAAAATCACTGAAAGCAGCATCAATTATTCATTGGAAATGTGCTCAGGGTGTAAAAGTGAACACACAGTGCTCGTGAAAGACAAGTGCATGGCGCCAAGTGAAACACATTTAAGGACAATGGAAGACAATTTCTTTATTTCTGCATTCACTCATGCAGCATGCCGGGTCTTTCTATGCTGGTGCTTTATCCTGTAAGAGGAATTGTTTTCTCTACAGACACTTTTACGTCTGTGATTGCCTTACTGGGTAATTTACAATTTGGTTTGGCTGACTTCCCTGCTAATCCGATTATTTTTCTTGAGGTGCTTCACTTTTCTCGCTCTCCAGTACGATGCCGGGTGACATGATTAATTTGCTCCTAAAAATAGATAATTGACCGTTGCCTGTGTATGTATTACAGGCAGCAATCATATGTGTTGTCCTTTTTTTGTCCTGATGATGAACTCGAACTATGGAAAGTCGAAACGGCATCAATAGATGCAGGCAGAGAAAGGGATCTCTATTGTGCTATGATACCTTAATGAAATATTGGACTGACTTGATTCATGCACAATATTTATTATTTTGGTTCTTTTCGCTGTCCATTGTCCTTATATGTGTTTCACATTTCGCCGTTCACTTGTCTTTCATGAGCCCGATATATTCGCTTTTGAACCTTGAGCACATTTACAATTAATAATCGATGCTGTGCTCAATCATTTTTTAATTGTTCAAATACATTTGCTTACTAATTGTGTTGCCATATTTTCTTTGTGTTGTCACAATTCAGTGACTGATACTATACATGTTTTTTTATTCATACCCTACGAGACATTGTTATATTACATCGGCTTACATCGGCTGTCTCCAGAGGTATGCTACATTCGGCAAAAGGTGGTGGACCTTGAGGATTACTCAAGGTGAAACAACTTCTGATTCTTTGGAATCCCAGTAAAAATGGAGAACTTGGATGTTAAGGACTTCCTGCTTCATCTCATCTAGAGACTTACTGGCATCTCTTCCCCACACTCCACTGTTGGAAATAGAGAAAGCACACAGGATTAGATCCCACATCTCATCTTCTAGAGAAGCCATCAGGTCGTGACCCATCATTGCCTGCTTCCTTTGCCATTCACAAGTCAGTCAGATAATCATGGAGGCACGCCAATATGGACCCTACAACCTAGAAGGACACAAGATCTACGTTGTGGGGGACTTTTCACCAGACACCAAATTCAAAAGGAGGGCCTTCCTTGACCTACAGCTGCAGCTCAAAAAATGGGGCACTAAATATAGCCTAATAGAGCCCGCCACAATGTGGATAACAATCAACAGACAATCCAAAGACTGCAGGGACAGACTTCCTGGCTAGCTTCCCCAACTCAAACATGGACACAACACTGGTACCCTCACCGCAGCAGCCCAAGTACTTGCCACAACACTCAGCTGCTGAGGGCTGGTGCAGCAGGACAAAAGAATGTTCCTTTCAGAGACAAAGTGATCAGGACATTGGAGGAGGTCACGCAGACTTCGCTTCAAGACAAATCTCGGTCCCTGTTGAAACCTGTGTAATCCACAGAGACACCCTCTATGAGCCCGCCACCTGTCTATACCTGAACTGCTTTATCTTGGACAATATTTCACCTGTGACCACCTGGACAGATGAGTATCGGATAACCATGAGAACTCTGATGCTGTTGTTTCTCTTATATAATATGTTCATTCCGTTCCTAAGCCATAGGTTTGTTCCACTACTCTGTTCACCTCGGGTTAAGCCAGCCACCCTGAACAACGGACCACCCCATCTCAACTGTTTAAGTGGTTGGTGCACCCACTCCCTCATAAAGTCATGTTCTTTAGTCACTTTACATCTCTCATCCCTGGTAGTCCCCAATGCTACTCCAGGAGATTTGCACGCAAGCCCTCTGTCATGCAGTCCAGCCGAGGATGCTATGGAAATTGAACAATGTCTTTCATCTAATCTTTAGCAAACACCCAACTACTGCCAATGGATATGCCTTTCTGTGTCACCTATTATGATCTTCGGTCTGCAATGATACTGACCCCTCCGTCTCTCTCTCTCCCCATCAGGGCCCAACTGACCCGTATTGGGCTGGTCTTCTCGGATATATTTCTCACAACCCACCACATGGCCCTGAGCCCACATGCATACCTCTGTATATGCCCCCCCACCCCCGGGGCCCTACAACACCTTCACGAGATCTTACTGTTCTTATAAAGGGCAGAGTTTGTACCAGCTACTACACTGGCTGTGCCATTTCTTGTGTGGTAGCTTGAAACCCGAGAAGCTAGCTCAGCCATTGAGAGTTGAATAGATTGATAGCTTCCCAGAGCTACACCCATCATGCCCACACCCCACACCTCTACTAGGTAGTCCAATGCCTAAAACAACCCCATCACCTTCGCCCTTCTGGCCACCCTGCTGGTGCCTACTTCTACACCATTACCAAGGTTTCGGACTCCAAATTCTCCCCCACATCCCCTTCTTATCCTTTCTCAGCTTCTCCCCATTTCCCACCTCTCCCACTTCATACTGCCCTCCCCCCTCCAAGCTCACTAAACCTACCTTCGCTGCCACTGAGGTTGTACTACACAGACTACACCTACTTTGCCCCCCACCTCCCATCCTTCCTGCTAATAGAGTCTCCGCTCTGCTAGCTTCTCCTTACTGCGGCCTCACACATGCCATCCAAACCATTCTTCATCCTTAGTCTGAATGTGAACGGCCTGATAAATTATGTCAAAAAGAAAAAGGTCTTTGAATTCCTTGGCCTTTAAGAATGCAGATACAGCCCTCATCCAAGAGACACAACTCACCCCCGCAGAAAGTGATAAACTCAAAAGGAACCGGACTCAGGACCTGGGAGAACGACGAGGGATGATATGTATTCACTAAGCTCAGGATTGACACCCACATAGTGAGTGTAAGATCCATCTACGCCCCTAACGGGAGCAAAGCCATATTCTTTCTACAATTAAATAGAATCCTGACTGAATTAAACTTGCAGTATATAAATGCGGAAAGCAACTGGAATTTGCCTCTTGAAGCAATCATGGATCACAATGGCCCACTTGACATACATAATGATAGAGACAGAACACTCCTCAAGAGGGCCAGCGAAGCAGTCCTGCGCATTCAGGAGTGCAACCCACTCCTCTCCCTGCTCCACCAGCCCCGCCCTGCCAGAGAGCCACTGACAGCAGTAGTTTAGCTTTCGTTCAGTGGGGAGATGCACCTCCGCCTTAGCGGAGCAGCCGTCACTGCCTTTAGGCATGGCCTAAATACAACTGTACATCTTATTGTAACTGCAGGCGTGGCTACTACTGTCATCATCATTGTTGACACTAGTGCCTTGTTCCTCCTCTCGTCCCTTTCCCACTTCGCCACTTGTAAGACCTGTCAGCCTTCGGGTGGTCTTCCCCCAAACGTTTTGCCTGCTTGCCTCCGATTTAGCTGAATTCTTTTTGTTGGCTTTAGGACTCTGTGCACTTTACCACTGATAACTAGTGCTAAAGTGCTTGTGCTCATTCCCCTAAACATGCTTTAATTGACTTATCCACAATTGGCATATTTAATTTACCTATAAGTCCCTAGTAGAGTGCACTACCAGTGCCAAGGGCCTGTAAATTAAATGCTAGTAGTGGGCCTGCAGCACTGATCGTGCCACCCACTCAAGTAGCCTTTTCAACGTATCTCAGGCATGCCACTGCAGAAACTGTGTGTGCAGTTCCCACTGCCATTGCCACTTTGCATTTAAAACCCATTGCCAAGCCTTAAACTCCCCTTTTATATAAGTCACCTCTAAGGTAGCCCAAAGGGCAGGGTGCTGTGTAATCAAAATGTAGGACACGTACTTTTAAGTTTTTCATGTCTTGGAAGTGAAAAATACCCAAGTTCTTTATTTCACTACTAGGAAGCCTACCCCTCTTATAGGAGAATATTGGGGGTCCTTATTACCCCTAATAAGCTGTAATTTCTGATTAAGAAGGAGTAGATCGGTCATGTTTAATATCTCTGGAATGGTAATGGTAAATCCTCATTCCTGGTAAAGTAGAATTTATCATTACACTCTTAAAAATGCCACTTTTAGAAAGAGAGCATTTTTCTGCTCTTAGCCCTGGGTGCCTGCAGCCTGTCTCCAATACACGTATGGGGTGGGTGAAAGCCGGACTTTGTGCATTCCCTCTAGAGAGCCACAGACTAAGGGAGCTTAGGTGTGACTTGATGAGGCCTCCTGACAGGATGGGAGGGAGGACCTGGGCATAGCCTCACACTTACACCTGAATAGGCAGTGTTCTGTCCCCACACAACATGCTGCACACCCCCTCACCCCCCAGTAGTGAGTCTGGAGCTAGGGCAAGAAGAGAGACTCTGCGCACTTCAAGTCCCATCTTTGAAGTCTCCCCTACTCCAAAGGCACCACTGTGTATAAGAACTGGACTTCTAACCCTACTACTTCATTACACTTCTGGACTTGAGGATATCCTGGCCTGAAGAAGGACTGCTGTGCTGAAGGACTGCCACTCTGCTGTACTGTTGCTCTAGAAGAACTGCTTTCTGCTGTGCTGACCTGCTGCCTGTTGCCCTCTCTTCCTGGGTGAGGAAGACTGGGCCTGCCTCTCTTGTCCCCAAAACCCAGAGTGACTCCAAGGGCTAGCTGGCTAGTCTCCTGATCCGAAATCTCAAGGACATAAGAGACTTCAAACCACCATGTTCCTACACCTAGGATCATTGGAAGTGGGCCTATGGCGTTCTGCTTCAGCACTGATGCATTCTCTGCTGCAAGAGCAGAATTGATGCATCACCTCCATTGCGGAAGCAGGACCGGTGCATCGCCTGCGGAACCAGTGCATTGCTGTCAGCACTGACGCATCACCGCTGTTGCGTGGAGAAACCCGACGCATCACAGAGCCAGCGCATTGCATTCAGAAACAATGCATCTTCTACTGCCAAAGCATTCCCTTCAGAACCAGAGCATCTCCCTCAGAACCTACACTTCTCTGCTGAAGCTTGGAGAAAATTGATGCATCGCTTCTACAGTGTGGACCATCGATGACACATCGCCTTATCTGCATCCTGCATCTCCTCCTCGTCATCGATGCTTCAAGGTACTTTTACAGCAGGCCAAACCTGGTCCCCCTATCCAAGCTGCACTCCAATGCGGTCAGCCTCAACGTTAGACTCTGTCCCAGTCCAGCGCGACTAGATATCCCAATTAGGCGCTTATTGCTTGTAAGTGCTAGTTTCACATTTATTCTCTAAATAATCATATCTCAAGATCTACTGGTTGGATTTTTGTTGTTTTGGTCTGGTTTTATTTATAAAATTAAGTTCTATTTTTCTAACCTGGTGTGGACAAATGCTTTATACAGTGCCTCTTAAGTTAAGCCTGATTGCTCTATGCTAAGCTACCGAAGGGTAAGCACAGGTATAATTTAGGGTGTTGTTGACTTACCCTGACTAGGATTGTGGTTCCTGCTTGGACAGGGTGCATACCTCTGCCAACAAAAAACCCAATTACTCACACCACTCATGGAAGAGATTGGATTAATTAATTAATCAACTGCCATTTTCTCCCAACATCCAACATATTTACTATCTTGTGGAAGTCATCTTCCCTTGATACCTTCCTGCCCTTCTGTAGCCCTTCCTCTACCCTATTTTGTGATTGTTTGGCCAGCACCCTCTCTCCTCCCTCTCATACCCACCCGATATTAGATGAGTCAGGTCATGATGCACTACCTCACCTTGCCCTTGGTTATTTGCTAATGGACTAGTAGTGTTTCTACCTCTATATCTGCTTACATATCTGTTTATCCATCTTCTTGCAGAATTCTACTAGAAGGGTAACAGGACGCATTCCACACCACCTGTGATCATGATATTAACAGATGAGACCAGCATTTTGAGCTCCTACAGGCTCTCTTTCCGAATCCTGTCTACATGTAAGAAAGACTAGCACCGGTACATAAGCGTTTGCACTTATGCCGTGGTAACCCATATGATTGAATGAATAACAGTGTACACCTTAATTGGTTTTCCTTTTCTGCTTTCTTTTGTGATACTTCTAATGGTTACTAGAGTGTAGAACTCCTTGTATGATATGTTCCCTACTTGTTTGCACTGCTGTACATTAACAAACATGTGGTGTGGTTGGTATTATTTGCATTGTAATTCAAAATATACCTAATAAAAATCATGAAAAAAGTGTGTTCTTTTATGAAAAGCAAGGGTGAGAAAACCTTAGTTTGGGATTCGAAAAAGAGAGAAGCCAAAAAACGGTTCCTCTTAGGAAAGTAAAAATACTACTATGTTAAACTGAGTGAGCTAATGTAGGCCTCACATAGTTATATAATATATAGTTCGTCGCGGTCTGACAATATTCAGTCCATCAATTCATGTTCATGCACCTCAATAAACACAAACTTAAAAGAAAACATAGAAGATTAGCTTTCAAGCTTTTTTTTACAAGTGGAGCAAACAGAGCAACTTGTGTTCAACTCCACTGTTTGAGAAAACTCTAACACCTCTTCATTTTAGTCTTCATCGAAGTGACTAATAGTTTTTTCAACTTAATTATATTTATGAGATAAACTTCGGAATTGTGTGATACTTTAGGTGTTACTGAATAATTCACTGTGGTAAGGAAAAATATTGAGGAAACAAGAATACATTGTCTAATTTGCAGACCAAGCACACTGGATATCATTGCAGAAAAAATGAAAATTCATGCTCTAACCATGTTATCATCAGGTTGTGTTTGCAATTGTTCTAAATAGTCACAACAAAATCACACATTGTGCACCATCTGAATACTTGTTGAGTCCTAGTATTCCTATTTTTTTTAAATAATTTCATGTCCAATTTGACAACTGGAGATGTCATTTTTTGTCCCTAAAGAACAAGTTGCTTAACTTCGCTAACACTCTTTCTGGTGGATACTCCATCTGACCACAGTTCCCTCATCTTTAGAATATCACCGAGGCAGCAGACTAGGCCTGGAGGTTTTCTCAGCAGTGCTTCAATGAGCTGCTAGGTGACGCCATGCAGCTCTGTGTTGACTTCATTCTGACCCGGAAGTGATGGAGCGAAGCTACATATAAGGACCAACCCAGTGTATCATCAATAGTTTCTTGTATGACACTTTTCTTGCCCTTGGACGTAGAACACTAAACAACTAGGTACCAGGGTGCAGATGCCTAATTTGGGACCTGTTTAGATGTTAAAAAGAGGCCCGCCACAGAATAGGGAGTTAGGTGAGAAATCGGAAGTTAGTTAGAGTATCCACCAGAGAGATCACATTGCAAAAGGTAATTAACTTGTTCTTCTGATAGATACTTTTAACCACAGATTTCTCACTATTATTATAGATTCCAAAGCAATACCTCTCCAAAATGAAGGGTCTGTGGTTTGGCTTCAGAAGAAAAAGTCCTGCAGGACCAAACAGGCAAAATGCCCATTCCAAAGCACCTGGCTGTGAAGGCAGTAGTGCTTCATGAACGTCTTCACTGAAGCCCACGTCATGGCCTAAGATATGTCAAGAACAGGCACTCCATATGCCAATGCAGTGGTTGCAGTCTTGGCAGAATGAGCCATAAGTCCTTCCAGAAGCTGCTTCTTGGCCAGTGAATAGAAGGTCTTATTGCAAGGAACTATCCACCTTAACATCATCCTTTGCTGCACCCCCTTACTGCTCTTTGTCCCAGAGAAGCCCACATAAAGCATGGTCTTTGGTGCAATCCATGTAAAAGCTTAAGGCTCTTTTAGAGTCCTACTGATGGAGTCTTTCCTCCTCTTTTGAGGGGTGAGGTGAAGCAAAGAATGTTGAGGGGATAGCCCAATGTGAAGGGGACTCATAACGTTTGGAAAAAGGCTACCCCGGTCCTCATCACCAGCTTGTCTGGCAAAACATTGGTGTAGGCGGCTGCACCAATATAGCCTGGAGCACACTCAAGTGATGAGCTTAAGTGATTGAAATGAGAAAGATAGTTTTAAGAGTCAGAAGATGCAACAAACACCTGTGCTCAAAGGGATTCAATTAAGATTCCACTGTGGCATCACAAATGGTTTGGAAGCGGACATATGTGTCAAACATTTAACAAATTTCATCACAACAGGTAACTTAAACAAGGATGGTTGATCTAGCAAACCCAAAAAGGCAGAGAGGGCTGACAAATAACCTTTGAAAGTGCCCACTTCATGACCTTGCTGGGCCAAAGACAAAACAAACATTGACATCAGACAACTTGGCTTGTAAGGGGTCTGTCTTGTGGACTCTATAAAAGGCCACAAATTGGTCCCAGCGCTTGGCAAAAATGGACGTTGTAGAGGGATGCCTGGCTGTGAGAATGACATCCATGATCTGAATGTGTAGAGAAAGCGTTCTTGGGAATTCAAGCATGCAGATGTTTGGACACGATATGTTCTTTTCAGTGGCGAAAGTATCCTGCCAGGTCTCTCCCCACTGTTGGAAGATGCCTTGCACCACCTTGGGGTACAACTGCCATTAATGATCCATCAGGTACCATTGGCTAAGCTCATCCGCCCTGGTGCTTAAAGATCCTACCATGTGGTTAACGATTAGGTAGATGCCCTGATGCTTTAGCCAACTCTAGAGTCACAACACCTCTTGGCACAGGAAGGTGCAGAACCTCCCCCTGCCCTTCTTGTTGCCGTACCACATGGAAGGGGGTGTTGTCTGTGAGAAACAGCACCAGCCTTCCCTTGATGGATGGCAGGAAGTCTTTCATGGCCAGGTGAATGGCCCGCAGCTTTAAGAGATTGTTGTGGAACTCGATTTCTGCTGGAGACCAGAGCCCTCTGATCTCCACTTCCCCTAGATGTCCTCTCCAGCCTAGCAATGAGGCGTGCATCACCACGTCAGCTCGGGGTGAGGATTTGAGAGGGGTCTACCACTGGTCAGGTTGCAGATATTCTGCAGTCAACTCCAAAACCTGGATGATATCCATCAGGTTTTCTATCAAGATGCATAAGGCCAACAGGCCAAGAAGCCTCAGAGTTGTTCTCACTGAGATCCAGGGCCGAAATGAAAACATCAGGATTATAGCCCGACAGTCCTGGACTCATTGTGATGGAAGAAAGGCCCTGCATTACACTGTGTCCAGAACAGCTCCTATAAAAAGAAGCGCGACGTTGGCTTGTTGATCAGGAACCCCAACAATGTCACTCGCAAACTCCAGAATATCCAGAACGCTGCCACCAGACTAGTCCTGAACCTACCGTGCCACTGCCACATCAGCCATCACCTACAGACACTACACTGGCTCCCCGTCGAGAAGAGAATCACCTTCAAGCTTCTCACCCACGCACACAAGCCCCTCCATAACACCAGACCCACCTACATGAACCACTGCCTCTCGTTCCACGCCCCCCACAGATCCCTCCGCTCAGCCCAGCTCTCTCTTGCAACCGTACCACGCATCAGGAAGACCAGAACAGGAGGACGCTCCTTCTCTCTCCTCGCGGCCAAGGCATGGAACGCCCGCCCTCTCCACCACTGACAGACACCAACACTCTCCAAGTTCTTGAAGGACCTCAAGACCTGGCTCTTCAAAGAATCATCGTGAACATCCAGGAGCTACGCGCCCACCCCATCCCCCAGCACCTTGAGACCCTTTCGGATGAGTAGCTGCGCTTCATAAACCCTGATTGATTGATTGATTCCTTCCACAGGGTGATTGTGCAGGTGGTTGTGAGTAACTAAGGGAAAACTAAAGTGGTTTTGGGGTTATGCAGCAAAGGAAGGGGACAGGGAGGAAGGTTGTCGCTGGTCACCTGGGCAATGTATGCCTGATTTTAGTCCCTGGTCATGAAAGAACTGGGGTTGACTGCCGCGGAGGTAGGGGGGGAGGCGCTTGGTGTTGCCTATACACCAACCCTCTGAAGTAGCCTTGGAAGGGCTGAAACTAATGAGGAAACTGCCCAGTAGGAGTGGAAAGGCCCAAGGAACATGCTGTGGGTCTACTCTCCTTAAAGCATTTAAAGGTGGTTCCAGCTTTTTCACCAAAAAAGCATGACCCATCAAAATGCATATCCATGAGGGATGCCTGCACATCTCAGGAAAAGCCTGTGGATTGCATCTATGCATGGCGACAAAGAACTGCACTAGTGCCAACTGCTCATCTAAAGCAATTGGTAGTATCCTGACCAGCTGAATCATATATTTGGTTGCTTCCTGGTAGTCTTGAATGGTTGGAGCCAAGGAGACCTGAAACTCCCCCGGGACTGCTGGCAAGATCTCACTGGCCATGTATTAGTGGGCATGCATAAAGCAGCCTAATAGGTATACTGCATTGACCGGCTGCAATATACACTGACCAGGAACATTTATTTCCCAAATGCCTCAATCATTTTTTTACTTCCTGTGTGGTGGAGTTGTGGGAATATATTAGGATTCACTTTGCTAGTGGAAGCCTTGACCACCAAACTCTCTGGAGTGCGATGCTGCATATGAAAATCTGGGTTGCCGGGTTACGGCCTGTGGTGTATGGCCATCTGCCTGTTCACAGGTTAGCAAGTCTTAGCCCAAGTGCCCATAAGGGTGTCCGTTAGGGCTTTATTAAATGGGAGTGAGGGCTTGGATAATTCTGGCCTGGGTGTAAAACCTCAGTAACAACATTTGTCATGACTTCAGCAGAAGGCATCGGCAGGCCCAGGATTTTAGCTGCTCATCGAATCACCATGGAAAATGAAGCCTCCACTTCTGTTGGAGGACCAATGGGAGAAATCAATCCTGTATAAGGGGAAGGATCAACCCCAATGGCATCCAAGCCTAATGGCCTCCCCATCATAATGCGGGGTAAAACATTCCCATCCTCACCATTATCATCATCAGATGGTGGCAAACTCTGGTCAGAATCCAAACCAAAAAGATGGTTGAGCCTCTGCGGACAGGTCAATGTAGTGAATATGTTTTATCCGGGCCAGACAGTACAGAGACTGTGTGCGCTGGAGTGGAGTTCGAGAGGGATCTTGTTTGGGGTTGAGACAGATTCAGTTTAGAGTCGACATTAGATTCGGCACCAGATCTCCACTCCGGCACCAGTGCTGAACCCAAAGCAGGTTACAGGGGAACAGACTGTGCCAAGGCCGGCAAACTGACTGGAGGCCTTTTTAATCCTTGGACCCAACGGCATTACAAAGTAAGCCAGAATAATGTCAAATATACAAAGTATGGCCTCCCTAAAGATACTGAAACTGGTCCCAGGATGCTTGTTTCCAGTCCGGGGAGGACCTGGCCTGGCAGTTCAGGCTGAACTGTTTCCATGGGGAGCAGGGTCAAGACTGATTTGCATATGGCTGGGTTTAAACTGGAATGGCCTGGGGAGCAAAAAAACGATGGATTTAGGCCCAGATCTCTGTACTGGGGTGAATGTTTGACATTGTTCAACATTCTGTCCATCAATCGTTCTTTTTGCATCTCCCTGATGCGGCGTTGCTGACGGCCCAGAAAATGTAGAACCCAGGGGATCAATTGTGGAATCTGCTCTTGACTGGGGATCACCTGGACCACCCTGCCAAATTCTCTTTGGAGAGACATGGGCGGGGTTACATCAACTTGGACTTCTACTTTCCGGATTAGCTTAACTGCGAAGAAGACCTGTTACCGAATGATCTTGAGAATGGAAACAGGTCTGCACCCTCAACTTGGAGCTGGACTTACGTGAGATGCATGACTTCTTTTGGTATTCCGTGACATTCATCTTTGCTTCATAGTCCGGGATCGCCTTCAGTTGCAGGAGGTCACATTCTTCCCACAACTTGGAGTCATGCCGCAAGCCCACACACCAAAGGCACACCTTGTAAGGGTCTGTCACAGCAGTCACTGCATGCTTTGAAGCTTGTAGTCTTTGATGGAGACATTATTCCCTTGTACACTGGAAAACAATTTGAGTGGAGCTCTGGATCTGTATTTGAAAGCGAGGAAAGAAAGTAGCGGACACCGACACACAACAGTGGCGCTTATATGAGGCTCCACTTCGTTACCTCTGGGGCCGATCATGGCTAACGCAACACTTTCTAGGGGCAACATGGAAGCACTGCTGTGAAAACATTTGGATCAAGTCTAGCATCTAGGGAATATGCTAAAGATGAGGAATTTGTGGTTAGAAGTGTTCATCAGAAAATGCAGCTTTGTACAGTTTATTGAGAAGTGATTTTCAATTCCTCTCCCACAAGTGAAATTTGTCCCCGGTCATAACTACATGCAGCTAAGGCATACTTGAGTGATTTGCATAATTGGCTTAAAATACCTCATATGAAAGGCAGCACGAGACAATTACAACTAAAACCAGATTTTTTTTCAAATCAATATAGTTGCGTTTTAGTTCAAAGTCTAGAAATAGCCATTCAATATGTTTTCCGATTAATTTAAGTAGCATAGCCTTTCCAGAATCTGTTTAACTTTAGAGATGCATTAATCAAAGGACTAAACAAAAAATGTGCCTAAAATTTAAAATAACCCTTGGGTTTTTTGCCATCAAATGGTAAAAAGTTAGATTTCTACTGTGTAGTCAATTATAGCTTCCAGCCTAACTCACCGACCGCAAAATATTACCATCGTAATTAGTCTCAATGCCTGGTTTCAGGAAGTGACAGAAAACCAATTCGTTTCTGAATTAATAAATCTGACAGTTTTGTCCAACACTATATCATCTAGAAGTTTGATATTCAGGTCTTTTTCCTGTCCCTATACCTGTGCAATCTTTGCTTCTGTGTTCTACCAAGTGAAATTAGAACAAAGGTTAACAAATTGTAAACAAAAATTTAAGCTACATTTTCACGCACACTGTAGATAACGGCCCACATGCCATTCAAAACAGAAAAAAATAATGCTTTCAGATCTAGCTCTTAGGTCCTGTAGAGTAACTGCAGATGATCCTGGGACAGAAACCCATAAATGACAGGCTCAAATTATTACAGTTAACTTAACATCTAAAGGCACTATTTACAAATGTAAATTCAATCATACAATAAGTTTATGACCAAATTTACGCCTGCCAGGAGTACACAGAGATTTATAATGGGCGTAAATATATTTACTAATGCAAGTAATTAGAAATCTGTTGTTGTAAATCACACTCACGCCCACTAACGATGTGGTGTGCCTTGGAGGTTTGGCAATGCCCACAAACATGCACATTTGTGGACATTCTCAAACTCTCATACTCCTTGACTCATTTCTACACTGGAACTAATCAGAGATTAACACCAGCCCAGGGTCTGGAGTATCTCTCCATTTTCTGAAAAGAATGAGAAACGGATCACCCACAGACTTGCAGGGAAAGTAGGAAAAGGGATTTCACCACAGCATGGGTACTTGCAAACATTTTCCCAGGGGCCACAAATTTTGGCCGGCGATATGACCAAGGGCCACATTGATGCTAGCAGGGTGGTGGTCAGGAGGGTAGGTTCTGGTGGAAGGAGGGACAGTATGGTGGGTGTAGGGGAAGCGAAGCATATACATCTAGTGGTTGAATCGCACAATGTGAAACCAGAAAACCTGTGATTCATCCCAGATTCCCAACTATACTAAATTGTGTAATCCTAGGCAATTGTTTTATTTCACTTTTATTTTTTATTTTTTTTATTTTACAGAGTTTTATATAGTGCGAACTTGACCCGAATCGGGTATCAGAGCGCTTTACATAGCACCAGTTGCATTACATGAGGACACAGTCATTTTTTGTTAGGCACGGGGAGATTAAGTGATTTGCCCAGAATCACAGGATGTTCAGCGTCATTGCTGAGTCTCGAACCCAGTTCCCCAGATTCAAGATCGACCGCCCTAGCCGTTAGGCCAACTCCTCTCCCCAACTTTCCCTCCTTTTTCTTCATCATCGTATATACGAGGGCCTCCACATGCATGATTTAAGGATGACACTGTACAAAACCACCTTCTGTGTTTGATTTAATAAACTATATTGTTATTCATGTATAAAAGGAAACCAGACCACCCAAAGAGTGCACATAACAAATGACTTGTCTCCTAGTTCATTACTCGCATTGTTGTCAGGGTGGGGTAAAGAATGAATGTTTCTGAATTTATGTTTGAAATCTATCACTTTAAAAATATACTTCTCAATGCACTGATATAATCTAACGTACTTACGGTGAAATGGTTCTGCTGGTTAATAAAATGCACTTTTTGAAATTTTAAGAGACCTTATCCTACGTTTACACTTTTGCTGCAAAATGTCTTTAAAAATGAAGGTTTACCTAAGGTTAAGCAGGGCAGATCAACCTAGTTACTTATTCTTTTAACTTCAATTAACGTTTAAATAAAGGATTGCCTGTTTATTGAACATCTTTTTAATGTTAGTGCTGAGTCGAGTAAACCAGGAAGCCACATGTAAAGATTAGGAAAGCTGCACTTTGAGTATAGGAAACATATGTGCATTTGCACTGGAGGCTCCATTCCCCCTCAGTGGAGTTCTTCATTATGGAGAACTCCACACTCAGAGTGAAATGTTTGGGAAAAGTCACATGATATTCCCATTACTATGCCTTAAATCATATGCCTTCCACAGTTTTCCAGGATAACTTCTGGGAAAGTGTGTGAATTCCAAAAACATAGAAAACAAGTTCAGGCACAGATATAATTCTCCATCCATCTTTTCACGTTTTTGTTTGTGAACAGCATCGTAACATTTGTTGATCACAATGACTTCATGATATGAACCTGCTGATCCTGCTGATTTGCTTTACACAATATAGAGTGTATTGAAAGCACCTAGTACATGGCGTTTAAATGTGCTACCTGACATATATTACAAAGGACTTCCCCTTGTAGAATAGAGTTGTAGTGTCTTTTTTACGTCCACTCAGGACATATTCTCACACATTCCAGTATTCTTTGACTCTGCAGTCCAGACTATTGGACCATTCTAGCCTCACCCATTTCCTGCTCCTGTGGATCATGGACAAAGGAAAGGGGCTGCATTTGGGCATGTAAGTATGCCAAACACATGGCTACTTTTAAAGGCTGTCATTCTCTGCTACTACGTAAAGCCGCCACACATCTGCACCTTCTTGAAAGAGGGTACCTTGACAGTCTGGAGTCTGGAGTGCAAGTGGAAATAGATTATAGGGAGTTGATGCTCATTCACACTACCTCAGTTTAACCGTGTGTAGGCATCATATCCACTCCCAAGATACCATTAAGATTCCCCAAGGTAATGCTGGAGACCATACAAAAGTGTCTTACAATGAAAAGTAAAAGCTAAGGTGGAAGGGGTGAAAGAAACCTGGGTTTGGTCTCTCTTTATTCACTCCTTGTTAGAAATGGGATTTTTGGTAGGCGTGGGCCAAAGCCAGGCAAAAACCACCACTCTAGTCAGGATAAGGGAGTTACACGTCTAAAATAACCCCTGCTCACCCCCTTGGTAGCTTGGCACGAGCAGCCAGGCTTATCTTAGAGGCAGTGTGTAAAGCATTTGCACATAACCAACAGTAATACAGTGTAAGCACTACAAAAGGACACCACACCAGTTTAGAAAAATATCCAATATTTTTATATACTTAAGACAAGACCAAAAACGATAAAAATCCACAATACAGTACTCAAAAATCTTCAATTATCAAAATACGCTTGAAACACAGTTCCTTGATGTCAATAGCTCCGTCCGGGGCTATCACGGCGTCGTGAGCAAACAAATCCAAACAGTTCTGGCTGACCGCGGCGTCGCGGGCCAGCTACGGTGTCGGGAAGACCCGCAAACAGTACCTTTTAGAAATGCAGGGCGTCGATGACCTCTCGTTGAGCTTCCGAAAACACTGCGTCCGCAGGCGTCGGTTCCGGAGGTCGGTGCAGGAGTCGTCGGGGCCCTCGAAGTCACACGCGTTGCAGGTCGATCTCCTCTCTGATGGAGTCAGGAGCGCTGGTGTCGGCAGGCGTCGGGTGCTGCGGTGCGAAGGGCAGCGGTGCGACGTGCGGTGCCCTCAGGTCGCGGTGCGAGCAGTGGCTCGGTGGCGGTGTCAGATGGCGTCGTCGGTGAGACCAGGGTCGCGGTGCGAGATGAAGGCGGTGCTCGTCACGGTGCTGGCAGGTCACGGTGCAAGCAGCGGCGTCGTCGTTGCTGAAGCGCTGTCGTCGGCTGATGAACTGGAGTCGATGGCACCGGCGTCGGTAGGCCAAGGCTGCGGTGTGGGTTGGCGGTGCGTCGTGTAACTTACGAGCGGTGCCCCCGAACCACGGTGCAAGCAGCGGCGTCGATCTCGGCGGGAAGTGGCGGCATCAGGCAGGCCAAGGCGTCCTCGTGAAGCAAGGCGGTGCGGAGTGCGGTGCCCACACGTCGCGGTGCGAGCAGCGGCTCGGTGGCGGCATCAACAGGTGTCATCGGTGAGACCAGGGTCGCAGTGCGGCATTGCGGCAGTGCCCTCTGCGGTGCCAAAGCGAGGCGTGAAGCGAGGTGTTGCCCACAGGTCGCGGTGCAAGCAGCGGCTCGGTGGCGGCGTCAACAGGCGTCGTCAGTGAGACCAGGGTTGCGGTGCGGCGTTGCGGCGGTGCCCTCTGCAGTGCGTTCAGGACACAGAGTCGGCAGTGGCGTCGTAGACGTCGTCGAGTTGGTGTTCTTCGGGTGGCAGCACAAAACACACAGTCCCCAGTGCTGCGGGTCGAAGCACTTGAAGTCTTTGCTGTTCCTGAGACTTCGTGAACAGGGGGCAAGCTCTACCTCAAGCCCTTGGAGAGACTCACAAATTAGGTTACAGAAAGTCCAGTCCAGGCCTTTCACTGCCCAAGACAGAAGCAGCCACTGCAGGTCAGCCCAGCAAAGCACCCAGCAAAGCAGTCGTTCCTCTTCGCAGCTTCTCCGGCTCTTCTTCTTGGCAGTCTTCTTGTCCAGATGAGTTCTAAAGTTCAGGGGTCTGGGACCCAGCATTTATGTCCAAAAATCCTTTGATCTCTTAGGCAGAGAGGGCCTGTGCCCGGTCAGGACCAGTTCTGCCTTCTCTGGTGTGAATTCCTGGCAGGAGGAGGAGACGGCATTTGTCAGAGGCAGAGCAGGCCCTTTGAGGTGCAAGGAAATCTCCTCCCCCTTCCCCCATCGTAACCCAGGTCTCTTCAGCCCTTTCCTGACCTACCTAGACCATCTGGCGCCTCTCCTGCTCCCCCAGCCTTCTGTCATCCAAAACCCAGACAAGCAATCCACATTCCAGCAGAGGCACACGGGATGACTGAGCAAGAAAATACCCAATTTCCAAAAGGGGTATTTTCAAACACAGAATGCAAAAACCACCTTCACTAAAAGAGGCATCTTTAGATTCTGAGTTCAGGCATATGAAACTTCATTTTCTTACCGAATTCCCTGGGTCAGTTATGTTCATAAGATGTTATGAACAAACCTCCCATTCTGTCCTATGGGGAACTGGTAGCCTTGCAATAGTGAAAAAATTGGCTGTAATTCACTATTAGGACATGCCACACACACCGGGGCATGTCCTACCTTTCACATACATTGCACCCTGCCCACAGGGGTACCTTGGGCCTCCCTGAGGGGTGCCTGACATGTAAGAAAAGGGAAGGTTAGGGACCGGCCAGTGTGTGCACTGGCCAAGTCGACATGGCAGTTACAAACTGCGCGCAGACTCTGCAATGGCAGGTCTGAGTTACCGATTTCAGGGCTACTCACGGGGGTGGCACAACCAGTGCTGCAGGCCCCCGGGTAGCATTTGATTCACCGGCCCTGGCACACGCAGTGCACTTTACTAGGGGCTAACAGGTAAATCAAATATCCAATCATGGAAACACCCATCCATAACACAATTTACACAGAGAGCATATGCACGTTAGCACTGATTAGCAGTGGTAAAGTGCCCAGAGTCCTAAAACCAACACAAACAGGTCAGTGAAAAATAGGAGGAAAAAGCAAAAAGTTTGGGGAGAACCATGCAAAAAGGGCCATTTCCAACACAAGCCCCTTCCAGCCTAAAGCCAGGGGAGACCAATCCATACCTCGATGGGCTTCCCTGCTTGGGGCGATAGAACACGGAACCTGGCCCGCAACAGCAAGGTTTCCTTCCCGTTTTACGCCTTCCTGCAACTAGTTGGATTCCTCTATCCATACTCTCAGGGCCCACTAAGCTGACCCATGGGGGACCCTTCTCCTCACCTGTGGACCCCATCTGTGCAGCACCTAAACTTACTTGGCTCACAGATGTGTCCTAACAGGCAGACTGGACCCCCATGGCCAGCACAATCGTGTGGCCCAGGCCACCTCCGGGGTGTGACTCCTGTCAGGGGCAACTCTGTCCACCAGGACAGCCAGCCACAATGGCCACTGACAAATGTCAGTGATGAGAGCCAGGCCTTAGGCCTTTCAGGCCACTCCAACCGCTGTGGTGTCAGAGAGTGGGGGGCGGTGGCCCCAGGTGCTTGGCACCCTTTCTCCACTCTCCCCTCTGCCAAGTCAGGTATGGCATCTTGACACTGGCCCACTAGCCCAGGGCCTCTACCCTGCGGCTGGACAGGAGACTGGGGTGGGCTCTCCCACACCCTCTCCTTCTCCCTGGAGCCCTGTACCCTCCCACCTGGAGCGGTACCCCCCTCCAGAATTGTCAGGGCACCTGTGGCAGGTGTCCTGCTCAATTCACCCACCAGTTCAGGGGTGCTATCCTGCAACTGGTACACCAGCCCAGGGTCTGTACCCTGAGGCTGAACAAGGGACTGGGGTGGGCTCCCCTACACCCGGTCCTCCTCCCTGGGGCTCTGTACCCTCCCAGCTGGAGCGGCACCCCCGAAGACAACCTGGTAGGGGCCCTGTTAGCAGTCGCCCCTTCCCCCAGGTCAGGGGGGACACCCTGAACCTCGTCCTCCAACCCAGGGTCTGTACCCTCAGGCTGACCAGAGGTCTCAGGCGAGGCTCTCCTCCCCTCATCCCTCCTTCTGGGGTCCTGCACTCTCCTCCCAGGAGAAGCACCCCCAGAACCAAAAACTGTCAGGATGCTGGAACCGGACCTCCTACACAGTTCTTCCACCAGTTCAGGGCCTTGAACCTGCAACTGATCCACCACCCTCGGATCTAAACCCTCAGGTTGAACCGGGGTCAGAGGCGAGGACTCCCTCCCTCTGCACCCCCTTCCAGAGTTCTGTACCCTCCCACCCAGAGTGGTACCCCTAGAAGACAAACCGGTCAGGACACTGCTTACAGTCGTTGTTCCCTCCAGGTCAGGCAGGACCTGAACCTGGCCTCCCAACCCAGGGACTAAACCCTGCAGCTGAGCACCTGCCCGGCACACCAGGACTTCCTTGGGAGCACGCATGCCCCCCCTGAGGGTAACACATGACTCATGTGTTGTGTGACAGTCTGCCTGGCACAGATCTCCCGACCCCTGTCCATCTGACAGTGCGCGAAGATCCCCCAGGACAGAAGTGGTGTCATCATGGTCACTCCTAGGAGGCTCAGCCCTTCTGGCTGGCACCTGACCCACTGGTCCTCCCACTGGGGAACGCATCCCCCTCTCACCCCTCCATCTGTACTTCTGCACCCTCCACTTAGGAGCGGCACCGCCAGACACCAGAACCGCTGGAGCTCTGTTTACAGACACTCCACGTTCTCCTGACAGTAGGAGATCCACCTGAACAGATGGCCTACCAGTACAGCCTAGGCTCCCTACCTGGTGTTCCCTCCTGGAACCACCCAGGCTCTGGGACCGGGTTTTGGGCACCTTGGACCACAGCCCATTCCCACTCCTTCTCCGCGGAGACAGGACGTGAGTCCCTACACCCTTCCCACGACACCGTGACCTATCGGGGCTACCACAAACCTTTCCCACCACCCTTGGTTGGGAAATACCTAAGTCACTTCCTTCCGGGTCACCCCCAGATGCTTCTCGAGACCCTCTGGAATCCACCAAAAGGTCTGCCTCCAGTGCAAGCTCCTGGGGTCAGAGAACTCACACTCCACTGGGTGTTGGCATAGCTCTGGAAAACAGGGACTTAAAATATGCTCTCCAACAATTGAATCACACAGCCCCACACAGGTGTTAACCAAACTACCCTTTACCCAACCATCCAGTGCCTCAGAAAAGTACCCCACATCATTCTCACAAGACTGGTGAGACAGTGTCTGACTGTTGCTGTCTCTTAACCCATACTCTTCTGGCTGGTCTCCATACTCACTTACTAGGGCTTCTATCATGGGGGAACCCCTCTCCCTGCACCTCTCATCTAGAGTCAGTAGAGTGTCCCTCCCACTACTAGGAAAATGATCCCCTGTGCCAGTTCCCCAAACCACCTCAGGGACACTACGCACCACTGGAGTAACCTCACAATCCTGAACCCCCTGGTGTATGTCAACCCCCTCCTTGAAGTAGGGCCCCAAATCTGTGTGTGTGTGTACCTCATCCTCAGTACTGGACCTAACACTTTTGCTGCCACCATCTGGGCTGGGCCTAGCCCTACTGGCTTCCCAGTCCAGCTCTCTCATTTTAATGTCATGGTCTAACATCATCCTTTTCTCCTCCAAGGAAAACTTAAGCTTCTCCAGTTCCACAGCAATTCTCCTTGCTTCCCGCCTGTCCTCCAGCTCCTCTGGGGACAAACTGCTGCTGCCTGGTTTAGAGGGTGCCCCCCTTCCCAAAAGCACCCCCACCCTTGGAATAGGCTCCTCTGCCTCCATGCCGAGATCCCCAGGCAGCTCACTCACATGTCTGGCTGCTACCCAGGCCCTCAGCGCCTTTTGTAGCTCCTCTTTTCTGGTGAGGTCCCTTATTTGGATTTTGAGGTTTTTGCAGATCGCCTTCAATCCCTTAACATTGTAGGTTTCTAACCTCTCCTCAAAGGCCACTTCCAAGGATGCAACAGATGATGCAATTGATTCAGGCATGTTGTACTGGAAAGTTCAAGTTCAAAACCAATAGAAAGGCAAAGATAGACCCCAAAAAAACCAGTATGTGGTACGTAATGGTCTGCGAAATGGTAGTAGCGCACACCAATCACTGTAAGTCAAGTGCAAACGCAAGTCCTACCCTCACCGCTGACAACCAATGCTAGAAATTGGATTTTTGGTAGGCTTGGGCGTGGGCCAAAGCCAGGCAAAAACCACCACTCTAGTCAGGATAAGGGAGTTACACATCTAAAATAACCCCTGCTCACCCCCTTGGTAGCTTGGCACGAGCAGCCAGGCTTATCTTAGAGGCAGTGTGTAAAGCATTTGCACATAACCAACAGTAATACAGTGTAAGCACTACAAAAGGACACCACATCAGTTTAGAAAAATATCCAATATTTTTATATACTTAAGACAAGACCAAAAACGATAAAAATCCACAATACAGTACTCAAAAATCTTCAATTATCAAAATACGCTTGAAACACAGTTCCTTGATGTCGATAGCTCCGTCCGGAGCTATCACGGCGTCGTGAGCAAACAAATCCAAACAGTTCTGGCTGACCACGGCGTCGCGGGCCAGCTACGGTGTCGGGAAGACCCGCAAACAGTACCTTTTAGAAATACAGGGCGTTGATGACCTCTCGTTGAGCTTCCGAAAACACGGCGTCCGCAGGCGTCGGTTCCGGAGGTCGGTGCAGGAGTCGTCGGGGCCCTCGAAGTCACACGCGTTGCAGGTCGATCTCCTCTCTGATGGAGTCAGGAGCGCTGGCGTCGGCAGGCGTCGGGTGCTGCGGTGTGAAGTGCAGCGGTGCAGCGTGCGGTGCCCACAGGTCGCGGTGCGAGCAGCAGCTCGGTGGCGGTGTCAGATGGCGTCGTCGGTGAGACCAAGGTCGCGGTGCGAGATGAAGGTGGTGCTCTTCACGTTGCTGGCAGGTCACGGTGCAAGCAGCGTCGTCGTCGTTGCTGAGTCGCTGTTGTCGGCTGACGAACTGGAGTCGATGGCACCGGCGTCGGTAGGCCAAGGCTGCGGTGTGGGATGGCGGTGCGTCGTGTAACTTACGAGCGGTGCCCCTGAACCACGGTGCAAGCAGCGATGTCGATCTCGGCGGGAAGTGGCGGCATCAGGCAGGCCAAGGCGTCCTCGTGAAGCAAGGCGGTGCGGAGTGCGGTGCCCACATGTCGCGGTGCGAGTCTCGGCTCAGTAGCGGCGACAACAGGCGTCGTCGGTGAGACCAGGGTCACGATGCGGCATTGCGGGGGTGCCCTCTGCGGTGCCAAAGCTTCGGCGTGAAGCGAGGCGGTGCGGAGTGCGGTGCCCACAGGTTGCGGTGCAAGCAGCGGCTCGGTGGCGGCGTCAACAGGCGTCCTCGGTGAGACCAGGGTTGCGGTGCGGCGTTGCGGTGGTGCCCTCTGCAGTGCCTTCAGGACACGGAGTTGGCAGTGGCGTCGTAGACGTCGTCGTGTTGGTGTTCTTCGGGTGGCAGCACAAAACACACAGTCCCCAGTGCTGCGGGCCGAAGAACTTGAAGTCTTTGCTGTTCCTGAGACTTCGTGAACAGGGGGCAAGCTCTACCTCAAGCCCTTGGAGAGACTCACAAATTAGGTTGCAGAAAGTCCAGTCCAGGCCTTTCACTGCCCAAGACAGAAGCAGCCACTGCAGGTCAGCCCAGCAAAGCACCCAGCAAAGCAGTTGTTCCTTTTCGCAGCTTCTCCGGCTCTTCTTCTTGGCAGTCTTCTTGTCCAGATGAGTTCTAAAGTTCAGGGATATTTATGTCCAAAAATTCTTTGATCTCTTAGGCAGAGAGGGCCTGTGCCTGGTCAGGACCAGTTCTGCCTTCTCTGGTGTGAATTCCTGGCAGGAGGTGGAGACGGCATTTGTCAGAGGCAGAGCAGGCCCTTTGAGATGCAAGGAAATCTCCCTCCCCTTCCCCCATCGTAACCCAGGTCTCTTCAGCCCTTTCCTGACCTACCTAGACCATCTGGCGCCCCTCCTGCTCCCCCAGCCTTCTGTCATCCAAAACCCAGACAGGCAATCCACATTCCAGCAGAGGCACACGGGATGACTGAGCAAGAAAATACCCACTTTCCAAAAGTGGTATTTTCAAACACAGAATGTAAAAATCACCTTCACTAAAAGAGGCATCTTTAGATTCTGAGTTCAGGCATACAAAACTTAATTTTCTTACCGAATTCCCTGGGCCAGTTATGTTCATAAGATGTTATGAACAAACCTCCCATTCTGTCCTATGGGGAACTGGTAGCCTTGCAATAGTGAAAAACGAAATTGGCTGTAATTCACTATTAGGACATGCCACACACACCGGGGCATGTCCTACCTTTCACATACATTGCACCCTGCCCACAGGGGTACCTTGGGCCTACCTGAGGGGTGCCTGACATGTAAGAAAAGGGAAGGTTAGGGACCGGCCAGTGTGTGCACTGGCCAAGTCGACATGGCAGTTACAAACTGCGCGCAGGCTCTGCAATGGCAGGTCTGAGTTACCGTTTTCAGGGCTACTCACGGGGGTGGCACAACCAGTGCTGCAGGCCCCCGGGTAGCATTTGATTCACCGGCCCTGGCACACGCAGTGCACTTTACTAGGGGCTAACAGGTAAATCAAATATCCAATCATGGAAACACCCATCCATAACACAATTTACACAGAGAGCATATGCACTTTAACACTGATTAGCAGTGGTAAAGTGCCCAGAGTCCTAAAACCAACACAAACAGGTCAGGGAAAAATAGGAGGAAAAAGCAAAAGGTTTGGGGATAACCCTGCAAAAAGGGCCATTTCCAACACTCCTCTTTCCCAAAAGCTCCTAAAATCAATAACAGCTGAGATAGCAGTGTAACATGCATTTAAAAAGGTAAAAAGAAATTTCCTAAATTTAAATAATGTTCACATTAAATACTTACATTGTGTACGCTAATTCCTGTTTTGCAACAAAAGAGAATTATACACATCGAGGAAGAATCCTTAGAAATAGCTTTAGAAAATACAGAAGAGATTTACAAGTAACCATGCTCAATAGCCTGTTGTGATGTCTCAGAAGTTTGGATCATCTTTTCATGATAGGCTGAACATACGTTTCAGGCCATCCTATTGTCTTTGTTTATTCATATTAACTTTGGTACAGGTTTGTTCATTTCATTGAACAAAGATAATGGAAAACTAAAAATTGGTTGGTCCTTTATAACATTAGCTTCAATTCACAATTAATTTGTGCGTGCTACATCAATTTATATTTGCAAATAGCTTGATTTATGATTTCAAGCAGTGCACAGAAGGTGAATCTGCACCTGTAAATCGATCTACACAGTATGGTATAATATTATGCATTTATGTAAATCTCATAATAGGGATGGGTATTCCACGATGGAGATATCCTGAGAACTTTGCAAACACCCAAAAACATATGAGGTGGTGGATGAACCAAAGCTGAGCATTACCCTTTCCCATCCTGGAAACAATGACAGATTTACTCCTATTAAGAGCAAAGTGTGTTGTGACGTGTGTAGTAATTTTCTGATGGAAAACTTAAGGCATTTTAATTCTGCCACTGAAATAAGCGTCACTTTAGCTTATCATTCTAGTTTAACAAATGCTTGTATAAGATTTCTGTTTTGTATTTAGATACATGTAAATTATCAAGAGATTAATGGTACAGATTAGATTTCCATTTTGTACTTCTATACATGCATGTTGTCAAGAGATTAATGATCCAGCCTTTATTCTCTGGGTTTCTAAAACACCTAAAGGAGTTATGTCATCACACTTCATATTCTTTGGGTAGACACTTTTTATTGATGCTGATATCCCAGACTGTTGATTGATAATCTTCAAAATAATCTGTAGACACAGGCACCATGATCCAGGGAATCCAGGGATGCCACTGGCATTTGGAATGGACGTCTGTCCAAAGCATTCGAAAGGAAAACTAAAGAAGGTTTTGATCATCTCAGATAAAGGCCATAGGCAAGCTTAAAATATAATAGATAGATGACTACCTACCAGCTGCTACTTACCAGCTAAAAAGCCAAATTTTAATTTAGATTTACTCTTTTGAATGATCAGCCTCACTTCATTGTTTAGTAAGAGATTTAAATGAACAATGCTTATAGGTTAATGAGTCAAAGCTTTCGAATTTTTTTAGACTGCAATGCAATCCAATGATTCATTCCTCTGTTACTTGGGGAAACGGTAATTGCAGATAATCCTTCCGGTGCGTGGTTTAACGTTATATGAATCCTATAAGTTTACCATAAATGTATTTAGCAGGAAAGTAAAGTAAAATAAACACATCTTAACTATCACACTGAACTATCCCAGAAGCAGTAAAGATTACTTTTAAATATGAATGTGTGGGGGGCGTGGCCAAGATGGCGGCGAAGTAGGACGCACGATTCAGAGCTCCTACCTGCCGCCCGCCGAAAATAGCATTACCGGTCCTTCACGGGGTGTAAATTCCACCTAAGGTCCCGTCGGAGGGTCTCCCAGACCGGGACCTTCCTGCTCAGCCTTTGAAGCTCCGCGGAAGACTCAGAGAGCGGCGAGCCTGGCGGGGCCACGTGTGGGCATAGCGGCGTTCCTCCTGGGCCCGGCGGAGGACGGCCACGACAAGGCGGTGGATTGGAGTTTCCGACCATCGGGGCCAACATCTTATTGAGCAGCCATCCCTCCGACGATCCGGGAGGTGCGCGTGTGGCGGGCGCAGCTGCACGGCCGGGCCCTGGGAGCGGCGACCCCTGGGGGCGCCGGGCCTGAGGAAGTGCGGCGGGCTCCGCCCGAGAGACCAGCGTGTCCGTGAAGGCGTCCAGGGACTACAGGGCTGATCCAGGCTGCGCCGGAGTACCCCAGCCACGCACCGGTGCCCCCGCCGACCGACTGAGGAGGGTTCCAGCGAAGATCAACGCACGGCCCTCTAGGCCTTGGGATCCCCGGCATCTGGTATCGTCCCACCCGAGGTGGAGGCGGGGCTCCGGGTGGGGAGGGCCGCAGGCCCTGGGTGAGTCGGAAGGCCGGGGTGCCCTGAGTGAGACAGCCGGAGCCCACAGAGGTGCAGCAGAGACCGCTGGAGCCTCGCGAGCTGGGGGGAGCACCACTGGACCAGCTGCGTTTGGCTCCCTCCGGGCCGCCCCCCCCGAGGCCTGCGCGATATTGGTGGTCGAGGAGCGGTGGAGAGCAGCGACGCGAGCCCCGAGAGAGGGAGGCCGCGGGCCGCACACCCGCCCAGAAGCGCTGGATTGGAGCGGTGAGTGAGGACGCGCGTTGGGCCCAAGACGTTACCGCCTAGAGCTACGACCCCGGAGCGCTCCCCTGGTTGCTTGCGGGGGAACCGCGCTCCGGGCGCCGCAGGAGCTGACCCACGACTACCCGATAGGCCCAGACACGGGCAAAGAAAGCACCACTGATGGGGTCCCGCCGCCGGCGGCCCCCCGAGGCTCCCTGCCCCCGACCCTCACAACAGCTGCGGAGGCCCGGGCAGAGGCCTCGATACTTTCCTGCCGACCGACGTGGGAATTAGCCTGGTGGAGGGAAGCTGACCCCTGGGGCGACGCGGACACCTACCGCCTGCCACACACACCATTGAGCCTGTCTGGCCCGCCGCCTCGGGGGCCTAAGTTGGCAGTCGGGGTGCGGGCAGCCCTATAGCCTGCACTGGAGTGATTCTTCCAGCCAGCCGAAACTCGGGACGCACTTGGTGAGGAGATCTGTGTGGGTCGGGGACTGTTGGAGGGGTCCTGCCTGCCTGGCCTGCGCTGGTTCTGCCGCCTCCTTTGACCTGCCTCGCCCACCGGGGCGTCTGAGCTCGCATTCCACTGTCGTGGTCTGGCCACTTCCTCTGGGGACGGCGGCGCAGCGCCCCGTGGGTGGCAGGGAGAGTCCCTGGATGTAGCGTGTTCTCCCCCCATTCCAGAGCGGACCTCCCGCAACGGCGACAGGGCCTGGAGGTAGCCAGAGAGACAATCACGATTTGCAGACGCTCAACAAGTTGGCCCTCCACTGACTGATCGGCGGACCACGTTAGGGCTCCCCTAACTTCCACCTCTCCGAACCCCGGGTCAGGGGGCGTCAGAGGGGCATGTCCACTTTGCGAACAAGGAAGGGGAAACCTCTCAAAGATATCTTTGGCCACTCGCTGTCCAACCCTACCATGGCGAATGCCGACCCTGGGAAGGAAACGCCTAAACCTTCCGCATCGGCCGGGCACGAGCCAATAACTAAGGCCTTCCTGGAGTCACTGTTTCTCACCCTCCGAGAGGACATACAATCAGTCAAAACAGAATTTGCGGCGGAGGTCAAAGAGCTGCGGAGGGATGTGGACGCTGTGGGAGACCGAGTAGCCACTCTGGAGGAAAAGAGTGATACGGTGGTGGCAGAGATGACGACGCTCCAGCAGGAGGTCATTAGGATGCAGGATCAGCACGTGGACATTCAATCGCATCTAGAGGACTTGGAAAACAGGTCCCGCAGACATAACATTAGAATCCGGGGGGTGAAAACAACGGAGGATACCAAAGACCTGTTTGCTTTTTCCAATAGTCTCTTCCGACATATATTGGGCGACTCCCATGACTCCGATATTGTCCTCGACAGAGCACACAGAGTGGGGCCACCCTGGGCTCCCAATGCCCCCCCGGCGGACATTTTGGTGTGTGTGCAAAACTTTAGGGTGAAAGAAACCATTTTGGCAAAGGCGAGATCTCTGCACCCTATCTCCTTCCAAGGCCACTCACCTGTGCTGTACCAGGACTTAGCTTTGATCACCCTGCAACGACGTCGACAGTTCCGCCCGGTGACGGAACATCTGAGACAGCAGGGGATCCCGTACTCATGGGGACACCCCTTTCGCTTAATCTTCAGATACAATGGTAGGCTTCAGCAACTTCGCTCATTAATAGATACGTGCCGGCTGCTGGGCCTCACCCTGCCGAGCGAGGATGAGGAGACTGGTCCTGAGGTTTCCCCATCCGGATGGCAGCGACAAGGCAGGCGAAGACGCTCCCGGAAACCGCACAAAGCTGAAATAGCCAAGAACCAACAGGCAGCTCTCACAGCTGTATCGGAGGCCCTCGCAGGAGAGGGCCCCAGCACTAAATGACAGTTGGGGACTCTGGATGCCATTTTGGTCCTGTTGCTTATTCCCTCTTTGGGCCTAGGCGGGCGGCGGGTGGAGTGGCACTCTCCCACTTGGTCACAACATGGAACCCCCTCACTTTTATGACCGGTCATCTCGGGATGACGGACACTGTTCATTGATTACAACTACTCGAACTGTCCCCTCATGGATGTTGTTTTGGGGCTTATGTTTAGGGGCTTTTTTTTTTTTTTGGGGGGTTGGGTCCCCTCATCCACCTTTCCTCACCATGCTATGCGGATCAGCTGTCAGATAGTATAGGCTGTTCTATGCTTCAGCTTGCTTTTCCTATTAACCCCGATGCCACACACACCTACTAGAATTCTCACTCTAAACGTACGCGGCTTGAATAACCCCATCAAGCGCAGGGCGGTCCTCCACTATTTGGAGCAATCCAAAGCTGACATTTGCCTCCTACAGGAGACACACCTTATCCCTAAAGATCACCACAGGCTGAAATCACGTGCCTTCCCCACACAGCTATTTCCTTCCAACCTTACTAAATCCGCTGGGGTCGCCATCCTCATCTCCCGCTCCTTCCAAGGTAAAGTGCTCCATAAGGAGGCGGAGATCAGGGGTCGCTTACTCACGTATCAGTTCCAAGTCGCCGGAGTTTCCTTCATAGTGGGATCCATCTATGCTCCCAATGAAGGCCAGGACACATTCTTTCACAGGGCACTTACTGAGGCAACCGCTAACTCGGAGAGACACCTACTACTTGGGGGGGACCTGAATATGGTATTTGACAACATTCACGATCGCTCATGTCAGCGCACGAGCCAGGTTGGCGCTCTTTCTCCGGCTGGGTTGGAGCGTCTCCAAGAGTTGGGTATAGTTGACCTATGGCGACACTTCCACCCCCATACCCGAGCCTACACTTTCTACTCGGGAGCACACAAAACGTACGCTAGACTAGACCATCTCCTCAGCTCCACCTCACTCCAGGAACTGGCTATTGACTCTGAGATTCTGACGGCGTCCCTTTCGGACCACTCTCCAGTCATTGCCTCCTTCCAATTCCCCCCTGCACGACAACCGCTGAGACACTGGCGACTTCGCGATAAAGTGCTGCACCGGACCTCCACCGTCGATCAAACTAAGTCTGCTATCACGGATTACCTTGCGCATAATAGCACCTCAGACACCTCATTGGCGACACACTGGACGGCCCTTAAGGCAGTGCTGTGAGGGGAATTGATAGCCATATCCACAGCTGAAAATGCAGAGCGCAGCCGCAAGCGAGCGAGCTGAGCTGACTCAGCGGGAGGCTGAACTTGAGCAGATGCATCAGCGTACTGGGGCAGCCAGGGCCTGGCGCCAACTTTGCACAGAGCGGAAACAGCTTGCAGCACTTGACCAGGACCGGGCCGAGTATGCAGCTCTCCGTCTCCGACACTCCTACTACACAGGGGGCGATAGGTGTGGTCGCCTTTTGGCTCATAAGCTACGCAAAACTAGGCAGCGCCAGGGAGTGCAGACTATCCACACTGCCGGGGGGGATCTTACCACAGACGATGTGGCGATTGCGGAAACTTTCAGGGACTTTTATGCGAAGCTATATGCCAGCGCCTCCTTAGAACCACTACACTGCAGTGAATTTTTAGAGAAGGCGGCAATGCCGGCTCTCTGCGGGGCGCAGGCCGAATACCTAGACAGAGACATTGGCACTGAGGAGGTTATAGCAGCGATTTCCCGCCTTAAGCTGGGCAAATCACCTGGGCCGGACAGCTACACGGCGGCCTTTTATAAAACCTTCTGCGCCCAAATAGCTCCCATATTGCGCGACCTCTTCAATACCTTTGCACAAGACGGGGCCATCCCAGAGGAGATGCTAGAAGCATCGCTAGTGGTTATCCCGAAACCCGGGAAGGACAAAACGCAATGCAGCGCTTATAGGCCGATATCCCTACTGAACGTAGATATTAAGTTATACACCAGCATCCTCGCCACTCGTCTAGCACCCTACATGGCCCAATTAATAGATCCTGACCAGGCCGGCTTTATCCCACAACGGCAGACGAGTGACAACACCAAGAGGATACTCCACCTAATAGAAAAGTCGTCCCGCACATCAGGAGAGTACATGTTGCTGGCGATCGATGCCGAAAAAGCATTCGATCGGGTACATTGGCCCTACCTGGAGCAGGTCTTGCTTCGGTTCGGCTTTGGTGATAAACTGCGTACCCGGATCCTCAACTGTTATCGCCTACCTAAAGCGACGGTACGGGTGAATGGCCAGACAACCTCGCGTTTCCCCATAGGTAGGGGCACTAGGCAGGGGTGTCCGCTTTCACCCCTCCTATTTGCACTCTACATGGAGCCGCTAGCTCTGCGGATTCGCAACCACCCCCTTATAACGGGCATCAAATTTGGAGGGGACGTTCACACTATCAGCCTATACGCGGATGATGTCCTGCTCTCTCTTTCAAGCCCGATCCCCGCGATGCGAGCTTTTTTCACTGAACTGTATTGCTTTGCGCAGGCATCCGGCTTCTAAAGTCAACATCGAGAAATTCATCGCCCTAGACATCTCTCTCTCTCCCGCCACATTAGCTCATTTGCAAGAGGAACACCCTCTCCAATGGTCGACCTCTTCGATTCCTTATCTGGGAATTCAGCTTGGCCCCACCATACCGGCTACCACCGCCATTAACTACGCCAACCTCCGCACACACATCCGCAAGGAGCTGGGGCAATGGAAGCACCACACACTATCATGGTTGGGGAGAATTGCAGCTACAAAAATGACTATCCTCCCTCAGATCCTGTATCTCTTCCAGACCCTCCCCCTCCGACCCCCCCATGGCTGGATCCAACAAACCCAAGCTGACCTGGCGAACTTCATTTGGCAGGGTCGCAAACCTCGGTTTAAGCACGCGGTCGCTATCCTTCCGCCCGAAAAAGGGGGAGTCGGGGTCCCGGACCTACAACTCTACTTTCATGCTTCACAACTTCGTTACCTGGTAGAATGGCATCACCTCGAGTCGGCGAAACACTGGCTCTTCCAAGACCAGGCGGTGGCTGCTATGCCCCTACAGGGCATCCCCTTTCTTCGTAAATCGGATAGGCCACCCAACCTATATGCGTCATATATCACAGGCACGGTTATGGAGGCTTGGGATCGAACTAATTTGGCACATGGTCTGACTTCCTTCCCATCCCCCCTAACACCCCTCTTTAACAATCCAGAATTTCACCCCAGTACTGAAGCAAAGGCCTTTGCGGCATGGCGCCCCACCGAGTGCCGGTCCCTTGGCCATCTTTTTGATTTAGAAGGGGTTATTCCATTTCCTCAACTGAAGACGCACTATGGCATACCTGAATCGGAACGCTTTCCCTACCTCCAACTTAGGCACTGGGCGCTCCACCCGTCTATCAAACCAGGTGCCCAACGCCTACTCACCACCTACGAAAAATGGCTCGTCACCCGCACCTCAGACAAGAAGCTTATTTCTGACCTCTACAAGCAGTTATTATCGACTTCTACACTTACATACAACGCCGGCCGCATACGCTGGGAGCGGGAGTTGGGTCGCACCCTCAGCCATAAAGAGTGGGACGGCATTTATCACAGGGCACGACACTCAGCGTACCATATGGGGCTCACAGAGACACTGACGAAGGTAGCCACTTACTGGTACTACACACCGGAACGCCTCCACTGCTTCAATACACGACAGAGTGCCCTGTGTTGGAGAGGTTGTGGGGAAATAGGCACCCTCACACATTTGTTATGGAGTTGTGACCACATCCAAGCATATTGGGCTCACATTTTAGATGAGGTAGACAGGCACTTTGACACACAGATCCCACGGTTCCCCGCTTATGTCCTCTTGGGGCTACCCAATCCTATTTCATATCCCCTAAAGACTAGGAGGGGTCGACTGATAGCAATCGCACTGGGGGCAGCTACCCAAATATTCTCGCACACTGGCGCTCCATCCAGCCACCGACACACTCTGGATAGCTACAGCGGCTCTGGCAAGTACTAGGTATGGAAAAGCTTACCCTCACTCTGACTGGCAGAGGGGCCGAATTCCCAGAATTGTGGCGCACTTTCTTGGCATTGCTCACAGCTGAATTCCGTGAACTGACTTGTCCCCGCTATCTCAGACTGCTTCGTCTCGCTGATACACAAATCCCGCAAGCAAGCTCGGCGCGCAAGCCCAAGCGGACACGCTGATCGCGCGAGCACGCAACTTTCCTTCCCTTTTTCCTTATTACCCAGCTGTGGACGAGGGGGTGGGGGGAGGGAGGTGGGGGGGGGGGTTTACTGTTTGTTCCCTTTCCCTATCCCTACATATTGTCGCTCCCCGTAGACCCGCTCCTTGCATTTTACTTTTGTAATGCTGCTTTCTGCGACACTGTGTGTCTCCAGTGCACCGTTTTCAGGAGCTGGGGGTCTTTTGTCTCTCAATGTTGAAAATTAATAAAAGATTTAAACCATAAATATGAATGTGTTCTGAAATTACTTTTGCACTTTTATAAGTGAGTGCTCACTAGGATTGTATGAAATTCACGAACTTTGCTTTGGCGTTTCTACTTTAATTTTTGGCAAAATTATTCATAATTATGCGAAATGCAAAACTGGCATTTGGTGCTGTATTTTAGCGAGAAATGGGTCTTCATGTCTACTTTGGATGCCAGGATGTATTTTGCATTAAAACAATACTGCAAAAAACACAAAAGTACCACATACAAAAGCTGCTCGTGCTCTTTCATTTGTGGTGTTCTTGCATCTTTGGGGTATATTTTTACTGCGAATAGTGCATTTGCGGTAAACTTTTACCATCAAATGGTGCATAATTAATTGATGTGACAAACTACTGTCATTTCTAGAATTTAGCATAAGAAGAGTAATGCAAAAATACCAAAATTACGCTAATTATACTGGCATTATGACATTTTCGCCCAGGCGTAGTGCTTATTGCAATAAAGAATGGGATGGAAGCATTGGCATCTTAACCATTCCAGGTTGGCAGCGGTTCACTATGAAGGGAATAGGAGTCATAGCTATCCAAGGTGGCAACTGGGTTCCTCCTCCAAGGCATGGTAGGCAGAAGTGTGTCAAAGGCTGCACTTCCTGAAGGACCTTACCTGGCAACTCCGCATGTTGATGGACTCCCTCACCCTTTGTTATAGTTCACACCCAGCTTCCCTTCCATTTCACTTTTGTTCTTTTTTGTGCATTTCTAGGGGTAGTTTATCTTATGAGTAGTTAATATCTACTGTTGCTACTTACTTTTTGCTTTTCCTCACTCAGGTCCATTCATCCTGGACTACTTAAGTTTCACCATTGGCGAAGTCTTGCCTCCCGGCAATGAGTTGAAATAAAAATGGCATATGCCTAACATTTCAAATATATTTAGATTGCTTATATCTGTTGGACTTTGCCTACTCTGCAGGGTCATCCCCAAATTTTTTGCCTATACCCCTCCTATTTTTCTGAGTTTGGTTTTTGTTGGCATCAGGACTCTCTGAACTTTATCACTGCTAATCAGTGGTAAATCACTTGTGTTCTCTCCTTTAAACAGGGTAAGATTGGCTTACATCTAATTGGCACATTTAATTTTCTTATAAATCCCTAATAAATTGGTACAACATGTACCCAGGGTCTGTTAATTAAATGCTACTAGTGGGGCTGCAGCACTGATTGTGCCACCCACTTAAGTAACCTTTTAACATTCCTCAAGCCTGCCATTGAGCCTGTGTGTAGTTTTAAACTGCTAATTCGACTTAGCAAAATAAACCTTTGCCAGGCCTACACCTACCTTTTTAATACATATGCCAATCCTAGGGTATGCCCTAAACAGCCCACAGGTCAGAGTGCAGTGTATTTAAAAAGTTGGACATGTATATTTAAGTTTTACATGTCCTGGGAGTGAAAAACTCCTAAATTTGTTTTTCATTGCCTCGAGGCATACCTCTCCCATAGGATAACATTGGGATATCTTATTACTCTTAAACAGTGCAATCCTTTGATTGGGAACAGAGAGAAAAGTCAAGTTTAGTCTCAAAAGAATTGTAATTTAGAATACTCTTTAATAGTAAAGTCAGATTTTGAGCCACAATTCTGAAAATTGCACTTTTAGAGCGTTTGCATTTTCTTGTCCGAACCATTTGGTGTAGCTGGCCTTTGTGTATTCCTTCCAGACAGTGAGACAAAGGGGACTAGATATTAGTAGGATGGGCCATTTTGCCTGGATGGGAAGTGCATAGCTGGTCATTGCCCTACTTAGATTTCAAAGGGGCTGCTTCTGCACACTGACAAAGAACTTGACACCAGTCATTTGTCACCCTAGACCTCTTGGAGCAGTAGAAGGGGAGGAAGGAAAATCCAGAACCAGGTGTGCGTGGCAGTAAAGAGTTTCCCCCACTTCAAAGGCTGGCACCAGGTATAAATACTGGACAGTCAGACCAACTCTTCAGTACACTCCTGTACCCCCAGAAGGACTGTCTTGTACTTCAGAGGACTGCACTGCTGCTTGAGGACTGCTTTGCACCTCAGTGGACTGCCCTGCTGCTACCAGAGGACTGGCCTCCCGCTTGAAGCTTGCCTTGCACTTTCAGGGGACTGCACTGCGCTGCGTGAGCACTGGCTTTCTGCTTGAACTCAGGATCACCAGAGTGACCCTTGGAGTCACTGTGGGTAGCCTGGGATAACGGCAAGCAGGTCCAATCTTCCTTCTCAGACAGTAAGGCACTCCGTCAAGCAGAGGACAGTCCTCTGGCAGCAGAGCAATCCTTCTTCTGAATCTTCCACAGGTTCAGGCATGTTCTGAAGAGTGGCTCTGGAGGTCAAATATTTATAGCTGGTGCAAGCCTTTGAGTGAGGGAGTCCCTGTTCTAACCCCACAACTGGGTCTGGAAAGTTCTCCACCTTCCCCTGGGTCAAGGTTCCAAATTGTCTGCAGTGAAAAAAGGCAGGGCAGGACTAGAGTCAGGTTCCTTTGTATGTGCAGTAAGCAAAGCCTTTTGAAGTAAGTGTAAGTGAGGCTGGACACAGCTACTCTCCAGCTATCCTGTAATTATGGCCCATCCTGTCCACAACTAAGCCCCATGTGTGACTGTTTGGAAGCAATATACAAATCCCAACAGCAGAGCCATTCACAGTCATGTGACCCAGGACAGTAGCAGAAGGCACAGCTGGCTGGGAAAAGAAAATGTCACATTTCTAAAATTGACATTTCTAGAATTGTGACTAGAGGATTTTTGAATTACAGTACATTGAGCATAAACAGCATGTCCCTATCTGCTCCCAACCCAAAGTTAGCACTCAATAAATGTAATAAGATAACCCAGTGTTCGTCAGTGGGAGAGATTGTCCTTACAACTGAGAAAAATGACTTTAGGAGTTTTTCACTGTCAGAACATGTAGAACTTCAGTAGACATGTCCTATTTTTTAATACGATGCACCCTGCCCTATGAGCCTTTGGGGTCTACCATAGGGATGGCTTATAGGTTTTAAAAAGGAAGTTCTAGGTCTGGCAAAAGGTTTATTTTGCCAAGTCAAAATGGCAGTTGACAACTGCACATCAGGTTGCAGAGGCAGGCTTAGACATGTTTTAAAAGGCTTCTTTAGTGGGTGGCACAATGAGCACTGCTGCCCATTAGTAGCATTTAATTTACAGGCCCTGGGTACATTTAGTATTTTTTTAAATTTTTTTTATTTATAAAGTTTTATAAAGCGCGAACATGACCAAAATGTTGGTGTCAGAGCGCTGTACAACCTAATAAATAGCATTAAATATACAAGGAGCAAAATATAGAAAATACAGCATGAAAAGATAATACAAAGAGACATAGTGAAAACACCAGCAAAGAAATCAAATTGGCATGGATAGTCGCCTCAGATAGGAAGGACATTATTCAGCAGTCTATTCAGCAGATATTCTTCACTTAATTTGCCTATGCGAAGAACTGGACGGAGCGCGGCAACAGCTTCTAAAAGAACCTCTAGGCTTGCTAGAGTAGGTGTGAGTGGATTGGCACTGAAGTGGTTTCAATCCTACCTCTCAGATAGAGAACAGGCGGTTGCTCTCCCCCCGTATCAATCCATGTATAGGAAAGTTCTACATGGGGTACCACAGGGATCTGCAATCAGCCCTATCTTGTTTAATATTTATATGAAGCCACTTGTGACTGTTATTAAGTCACATAACATTAGTCCAGTGAACTATGCTGATGATACCCAGCTGATTTTATCTCTGGAAGGCTGTCAGGCAACTTCACTTGAAAAATGTCATAATTGTATGCACGATACGGCTCTTTGGCTTCAAAATAACTATTTGCAATTTAATGGGGAGAAAACTGAGATTCTGTGCTGTTCAGTGGGGAAGGTTCCTTATTCACTACCCACGGGGTTTTGGCCACTACCAGTGACAGCCCCTTTGACCCCGACAAATGTAGTTCGTAATCTAGGGATCAGTTTTGATGGTAAATTAAGCCTTGAGTCCCAAGTGAATCAAACAGTTGGGAAATGCTTTGCTCTGCTGAGGGTGTTACGAAGAATTCTCCCATTGTTGCCTAAGTATACTAGGCCACTGATAGTGAGAAGCATTATCCTTAGCCAACTGGATTATTGTAACGCTCTACTGCTGCAGTCTCCTAAATATTTGATGGAGAAACTCCAGAGAATTCAGTCAATGGCAGCCAAGCTGGCACTTATGAGACCTCGCCAGTCTTCTCTTTCTCAGGCCCTGGCTGAGCTCCACTGGCTTCCAGTTGTACAGAGGGTGCAATTTAAATCTATGTGCATAGTTTTCAAAGCTTTACATGGCATTGGGCCCAAGCCCTTACAGAGTAGATTTGAATGGTATGTTCCTCTGCGCAATCTTCGCTCCTCTTCAGCAAAACTGGTGAGAGTGCCTAGGTTCAGAAAAGTTAGATCTGGTGGAAGAGCTTTCTGCGTTGCAGCAGCTTCGGCGTGGAACAAATTACCAACTGAACTTAGACAGATAGATGATCTATTGTCTTTCAGAAAGAAACTGAAGACCTGGCTCTTTCCCAGGGTATAATATAGTGTTTTTTTCAACTGCTCTCATACTCTAGAATAATTGAACTATGTGCTCAAGCGCCAGGATACCCGTGGGGTCGCAGTGCGCTCTATAAATTTTATATACAATACAATACAATACAATACAACCTTTTAAACAGAAAGGGATCCGTTCTAGAAGGCCAGCAGTGTTGGCCTGCTTCAACCCAGAAAACATTGAATTAAACTGCAGATTGGCAAAATTTCTGTTGATGGCTGAACAAAAAATGCCAAAAATAACAAACAATGCTTTACAAAATTAATTGCCGCAAAGCTGACAAGTAGACGAAAAAAAAAAAAAAGGGGTCTTAGGAGGACCTCATCAAAGACGCTTATTAGTAGCAGAGAGACAAATCCTGCAATAAATATAGACAATGAGATCGGAAAAATGGGCAAGTGGTGCAGGAATACAGACAATGTGAGACAAGCACATGACAGCATCCAGCGACCTATTGTCTTTATCTTAAATCTAGCATAACCTAAATGTGATTTTAAACTGCAATGAATGTTTGATTTTGAATTTTAATTAGTTTTAATAACGTTTTTAGAATTTTGTAGTGTCACTATTGCAATGGTTTTAATTAACTATGCTAAAAATAAACTTGAACTTTATTCAGCAGTCTCATTTTTACTTTGTTTTTGAAAAGAACGAATGAAGGGATGGTCCTGATCTCTGGGGGAAGAGAGTTCCAAATTCTTGGGGCAATTCCAGAGAAAGATCTCTTATAGGTTTTCTTTTTGTGAAATTTTGGGGGTTTCAGCAGTAGGGAGCATGTACTACGAGAAACTCTATTCCTTCCGGATAGCACCAGTTTCTGTGCCAGGTAGCGAGGAGTGTTGTGGTGGATGGCTTTGTATGTCATGCATGCTATTTTTAGGTGGATCCTAGATTCATAAGGTAGCCAGTTCAGAGAGTGGAGGGCTGGGGTGATGTGATCATTTTTCTTTACGCCTGTGATGATCCGTGCAGCAGCATGGAGGGTAGCCCTCAACGGTGCTAGTTTTATTTTCGGTAGGCCAACAAGGGTAGCATTCCCATAGTCAAGTTTGGAGATCACAAGAGCCTGAACCGCCATCTTGAGATCTGCATTGGGCAGGAAAGGCTTTAGTTTTCTTAAGATGTGGAGATGGAAATTGGCCGCTCTGGTTGTGGAGCTGATGTGATTCATCATGGAGAGGTTGTTGTCTAGTGTTATTCGTAGGGATTTTGCTGAATCAACAATATGTGGGGTACAGTTCAAGGCGGTGAGTAGTGGGAGCCAGTCTTTGATGTTAGAGGTGGTGTTGGGAGGCAAGATTAATAGGAATTCAGTTTTGAGGGCGTTAAGTTTGAGGTGGTTAAGTGTTAACCAGTGTTGAGTTTTGTTCAAGATGTTATTGAGAGTGCTGATGTCGTTAGGAGAGGTAATCTTCATGTACAATTGCGTATCATCAGCGTACATATGGTAGGAGATGTTGGAGTGTTTGAGGATTTCAGTCAGGGGTTCCATGTAAAGATTAAACAGGTTGGGCGAAAGTGAAGAACCTTGGGGAACGCCAATAGTGACCGATGTCTGATCGGATAAGTCATGATTGATTAGGACTCGTTGAGATCTGTATTGTATGAATGAGCAGAACCATTTTAAGACAGTACCAAAGTACCATATACTAGGGATTTACCAGTAAATTGAATGTGCCAATTAGGTGTATGCCAATTTTACTATGTTTTAGTGAGATAGCACAAGCCCTTCAGCCCTTATTAGCAGCGGTAAGGTGCACAGAATTCTTAAGCCAACAAAAATAAATTCAGCAAACAAGACAGGTTAAGGCAAAAGTTTGGGGTAATACCAGATCAAAGATGTCAGGTCTAATGAGAGGGCCAGCTGGTTCGCAGAATGGCACCGGAAATGTATCACTTTTACTACAAAAACCAAGAGAAAACTCCTTGGGCACGCGCAAAACCATCAAAATTTAATTTCGATGTGGAGCAACACGTGGCAATACGATAAGGGAATTACTGTATGTCACTTCTATCAAGGTAACTCAAAATGAAGAAACTGCATTTATACAGAAAATAATTCTGGCTAAAATGTAGAGAGATAGAAAGGCGACCAACTGTAAAAGCCAGAACACTGCTTGTTAAAATGTGACATAAAAGCTTTGTGTAACTGTTTGCACTTCATCCACACAGACTAAGGAACATTGTATTATCATTTCTTAGCCAATATTACTATTACAAATTTAATTCAGGGTGCCTGCAGTCCTACTCCTTGACGCTAATAACCCTATCACCAGCATGTTCCAACCATAATTGAATCTCTAAACGTCCTTAAAGAAACTTACTTAGCATATAAATAGTCTTTAAAATTGACATATTTGGCATGATTAAACTAGAAAAAAATGTGAGATGGCGCTGGATCGAAATTGAATGGAAAATGCTGCAGTGATGACAGGATATCAATATTAAGAGCTGAAAGCGGTCCTATTTTCACACCTGGTGGGTACGACTGTCACTGTCAATTAGTGTATTAATATGTGGTATGCCTGGGTGTAGAGCTGTCATTTGAAAGTTGTAAATATATTTTAAAGTTTACAGAGAATTACTGAGATTATGGGTCAAAATGTTAAGAAAAAGGTTAATTTCTACCAAATGACAAATGAATAGAAATATGCAAATCACTAAGGCAGACAGTAAAGCTGAAATTAAATTTGGAAATTAATGACATTTTTATGGCCAAATATTTATCTGCTCAGTAGGTACAGGGCGGCCCACTTTCAAATCATATTTCAGAACCATAAAATGCGAAAACCTCAGCTTGCAGTATAGGGGCTGCTGACTAAACGGTTCAGTAAAGGTTAACAATCTATTTCTAGAATCGAAGTCTTTTTTTTCCCTTTCTGAGGAAATGATTATGGACAAATTGATAAAGCGGTTTAGTGGCCGTTTACAGACAGATCCAATGTGGTTGAATATATGACAATACGTCCTTGTGCTAAAGGAAAATACTGGCCCTCATAAAAAATGTTTTTTTACGCGCACTTTTCTGCTTCTGAAAGCAGCCCACATTTACGGGTGAAACTCTGGGACAAAACATGTGAGAATCAGTATGGAATCATGATTCGCGCGTTAGTCCACAAAAACACGTACTACCTATTATTTCTACATTCCCGGAACTACCGATACGTCGGTAATGGTAATTCTCAAGTGAGTACAAGGGCCTCAATGTCCGCATGTCACAACGCACTTCTCTGTATGGATGTAAAAAAAATTATTGAATTTGAATGCACAGATTAATTCTGAAAACTATATTTTCAATCAGAAACAGTCACAATTACATGCATTTGCTTACAGCCCCAAAAATGTTGCTTCACTGAGACAAATAAACGCTTTTATCTTCGGGACGCGATCCAATGAGCAGTGCGGGAGTCGGGCGACCCTAAGAATGATAATCATATTGTTAGAAATGGGGTTTCTGGTTGGCTAGGGTATGTACCACAGCCAGGCAGAACTCACCAGTTTAGTCAGGGCAAGTCAGATACACGCATAAGATAACCTGTGCTCACCCTCTGGTAGCTTGGCGCAGAGCAGACAGGCTTATCAGAGAGGCAATGTGTAAAGTATTTATGCAGCGCGTTAAATACAGTATCAGAGTTAAGCACCACAAAAAGGACTCCACACCAATATAAAAAAAATAGATACATTTTATCTTATTTAGTTTTACCAAAACAACAAAAATCGTCTAAGTACTTTTTTAAGTAGAATCATACAGTATTGATCAGTATTTAGACGTCCTTACAGGAAATATGCATGTGTAAGGGTTAATTCTATCAATTCTATGGGGAGAGGATGTAGCCTTACGGCTGGAGATATCTACCTCGAAGCTGGGGAACCGGGTTCGAGTCTCGGCAACGACGCTCAACATCCTGTGATTTTAGGCGAATCACTTAATCTCCCCGTGCCGAACAAAAATGAATGTGTCCATTTGTAACGAAACTGGTGCTCATGTAAAGCGCTCTGATACCCGATGTCTAGGGTCTAGTTCACGCTATATAAAACTCTAAAAAAGAAAAAAAGAAAAAAAAAGGATAGCAGCGTTAGCGCATGTCCCATACATAAAGTGAAAAAGGTCCCTTTGCTGCACAGCCCATTACCACAAAGAAAGCAATGTTTTTTGAGGCTAGCGGTGCAAGCGCATGGTTACTTAGAGCACAGGAAGGGTGCGGGCTGTGGTAGGTAAAGGAGCCCATTGCTCAACAACAGTCCAATGTCCGCAGTGTTAGCGGGTACTCATCCCAAAAAGCCGGGGCAGGCGAGAGAACGGCTCCAGTGAGTGGTTTGGGCCACGGAACCCCCATACCTGCTTCTAAAAATGGAGTCGTAGTGCGTGCCCAGCTCTATGGTGTTTCATCAGGACAGGAGGCACTTGGTGGGTGTGGGCTGGGTCAGTGATGCAGCAGCACCTCTACGAACTCCCACAGGTGGTGGCATCCTCTTCTGGTTGTCCAAGTCTAGATGGAGGGATGGGGATGCCGTTGTCAGCCCGCACGTGATGCAAGCTTCTCACAGTGACGCTTGCCTGGGCTCGCCAGCTGCCTTCAGCACTGCAGGCCCCAGTACAAGGAGCAGCAACCTTGCTGAAGGGGACCAACTTGTGGGCCAATGACGGAGATGTAGCCACTGCAGGAATGCAGAGAGCACGTCTTGGGGTGAACATGAAGTTTAAAGCACCAACATGTAAATGAAACTGTAGGAAGTGAGTGCAGCTTGTGGCAAACCAGATATGAAATCACAACCACGAAGATCAGATTGCAGGAAGTGCTCGGTCTGAACACAAATAAGTCTTTTATGGCCCTGAAACTTCTACACCAGGGGGCAAGCCAACAAGCCCTTGAAGTTTCCTTGGGAACATAGAGGATGCAGAGCGCAATCTTTATTTTCCCCTCACCGCCGAGGCACCATGCAGCAAGCTAACACAGCACAGCAAGTTGCAAAGTGGCAGTCTCTCCTGGCAGCACAGCATTCAGCAGGCAGCAGGCCAGCACAGCAAAGCAAGTGGCAAAGTGGCAGTCCCTCCTGGCAGTGCAGCTCCTCATTGTTGCAGAGTCTCCTCAGGACCCCAAAGTGAACTAGTTTGAGGGTGTCAGAGGTCCAGTACTTATACCAAATTGTGTCTTTGAAGTGGGGGGGAGAAAACAAAAGAGGCCTTTGATCCTCACAAGGTCCCTGCCCTTCCTTCCCTGGCTCCAAACACACTATAGGGGAGTATTCAGCTCTTTGTCTAGAGGGAATGCACAAAGCCCAGCTGTCACCATAACCCAGATCTGTATTCAGAGACAGGCAATGGCACAGAATGGTTAAAGTAAGAAAATGCCAACTTTCTAAAAGTGGCATTTTCAGACCTGCAATTTAAAAACCAACTTTACTAAAAGGTGTGTTTTTAAATTGTCCAGAGACACCAAACTCCAATTTTCTATCTGCTCCTAATAGGAAGTTACACTTAAAAGATGCTTTAAGGCAATCCCCATGTAAATCTATGTGAGAGATAGGCCTTGCAAGAGTGAAAACCGAATTTAGCAGTTTTTCACCACCAGGAAAAGTAAAACTCAAAAGTACATGTCCTACCTTTCAAATACACTGCACTCTGCCCTTGGGGCTGCCTACTGGCTGCCTTAGGGGTGACTCTCAAGCAATAAAAGGGAAGCGTTGGGCCTGGCAAGTAGTTTAACTTGCCAGGTCGAAATGGCAATTTAAAACTGCACACACAGGCTCTGCAATGGCAGGCCTGAGCAATGTTTAAAGGGTCTACTTACGTGGGTGGCACAATGAGTGATGCAGGACCACTAGTAAAATTTAATTTACAGGCCCAAGGCACATGTAGTGCACTTTACTACTCTACGTAAATTAATTATGCCAATTAGATAGAAGCCAATGTTAGCATATGTTGTGCTGAGCGCACAAGCACTTTAGAACTGGTTAGCAGTGGTAAAGTGTGCAGAGTCGTAAGGCTAACAAAAATGAAGTCAGCAAAAACAGGTCAGAAGGCAAAAAGTTCGGGGGAAAGCACATCATGGATGCCAGGTCTAACCGGGAGGAAAATAAGCTGGGGAAAAAATGGAGGGGGCAGCTGTACTCCACAACCTTCCCCAACTATGCAAGGGGGGTCTTGATCTGGATAGCGCTGGGCACCCTGTTTCAGATGAGGTACTTCAAGGCTGACATCATGGGCAGATATTATGTTCTGCTTTATGGCATTCTACATGGGAGTGGCATATGGTTCCTCAATATATATTCCCCCAAAACAGATGATAAAGACTTCTATTGTACAATAGGGAAGGAATTGATCCCATATGCAGATATACAACTCTAATCGACAGATTTTATTTGTGTCTTAGATGGGCTAAAGGACAAAAATGCTCTCAAATAGAGAACGTAGCCCAACATGATGGCACAGCTCAGGAAGACAATGGTACATTTCAACTGTATAGATGTCTGGAGGATGGCATACCTTGACAGCAGGGTATTCTCTTGATACACCTCGACCCACGAAGCATATAGTAGACTGGACAGATTTTTAATTACAGAGACAATAACGCACAAGGTGGGAAGGGCTACAATACTTGACAAGATTTCTCTCAGAACATGCTTTACTTATAATAGAATTAGGCATGGAGACGACACGGCCTGATATTCCCCTCTGGAGGCTAAGACCTGAAACCCTGCAAGATGAGGCCTATATAGCAGAGCCTGGAGAGGTGCTAACAGGCTGTTCTGAGACAAGCTGTACTACCACCGCCACCAGGAGATTGGAGTGAGAGGCCCTTATAGTGGTCACACAAGGTAAATGCCTCACCAGAATGTGTGGAACTTATAGACAGCTGGGAAGAGAATTGGGGGACTAAGAGCGACAGTTGGCTAAAGTGCAGACCAGAGAAGTGGCAGCTGCCGCAGACTGCGGAAGACACTTGTCTATCAAGCGCAGGTTCGGCGCCATTGGGGATCGATTAGATCAATTCGCTAGACATGAATATCAACAAAGATTGCATTCGGAGGGAGATAAAACGGTATGAATGTTAGCCTGGCTCCTGCAGAGGGAGCGACCACTGCCCTTGACATGGAGCTTGACCAGGTCTAATGGAGGGACCATAGTTACCCAGGCTGGGATCAATGAATTTCTCAGGAAACACTTGCAGGAATTATACAGAGAAAGCGCCATGTGTGCCGTTCTGGTGACTGATACCTGACGTCTGGTTACGTTCTTTGCCCTGGTAACCCTGTACAGACTGACGGAGGACCAATATGAGAGACTAAAGGCAGAACTTGGCACTGACGAGTTGGCTGAGGTAGTCAAGGAGCTTGCTAGATGTAAATTACTTTGTCCGGATGTATTGCCAGCAGAGTTCTACCAGACATACCCTGGTCAGCTAATACCTAAACTGCTGGACACCCTGTAAGAAGCCAACCAGCGGGGAGAGCTTCCGTCATCTAGGAGGGAAGACACAATTATCATGCTCCCAAAGCCAGGCAGAGACCCTAGGAAGCCAGGCTGTTGTCGCCCACTCTCTATGATTAATGTTGACACAAAAATACTATCTAAAGCCTTGGTGACTCACCTCCGCACAGTGGTAACCAGTCTGATTGGGAAGGACTAATGTGGCTTCATACCGGGAAGGGTGACTCACATGAACCTCCAGCGGTTGTCACATGTTATGCAGATGGCACACAGGGATGGAGGAAGGGGGCAGGGGTAGCATTAGATATAGAGGAGGCATTCAATACACTTAACTGGGATTATCTCTGGGGAGTATTCCATAAAATGGGATTTGGGCGTCAGTTCTTAAGAGTTCTAAGCTACCGTACACCCACCCATGCAAAGATTCGTATTGGAGGTGTACTATCGGACAGCATAGGCATTACACCAGATACAAGACAGGGTTGCCCCCTGTCACCACTCCTATTCACCCTGGCCATGGAGCTGCTGGTGATACACCTGCAGGATGTGTTAAGAGACTGGGGAATCCAGGTGTGAACCACCATGCATTTTGCCTCAATGTATGCAGATGACATCTTCATATAGTTGAGGCAGCAGGACCAGTCTATCCCAATATTATTACTGGTATTGGAGGGTGTTGGCGTGGCCACCGGCCCAAGCAAGAATTGCAGTAACACAGTACTGTTCCCTGGGGGGAAACGTGATGAGGGTGGAGTGGAAATAGAAGACCAGGAGCTTTAGTGGGAACTAGGGGAGTTTATATAGCTAGGCATGCAAATAGTCAACATGCCTGAAGAGCACTATAGACTGAATAAGGGTGATGACAGGACTCCGAAGCTCAATTAAGTTTTTGAACATGCTCCCGCTGACAGTTATGGGCAGAGTGTAAAATGTTACTCCATCTATGATGTCTGTGCATCCTTCAGAACTCATTGTGCACCATCCCCAGTAGAACATTTCAAGAAGCTTGCTGGTATGGGTGGGCAGGTAAAGCAGGGTAAAAGTGGAAACACAGGAACTAGATACAATTATTGGTGGCCTGGAACTTCCTGATCTCCAACTATACTACCTAGCGGGATTACTGCAATATGCGGTACGGTGGTGTGACTTGGGACAGAGTATGGAAAACTGACTGCTAGCAGGGCTGGTAGGGGAAACGGAGCTCCATCAGCGACTGATCAAGGTATCATGGGTTCTGGAGGATTACCCCTTTGTGGTAAGACAAGTGGCTGACGCATGGGAGGTGGAGGTCAAAAGTTTATTTTGCAGACCCCTCTATGCAAAAATGATACCACCATGGTGGCTACTGCCTTTAAGACAGATACAGAATACTATGAGTGTAACACCATAGTTGGTGGGGGTGGCAGAATATAGGTGACCTATACGCTGATGGTGTATTTATAACGTACGCAAAGGAGCAACAAATGTTTGGTCTTACAGTATGTAAAACTGTCCAGTACAGTTTGGGAGATCTTGTCAGATATCCCACAGGAACCAACAAAATCACAGACCCTTAAACTGATACTTGATCAGGGATTGAGCAGAGGTCTGATCTCGTACATATATACCGCGTTGACAGAGGATAGGTCCTCCACCATGCTTAAAGCCCATGGCACTGGGAGGAGGTATTACCAGAGCCACTACCTAACGGGGAAGGGGCAAGAGCATGTACACATGTGCAAGAGGTGGGGAGCAATGCCAGATTCAAACTGACACAATTCTACTATCTGCATCAATCAAAGCCAACTACTCACCCATAAGGGTCTCAAGGCGCTGGGGGCGGCTCTGTTGAGTGCTGGGGTCATCTGGAGAGCCAGGTCTTGAGGTCCTTCCTGAATTGGAGAACAGTGGGGGCTTGCCGGAGTTGGAGGGGGAGGTCCTTCCAGGCCTTGGCTCCGAGGTAGGAGAAGAACGTACCTCCAGTTCTGGTCATGTAGATGCGAGGGACGTAGGCCAGTGCGAGGTCGGCTGATCGGAGGTGTCTTTTGGGTGCGTGGAAGGAGAGGCGGTTGTTCAGGTATATAGGTCCGGTGTTGTGAAGGGCCTTCTATGCATGGGTGGGGAGTTTGAAGGTTATTCTTCTTTGGAGGTCTTGGAGGTGTTGGGTGATATGACTGGGACAGGGAATGTTGAGGATCAGTCTGGCTGCGGCGTTCTGGGCGGTCTGGAGTTTGCAAAGGAGTTTCTTGTTGATCCCGGCATAGAGGGCGTTGCCGTAGTCCAGCCTGCTGCTGATGAAAGTGTGCATAACAGTTTTTCAGTATTCTGATGGGATCCATCTGAATGTCTTTTGAAGCATGCAGAGGTGTTGAAGCAGGTTGAGGATACGGTGTTGATCTGGCAGTTCATTGTGAGCGATGAGTCTAGTATGATGCTGAGGTTTCGTGTATGGTCCGTCGGGGTGGGAGGATTTCCGAGGGCGGGGGGCCACCACGAGTTGTCCCATGCGGAGGGGGTGGAGTCAAGGATGAGGAATACCGTTTTCTCTGACTTGAGTTTCAGGCAGCTGTTTTTCATCCATGTGGCGATGGCTTTCATCCCTTCTTGGAAGTTGTTCTTGTTGATGTTGGGTTCGTTGGTGAGGGAGAGGATGAGCTGGGTGTTGTCGGCATAGGAGACGATGTTGAGACCATAGTTCCTGACAATAGTTGCGAGGGGGGCCATGTAGATGATGAAGAGGGTGGGGCTGAGGAAGGAGCTCTGGGGCACACCACAGTTGTTCTCAGTCAGTTCCGAGAGGTAGGAAGGGAGTCTGACCCACTGAGTTCTGCCGGTGAGGAATGAGCATATCTAGTCGAGGGCTTTGCAGCAGATGCCAGCGTCGTGGAGTCTGGTGGCTAGGGTGTGGTGGGAGACATGTCGAAGGCAGCCGAGAGGTCCAGGAGGATGAGGGCTGTCATTCCGCTCTGGTCGAGGAGGGAGCGGATGTTGTCGGTGGCGGCGAGGAGGGTGGTCTCGCTGCTGTGGTTGCTGCAGAAGTCTGATGGGGAGATGTCCAGGACGTTGTTAGCTGCGATGAAGTTTGTTAGCTGGGTGTTGATGGCCTTTTCGATGACCTTGGCTGCGAATGGAAGCAGGGAGATGGGCCTGAAGTTTTCAGGGTCCGTCTGGTCTGTGGAGGGTTTTTTCAGGAGGGGCGTTGATTTCGGCGTGTTTCCAGTCGTCGGGGAAGGTAGCGCTCTCGAGGGAACAGTTGATCATCCGACGTAGTTCGGGTGAGATGGCCAAGGCAGTTCTGAGGAAGATGTGATGTGGGCAGGGGTCTAAGGGTGCTCCGGAGTGGATCCTTTTCATGGTCTTCAGGGTGTCTTCTGTCATGAGTGGGATCCATTTGAGCAGGGTCTGTTGGGTGGCGTCGCATGGAGGGGGAGCTGGAGTGGTTCAGGGGTCTGTTGCAGAGGTCTTGGGAAGGTGGGACGTCTCTTGTTTCGCTGAAGGGTTTGGTGAATTCCTTGATGATGAAGAAGAGTTCTTCAAGTTTATCTTATCCCACAAAGATTAAACAGAATGTCACCTGACACATCGGAGAACTGCCCCCGCTGTACAAATTCACCAGTAACATTCCTACATATGACCTGGCACTTTGCTGCCCTACAAGACTTCTGGCAATGGGTAGTGGACACACTCATTGAAGTGACAGGACTATGACTGGTCTTAACAATCAAACATTGCCTGCTTGGCCTGCTATCACTGCCAAAGAAAGGCTGAAAAATGTGAAACACATTTGCACTGCTGGAATTACTCCTGGCAAAACGGTGAATTAACTTGCTTGAGCCAAGCCCTTAGGTGAAGCAATAGAGTGCAGTCCTAAAGGAGTGGGCTTTGGCAGATAAACGAAGGTTGCACCAGAGGCGCACTGGAAAGAACGCAGATGGAGACTTAGGAGTTTTGGTAGAAATGTTAGATAAGATGGGAAAGACATCGGATACAGGGAGAGGGTGGACTGAGGATGATCTGGGAGGATCCCTCAGGCCAGAAGATACCATAGAGGGGGAAGAGGCACAGAGTACACAATAGAGGAATGGCACTTACCATGAGACAAAATCCTTAACGAGTAGAGTGATCATGTTGTAACACATGTATTGATACTTTTTCTGTTTGCAGCCATACTGTAGGATTGTTAATGGTTTGCCCTCCCTGAACCTTGACATGAGATTTTAATGAAACATTACCATGCGGCTGATGGACTGAGTCTGTTTTTGTTACTTGTTACAACCAAAAATGATAAATAAAAGTAATAAAAACATACTTTTATGAAATTAACTAGTGAAGCAGCAAGAGGAGGAATATAGATATTGGGTTACATATCAGATTATTTGTCATAAGGGTAGTGTTAATGAAGGTCCTCATTAAAAGGAAGATACTAAAAGTACATCAGGTCAAAAATTGGCTGTTGTCCTGTCTAGCCTTCTTTCGGTTCTAGATGGTGAAGTAGCTGTTAACTACTTTATGAAGAAAACCCTTGCAGTGGACCTTACCCAAGCAAGATTCTTGTCAGAAAGGCCTCCCGAGTTAGACAAAGCTTCTATCAAACTTTTACCAGCCAATATAGCTCTTGACATGGCTTTGGGAGTGGCTTTGGGAGACTAGAACCTTAAATTCAACGCAACGATTTTTAAATCTCCCCTTAAGTGAGAAGTATATTCTTTATCCATGTGTGTCAATGATGTTTAAGGAAATTAATAGATTTGGTGTGCCCATCCTTTGTTTTTCTTCGGTTCATCTCTCATCAGTTGAAGAGATTTTTGTACCATTGTTTTTTGATAGTTTTCTGAAAGACACAGATACAGTCTGGTTATGCTCTCAAATAATGATGGAGAGTGTTCAAGGAATTGAACATTGTAAATCAAAGAACTTACCATTTGTTTTTTCCACTTGCATTTTGATGGTGGATTGACAAAATGCTCCTTGATGAGAGGTTTCTGTTTAGGGCATGGAGGATGGGGTAACAAGGATCTCAACTGATATGTATTGAATTTGATACTGTACTCCACAGGCGGCCAGCAGAGTGATTTAGGGGTTCTGCTTCATTGGTGAAGCCACAGTTTACCTTCAGATTTTGAACACACTGACTCATTTTTTAAGAGGATCGTATAAATTAAGTTGCAGGAGTCCACAAATGGCATGAGTAGGTCTCCAGTAAGCTGTACTCCGTGGTTAATAGGATGAGTGCATCTTCCATAGCAATTGTGGTTGGAAAAAGTGGCATACTTGACTATTCTGTCTGTTTAGTGGAAAACTATGTGTCGGTCAAAGATTGCGTCCACATTCTTTATTCATCGTGCACTAGTATAATTCCAAAATTAGACGACAAATGACTGAACCTATAGTGACATAAAGGCAGTTTTTAATCATCCAGCAAATGGATTTAGGCATTCTGTGATCAAGGTTTGGATCCCATGCACTATCTATACAGGCGTAAATAGATATCTGTGTTATTTGCATACACCTACACTTTTGGATGATACAGTATGCTTTCCTTCATCAAATAGTGCATATAAATGTAGATAGAAGATAGGAAAGACTCCTGAAACACACAACGATAAACTCTCTCAAGGAGGATTTGGCTCACCTATTTCTGATTTATTGGCTATGCATTTGGACAAATTAATAATATCAAATCAAGGGCAGTGCGTTGAATCCCATTCCCTCTTAACTGCAAAACAAATTTGTCATGGTCCCACATGCCAAAAGAATGCAGAGAAGTAATTTCTATATGGTAGTCTCCTTCTAAGGTAGAAGAAAGGTTATCTCTGATGTTTCCTAGCCTCGTTTCTGTTCTTCCAAGGTTCTGAAACATGACCAGTAGTTGTGCAATACATTGAGATATTTCTGATTCTGTTTTTTTGATAACTCCTTTCTGGGATTTTGCTAGCATAGGTTTGATAGTTTTTAAAAAAAATTGAAGAGCCTGCAGTGAGTGTTTCATCGGAGAAAGAAGAACTTTAATTTATGAATTTCAAGTGCTGGAAAATAGTCTAGATGCAAGATGTTAAGCAAATATCTGTCAGCACTTATGGGGCTTTCTCCTTGCTTGCAAACCTTATATCCTCATTCAGATCTATGAATCACATTTATTTGCTCCCAAGTACTTTTTTGTTTTCAGGAGCTTCTCAGTGAAGTGAATGGTCAAATCTGAATGAAAAGCTAAAAGCAATGTCTGTGGATTTTCTTATCACAAGGGTAGGACTGGGCTTTTTCTGCAGAGTCACCCTAGATTTTTGCCTTCCTTTGCTGAAATGGTTTTTGTTGGGTTTTAGGACTCTCAACATTGCAAAACATAATTAGATTGCTAATATCTATTTAGAAATATGATAGTTTAATACATTTTGTTTAACTTGACCCTCTGCACCGGCACCCCCAAACTTCAAGCCTTTATCCCTCTTATTTTTTTATTTCATTTTTGTTATCATTAGGACATGGTAAAATTGACCTACACCTGATTAGTACATTTAATTTACTTATAAGTCCCTAGTATGTGGTACATTAATACCCAGGGCCTATAAATGAAATGCTACTAATGGCCTGCACCACTCGTTGTGCCGCCCACTAAAGTAGTACAGTAAAACATGTCTCATGCCCTCAAAACCCTTTTGCCAGGCCAAAACCTTCCTTTTTAATCCTCATAAGTCACAGCTAAGGTAGGCCCTAAAGGCTCATAGGACAGGGTGTCTGGTATTTAAAAAGCAAGACATGTATTTAAGTTTTACATGTCCTGAAGGTGAAAACTCCTAAAGACATTTTCAATGCAGCAAGGCTATCTCTCCCATAGACTAACACTGGTTTACCTTATTACACAAAATAAATGAATAACTTCAGTTTGGAAACAGATAAGAGAAATACTTCATCAACTCATATACATTGTAATTTAAAATCCTCTTTAATGTTAAAGTCAGAGTTTAAATTACTATTCTGAAAATGCCATGTTTAGAAAGTTGATCAAGCAAAGGAGGCTTGGGTCTCTATAGTGGAGTAAGGGACTGGTCATATATGTTTTATCACATTTTGATATGTTATACATTTTTATTGTGTTGCTTTATCATTTTTCACTGTGTTGTTTTACGATTTGTCTGTTAAGGATTGTTTTCCAGTGTTTGTTACATATAAATGCAAAACAAAAACATGCCCGACAAGATGACATGAAACAAATGTGACAATCTTGTTCGTTCTAAAAGTTTAAAAAGAGAAGTGAAATAAATCACAACGGGCTTTGGAATTAAGGACTAAGGTTCGTTCTATTTATTAATTTGTTGGAATTGAGCTATCCGGATACTTTGTGTGTTTATAACTATGTTTAGAAAGTTGGCATTTTTCAGCCTAAATCAAATTTGCCGTTCTGCTAGTGTCCAGGGTTGCATAACTGTGAATGGCTCTCTTGTGATGTGTTGTGTATTCCTTCCAGACATGGGGAAAAAAGGTGCCTGGGTGTAGATTGAGTGGGTCTCCCTCACAGGATGGATGGGTAGGATTTGTGCCCTGCCTTGTTACACTTCAAAGAATCATGCCTGCAGCACAAACAAAAGAACCTGACACCAAGCCTGCCATTGTCACCCTAGTCAGTATGGAGCAAAACCCAGGGAAAGGAGAAGAACTGAACAGAACTAGTTTGGGAGCAGGCCAGGGATTGCCCCCCCACACAAAGACTAGCACTAGGGATAAATGTGGCACCTTCAGAAGCTCTCGTCAGAATACTCTTGGACCTGTGAAAGATTCAGAAGAAGAAAGACTCAACCTGCTTACCTTAACTCCAGGATCCCCAGAAGTTGTGCACGCCAAGAGTCAGTTGGCTGACCTACTGTAACTGCCTAGCTGACCAGCACTAACTGGACCTGCCTGAGCCCCACTGCTGGTCTCCGATGGAGTCTTGATCCCCAAGAGGTATCAGTATTTTGTCTCCCAGAAATCTCTATGTAAACGGGAAAAAGGTACATTCACGGGCAAGGTGCTGTAACTCGGGGAGACTACGAGGTGTCATGGTAAGGAAGCTGCTGCCTTTTATTGCAACATTGAAATGCTGACCTAGTACGGAGCAACAACCTGTGGTTTCTTATATTTGTGGATACCATGACTCATATGTAGCAAATGAAATGTAACTCTTGAATGCTGCACTTTATTAACCTGGTATATATTTAACCATTAGTTCATAAACTACACTGAAGATAGTTTCAACATGTATTTACCCTCCGACTCCTCTCGGATATCATTTGGAAACAGGGCGGACTGGAAGCCAAAACCAGGCCTGGCAACAATGATTAAATTACCCTCACACAATAGGAGGCCAGGACTAAAACTAGGGCACTGTGGGAGGGTGGCCAGTGCGGCTCTCGTTGTAGATGCCTAATTATATCTTTCCTGTCCTTTGAAAATGCCTGTCTATCCATTGTGCGTTCAGATCCCACACATGATATTATGCTTTTAAATCATGCCTGGTTCTGGATGTACAGTTGTGTAAAAATGATGACCTCGGTGACACCGTTTGACCCGATCATCTTATACAAGTGAAAGAAAAACCTATTATGTAGCAGCAATCAGTTGTATTCACCCACTCCTATTATCAGGCCCTGCATGCCCTTTATGTCAGATTTTATTATGTGAACAACACACAAAGCCTGTCTGCAAAACATCACTACACAGTAGGTATATTCTGAATAATGTCAAGATGACACAGGGTCTCTCATACATCCCCTAAGGTCAAAAAGAAATGATAAGTTAATGGGATAGGACCAATAATTCGAAATTAAGTTCATTTGAAATAAATGCAACGAATAGTACAATTGATTTAATATAAATCGCACTAAACGAACAGTATAGTGAAAACTATATCATGATTAAAAAGTTATAAAAATAGCCCACCCGACGGTTTCAACTTTAGAATCCAAAAAAGTGTAAAGATACAAATCGGGCACTCATTAAAACTGGTATGACACCTTCCCATATCAAAACCCTTGGAAAGCAGAATAACAAAATGTGTTGTCATATATTTGATAACTTTGTCTGGTTGTACACAAACTTGAGCATTTTAATAATGAATATGTAAAACTGTGTTTCTCTCATAGAACAATGCCGGGGCGAAAGACTGCACAATAGAGCAACATGCCTTATTTGGTGAAAAAGCATAAAGTGACATAGAGGGCCAGATTACATGTGATAAGGGAGCACATGTAATCACACACTGATGCACTGACCCCTCGTGCACCTGCACTTCTGGTCATACTGGCCCATTACGAGTTCATCACTGAGAAATGGGCATTAACAGCAAAAATATGTGTTTCTGTTTTCACTCAGATATTGGTTCATGCCAGCAGACGAAATCTGTGGGTAAAACTAAGCCGTTTTCCTGCTATTGTTTCATGAGTTAGCTGAATAGAACATTACATTTAGGTGCTAGTATATTCTGAATTTTCATAAAACTCACACAGGAGTCCCTTCTACCAGAGGTTTTCCACTGGCCAAGATTCTAAAGCCTAGCTCCTGATTTAAGTATACTATGTGTTCAATCACTTGCTTTATCAGAATGCAACACCAATATTTCATGATATAATTTACTATAGATATATTTTAAAAACGTATTGCAAGTTCCTTTGGTTCTATGATCGCCCGCCCCCCCCTCCGAAATAGCATTCCCAATCCTGTTTATCTTGCTCTGCCAACACTTGCTGTTCCGACTCGTTCTTTTACATTTCTGCTCACACTCGGCCTCTTTGCCCCATCACCTTTGGTCCCCATCTTGATCCCGTTTGTTTTCCCTGCCATGAATTTCCAGTGGCTTTGTTTTGATGCTTATGTTTGTTAGTTTACTTACTTTAGCTCTTGGGCGGGAATTCATGAGCACGTGTGGGCTAGTTACAGTCCACCTGCGCTCTGCTCTAGGTATGTCATTACCTAAACCCTTTGATGCTCTATATGTGTAATTCTATAGAACTTTCCCCACTGATCATGCTTTCTATTGCAAGGTGGTGAGGTTGCCGACCCTTGCCAAACATGCTGTGCAGTAATATTCCAGTCTGTGTTTTTTCCATCAACCAACCTGCAGGGGTGAATCACACTTTCCCCCACCCCTTTTCCCCCTTACACTCGGATTTTCTTCACAAGCCTCGAGACAGCTACAGGGAGTGAATGAAACTGAGAGGGAGGAGGAAGGATTGGCCTCCTTGCCACCTTCAGCACTGACTGAGCTCAGGTTGTGACAAGAATAGCCTTATTTAAATTGCAATTACTTTATTTACCTTCAATAACCCTTAAATGTTGTCATTAGATATTTGCACTCTGGTAAAATGTACCAATTAGGAATGAAAGAGATGTATTTATGATTCACATTTTGCAGGAGGCAGTAGTCTGTGAAGAATAAACACCATCAAATACAATATTGATGCATTTCCTAGGTCAAAGAATGGCTATATAGGAACCATTGCTACTGGCATTACGCTTGGATGGCCGGTCACAGCAACTGGAGTAGCCCCTGATATTAGTTAACATCTATGTCAATCCACCAGACAAATCCATGGTGGTGGATAAACTAACGACCATTTATTGGAGCTAAAAAGGTTAAGCATGGCAGCAACTTTGTTAATCACAGGAGACTATAGCTTTCCCCATGCTCTCCTATGGGACAGATAGCCTTTCAATAGTGAAAAACGAAATTGGCAGTATTTTACTATCAGGACATGTCACACACACCAGAACATGACCTGCCTGAGGGGTGTCTTACGTGTAAGAAAAAGGAAGGTTAGGGCCTGGCAAGTGGGTGCACTTGCCAGGTCGACATGGTAGTTCAAAACTGCGCGCAGACACTGCAGTGGCAGGTCTGAGATACATTTATGGGGCTACTCATGTGGGTGGCACAATCAGTGCTGCAGGCCCACTAGTAGCATTTGATTTACAGGCCCTGCCACACTCAGTGCACTTTCTAGGGGCTTACCAGTAATTCAAATATGCCAATCAGGGGTAACCAATCATAATAACAATTTACACAGGGAGCACTTGCACTTTGACACTGATCAGCAGTAGTAGAGTGCCCAAAGCATCTAAGCAGGCAAAAAACCGAAATCCAGCACAGCATCAAAAATAAAGGAGGTAGAGGCAAAACGTCAGGGGAAACCACGCCAAAGATGCCGAGTCTAATACTAACATTGCTTGATGTGGATCTCAAATATTTTTTTCAACACTATTGCTGCATGATTTATCTGGGTGGGCATCAGATGCCAGTAGACTGCCCCTGAATCAGACAGGATTCACAAAGAAGTAAGGGACTCTATCCAATCTAATTGCAGTGTGCTTGATAATGGAAAAAGCAAGTGATACCCACATGCCATTGTTCATGTGTTTTGTAGACTTTAAGGTGGCTTTTGACTGCGTGCCTCTTGGAAAACTGCGGGGAAAACTACTGCACTGGGGGATCTCGCAAAATCTGCTGAAGGCAATTAGGTTGCTATACAAGGGAACATGGGTCAGGATCAAGGTTGGGAATGCGAGCCAACTGTCCAGGAAAGTTGGACTTCAGTTGGCCTGAAAAGTTGGACCATAGTTGACGTGCTTGCACCAATTCTGTTTATTCTGTACATCTCAGATTTCTCTCCGGCTCTGAATGAGGTGGCGTCACATGCCCTGTGCCTTGGCGGGCTGCCCTGGTTAAATATCCTTTATGCTGACGATGTGCTTTTATCGAGTAACACGTGAGTCGGACTTCAAAGATTGATTAATCAACTCGATCAGTACACCGATAAAAAACAACGTCCTCGAGATCAATCTCAAGAAGACTAAAATAATCTCCGTAAACCGGTGCATCATCAAGCAGGGCAAATGGCTGCTAATAAGGGTCCCCTATAGAAGAAACATCTACATGCACATATCTGGGAGTCAAGTGGGTTTTCAAGGGCATCCAATGCCCCACAAAAGGAAGCCATTAAAGGGAAAACAATTGTCCTAACCTTTGCCTTCCAAACTCTAGCTAAAAGCATGTGGGACCACAATCTCAAGCTCCTTATCATGCTGATTAAATCAAAACTGTCATAGATGCTATCGTATGGAAGTGAGATAATGCTAGGCAATGATGCAAACCTCCTGGATAAACTCATAACTCAGACCTGCAAACGAACCGTTTACCTCCTGAGGTCGACATCACCTGCTCAAGTTAGACTTTAATTTTCACTGGAAAAGCAATCTTTAGTCAAACAGGGGACATTCGCAAAATGTTGCCACAAAATGAGGAATGCCCCTAAACACACCATGGTGTGCTATGTATGGTCTGAAACAAATCTGCAAAGAGGGAAAGGACATTATAAAAATATCTACAGGATGGTATTGAAAGTCTGGGCCTTGATTAGCTATGTCAACTGGATAAGTGAGTAAACCTTTAAGAAACCTGTGAAAAAATGTATTCGGCTGAAAAGTTGGGTGGAGGACAAAAGGACCCTAGCCAAGCAAGTACACAGGTAACTGGTTCTAAACTCATATGAGGCACAAAATGAGCAGTCATATATTTTGAGGCAGCATACTCCGTTAACATCAAAATAAAGTTTATGGCAATGAAATTTGGTCTGCTTTCCAATCTGGACTTAATAACCAAATGGCAGGTCGAGGGTCAACTGGAGAATAACAGGTGTGGACTGTGCCATGGGACAAAGGAAACATTGGTACATGTCATCTGCCTCTGCCTGCACTTGCTTGTTCACCGAAGGGCCATGTTACGCAATAAATTAATCTCTTTAGGAATAAAAACCTGTAGATCGGCAGTCATAGAGTACTTAACCCCAAGAAACCTTATGTTGAACATCCGGGAGAGTTTTTTGATATTGATATTGATAAGAGCAAAGGTACTTCCTGAACAGGGTTGAACTGTACAAGTCAGGAATGGTGCAAATGGAATGGTGCTGGTCTGTCGGCCAGGCTGCTAGAGGGCGCACTATGTATAAGACTGGGTGAAGTTTAGTGCCGTCTATCCCGGTTAGCGGGGTCACAAGAGTCCTAGTGGGGCACTAAAACAATGCCCCTCAGACCAGATTGGCTGAAGCACCATAACACCCGACTTTGGTACTATCTTGCTTCGTGGATCATGAGGCATATAAAGATATGGGCAGCACCCTGTACACACTGTGGGTATTAATACTGTTCCACTGCATTGAGCACTTTATTGCTCAATCCACCTGTGGTTACATCTGGGGTGACGCTGCCACTTCATGTTGTTTTGGCCTTGTTCTTAACAATGACAAGTTGCAATGGGATCTATGCCCTTTGCCTATTATGCACTGTTGGACTGATTGTTTCAATTAATCACTCTAGTTTTAATTGGGTCATGTCTTGGTTATGAAATTTAAAAGGGCAACGGTTTGTTTTGTAGGCTGGAGATTTGGTAGCACTTGGCACTTTCTGCGGGCATTAAAAATGATTTACTGCACTGTGCACTTTATTATTTAACACCCTGTTAGTGCTGTGGTACACTATTGGAAATCTGCTGTATTATTAGGGCAGTGGTTCCCAAACTGTGTGCCGTGGCTCCCTGGGGAGCCATCAAACCTAGCCACGGGAGCCGCGCAGCAAGCACTTTAATGCATTTAATGTTGAAGGGTCTGTTGGCTTCAGTTAATCTAATTAGACTTAAACGCATGATGTCATGATGTCCTGATAACTTGCATTGATGTAAAATGCATTTGGAAAAAAACGAAACTATTAACAAGTCTAACAAAATAAATCAGGCATCTTCCGCTTACTTTGGGAGTGTTGGAACGTGGGGATCCAGCAAAATAGGGAGGTCATCTCCCTCGAAATACCATCAATTAAAAGCACTACTTTTACAACTTTAGGCATGTCACTTACAAATCATCGACATCATGCGTTTAAGTCTAATTAGTTTAACTGAAGCCAACAGACCCTTCAACATTAAATGCATTAAAGTGCTTGGTGCGGGGCTCCTGTGGCTAGGTTTGACGGCTCCCCAGGGAGCCACGGCGCACAGTTTGGGAACCACTGGCATGCCTGGTTGCCTTGTGACTGGCATGCTAAACCTAGAAAAGCACTACTGCCAGCTAGTTAGCCCACATCACAAACATATGGTACTCAAACAGACCAGATCAGACCACTCATTCAAAGCACAGTTAGTGCTGCCTCTTTTCACGCTGATTGACAGTGACTAACTTTGACACATTTAACTTTAAGACTACCTGTAGGTGGTATACAGCACCTAAAAATACTTCAGAACAAAATAAATAAAGCTTAGCCTCCCACCTTCCCAAAACAAATCCCATGGGATTTTGATAAGAATGCGAACATTGCGATTTCATTCCTCTTTCTACCTTATGAGCATCATTTTAATTATGCATGATAGTGGCAGAAGGCTCCCTTTCTTGCATACATTTATGCGAAAAGATCTAAGATAGGAATCGCCCAGCGCAGTTTGGGTTTGCTCTGTGTTTCAAAGTTTGGTTGAGCTACACTTTGCCGCAAAACCAGCCGCAAGATTGAAGATGTCCGCAAGAAACCTTGAAGATGACATCCTCATTTGAATTCCTGCTCTTTGAAGGATTCCAAGTACATACAAGTTGTTTATTTTCAAATTTAAAATTTCCATCAAGCGCTGCTGTGCGTTTTTTGAAATTCAAGGATGATGGAACATATTTATAGCACCTTTGAATGACTGTTTTTGGATTATCAGGTATCTTTTGACCAATTCTTCAGAAACAGAAGCATTGCATTTGTACTGATTCACTTTTAATTGCAGAATTTCAAAATCTCCGCCAACCCATTTGCTAATGCTTGAGGAATTCTTAAAAATATCTGAAAACAATGCTTTCATCTCCATGCATGTATAAGGGAAAACATTTTCATGTAGAAATATATTATTAGCTAGGGAATATTTCTGCTTGCGCCATCTGCCATATGGTCCAAGTTTCGAAAACAAAAAGGTACTGCAATTCAAAAACTTTGGAATGCCAAGGTCAGTCGGATTTTGGGGTAGTATTGAATATTTTTCAAGGCCTAAGTGTTTTCTTCAATTTTGGGAAAATAATTGGATCTAGAAAAAAAAAATCGAGAAAAGGGATCTTACCAGATTCTTACATGACCAAATAATGGTTTAAGACCTGAAACACCAGGGTTTCGTTGGGTACATCTATCACGAAAGACGATTGTTCCATGAAGAAAGGCGAGAAGTCTCAGCCTGGTTTGATTGAAATCAACTACATGAACAATCACAATCTGAGACAACGAGAAAGATGGTCTGCTAATGAATCAGCATATATAACTTATAAACTTTGGGATTTTTCTTTTGATTACTTTATGTCTCCTTCTGCCCATGTTATTATTTGCCTTTGATGGCTTCTTACCGTGAAGGTTCATTTTTATATCAATAATGTATTTAACAAATGTATGATGTTTCATAACTTTGAAGATGTGAAAACATACAGCTGGAGAGGCATTGAATGAGTTATTGAATTATGGATTTGTGTGTGGGCCAAGTCGCAGTGTAGAGATTTTGTGCTGCAGTATTTAGAGGTCCTCCTGCAGGAACATTTGCGAGAGGCAAAAGGGTCAAGAAAACGATCAGGATCTTCATCAAGAGCCTGTGCACGGATTTCTGGGCTTAGTTGACGCCCTCCCTGTCTTTATTTCCAGCTCCCCGAGAGTCTGTGGTATGTTAGACCACCTTGGTTTTGCCGGGCCGATATAATGCAACTTTACATGGAAACGGAGGAGCTTAAGACGGGAAATGATTGTTTTCAACCTTGTACTGGGTGATTCTCTTTGGGGCATAAAGCAAAGCACATGTTGACAGGAGCCACTTTAATGCTGAGAGTGGCTCCCATGTTTGTGGCCTTGGTAACAGGGGCCAGTGATTGACATAGGATGAGTGGCAGAGTTTAGACCAGAGGAAGTGTGTTGATGTGCTTGGCAGGGGGAACAGAATTTCAACTTTGTGTCTTTGATGTTCCAGTGAGCCCCTTGCCATCTATATTGTGACTGCAACAGGTAGGTTATTAATGATCATCTGGTATGGGAGGCATAGGTGTAGGAGTGTGCCATTGGCTCAGAAGTGATCGAGCAAGTTCAGGCATCAAGTGAGGCCACCTGGAGAACTGAGTTTGAAGCAGACAACTTTCAGGATTTTGATGCAGTTTTGCATATTTTCTGAAGGGTTTGAGACACTTTCATAACAAAAGGTACTTTAAATTAGCATTAATACTGTCTGTTCTGAAATGAGCTGCCTTTTCTGACAAAGGAAAAAGTGGTTGATGATTCTCTAGTCAAACAAAGTAGGGACATTCAAGTGTTAGAAATGGGGGTCTTTAGTTGGCAGTGGCTTGCACCCTGTCCAAGTAGGGACCCTTCCTTCTTGTGAGGATAAGGGAGTAACACCCCCAGATATCCCCTGCTCACCCCCCCTTGGTAGCTTGGCATGAGCAGTCAGGCTTATCTCAGAGGCAATGTGTAGAAGTATTTGTACAAAACACACAGTAACACAGTGAAAACACTACAAATGCACACTACACTAGTGTAGAAAAATGAAGTATCTTTATAGAAACCAACAGGACCAAAATGACAAAACAATCCAACATACACAATTCAAAATATGACTTTTAAAAGTTGTCAAGTAATTCTGTCCATAGAACTCTATGTATGCGGTGATTTTACACAAAGTACCTCAAATGCACCAAAATGCACAAGACAAAACAACCGCAGAGGAGGGAACCTTCAAAAAACACAGAGATGCGTCGGTTCCTGAGTCCTTGGGGAGCCGATGCGTGAGTTCTGCTGTAGGCAGGAGAAGTGTTGCTATGCATTGGTTTTGATGGTTTCAAGCAGGTCTTTGCAGCAGGAATGAGTCTTTGATGGTCCTGAGACTTCCAACAGGTGGCAAGCACACACAATCCCTTGGAGAAACTTCACAAGCAGGAAGCAAAGTCCAGTCCTTTTCCTCTCAAAAGCAGAAGCATCAACTGCAAGCCAACCCAGCAAAGCAACACACAGCAAAGGGGCAGTACTTCTCCTCACAACTCCTCAGCTATTCTCCTTGGCAGAGGTTCCTCTTGATCCAGAAGTGTTCTAAAAGTCTAGGGTTTTAGGTCAAATACTTATACCCCTTTTGGCCTTTGATGTAGGCATTCTTCAAAGGATTGTATTTGTAGTGCAGAAGTTCTTGTCCTGCCTGGTCTTGGCTCCAGAAACACTCCAGGGGGGAGGAGACAGCATTGTGAAAGCCCAGGCACAGCCCTATTCAGGTGCAGGTGACAGCTCCTCCCACCATTCTAGCTCAGGAAGGCCCATCAGCCTGGTGATGGGACATCAGGATATGCAGGGCACACCTCAACTCCCTTTGTGTAATGGTCTCGAGTGAATGCACAAACAGGCCTGTGTCAGTCTAAACCAGACGTTGATTCCCCAGGCAGGCAGAGGCACAGGATGGTTAAACAAGAAAATGCCCACTTTCTAAAAACGGCATTCTCAAACACAACATTTAAAATTCATCTTTATTAAACAATGTGTTCTTAAATTCTGAACTCAGAGAGCCCAAACTCCAAATCTCGAGCTGTTCCCAATTGAAAGTTACACTTGTAAAATGTTACAAGGCAGCTCCAATGATAGCCTATGGGAGAGCTTATCCTTGCAATAGGGAAAAACGAAATTGGTAGTATTTCACTATCAGGACATATAGAACACACCAGTACATGTCCTACCTTTCACAAACATTTTAATATTATTTTTATTGGCATTTATGACAGCACAAATACAGAATGACATAGTTCTATCAATTTCTGCGGAGGCAGGAGGGGAGGGGTAGGGGGATAGGAGGAGGGGATGGGGGAGATACAAATTATGCAAAGCATATAGTGACACATTGTGCAAACATTACACCAAGCTATATGAAGTTAATTGCACATTAGTAGCACATCCGTGATCAACATACAAAAATTTCAATTGTAACAGCCGGAATAGTAATTACAAATGCATGACTGTTGCCCTGAGTGTAGTCCCAGGTCTAGGATGGAGCTAATGCACATTGTTATCCCCCTGTGTGTATCTTCTTCTACAGCTTATGTAAAAGTATCCCTGTATAGAATCACCCATTTCTAGGGGAGGGGAGGGGCGTGCCACGCGATCTCAGGTACAATAAGAAGGGTTCCCAGATATTTTTGGGTTGAGATGAAGTAGGTATTAGCTCCCAGTAGGAAGCCAGTTGGTCTTGGAAGTATATAGCATCTTGCAGCCAGAGCGAGATATTGGGAGCAGCTCTCTTCCCCTAATGTTTAGCCAGTTGGCGCTTAGCCAATAGTAGAAGCATTGCGATGCCTGCGGTAAATCTTTAACATAGCCAAGAAGGCAAACTGTCGGTGTTAGGTGAATCTGGTGCCCGGTGATTTGTTGGCGTTTGGAGTGCACCTCTCGCCAGTAGTCTATAATTTTAGGGCATTCTCATGCTAGGTGTAAGAAAGAAGCCTGGGGTTCTGAGCATCTTTCACACCTCGCTTCTTCTTTTATGCCCATGCGATGCAGTTGCAGGGGCGTACTATATAATTGATGCAGAAATTTAAAGTGTATGAGGCCCAGTCTGTAATTTGGAGAGAGGGCTGCGATTTGTGCACAGCAGTAGGACCATTCCTCAGCGGATATAGGTGGGTCTGTTCCAGCATCCAGTGGGCATGCACTTTAGGGGTGCACACAGGCTCTTTATCTTCCATTACCGTGTATAGTCTGGTGACAAGTTTGCGATTGGAGGTATTCGGTATTATGTGCTCTAAGGTGTGTAGTGTTGGGGGAGGTGCAGGAAAAGTGTTGTCGCATGCTCGACAGCTAGCATGGAGTTGGTGCTATAGGACCATATCCATCACAGTAGGACTCGGGGCAGCAGTTGGCGTGGATGGCGGTAAAAAATGTCCGTCTGGAGATAGATCAGCAAATATGAATAGGTGTCTGTTGTTTGCCCCGGTGCTCATTCTGTCATCTTGCAGGGCTGGCACCACAGGGTTGCACGCTATAGGAATGGAAGGAGCATATAGCAATCTAAAGCCACGCGTCTGTGCAACCCGTCCCATGCCCACCTAACACAGTCAACAGTGTACGCAGAATTTCACGTGGGTTTGTAGGTTTGGTAGAGTGTGGTGGATAGTGGGATCAGGTAGTTTAAGTCCACCTCCACTGCTACGTGTGGTTGAAATTTAACTGGGTATAGCCAGAAATGCACGTATTGGGCCTGCGCACACCAGGCATACAGCATCAGATTGGGTGCATTGAGGCCGCCCTGTCGCAGGGGGAGAGTTAGGGTTCCCATGTGATCCTAGGCTGTTTACCAGCCCATGCTAGTGACATCATGTTTGACCTCAAAGGTTAAAAAAATTGCTGGGTTAGCGTCAGGGGGAGATTTAAGAAAAGGTATAAAAAGTTTGGCAGTACCATCATTTTAGCATACACCAACCGTACTGCCAACGAGAGGGGCAGGCGGTTCCAGGCCGGGATCCGCTCCTCCAGCCAGGAAATTGCCCTACCATAGTGGGCTTGCCATAGTTCATTCATGTCTTGGCTTAGCCAAATGCCCAGATATCGCAGCGGTTCTCCCGCCCACTCCAGTGAGAATTCAGAGGCGAATCTCGTGGTGCTGCCCATGAGGGGGAAAATTACAGATTTAGTCCAATTTATGGTGATGCCAGACAACACCCCAAACCCAATAACCTCCCATTTGATGGGGTCTAGGTTCTCCTGGGGATTTCTAATATACAGTGCTATATCATCCACATACATTGAAATTATTATTCCTCTCGCACGAAATCGGAGTCCCCTGTGAGCGTGATGTTGGGGTTGGCGGGAGTTCCATAGCTATGAAGAATAGCAGCGGGGAAAGAGGACATCTCTGGCAGATACAGCGTGTGACCGGGAACGGATTAGACAACATCCCGTTCACTTGCAGTCTGGCAGTGGGAAAAGTGTACAGTAACTAAATTAACTGTACGAACCGCTGGCTCAGTCCTAGGTGTCCAAGTTGAATGAATAGGAAGGGCCATTCTAAGGAATCAAACGCCTTAGTGGCGTTTAAGAGAGTGGCAAGCGCTGCTAGATTCGGGTCTATGCCATGTATGACTGCAAATAAGGTACAGAGATTGTGCGCTGTAGATCGGCTGGGAACAAAACCCGATTGATCTGGTCGGACTATATCTGGGAGAAGCAGGCCAGGCCATTGGCGATAAGTTTGGCCAGTATTTTATTGTCCACGTTTATCATTCATAGCGGCCTGTATAAATCGCATTGATTCGTGGGTTTACCAGGCTTAAGTATGGTGACAATGACTGCTTCGCGGAGTGACGGCGGTAGTGTGTTTGCCTCCACTGAAGCCTGAAACATGGATAGAAGGTGAGGGGTCAGTATAATGGCCTACTCCTTATAAAAGAAAGTCATAAGTCCATCTAGCCCGGGTGCCTTGTCATTAGGTAGACTGCGTATTACTTGCAAAACCTCTTCCTCAGTGAATGGAGAATCTAAATATTCACGGTGTGCATGGTCTAGCAATGGTAATTGTATGGTGTCCATGCATGCCTTGATTTGGTCGGTAGATGTTTGGGATTTGGTTTGATAAAGTTTCGTATAGTAGGTGGTCATCATGTGAAGAATGGAAGTAGGAGTAGCTTGGCATTCCGCACAGTCATCTGGGAGTTCTGTACTAAAGTCGTAAGCTTTATGTGGTTGGAGCATGTTGGCAAGGGTCCTGCCCGTGCGCTCACCCTCCCCATATCAACGGGCGTCGCCTCAAGGGATAAATAATTCAGTTCATGCTCTGCCTCATCATTAAATCCTGCCAGTTTGTCTCGTTTAAATGCCATGGTTACAGGGACTCTAGAGTTAAAAAAAATTCTAGTTCTAATGTCCGCAGTTCACTTTTGGGTTGAGATAGTCTGTTACGTATCGCCTTATTTCAGTGCAGAATACCTGATCCCTTAAAGCTATGGCAGGTAGTCGCCAAGTGAAGGCACGCAAAGTAGCTAGTGGCATTGATAATTCTAATGTCACAGGGGCGTGGTCTGACAATGTACGGGGAAGCAGCTGTGCCCCAACCGTCCAAGTTAGGACCTCACGGGTGGTCAACTGATAGTCAATACGTGACCAGGTTCCATGGGCTGAAGTGACACAGGTGCCCTCCCTATCAGTTTTATTCAAGGTCCGCCAAATATCAGTTAGTCCCTGATCATGTATGAGAGTGTGTAGTTGTGTGGCAGCGTTGGGGTGGGGTCAGCGGGAGGTGCTCTATCTGTCTAAATTCGGGTCTAGTATTACTTTAAAATCTCCCCCCCATCTTATAGAGCCCGGCCCTAGATTGACAATATGTGTCCAGACATCCACAAAAAATTCTGGGCAGTGTTTGGCCCATATATACAGGCAAGTATGACAGGGTGTTGGTGGAGGGTGCCTGCTAGAAGCACAATGCGCCCTTCCGTGTCGATCTTGGTATGTGTGAGTTTCCATGAAATGCCTTTGCAGATTAATATGGCAGTCCCGCATGCATAATTTGAGTAGTAGGATGCATGTACTCCTGCGTACCAGTGTGAGCGGAGGCGAGATGAGGTGGAGGGGGTGAGGTGTAGCTCTTGTAGGAAGCAGATGTCGATTTGATGTCTGGTGAGGTAAGTATGTACGAGACAAGCTTTACTCGAGTCTTTTAGCCCTCTGACATTCCATGTCAGACATTTAACTTTCGAGGGCATGGGTCACCTCAGGGGTAGTATCCTGGTAAAAGCAAGCTTTGGGCATAGTTGTGCGCGTAATATTCTAAAGAAAGGTAATGGTAGCCTAGTGTCTTGTTCGGGAACATGATGCGTGTAGTGCGAGCCTTGTGTTACAGTCGAACAATGGGAGTGGGAGGGGATGGGAAAGTCAAGGTTGGGACCTGCCGTGTATTGTGTGTGCATTTTAATACATGAAACAAGTGTGAAAAATATATCAAAAAACCCACCCCAACCCACTCCAACCCCCAAACTTGGTTGATAAACCCTAACCCACCCAGCAAGCACCCCATAGTTCAAAAACAATACTGCGTGCAAGGGACTCGTCCTGGAGGGCAGAGGAGAGCCTATTAAACACCCCAGCCAAACCTAGGCTGGGTGGGTGAATCAAAGAATGACGCCCATATCGTCGGCATTCGGATTCAATGCATTTTAATCACTCCTATGGCGCCGTGCTTTATACGTATTTTGACAGTCCGAAGTGACTGTCTTCCGCCCCAACCGGGGGCAGTCGCAACACAGCGTGGGTCACAGACTGATTTAGTGTTAGTCGTTTTCATCCAGTTGTGCCTTCTCCTCATGGCACGGGTGCCCTTTCGGTGATCTTGATGAGACTTTTTAGCGAATTTAAGGGCTGCTTTAGCGCTGATAAAGTTGTGTGCCTTTCCCTCATGTGCAATCCACAGTTTGACGGGGTAGAGAAGGGCGTATTTAATCTCAGCCTTTTGTAGGATTTTATTGGTAGGTAAGAATTCCTTACAAGCGGCCTGAATTGCGATGGTGAAATCAGGGTAGAATGAAATCACGTTGCGTCGGAATTGTATTTCACCACATTCCCTGGAAAGGCGCAGGACTACGTCCCTGTTTTTATAATTAAGAAGGCGTGCAATTATGGACCGTGCCGGCGTGCCCGGGGTTGGTCACTGTGCTAGGGATCTATGCGCCCTTTCCACAATAAACACCAAGGACAGGGTCTCTCCGAAGAGGTCCCTGAGCATTGTCGTGATGTAGTCCTCCATGATATCTATGGCAGTGGACTCCGGCACACCCACAATGCGCAGATTATTATGCCTCGAGCTGGCCTCCAAATCTTCATTCTTAGCCTTTATAATAGCTAGGACTTTGTCCATTCTGAGCAGCTCCTCACTTGTCACAGCCTGGGTATCATCAATGTCGGAGACTCTAGTTTCGAGCTGGTCTAGACGATCTTCGTGCCTATCTACCCTTTCGTTCATCTTATCGAGGCAGTGCGCGATGAGGTCAAGCTTAGAGTCAATTGCTTTAAGGCTGGTTTTAACCTCAACTAGAATCTCTTTAAGGTCCTCATCCCTGTTGGTCACCCCTGTGAGAGGGTCCGGGTCCCATCCCCGCAGCTGTTCCATTTCCATCCGGCACGGGGTGTTTTTACTTTTGAACAGGAGTTTGGACTGGTGTGTGCCATGTTTGCCCATTGCTAATCACCAGGGAACCCGCCTTGACAGCGTTCAGCAGCAAAGCCCACAGCTAGTTTGCACTAATATGCTTGGTTCAATGTTCCTGTGAGGTTTAATGTGTCCAGATGTGGCCCGTTGTGCCATCCCCCACTATCCTTGCTGGCTAGTCTGCGGCCCAGAAAGCGGACACCGAGCGGGGGTTGCATGGTGCGTATAGGTGGCCGCTGCAGACAAATTAGTGCCCAGGTGGAGGTTGAGAAGCAGAGGTAAGGCGAGGCCCCCACCATGCCTCTCAAAGCAGGGGGCTCAGGCAAACCCAAGTGCCATTTGTACAGCTGTGCAGAGGGATAACTCGAGCTCCCCAAGCAGACACCCAGTCACTTCGCTAGCAGCGCCGCTACCACTCGCCTTTTATTTTAATAGCACGGAGTAGAAGGCCCGGCTGAGGCCACAACCACGTGTGTATACACGCCGAGGCCCAGTTCAACTATTGCATGTTGTGGCATTACACAGAGACTCTTTGGTTGCGAGCTCAGAGGGGGTGCAGATAATTGGGGAGAGGGCCGGCCTCGCCGCCATGAGCTCTGACAGTCCTCACTTGTCATGGAGGTGCTTCTCAGTCATCTTGTCCGTCTGGCGGGCCCGGGTCCACCCGCTTGCCTCTCACCACAGGCCGCTCGGACGTGGGATGCAGGGAGTCGCCTCTGGTCCCAGGATACTGCGCCTCAAAGATGTCATCGCTGCAGGCCCTTCGATCACGCTGGCGAGCAGAATTTAGGCACGCCGGCCGCTGGAGCTCCTTGTCCCTGCAGCAGGTCACAGTGCGTTCGCGACAATCCGTCACTCCAGTCCGGCGCTGCACCCGCCAGCAAGGCCCCAACGCTCGTTCGGCACAGCAGCTCATGTCAGCACCACGTGTGTATAGACGCCGAGGCCCAGTTTAACTATTGCGTGTTGTGTCTTTACACAGGGGTCTTTGGTTGTGAGCTCAGAGGGGGTGCATATAATTGGGGAGAGGGCCGGCCTTGCCCCTTTGAGCTCCGACAGCCCTCACTTGTCAGGGTGGTACTCTGTCATCTCGTCCGTCTCGCGGGCCAGGGTCCGCCCTCCCGCCCCTCACTTGAGCCCTTTCGGGAGTGCCCTGTGCTGCACACACGTTGGCGAGCAGTAACTCCCACATTAGTAGCCGACAAACTAAGGATTAGGCAGGATTTTTCATTTAGCCGGCAGAGCCCCTCTATCAAGCAACCATCTCGCTGCGCGGCTAGGCTCCGCCCCCCACCTTTGGCCTACCTTAGGGGTACCTTACATGTAGTAAAAGGGAAGGTCAGGTGCACCCACTTGCCAGGTCGGCATTGCAGTTTAATACTGCACTCACAGACACTGCAATATCAGGTCTGAGTCAAGTTTACAGGGCTACTCATGTGGGTGGCACAACCAGTGCTGCAGGCCCTTCTAGTAGCATTTGATTCGCAGGCCCTGGGAACACAGTGCACTTTACTAGGGAGTTACCAATAAATCAAATATGCCAATCAGGGAGAACCAATTGTAATAACAATTTACACAGAGAGCACTTGCACTTTAGCAGTGATCAGCAGTGGAAAGGCGCTCAGAGTAGCTAAACCTGAAAAAACGAAGCCCAGCATAACAGAAAAAATACAGGCGGTAAAGGCAAAATACAGGTGAAACCACGCCAAGGATGCCAGGTGTAACATCAAGAGGAAGAATACAACTCATGTGCTTCATTCTGCAGATAAAATTCAAACATTTATACATCGGTAGATCGTAGCACACAAAGCTGCCTGTGTCTGATAGACAATATTTCCATGATTTTAGGCATAAGCGAGCTGGTAGGATGCTACTATTCCATAGGTACATTATCTTACCATGTCATATAATACGAAAACGATTCAGGAAGCACTGACTATCATCTCATTATTCACTCACTACATTCTTCGAGCTAGGAGAGGAGTCCCCAGCTTGCCTCGAGATGATTGGCCGAGCACTGCAGCGATAAATGAGACGTGCACAAGGGCTCCCTATCGCATCAAGTGCACGGCTTGAAATTGAAAACATGAATACTTTTCCTCCAACTTTAATGGACGGACTACGGCTGTCCTCAAGTGATAAAAACACTTTAAGACAGCAATGTCGTTCATGTCTGGAGATTTGATTCATGAGTATCGGAACATTCTGGCTCAGTCTACTATCTTCTCACAATAGAAATATGAAGACACGAGCCCATCTGTCATTAAACAATTTAAAAGATGCACCTATGTGCACCTATTTAATTCAGAAATAAACGTTGTTCTCAGGCAGAGTGGTGCTGATAAATAAGGGCACTTTAAGAGGTATCTCAATGCTAATAATTCTGGAAAATTCAAAATCAACTAAAAAAGCCAAAGTCTGTCTAACTTGCCTCTTCTTGAATATCTTCCTGGTTTATTATGACTTAAGGAGGGAGAAACTAACCACCATGTCCCATTCTTTAGTCTCTTTCGGCTATTGCTGGGATATGACAAGAGAGGCTCGATTTAGACCATGGAAATGATTCCATATATTGAGTCACAATTGTATTATAAAAGCATTGACATTAAAACTGCTACACGGGCATCAGGAGGGCATTTTGCAGAGATTAAAAAACATAAATACCGCATAAAACTTAAATTGCAATTGTAAGCAGTAAACAATGTTGTGAACATTTCTTATATCTGTTCACCTTTTTGAAGCCCTCCTCTCATCAATCGCACTGGGGCTTGCAAGGGGTACATTGGATAAACTCAACATTCACATTCTGACGTGCGTCCTGGGTGATTAATATAAGCACATATGTTCGCATTTGTCTTCTCGGGCCTAGTCAAGATTATTGTCAGAGAGCAGCAGTTTTTTCTGATCTTTACAGTAACATTTAGAGGAATCCATCTCTCTAGTCAATAAACAGTCGCACTATGAGCAAAAGTAAAGGCCTTCAGCATAGCACTAGCACAAAGGTCTCTAGCAGTTATATCACCCTTGCCTTACTAGTTATGTTAAAGCTATGTCGAAGACCATTTAGTAGGAATAAAAACAATGCAATGGACAATAAATGTTATTTGATCCAGGTGAGTTGCCTATGACACCGAGTCAATGCTTCCATCTCTGTGGAAAGGCATTTGCAAAGAAATTTTGGGATGTTGATGCCAAGGAGACATTTCGTTGGGTCAGAAATTCATTGTTATGGGCTGTAATGGTGGAATTCATTCTCCTGTCTTCTTTGCAGAGCCTCTTATACATTTAGATCAGTGAACTACTGCTTACATTAGTTTTAATCTGGCCCTGTCAACATCCTTCATTACAGGGAAAAGGCCTGCTCTCTTTAGACTTTATCTACAAAAAGTGCTTCATCAAACAGGATTTGAATCAGCTAGCGGCCCATCTGAGATAAAAAAAAAATTTAAAAAAAAATCAATGCGTAGATGATTAAGGTGCACAAAGTCAATCATTCATACAGCAAGCCCCATGAGTGGGCAATAGTAAAATAGTTGAGCGGGGAGCAAAATGTATGCCAAGACAGGGGTAGAGATACATATAGACATGCTATTGAATGCAATGGCTTTTGTATTAAAAGTGGCAAATTCATAGTTTCGTTGTTATAGGTCATATTAACCTGATTATGAAGTTCGTTTTAACACATTTTCTTGACCTCTTTCCTGATGTGCTATGGGGAACAGTATTTGTAAAAAGGCAAATAATGATCCATTACTCAATGTTGTTGGGTGCAAAGGGTTACTTGTTGTCACACTAAATGTCTTTGCCAGCTGGACAATTGTGGAGGCGTGTGTCTCCAAGGATTTCATTGCTATTGTTGTGTGGCTAAGGGAGAAGGATTGTACAATTACGATGTTTTCTTCCTCAAAATCTCTACCATTGATTTTATTCTAAGATATAGTGTTGAGCGTAAACATCACCGCCTCAAATGTACAAATGCCTCTGAAAAAAATACATTTGAAACTTTGCATGCTGTTAATTATGCATGGATTATATTTCGCAATAATTTCAACTTCGTAAAGTGTGCAGACTCACACACACTATGCACACCTGGGAAAACAAATAAGTTATCACATTCTCTTAAAATATGGGGATTATCTGGGTTAACCATGGAAAGAGATCTGTTATGTTTTAATTGTCTTAAGTCGCTTGAGGAATTGCTGGGCCAGTAAAATCCTCGAAAGACTAATTTCTGAAGTGTCTACCAGTGAATTCATGCCTTCTTTTCATAATATAGTGCAATCTCCACTGGGAAACTCTGGTCCCTATTGCAATTTTCTCAGGAATTATTATAATTAGCAAATACAAGTTTGCTCTTCTACATCAAATACCAGAATATACTGGCAACATTTGTTGCAAGTGGTCAAAAGAGCTGAATATTAATGGAAAAATGCATGGATTGCAATTGTAAATCTTTTTTTCTTTTTTAATTGACGATTGTTTCATACTAGCAAATTTCTGAATGCTTGTAAATAATGCTAGCTATGATACACCTCTCTTTTTCTCTGCTAATGGTAGAGCCAAACTTTACAATTTTTTCCAACGTTTTGACAGGCAGGAGACAATTTTATTCAAGCACTTTTGACTGGTCCCATAATTTGAGATAATTAGGATAACATTGTATTGACGATTTATATGATCTTGCTCTTCCATATACCTCCTTCCTTGCATAACATCTTAAGCATGGCCTCTGATAAATCATCGAGACACATACATTTTAAATATACGTTTATGGTTATTGTCAGGCTTTTATGGCTTCTGTGCTGAAGAAAAACCAAACCTCCAATAATGGCCCAGTGACTAAACTCTCAAAAGGATTGCTGCTGAGAAGATTGCAAGACTAGATTCTGTAAGAGGCACAGGGAGATATGTGGCAGTGGAAGACTGACAGATTATAGGATAGAGAATATAAGGCATCCAGCAGTAAGGCGGGGATGACACAAATAAATATGCAGTAACTACTCTAAGCAGATGCTGCATGACTAACTGACAACATTGTTTCTTTCCTACTTGTTTGACCATTTAGCCCTAGCCAGTTAGTGATGATTCTAGTGTTGCTCAGATATGAATCTACCTTGAAAAAATGAAAAGACAAGAGGTGTTTGGCAAAACAGGGACAAGTTGGTTTAATTAATAATATGGGGAGAGGATATGGCCTAAGTGCTAGTTCGGTCGACCTCAAATCTGGGGAACTAGGTTCGAGTCTCGGCAACGACACTCAACATCCTGTGATTCTGGGCAAATCACTTAATCTCCTTGTGCCTAACAAAAATGAATGCGTCCTTATATAACGCAACTGGTGCTCATGTAAAGTGCTCTGATACCCGATACCTTCGGGTAAAGTTTGTGCTAAATAAAACTCCGGAACAGGTGGCTTTCGACCTCATGGAGAGCTAGTGCAGGCCAGTGTGTATGTGTCCAGATGTCCGGCGTGTGAGCGCATAATCACTGCATGTGGTTTGCATGCTGTGTTCTGATTGGCTGAGTGTTTCTAATTACATGTGGCATCTGACTTTGTGATATTTTGGGAATGTGCGCCTTTGGCCAAACGTGTTTTATTGGGGCCACTCCCCTCTGACCTTTTTGTGGCATATCTGCCTATCTGTGGGATCGATCCGAGTTTTCCCTCTTTGCACATTTTTCTTCAGGCTAAGTGTAACCCCACCTGTGACCTATCAATCAGTAGGCATGGGTTTGTGTCTCAGGGCCTGCCTGATCACGTATTTCTGACTCGGTTTGATAGGGAGGACATCTCGGGTGAATTTGATAGCAATGATACAAGTTCGTTATTACGTGCACATATAACATGGCGGTCATAATATCATATTTACCGACATTCTCATTTTTATGTCTACATTTGTCGTACCATACATCAACGTCATATTGACATTGCTATGCTTGCATAGATTATGGCATACATTGACATTGCATTTACTGGTATTGACGTTATTATGCTTGCATATATTATGGCGTACATTGACATCACATTCACTGCGATATAAACACTAGTACAACAATGGTGTGCTACGTTTGTCTGTCATGCATGCCATTTTTAACTCCATGACTTACTTCTCACACTTCATCACACCAAAGTAACAGCAAGCGGCTCCATATGACTCACCATCACACAAGCCTTGAATAATACTGCACTATTGAACAGACTACACAAAGCAAGAATCTAATATGATGAATAAATGCTCCCACCTGCTGGTCCATTAGAGGGGAATAGGACTGAAGTAAGAGTAAGAAAAGAAGTATCTATAGAAAGTTCTGAGAAGGCTAGCTTACAAACACAACTAACTCAGACAAATCACATCGAGTTAGGAATGGGAGAATGAGAATTGGGCTTTCGGGAAATACAAAGGAAACATGGTTACAGGAAAAAGGGAAATGGACCAGTAAAAGGAAACAGTCCTGAATCAAAGGAAGGGTTAAATTAACCTAATACAGCTTCTTTGGTGTCTAAACAAAAGATCAGACTATCTTACATGATGAAGTATACAAAAAAAGTGATGGATGGAATTCTTGAATTAATCTCAGCCACTGGTAATTACTTGGGACCATATCCCAACCCAGCACTATTTTGCACACCATGTCACCTCAATTTGGAAATAGCCATATGCAACTCAGTCTTGACCCTGTTGTAATAGGAACAGCCCAGCCCAAACTGCCAGGCCGGTTCTTCCCTGAACAGGAACACAAGTAACCCAAGACCAGTTCTGCCCTTATTAGGGCTCATCGATCAGGTATAGATTGTTTCCAGTTTTAAAGTGTGTACAGGACCCATGTCTGGGCATACCTGTCTCACTTAGGGTGTTGCACTGAAGTATACAAAAAAGTGATGGATGGAATGCTTGCATTAATCTCAGCCACTGGTATTTACTCGAGCAGCATAGCAGCCCATCATTATTTTGCACACTATGCCATCCCAGTTTGGAACCAGTCATATGCGAGAAGAAGTACTTTATTTGTTTAAAAAAATATAATCATAAAAGCAGGACATACATATACAGAATAAGTAGTTAAAATGACCAAGATGATATAAAAATACGAGTTTTAAAACTAAGAAGCAGCAAAATATTTTTAAAAGGGGTTAATAATGTAACAAAAGAGTAAGGGTTACTATCAGAGTCTATAAAGAAGACCCAGAATTACAAAGAAACCCAGAGAGTGTAAACATTTCATTAAAACAGCTTCAAATGTCGATATAGATGAAGAATCATCGTGTTCACATACCCTAGTGTTGCAGGCACAAAAAGCACAGAGGAGACCAAAGTAAAGCTTTGTGGGTCTACAGTTTTGTTTTAGTCACCTGTAGCCCTCTTTAAAATTCTACCGGGCCTACAATTTGCTGGTTAAATTTACGATATACATAGTGAGTAAAAATTGTAAAACTTATGTTTAAGGCTGTGTTCTCTGGGTTTAAAGCCACAATAATTGCCTGCCTACAGGACCGAACTCCCAGTCTGTTCCATTCTGGCCTCAATTTTAGTCTGCGCTGAATCAACAGTGCAGGGCAGAGACATACAACATGCTCCATAGATTCCACCGGGGCCCCGCAGCCCCTGCACTGTTGGTTGTCTGACGTGCGACGCCAAATAGGTAAATGTTTCAGCAGGTGCCATTCCCCCAGTCTAAGCGCCATATATCGCATTTTTAGAAACAAAGGATATGTGCAGGGCAGATATGATGACGGTGAAGCCAACTGATAAGAATTAATTACTGCCCATGCATGCTTGCGTTCAGCAAGAAGAGCTTTGTCGGTGGTATGGGACAGCATGCGAATGCGCTTCTTGATGCTAGTTTTAAAGGCTGTTTGACTGGGATTTAGGTTCCAGAGGTCGTTTGCTGAGAATTGCTGTACACATTCATATAAGAACTTACTGTAGGTCCCACTTGGGCTATTAAGGCTAATGTCCAACCACAACATTGACTCAAGAGACCCAGCTTCAGCCTGCCTTAACTTATGGCACAGATTTAAATAGGCACCTAAGCTGGATATTTCATAATTAAAAAGGCCCAGTTCTAATCGAATCTGTGCGGCGGAGGCAGATTTTGGCATGTGAAAAACACTTTTGTAGGTCTTGGTCACATGTTGATTTAATGTTGTGCTAATTTTTCCCCTGAAAATTTCAATACCGTATGACAGCGTGGGGCCAACTTTGGCTTTCATGACTTCCATCATTGAGGTTAGACTCGGACCCAACAGTTTTTTGGAAAGTTTTGAGAAGTTCAGTCGAAGGGCTGTGGCTTTCATTGAGATGTCGCTACGGTGTTTGGCGAGGGTGCCCCTGGAGTCGAAGTTAACCCCCAGATATTTATAGGATTTTCCTACAACAAGATCAGAATTGTTGTACGTCCAGCCAGCACCTCTGTAATGTTTTCTGCCGAATATAACTACTTGAGTTTTCTTTAAGTTAACCTCTAAGCTGTTCATAACGGTATAACTATATAGTTTATTTAACAATCGTTGCAGTCCTACTCGGGTAAGACTGAAGAGAACAAGGTCATCGGCATACAGAAGGTTACTTAACTGCACACCACCAATCTTGGGGGAATGGCTATTTATCTCATCCAGTTCGGCTGAGAGGTCGGCAATAAACAGGTTAAAGAGCAGTGGGGCAAGCACACACCCCTGTTTCACTCCTCTTGTTGTTGAAATTATTTAAGACAGATGTGTGCCAGTACCAAGCTTGACCTGTATCCAAGTGCTGGTATGTAATTGAACAATGGCCTCCAGTAGTTTGACCGGGATTCCCCATTTCGTTAACAGTCATATGCAAATCAGTCTTGACCCTGCTCAAGAAGCAATAGTCCAATCCGAACTGCCAGTCCTGGTCCTCCCTGAACTGAAACAGAAGCAACCCAGGATCAGTTTCATCCTAGTTGGGGCTCTTCATTCGGCTGCAGCTTTTTTCTAGTGGTAAAGAGAGCATGGGTCCCACATCAGGGCATGGGTGTCGCAATAAAGTAAAGTGATGTTTGGGATTAATTCAAGCATCCCATCCATCACTTTTTTGTTTACTTCAGTGTGACATCCTGCTAATACGCAGCACAAGGCTCAGCTTAAGAACAGCTTTGGGAGATTTAGCAACAATTTACACTATACATATACCACCAGAACAATTACTCAAAAACACATGGAGAAGGCAATAATCAGGCTAAAGATTATATGTATGATGAGTGTAGGAAATTTAATTACTAGTTGAGGGGGTGAAGCAGCAACCACCATTCTTGTCAGGGTGAAACACAAGCAAACTCCAAATTAAGCTGTGCTCAGCCCTCTGGTATCTTGGCACAAAAGCAATCAGACTTATGAGATTAGAGGCAATGTTTAAAGTATTTATGCAACACACAAACAGCAATACAGTGAAAACACAACACAAGAAAAATCCCAAACCAATTTAGAAAAATTGTGTAAAATGTAATAAATTTTTTGGACACCAAAATGACTCAAACTCAAATCAGTAGAACCGGAGCTATGCAATTTTAAAGGGTTTTTGAAAATCAGGAGCTAAGAAGATAAAAGCGCCAAACGCGGTTATCTGGCCACTGTAGATTGGGTCTAAGCCACAAGTTCAGATCGACCGTGATGGAGCGCGGGCTGAATACAGGACTCAGTTGTGGCCTGGACATCGAGATGCAAAGCCCTTGCATGGAGATGTGCGAGCGGCATCGAGGAACCGTCGATGGGGAGCTGTAATGCAGAAGAGTTGTGGTGCAGCAACAGCAAGCCTTGGCAGCAAAACATTCCTTGGTCAGCAAGCAGGTCAGCAGGGTTCACTTCACAGCTAGGAAGTCCTTCTTCCTGGCAGAGTCGACAGGTTCAGAAATTATCCAAAGAGTTGTGTCAGAGGGTTCAATATTTACACCTGGTACACACTTTGCAGTGGGAGAAGCTCCTAGAGCCCCCCACTACAGAGGTGTAAGTAATTTCCTGACTCTCTGCCCCGGCCACTGCTTGTCTGGGGGCACAAAAGTCTAGTGTGAATCCCTCTGTAAGTGTGCTGAGACAGTCTTTGTGATGTGCAAGTGTGGTAGGTGACAACTCTGTGCCCCCTATTAAGTCAGAGATGACCTATCCAGCCAATACCTACTCTCCCTTTGTATCACTGTCTGGGAGTAATACACAAAGTCCAACTGCCAGCTATATCTAGTCATGTGCCCTAGGATACAGCCTGGAAGCACCAAATGGTTAGGACAAGAAAATGTCAATTTTCTAAAAGTATTTAGACACAAATGGGGCTGTCCCTAGTTGGGATTCCTACAGGTTCCTACAGAGTCTCTAGAGATGCAAGTCCAATGGGGGCATCTCACAAAAAGTGAAGGACTGGCCTCACACACCACCTGGTGTCATGCTTCATCATAGGCCGTCCTCGCCCTCTAAAAACTCCGTTTGATAGAGGGCGGGCATACACCTGAAGACAGGGATGCACTTCTAAAACTAAGTGGTGGCCCGTGAATAAGTGAAAGTGTGATTTAAAAACCATTAAACTTGTCCCCAAGTAATTTAATTAAGGGGCAAATGTATGATATTAAAAGAAGTGAACGGTTATATGGGAATTCATTATCCCTTTACCGTAAAAAGTGGTCAACATGTTTCTGTTCTGCGTCCCAGATGGGTACATAGCATTCGTCAGGACCAGGATGAATAATGGGCTCCACCTTTCTACACAATGTGTATGAAAGAGTTACCACTCGGACGATCGTAGATGAGACTGCTGGAAGCGCTGAAAATGACCAAAAATCCACAGTAGGCCCTTCCACCCTCGACCTCCCATGGATTAAGTAGGATAGTGTCCTTGGATACTCTCATATTTTAATATTGCACTACATGGGGAGTAGTTATCTTCACCCCCGGTTTTTAGAGTGGTAACTCTTTCATACACATTGTGTAGAAAGGTGGAGCCCATTATTCATCCTGGTCCTGACGAATGCTATGTACCCATCTGGGACGCAGAGCAGAAACATGTTGACCACTTTTTACGGTGAAGGGATAATGAATTCCCATATTACCGTTCACTTCTTTTAATACCATACATTTGCCCCTTAATTAAATTACTTGGGGACAAGTTTAATGGTTTTTAAATCACACTTTCACTTATTCACGGGCCACCACTTAGTTTTAGGTGTATGCCCGCCCTCTATCAAACGGAGTTTTTAGAGGGCGAGGACGGCCTATGATGAAGCATGACACCAGGTGGTGTGTGAGGCCAGTCCTTCACTTTTTGTGAGATGCCCCCATTGGACTTACATCTCTAGAGACTCTGTAGGAACCTGTAGGAATCCCAACTAGGGACAGCCCCATTTGTGTCTAAATGCTATATAGGAGGCTGGCTCGTCCCTAGGCCCTGTGCCTCTAGTTCCCTTCCCTAGTTTAACACTAGGGCTAGTGTGTGTGAATTTTCTAAAAGTGGCATTTTCAGAATTGTGACTTAAAATCTAACTTTACCATTAAAGACGGTTTTAAATTACAATTCTTTTGAGACCAAACTCGCCTTTCGTACCAGCTCCCAATTGAAAGTTATCACTTATTAAATGTAAGAAGGAAACCCAATGTTATCCTGTGGGAGAGGTAGGCCTTCCAGTAGTTAGAAACAAATTTAAGAGGTTTTCCCTAGCAGGATACGTAAAAAGTAAAAGTATATGTACAGCCTTTTAAATACTCTGTACCCTGCCCTCTCTGCTGTTTAGGATCTACCCTAGGGGTGACTCATATGTATTAAAAAGGAATGTTTGGGCCTGGCAAAAGGTTTATTTTGCCAGGCGGCTGAAATGGCTGTTTAAAACTGCACACACAGACTGCAATGGCAGGCCTGTGACATGTTTTACAGGGCTTCCTAAGTTTGTAGCAGACTCAGTGCTGCAGGCCCAAAACTAGCATTTAATTTACAGGCCCTGGGGACAAGGGGTACCGCTTTACTATAAACTTACAGGTAAATTAAGTATGCTGATTGGGTACATGTTTAGGGGAGAGAGCATATGCACTTTAGCACTACTTAGCAGTGGTAAAGTGCACATAGTCGTAAGGCCAACTAAAATGAGATCAGCAAAAACAGGAGGGGCAAAGGTAAAATGTTGGGGGGAAGACCACCCTAAAGCTGACAGGTCTAACAACGACCGTTTCACTTTATGTTGGTATTAGACGATGGCAGAACTATTGGGACCTTAAGGAGGGTGAGTGTTGCTAAATTAAAATGCAATTTAGGGGCAAATGCCTATTGGATGATGAAGAGACAGTTACACTTGTCAATTTGCCCATCACTGTAGCATTGCTGGTCTGAGAAGGCAGTTTGGTGTGAAGGAGATGTCAACAGTAGGTTTCTTTAGTAGGTCAGGCTTACTATGGCCCTCATTACGACGGTGGTCGGTCGGACCGCTGGCCACCATCGTATTGGGCAGGTGACCACCCCACAATGAGTTGGCGGACCCACTTGGCCTAATAGGATAAGACTGCTGTGCAGGCGGTTGTAAAGTGCCTTTTCTACTGCAGCTTGTGCTGGGTCCCAGGAAAAGGGCTGCAGCACAAGCCGCAGTAGAAAAAGGCGCTTTGTGCGCATGCATGCACCATGTGCCAGGCAGCATGTGGTACCCGGCACACGGTGCATGGATGTGTGGGGGGCACTGCATGTGCTCCCTGGGCCACTGAACAGAGACAGTGGCCTACGGGGGTTCTGCTTGAGGCCCCTAAAGTCCCTTTCCGTCTGCCTTTTCATAGTGGTGGAGAAAGTTTTGGTGATGTTAAAACTGGAAAAATATATAACCCTTACAATTTCACCTAAGATAATTCAAGGGATAATAATATTAGTCCATGAAGGAAACCAAACTATTTCTTCTACACAAAAAGTTCTTACTTTTAATACAAATTGAATCTTCTATTGAGCTTTTGGGCCTCTCTAGTAACCGCTCAGTCTGTCAGCAATAGATAGGCAATGCCTTTTCCCTCTAACAAAAAGTGGATAGTTGACTTGTTCTCTGTAGCATTTAAAACAATGAAAAACACATTAGATGCTATTGGGCCCAAGCAGTAGTTGACATACTTTTTCCTAAAATGACTCCGGAATCTGAAAACATTGTTGAAGCACAATAAATGTTACCCCAACAGCAAAGGTATCTTCACTTTCCGTTTCATACACCACTGAAAAATCAATATCATGTCAATTGTACCTCACCCCAAGCACTGCCAGCTGACAGACAAATCTTGGTGAAAGTGAAAGAAATAATCTTTGGTTCATACTTATACATTTTATAGGCCAGAAGTATAGAATTACACTGATACGATGAATATGGAGATTACCAATTGCTCGTTGCGATGAAACACAACTTTAAGGCACCAGGAAGGGAACAAGGAGCAAATCATTTGGTGATGAAAGACATCATTATGTCATGTCTCTATACAAGAGACATTTTGGAAAGAGCAATGGAAAAATTCGATACATTCACCGGCCAATTATGACATTCTATTTTACATAAATGAATCGAAATGGGTAGTCATATGTCAAATATTCATATACTCTTAACACTGCACTGTAAACAAGAGCTTTCCACCAGTCCTTGGATGGACTAGAAGTTTGCAGATGTACAACAGTTTGTGATCAGAGAAGTCTGACTTGGCTTATTTACATTATGCTGTTCTATATCCAGCTTGTAGAAAGAGATCAAGGGCCACAATTTAGAGAGAAGCAAGCAGATACATTTTGAGTACCAAGCACTTTGTGTTGCGGGGGGCAGAAGATTGCATTAATTCAAGTAATGAATTGTTAGTTATGGGTGCCAGCCACGTCATATGAAGATAATGTCCCAACACTGGTAAGATTCTTCCTCCTGAACAAACCCATTGCAGACTTGGATGACCTCATCGACTACCAATCCATCATGCCTCTATCCTTCCTCATCAAGATCATAAAATAAGCAGTTTGCACCTGTTGCAACGTCATCCTGTGTGCCCTGTGCACCACCATTTTATGCTGACTGGTGGTAACTGGCTCGGACTGTCCCTGGGCTGTGTCTAATCAGGCCCAGGGCCAGTGCTATGCTGAAAACACACACATGCATTAGGGTACACTATGTATTAGGGTACACTTACAATTGGCATGACCTAAACTATAAGTCCCTAGTAGGTAACATGGCAATTGGGATTAAAACTACCTATAAGTCCCTAGTATATAATGGGGCATGGCAGTTTAGAGACCAGAAGCCCTTTCTGCACTTGCATGTGTGCACTGCTGAGTGCCTAAGGTCATTTTAAAAGCAGCCCTGCATTGCAGTACTGTTTTTAAAAATTAAATTAACTGCAAACTCGACTTTGGTGGTAGGGTCACTTCAAAAGTGATAATCTACATTATTTGTACATATTAGGTACCCCCAGTGTCTCCCCCAGGTGTCCCAGGGAGGGGGGAGCAAGAAATTATAAGCAGGGTCTGTATAAAAGATGTTTTATATGCCCTGGGGATAGAGAAATTGCACATTTCACTTCCCTCATTATAGTAAAGTGCCTACCAAAATCGACTTTGGTACCACTAACACTGTATAGTGAGGATCTACACTATGTTTGCATATTCAGGACCCCAAGGTCTCCTCTGGGTGTCCCATGGTGGGGAGTCATGTAACTATAAGCAGGCCCTTATAAAATATGTTTTATATGCCCTGGTGATGAAGAAATTGCACCTTTCATTTTCCCCATTGCAGATGCCTAGCCACATAGGATAACATTGCAACAGTTTATGAGCACACAAATATTGCTAGGAATTGAATAAATATCATTCAAAGACTTAGGAGAATGGTATCGATAAATCCAACAATATGCCATTTTTGAATGTATCCTAAATTGTACAGAAAAGAAGTTAAGACTTTTGTGTTTGTAAGCCAAAATTTAGCCGTCCTGCAGTCTTCCCTGATTGGTCAGAGTTAACAGAATTAGCCGGGCTGCTTTGATGAAGTGATAAGTGGCTCACCAAGGGAGAGGCTATATGCTGGAGAAGGCTCTGCTACATAGGAATGACAGAGCAGGGGGGAAGGGTCGTAAAGCATGAGGCTTCAAAGGAGGAGCAGGGTAGTCAGGGAATGCCAAGCCCGCCTACCCCCAACGCCTCTGACTCAGCATGATAGGAGACTTACGGAAGGCATCCGCAAATGTTAGAGGGGTGGGAGCTATGGAAATGAGCCACACAAAGATTTGTTTTAGTTAGCTCTTTTTTATCTGCTGAGATTTCAGCCATAATGAATTTTGGAGGAATACTGCTTTCTGGCAGAAGAATATGCCACGCTTTGGAGGAAGTGGTCATGCTTTCGGGTGTTGCCCTGCACCTCATTTGACATGGGTGCTCCCTTGCTTGACCCAAGATAACAAGCCTGTCTGCGCCCGTCCGCGCCGGGACCGCGCCCAGCGCCAGAACCCCTGGCCCGGGCATCCCCCGCGCCCGCCACATCAACAGACGCCGATACGACGCCAGCACCCTCCACGCACTCAACCCCGGAAAAGATCACGCCTGCTACCTGGCCACCCCGAAGCGCACCCAAGGGCCCTTCACCTGCCGGAACTGCAGCTTCGCCAGCACCCGCCCTGCCAAACCACCGCCCAGGAAAGAACCCAACTACCTCAGATGCATCCTCCTCAACACCCGCTCCGCCCGCAAACACGCCATCGAACTCTGGGACCTTCTCGACTCAACCTCCCCAGACGTCGCATTCCTGACGGAGACCTGGCTGAATCCCGCTTCAGCCCCCGACATCGCCATTGCCATCCCGGACGGCTACAAGATCACCCGCAGGGACCGCACCAACGGAGTCGGAGGAGGCATCGCCATCGTCCACAGGAACACCCTCAGAGTCTCAACCAACACCGACGACACCCTCAGCACCGCCGAACACATGCACTTCCAGATCCACACCGATCCCAACACCACCCTCAGAGGAACCCTCATCTACAGACCCCCGGACCCCGACCACAGTTCAGCGATTCTATCGCTGACTTCGTCAGCACACACGCCATCGCCTCCACGGACTACATCCTCCTCGGGGACCTGAACTTCCACCTCGAGAACAACAAGGACACCAACTCCACCACCCTGATCGACAACCTCGCCACCCTCGGACTCAGACAGCTCGTGACTACACCCACCCACGCCGCCGGCCACACGCTAGACTCCATCTTTTCCGCAAGCCCACACGTCTCCTTCAACCACACCTCCGAACCCCACTGGACTGACCACCACTGCATCCACTTCACCTACAGGAAGCCCACCACGCACCACCGCACCGAACAAATGCCTCGCCGCTGCTGGAGCAGAGTCACCGAAGACCAGCTAACCACAACCCTCGCCCTGAGCCCACCCGCCGAACCCTCTGACCCCGACACCGCCGCCCGCAACCTCAGACAGTGGATCGACGACTGCGCCAACACCCTCGCCCCGCTCAAGAATCCGCCCAACAGCCACACCAGCAAGAAAGCCACCTGGTTCACCGAAGACCTCCAGGCCTCCAAACGAACATGCCGAAAACTGGAGAAGATCTGGCTCCACAAACGGACAGCGGACAGCTACGGCGCCCACAAGAGCGCCACCCGCAGTCACCATCACCTCATCAGATCCGCCAAAAGGGCCTCACTCAAAGACCGCCTAGACAACAACGCACACAACAGCAAAGAGCTCTTCAACATCGTGAAGGAACTCTCCAACCCCAGCTCCAACACCAACGACATCCCGCCGTCGCGAGACCTGTGCGACTCACTGGCCACCTTCTTCCACCGCAAAATCGCCGACATCCACGACAGCTTCAACACCACGACCGCCCCGGCAACCACCGAGACCACTGCCCCCACAACCACCAACCGCCTGCTCTCCTGGACCAACATCAACGACGAGGACACCAGCGAGATCATGAACACCATCCACTCCGGCTCACCGCTAGACCCGTGCCCTCACCACGTCTTCAACAAAGCCAGTACAGCCATCGCGCCCCATCTCCGGAAAATAATCAACATCTCCTTCGAGACAGCAACCTTCCCGGAAAGCTGGAAGCACGCCGAGATCACCGCCTTACTCAAGAAACCCAAGACAGACCCCAAGGACCTCAAGAACTTCCGACCCATCTCTCTGCTCCCGTTCCCCGCGAAGGTCACCGAGAAAATCGTCAACAAACAACTGACCCGCTACCTCGAGGAGAACAACATCCTGGACCCTTCCCAGTCCGGCTTCCGCAGCAACCACAGCACCGAAACCGCCCTCATCGCCGCCACCGATGACATCAGGACCCTGCTAGACAACGGAGAAACAGCAGCCCTCATCCTCCTGGACCTATCAGCCGCCTTCGACACGGTCTGCCACCACACACTACGAACACGCCTTCACGACGCCGGGATCCAAGAGAAGGCCCTGGACTGGACCACATCCTTCCTCTCCGGCAGAACACAAAGCGTCCGCCTCGCCCCTTCCGATCCAAAGCCACCAAGATCATCTGCGGCGTACCCCAAGGCTCCTCCCTCAGCCCAACGCTGTTCAACATCTACATGGCACCCCTCGCCCACGTCGCCCGACAGCACAACCTCAACATCATCTCCTACGCCGACGACACCCAGCTTATCCTCTCCCTCACCAAAGACCCTCACACCGCCAAAGCCCACCTCCACGAAGGAATGAAGGCCGTCGCCGAATGGATGAGTACCAGCCGCCTGAAGCTGAACTCGGACAAGACGGAGGTCCTCATCCTTGGTTCCAACCCTTCAGCATGGGACGACTCCTGGTGGCCGACATCACTGGGAACAGCCCCGACACCCACCGACCACGCACGCAACCTAGGGGTCATCCTCGACCCCACCCTCTCCATGACTAAGCAGGTCAACGCCGATCCTCATCCTGCTTCAACACCCTCCGAATGCTCCGCAGGATCTTCAAGTGGATCCCCACCGAAACAAGAAAAACAGTCACCCAGGCCCTCGTCACCAGCAGGCTGGACTACGGAAACGCCCTCTACGCAGGAACGACGGCTAAGCTCCTGAGACGGCTGCAACGCATCCAGAACGCCTCTGCACGTCTTATCCTCGACATCCCCCGACGCAGCCACATCACACCCCACCTGAGAGACCTGCACTGGCTCCCTGTCAACAAGAGGATAACCTTCAAGCTCCTCACCCACGCACACAAAGCACTCCACAACTCCGGACCAGCCTACCTCAACAGACGACTCAGCTTCTACACCCCCACCCGCCAGCTCCGCTCCACCAGCCTCGCCCTCGCCACAGTCCCCCGCATCCGGAAAACGACCGCCGGCGGCAGATCCTTCTCCCACCTCGCCGCCAAGACCTGGAACACCCTCCCCACCAACCTTCGGCAGACCCAAGACCTACTGGCCTTCAGAAGACTCCTCAAGACCTGGCTCTTCGATCAGTAGCAGCACCACCCCCCTCTTCCCCCAGCGCCTTGAGACCCTCGCGGGTATGTAGTGCGCTTTATAAGTGACATGATTGATTGATTGATTGAATGAATAAATATGTGAGCCTCTCAGATCTGCTGCTTGAAGCTAAGAGAAGAAGGACTGCCATGCTGGAAAGCTGATTTGCACCACCAGGCCCTGCATTCTGACTGACTGCGCTGCTGCACAATGTCGAACTACAGCCCTGTGGAGGTACCTTGCTTCAAAAGGATTAAAGAGTGGACTCTCTCCCCCCCGACTCAGCCCCGCTCCCACCTCCCTACCTCTGCTCCCGCCCCCCTCCCCTACTTAATGGTGACCGCTGCGGGGGAGCCCGCGTGAAACCTTGACCTTTGGTCCAAGGCCAGCACTCTCCCCAGAAGCTCCGCCTCACTGCCTACCGTGCCAGTACAGAGCCCTTCTCTCGAGCAGGGTTCGAGCCAGCAGCCCGTCCCTGCGCCTCAGGTTCGCTTTTGCCTGCCATCCGGTATTTCCCCTGTGTTTCCGTTCTCATTATTGTTTATTTCCTCACTGTTGCCTTTTGCTGACTGCATTACTGTTACTACTGTGTTATTATTGTATTTTCCCTCGCTGTACTTTTCTTTTCTTCCCGCCGCTGCTGCCCCTGCCGCCCCGCCCCCGGACTCACCCCCGCCCCCTCCCCTACTTAATGGCAACCGAAGGCGCGCCTAAGGCAAGCCCGTCTGCGCCCGTCCGTGACCTGACCACGGCCAGCGCCAGGAACCCTGGATCTCCGGGACCCCGCCGATACAACCCCGCTGCACTCAACCCCGGAAGACACACTGACTGCGTAAGATCCTCGCCAAACACCACCCAGGGACAGTTCTCGTGCAGACACTGCCACAGATCCTTCACCATCGACAAGAGCCCCACTACCGCCGAAGGTCCGCCTGATGCACGCACCACCAATACCCTGACATGCATCCTCCTCAACGTGCGCTCACTGCACCGACACGCCATAGAGATCTGGGACCTGATCGACACCCTCTCGCCCGACGTCACCTTCTTCACGGAAACCTGGACCAATGCCACCTCTGGCCCCAACATCGCCACTGCCATCCCCGATGGCTACAAGATCCAGAGAAAGGACCGCCCCCACCGCCCAGGATGAGGACTCGCCATCGCACACAAGACCCCCCTACGACTCTCCACATCCAGCACGAGTGACCCCCACTCCAACACAGAACACCTCAACTTCCAGGTCCAGACCAGCCCCAGGACCACGCTATGCGGCACCCTCCTCTACAGACCGCCGGGACCTCGCACCCAGTCCGCAACCACCATCGCCGAGCTCACCGCACCCCACGCTATCACCTCCATGGACTACATTCTACTCGGGGACCTGAACTTCCACCTCGACAACCGCAATGACCCCGACTCCATCACTCTCCTCGACAACCTCGCCAACCTCGGACTGAAGCAGCTGGTCAACACACCCACACACAGAGCTGGACACACCCTCAACCTATCTTCGCGAGAGGAACAAACATCTGTTTCAGCCACACCACCCAGCCCCTCTGGACGTACCACCACTGCGTCCACTTCACCTTCAACACCACCACCGCACCCAAGCCCGCACCGCGACCGCCACAAAGGAGCTGGAGCAAGGCCACAGAGGAACTCCTCACCACCACCCTCCTCCAAGATCCCCCCAGCACCACAACCGACACCAACTCCGCAGCCACAGAATTTCACCGCTGAATCTCCCGCTGCGGCGACACTCTCGCACCCCTCCGCCACCCCACCAAACAACGCCCTCTGAAGGGCGCCTGGTTCACCACAGAACTATACGAAGCCAGACGCTCTTGCAGACGCCTAGAGAAAACCTGGCGAAACCAGAAAACCACGGAAGCACGGGACAACCACAGGAGCGCCCTGAAGGAATACCACCAGCGCATAAGAGACACCAAACGGACCTTCATTAGAGACAAAGTCCAGACCAACGCAACCAATGCCAAGGAACTGTTCAATGTTATACAGCAGCTCACTAAACCCCCCAGCGAAGCCACGGACGTCACATCTTCCCAGGAACTCTGCGATAAGCTCAGCTCATACTTCCATCGGAAGATCAAGACCCTCTACGACAATTTCAGCGAAGCGACTCCGGACATCACCTCCCCCCCCTACGCCGCCGATAAGCCAACCATCATGACCTGGAATCCCGCTACCGTCGAACACATCACCGCTACCATGAAGAAAACCCACTCAGGAGCCCCAACGGACCCCTGCCCACCGCACATATTCCACAGGGCAGCCGCCGCCATCGCACCCGAACTTGGACTAACCATCAACACCTCCTTCATGTCCGGCATCTTCCCAGACGACTGGAAGCGGGCGGAGGTTAAACCCCTCCTCAAGAAACCCTCGGCCGACCCAACTGACCTGAAAAACTACTGGCACATCTCTCTCCTCCCTTTCGTGGCCAAAGTCACTGAGAGACTCGTGAACGCCCAGCTGACCACCTTCATCGAAGAGAACTCCATCCTAGACGCCTCCCAGTCCGGATTCCGCAGCAACCACAGCACCGAGACCGCCCTTCTCGCCGCTACGGACGACATCCGCATGCTACTCGACCAGGGACACACAGGGGCCCTCATCCTTCTAGACCTCTCTGCAGCCTTCGACACCGTGTCTCATCGCACTCTCGCAGCCAGACTTCACGACGCGGGGATACAAGGAGCCGCCCTCGACTGGATCCGATCCTTTCTCTCCGGCAGAACCCAAAGGATCAGACTCCCTCCCTTCCTCTCCGAACCCACCGATATCAACTGCGGAGTACCCCAAGGATCATCGCTCAGCCCCACGCTTTTCAACATCTACATGGCCCCCCTCGCCGCCATCGTGAGACAGCATGGGCTCAGCATTGTATCCTACGCCGACGACACCCAGCTCATCCTCTCACTCACGAAGAATCCCGAAGACACCAGACTCTGCTTCCAAGAAGGAATGAAGAACGTGGCAGCTTGGATGAAGGACAGCTGTCTGAAGCTCAACTCAGAGAAGACCGAGGTCCTCATCCTCAGACCCTGCACCTCTGCCTGGGCAACACCTGGTGGCCCTCCGCCCTTGGAAATCCACCCACTCCTACAGACCACGCACGAAACCTGGGCATCATCCTCGACTCCTCCCTCTCCATGAACCGCCAGATCAACGCCGTCGCTTCCACCAGCTTCAACTGCCTACGCATCCTCCGCAAGACCTTCAAATGGATCCCCCCCGACTGCAGAAGGACCGTCACCCACGCGCTCATAACCAGCAGACTGGATTACGGCAACGCCCTATACGCCGGAATCAACAGAGCTCTACTACACAGACTCCAGACCATACAGAACGCCGCTGCCAGACTCGTCCTCGGGACTCCACGTCACGAACACATGACCCAACACCTATGAGACCTCCACTGGCTCCCCGTCGAGAAGAGGGTCACCTTCAAACTCCTCACCCACGCCTACAAATCCCTCAACATCGGACCCAAATACCTCAACGAGAGAGAATCCTTCCACGTACCCAAGAGGAACCTCCGCTCCGCCGACCTCGCCCTGGCAGAGGTCCCCCTCATCCGCAGTAACAGAACAGGCGGGAGAGCCTTCTCCTACATCGCAGCCAAGACCTGGAACGAGCTCCCCGTGAACATCAGACTCTCCCCAACCCTGCACACTTTCAGGAAGGACCTCAAGACCTGGCTCTTCGACTGACCCGGAGCTGCCCCCCCCCAGCGCCTTGAGACCCTCACGGGTGAGTAGTGCGCTTTATAAACCCCTGATTGATTGATTGATTGATTGACTCTCTGCAAGATACAGGTTAACAGAGCTCACCTGCATTGACTCCACTAAGAGTTCCCAGCCTGGAGTTCATCCAGTGCACTTTTAAGGGTTTTATCCAGGTGCATTGAGAGAATTGTGGTCCCAAACTTTCAAGGACCCTATTGGAGTTTCCAGACCCCTGTAATGTGTTTTGGACCCTCAATAGGAACTTCAGGAAGACGTTCCAGAAGTTTGGAGAAGTTTCGAGCAACTTTGGAAAAAAGTTCTGTAAGGTGACCAAGTGCTAGAAAGTGTTTATTCTTTAAAATGTAATATCTCTGGTTCCATATATTGGATTTTTGTCATTTTGGTGTCATTTTAAAGATACAAATATTTCCTATTCTTATATATTGATGTGGAATTTTGATTGTGTGTTGTGTCTTACTTATTTACTGAATTGCTGCTTTTAAATGCTTTACATAACTGTCTCCTAAGCTAAGCCTGACTGCTTGCAGCCAAGCGACCAAGGGTTGAGCTTGGGAATAATTTATTGAGACTGATACTGGACCCTAGCCTAGTTTGGTGGCCTTATTGCCAGCGGTGGGTGCCTACTTACCACTATTATTAATGCACCTTCCAACAGCACCCTGCTCCAAGAACTCATAAATGCAAAACAGCTAGTTCACAACCATACATCAGGCTTCGGTTCATGCTGCAGCATTATAACAATCATTACACAAATAATAGACCATGTCCTCCTGATTAAAGACAAGTACAATCCCTTCCTCATGACTTTTCACGATTTCTCAGCAACATTTGACAATATTAAACTATCTACCCTCATTTACATTTTGACATCCTGATTGGGTTTCACTGGCAATGGCCTTCACTAGGTCTCTTCTCATATAATTAACTATAACTAGCTTATACACAAGGGTAATACAAGATCACTGAAGCTCCCTGTCACCAGTCAGATACCACAGGGCTCTGCTGAGCCACTAACATCATGAACCTCCACATGAAGCCCCTTGAAACCCCAATCAATGACTGCCATATCAAACTTCACTAATACGCCAGTGACACTCACCTCTACATGAAAGTGTCCTCTGCTCTCAATTCAGTAGTTAATGCACTGACTCCACCTCATTCGACTTGGATGTCCAACACCTTCTCAAAAGTCAACCCAACTAAAGAACAAAGTTCCCCTACTTGACAATTGCAACAAATAACAACTAGTCAAAGCCTAGTTCAAAAACATGAACCCGGATGCCTTCAACCTCTGGCTGTCAACCAATACCAGCTTTCTTAGATTTAGTCTCAATACAGGACTCTCCCATTGCCAAGTAGATTAAAATGGTATTATATCAGCTTTCACTCCTGAAAAAAAAGAAATGGTTTCTCCACTTAAGCAATTTCAGAATTGGTGCCCTTATGTTCTCACATCTGGATGGAGGCAAGTCCCTGTTGCCTGCCGACTAAACATCACTGTGTCCTCATGAAAGCATTCTACATTAAAGTAATAATATCCCCAAACTAATTTAGAAAAAACAATGAAAAATGTATTCAGCAAAATGACACAAAATATCTAAAACAGTTTTAAGGGAACCATAGATGTGAATTTTCAAATATTTTAGATCCATAAAGAGGGCCACAGTAAGAAACTGACTGTCTGTGTGAATTGGTTTTATTGAATTAACCTAATATATTTAAATTATCCTGTAAATATATAGAAAGACTGGTGTAACAAATACATTCTTAAGTCTAAAAGTGATTCCTTTCTACATCAATAGGACCACAAAATGTATCGGACTCTCCTGGAGCCCTTCCGAGATACAGCCTTCAGGTCGCGCTTAACGTTTTCATGTAACAAAAATATTTCTAAATTTAAAAGTAGAAACACTGACTGGGCATATCCACCTACTTTCATCTGAACCCATGCCCTCCGTGCGGTGCCTATGCCTGAGTCAATTATTCCAGAGGATCCATCTACATTTATGTTTCTTTTTTTATTTCCATCACATTTCAATGCAACACTTTATGAATTTATTTTCTATTAAATATTTTTACTTTTTGCTGAAGCTTTCAACCTGTTGTCCAATTTTCTTTATTTTATTCTTTATTTGCTTTTTATTAAACGCATCTCTATTTACTTAAATTTTTTGTAGACCTTTAAGTCTGTAAGTTCACCACAAGTCTCTGATTATTTCCTCCTTGCTGCTCAGGCAAATCTACCACAGATAAGTCAAAGTAACCCTCATAGAAAACTGACTGCGACTGTACCCCTGAGGATTCTACAGATCAGTCCCAAATCACATCAGGACTATGATTTAGTCCCCACAACGATTTACAATACAAACATTTTGAATATGAAGGTAAAAGTAACCAAAAAGTATCAGATTAGTACCTTGTTAATGTGGGATCATGCAACGAGTTAGACCTCATTTTCAACTGATCTAGTTCAGATCTTAATTTTTCAATTTCCTCGGACAGCCTTTCCTAGTAAAGAGAGAAACATCAAAATATAGTAAATATAAATTATCAGATGGGTACTTTTTTAATATAAATCTTTGTTAACATAACACACAACCGTGCGTTATTCCACATTGAATAAGAAGATAAATGGTATCAGTCATATTGCGAAGACTAATCCCTCAAAACCTGTGGTGGAAGTGACAGCCTAACCCCACTAGCCAAATCAGTGCAGATGTCACCATGTCAGACTCAGGTGTAGATAATCTGATCAGTCATTTTGAACATTATTCACTAGAGGGTAGGGTAGCAGATAAATGGTTGTTCACCTTACAACTTAAAAGATGACAATAGCCTGTTGCGTGCTAACTTTCCCAGGCATCAGAGTGTGCTTTCTGCAGGATTCCAGTTTTGGCAGGCTGCTCCGGCTCGGAGTTCCAGAGAGGCACTAAGAAGCCCCTCCATTCCTGAACTGGATTGACATTGTCTTGGATTGCCTTTTTCTGTTTGTGTGCTCTCTACATAGCAATTGGAAGCCTGGGCATTTCCTCTCACCTACCATCTTCATCCAAGAGTTTACATTTGAGCAAAGGAGTGCCTAACAAGGGAATGTATACGCAGGGATGATGGTCTGCTGACTTTGCAGACCACCATCCCTATGTTTGCTGTCAATCACAGGGGGTCCCAAATTGTGATCTGCGTAATAAATATACATTTGGCAGGTCATTCTGCGACCTCCTGCGCATGAGGATTATCTGATATAACCTACTAATACTTATGGCAATACAAATTTTAAATTGAAGACTGGTCTTAAAAGTTTGACCATTTTTTGCAACCCTTATCTGGCCCTTTGATTTTATTTCAAGAGTTTATAATTTTTAGAGTGTAGAATAGTGTGCATTTGAATGTTTATTAGACGTTTAATGCACACTATTAGCCATTTAGACATTCTGAATAGGGCGGACAGGTCATCCACCAATTTAACAATCTCTAAATTGTCCCCTATGTCATGCTTGTTTTGACTTACAGAGGAGTTTGGAAATTATTTGATCTCATAATAGTGGTGTTAATTCCTTGACAATTCCTTCATTTCATTAACGGTGTTAATGCATCTGGTAGAATTTGACTGTTGCTTATGGTGAGGTGGAGGGCCTTCAGTGTCTTTACTTAATCGTTAGGGTCTCTTGAGTATGAAGAGATGGCTGTATTAGATGAGCTACTATAATATGTGATAGTGACTGAAACACAATAAATAATATAAGCTGAGAAGGGTAAAAAATAGTGTTTCAAAAAAGTTGACAAGCATGTTATGCAGAGTTGTGTAAGTACTGTCATACCCTATGTTTCATCTTCCTATGTCCTCATATCTGATCTGCTATATTAGTTAAATGCAAGTGTGTGAGTGTAGATTCTTTTAACATATAGCTGTAATACACGTTTGTTCTTTTTTAGTTTCACCAAACAGAAAACATTAGAGATGATCAGACTCTGCTGTTGGGACAAACAAACCACACTTTTGACGATATTTACTCAAGAAAAAAAGAGGAATTAGTGGGAAATCATACCCTCCTTAAATGAACTGAGCATTTTTTTTTAACAGATAAAATATACATAAGTCAGTGACTGTGTGTAGGACATGGAACTGTAAGTGTACCGACTGCAGTAAAACATGGCTTAATTAATAATATGAGTGATTGATCTAGTTTTCACCCTCCTGACCTTATCATTGACTTTTGACATGGTGAGAAACCACAGTCTTCTGTTTCAAATAAAAGATTGTTACTAGAGTCTTCTTTATGTTGTCCTTCATTTCCTGAACTATTGCTCACATACAATGCTACAGTTGGAGGCAGAGTGACAATCCATCACACTCACCCTATCAGGTGATGAGGAGGCACCCACGATGAAGAGCCCTCGTTCTTTTTAGGAAAAATAGTCTGTAAAACTTTGCAGGAAGTATTCACTTTCATATTGAAGACATCTTGACATAGTTACTCGCTGTGCAATTCAGTACAAATGTGTACGATAAATGAGGACTATAATTTGTAAAATGGAGATCATTTTAAACAGCATTGAGAATAATTTTTAATTATTAGATTAAAAACTGAAGATCATATCAAAATAATGGCAAGTTATTCAATTGAATTCTTCAGTTGGAAACATCTCACTTCCAGCTACTGCATTAAGAATTCAAAGCACCTTCCAAATAAAACGTAGTTTATCTGCATAACATGAAACTGTGAAGAGCGAAACTGAGATAATCTTCCTTTAATCCATTTTCTGCGTCTCTATGGTAGGAAATTTAATAAAATCACATTTATGGTGAACGCTGCCAGGGGATAAACTGAGAATCATTTATTCCGTGTCTGCAGACAATATCTACTCGACATTGAGAAGTTAAGACTCAGCCATAACGCTTAATTGAAGCAATCAAAACACGTTCATTACCTTATCATGTAATGTGTCTTCGAGTTGCTTTCTGAAGCTTTCCGAGTCCTGAATTAAAATATTCTGAAAATGAAAAAGATTTACACCTGTAAAACAACTGTGAAAAATGAAATGCCAGAGGCTACTCTCGCTGCATTTAAATGCAATGAGAGGTACGGCTGTAAACGGTTATTTATTTGGCCAATAATATGGACCTAGTGCTGGCCCAGACGACTGAAATATATATATTTTTTAAAATAGATAGTTTTAACTTTCACATTTAAGGGCTGCATAATTTAGTGTGGATAGAGACAGATTTCAGCCGTGCCCGTGCAGGTAAGAGCGGTGGGGCCGGGTTGGGGGGTATTTCGACAGACGATGACTAGGGAAAATTAAATAAATAATAAATTTTCCCTCGTCATCGTCCGTTGAAATCCCCCCGACCGGGCCCCACTGCCCCACCGCTCCTACCTGCACAGGCCAAGGCTGACAGATTTAGCTTTTCCAAATCAACAATAATATACAGAGAGGGCTTTGGTGGGTCAGCCCTCATTCAGCAAATGGTTTGTTTGGGTGATCCCCAGTGCATCAATCATCTGCCTTTCCCATTTTGGATGAGCACACATTATTTTATGTTACTCTGCTGATGTTTTGCATTTTTTGGTACACAAAGTAGCCAGTCGCATCTTTGAAATCGCAAGAGCAGCCTAACTACTGTGCAGTGCGCTGACCGGGGCCCTTTTAGCTGTTCCTCCCACTTCTCTACCTCCTTCCCATATTAATGCTCACTAATAAGTGAAATAAAGCAAAAATGTAACATTAATATAGAATGATAACCAAGCAGGCCAACCACAACGCACCTTAAGAGGCGTTCCCTCATCTAAGAGTGCTGCCACATCAAAGTGATGGCACAGCGGTCACCTCACAAGTGGATACTCCATGCAGCCCGCTCTGTTTTCAGTGGCGTATGTGTTTTACGTTCAATGTGCCCAAAACAGGAAAATGTGCACCTTCATTGAATGGACTGCCCAAGGCCACCACACTCCCTACAGTTGCTGGGATTGTGACTGCACAGTAGCAACTCTATGACTGCCATGATGGCACTGCCATTTGATCTAACCTTTCCCATGTTGCTCTGCCCTCAGAGAGAGGGAAGCATGGCGATGGAAGCAGGAACAGAATTTTCTGCAATTTTCATTTAAGTCAATTTTGTGGGAGCCAGGACAGGTGACCAATAGATGCGGCGACACTTTTAGCCTCATGTCTATTTAGGCATTCCTTTTAATGCTCCAGTTCATTAGACCTCCCTACAGCCACACTGTGCTGCACTGGAAGAAAGGGCTCTGTCTGAATTCACACCTCAACATTTCAAAGTTAAAATGAAGGTCATTTGCCTGGACAAAGAAAGTAACAGGTTAAATCTTTGTGGAGTTGGATGAGTCTCAAACAGATGTGCGTTTAGAGCTCTATTAATTGACAAGATTATTTATATAGTAACACTCCCCACATACCATGAGACCAACTGTCAAACTTTCACACAAGAGCCAACACTGAGGGCCCGATTATAAGTCTGGGGGTCCGAAGAACGCCAGACTCATGGTTGTGCGGCGGTGGCGGATCCAGCCACCGCCACACCGGCGGTCCGACCACCGCTTTAGGAGTTGGCTGGACGGACAGCCCTGGGACCGCCGGCTCGGCCAGGGAACCGCCGTTCCCTGTCTTTGGTGCAGCGGGCAGAGGCTGCAATATGCTTGGCGAGACCGCTGTGGTCCTGCCAAGCATATTACGAGTTTCCTCTCCTCCAGGGTTTACATGGAGGTTCTTCCTCCATGTAAACCTTGGAGGAGAGGAAACAAAGGGGGCTCTACAGGGCCCCCCTGTGTCTCAACCACATGCGGTTCCTGCATGGCATGGACTTTCGAGTCCATGCCGTGCAGGAACCTTGTAGTGCAGGAACCTTGTAGTGCAGTCCCATTGCTGTGCCTTTTTCGAAGGCACCGTGGCCTTTAAAGGAGGCACAGCCATGGGACCGGCATACCGCCCGCCTGCGAGGCTCCTTAGAATTCGGAATCTGGTGGGCTGAAGGCAGCGACCTTTGGTGGAGCGGTGGTGCGAGGGTTTGCTCCGCCGCACCACTGCTCCGCCAAAAAGTCGTAATCAGGGCCTAAGTATAACTGACAAAAGAAAAACAAAAAACAACTCAGTCAGTCAATTCTTTAATGTGTCAATTTATAAAAATTGGTACAATGCCATGTAAAAGCACAAGAATTAGATCTTCTGCAAATACTCTTAAAACTTCTAGTAATAAAAGGATAAAAAGATAAAACCATGTTATTTTTGGAGCTAGTGAAGCGGAATGCAAGTGTGACCCCCTGTTACGCCAGGGTGGACTGTTTTTTAATGACAATGTAAAAGATGTTTATAAATTTTCCAATCTGTGCGAGATCCATTGGTCTTTTGAATGCTTAAACGATAGGCCCAGGCTTCTTTGCACATAGAGCTACCCTGTGTTAAAAACATTGCTCTTAATAAAATGCGGCATGAGGTTAAAAATACTGGAGAACAGCGTAATAAATGGAGCATTGATACTCGCATAAAGTCACAGACCGTACAACTCTGCTGGCTGTCCAGATTTCCCCAGTTGGTCCTGTATTTTGAATTGGCAGGGTCATTATTTTAGCACATAGTATTAAGTATCTGGTGGTTCTCTGTAAGGGCTTTGTTAAATATGGCGCCATCTTAGTTGTTTCGTAGGAGTTGGCAACTAAGTGTGCCTAAGGTGCGTCCTGAAGTTTCTCTGTGTCTTGTTTTTCGAGAATTGGCCAACACCCGATTTTTCAAAATTGACTTGATTGCCAGATATGTTACAAATGGTAAATGGTGCGATTGCTGTCTCTAAGCTGACCATTACATCGTTGGCCGTGATGGCTAGATATGCTCCCCAGGGATTGTTCGGGGCATTGAAAATCTCCAGTAATGCCTGTGTCAAGGTACGCCTTTCATTCCAGATCATGCCTAGTCAGCCCAAACTCGAGGTGTAACAGTGACTGCCTTGTGTAGTTTGGTAGATTAAAGATTTGCCTGTATGCAGTGCACTGTACCTTGTCTAGTGCGACTGGTAGATCCCATGGGCAGGCTTGGTGACCGTAAGAAATGGTGGGTAGTAATTTTGCTCGGACAACTCATATGATTGCTTCAGCCAAGGGATTATATAAATATTTGTTTAATTTGCACATCCCGAATGTGAGGGCAGACGCTTTTTTTGTAAGATGCTGCAGCTGCGTGTTAACCTTACGGTTCTCGGTGAACCAAACTCACAGGTAATTGTATTTCGAGGTGTTATTGATCTTCAAATTCCCTAGTCTCCAGGTCTGTTTGGATTTATGTTTGTATTTACCAAATAGCATAACTTTTGTCTTCCCAACGTTAGCAGTAAGTTTATTATGAGCATTATATAAGTTCAGTTGATGGAGTGCTCACTACATTCCAATTCGTGTGTGGTCCACATATTGAAGTACAGGGAGTTTATGCATGCCGATCCGTGGAGGTACAGTTTTACCTTTAAATATGGCTTGGCCTAAGTCAGATGTGTAAAGATTGAACAAAATGGGTGCTAACATGCAGCCCTGTTTCAGACCACAATTTGTAGGTATTTCAAGTGTAGTCATTTTCCCGTTACCAAGCATAAGGTAGACCAATGTGTTGGAGTACAAGGAGTTGATTGCCTTCAATAGAGAAGTGGCACTACCTTGTTGGGCAGGTTTTGACCATAGTATATTCCTGTCCACACCATCAAAAGCAGCTGAATAATCTGTGAAGCAAGCTAAGAGGTGGGGCCTGAGAGGCTTTGTGCTGCGATAATGAAATGAAAAGGAGACTTATAGAGTGCAAAACATTCACCCAAAGGTATCATGGCGCTAGCTCAGCACAAAACAGACAAGACCAGTAGGCCAGATATGATAAGGCAACCATGTTGTCTATTGTTGATGATTTTGGCGTGAACCCAGTCTGATAATAAGGAATCATATTGTCTTCAGTGGACCATGCCTTGAGTTGCTGAAGTAAAATTATGGCATATGCTTTTGCCTCCACGTCTATCAAAGCAATCAGTAGGTTGATGCGTCAATGTGCGGACCTTTTTTATGACTAGGGTGTAGTATGCATCCTCACCAGGAATGTGGTATTTGGAGTGATTGGAAGCACTGAGGGTATATTGGGTTTAGTACATTTGTCCAGAACTCTGAATCTGTGAAAAATTACAGGCCAGGCAAGTCGTTGGGAACTGGCGCTCCATTCTCTCTGATGGTGCTTCGAGCATTGCCTACGACTGGACTGCAGAAGATGGTCTCACCGTAGTTGAAACAACTGTTTTATGTATTGTCCAGGTCCCCATTGTCACATATTTTACTCAAAAGCCCCCTGGGATGTTCACTTGGCCCTTAAGGTGATATATTGACTGGGTGTGTTGGTGCTTTTTCTTCTGTTTTTAGAGGGCACATCGACTTATCAGCTCCTTTTTGGTCGTTATATAAGGCTTCAACATATTTAATCCATATCTCCATTGTGACTCCATTGCCCCTTACACTGGCCTTGTTGTCTAGTTTTTTAATGTACTGCCAGAATTTTGCCTGGTTGTGTGGACCTAGGAGGGAGTGTACATAAACTCATCTTAACGGACCGTATCAGCTTGCGATGAAATTTTCTTTGTGTGCAAAGTTTTTGTTGCAGCATTTTGTTAGGTCTATTTTTGTTGTATTCTTTCATGGCTAGTCTTAATACACTGCTGTTTTTCCGTATTTTGGGGGTGTGCCATGGGGTTTTAGGTTGGCCTAGATGGGTTTTGTTTGGCTGATTAGTTGTTTGTCTTCCCTTTACAATATGATACAAAGTTTTCAAAGTGTTGATCCAAGATGATATAAAAGTTAACCCTTGTGCGGGATCCATCATGTTTTTAGGCCATCTAAAGGTCGGCTTCTATTGATTAATTCTGAATAATCTGATCTTACCCCATTTGAGCCGTCTTATAGCACATGACTTTTGTTGCCTTGCGTGGCCCCAACAAAGTTCAGTTGCGTCGCTGAACGGGCGGATAGTCAAAAGGAAATTTGCTGTGGAAGATAGCCGCTGGCCTGGTGTAGCATGATTTCATAATCCTAAAATATACTGTGTATTGCATATGTTAGACCTGTCAGCCTTAGGGTGGTCTCCCCCCCCCCCCCAACTTTTTGACTTCCTCTTCCAATTTTTCTGACCTAGTTTTTGCTGGCCTTATGAATCTCAGCACTTTACTACTGCTAGCCAGTGCTAAAGTGCATGTGCCCTCTCCTCTAAACATGGTAAAATTGGCTCATACCCAATTGGAATATTTAATTTACTTATAAGTCCCTAGTGAAGTGCAGGGCAGGTAAATTAAATCTTACTAGTGGGCCTGCAGCACTAAATGTGCCACCCACTTAAGTAGCCCTTTAAACATGGCTCAGGCCTGCCATTGCAGAGCCTGTGTGTGCAGTTTTAAACTGCCATTTTGACCTGGCAAAATAAAACTATTGCCAGGCAAACCTTCCTTTTTAATACATATAAGTCAACCCTAGGGTAGATCCTGGACAAGCCAGAGACTGGACAGAGGGCAGGGTGCAATGTATTTAAAAAGCAGAACGTGTACTCATAAGTTTTACATGTCCTGGTAGTGAAACACTTTTAAATTCTTTTTTCACTCTTGCAAGGCCTATATCGCCCATAGGAAAACACTGTGGTTAACTTATTACATTTTATAAGTGTCATTTCTAAATGCAAAGATATCACTGATTCAAGTTTGGTGACTCTTGAATGCCAATTAAAAATTCTAACTTATGGTGAAGTCGGATTTGAAATTACAAATCTGAAAAAGCCACTTTTCGAATGTTGGCATTTTCTTGCCTTGGCTATTTGGTGCCTGCAGCCTGTCTCTGGTCACATGACTGGGTGTAGTTGGCAGTTAGGTTTTGTGTATTGCTCCTAACCAGACACACACAATGGGACCTTAGGTGTGACTGAGTGGGCCATCACTGGCAGGATGGGAGGGAGTGGCTGGGCCCAGCCTCACTTACACACAAAGGGATGTATAGCCCCTGTAGTTAGTCTGGAGCCAGGGCAGGGAAGGTAGGGCATCTGTGCACTTCATAGGCATGCCTCTAGATGCATCTCCCCACTTCAAAGCAATAACTGTGTATAAAACAAGGACCTCAGACACCACCACTTCAGTACACTTCTGGACCTGTTGATACTATGCCAGGAAAAAGGACTGCTGTGCTGCTGTAGGACTTCCACTCTGCTGAGCTCCTGCTTTGCTGTGATGATCTGCTGGGTGATGCCCTCTCACCTGGGTGAGAAGGACTGGACCTGCACCTCTTGAATCCAGAACCTAGAGTGACTCCAAGGGCTTGTTGGCTGGCTTCCTCTGGGACATAACAGGCTTCCAACCTCCTGCATATGGACTCTGCCATCTGTGAGTCTACCCTGCTGAGTGGTGCCACCCCAGGCCTAAGGTGCTTGCCAGCAGAACTAACTCATCTTCTCTGCTGAGCAATGCATCCCCGAGCAGAATCGAGGCATCGCCGCTGCTCCTGGATTGGACTCGTCGTAAAGACCTTCATCGCTCTGACAGCACAAAGCATACACAGCCCACGTCCTTGCATCTCTCTCCAACGGCAGACTCGATGAAGATGCTGGACTCCGAATTGCAGCCTCTCAGCTCCTCGGAACTGATGCATCACCAGCTACGCACTGCATCCCCCACCCTGGACTTCACATTGCAAGCCTAGTAAACGGGACCCTCGACGGCGATGCTACAGGTCTTGCACTGCAGCCTTGCTGCAGCTCGGAACTGACACATCGCTTTGGCTGGGCAGCTCTTCTCGGACCAGGATCCATGCATCTCTGCTGCTGCATGGATTGGACCCATTGCAAAGATCCACATCACCACCCGCATTGCATTCGGAACTGCAGCTGCATGACGCATCCTCGGCTCAGGCCCTCGCATCTCTCATCAATGGCAGACTCTGCATCACAGCCCCTCAGAAACGACGCATCACCCCGACTGCGCGACGCATCCCTCATCAATGGGATCTTCGACGTTGATGCAACAGAACCTCGCACCGCAGCTTTGCCACATCTTGCAACCGACGTATCCCTTTGGATGTGCGATACATCTTTTTAAAATAATTTCTTTATTGAAATTTCAAACTTTAAACAAACACAATTAGTAGCATGCATTTTGTCAGTGAAATACATTGGGTCTCCATGATATAACAGTACATATTCAATTAGTCAGTCACCTCAATTGAGTAGCTATTATTTCGTGACATTTCCATCTCAACAGTTGGGGATATACACAGGCCTCCTCTATGGGCATTCCATCCGGTCCATTTTTTGTCCCATTTCTTGGGACAGCCCCTTGATTTATACACTTCTTTTTCAGCAATCATGCATTTATCTAGTTCAGCTGCCCAAACTGTAGTCAAGGGTTTGTCCGCTGCCCCCCACTTCATGGCAACTGCTCTTTCACCAAGGTGTATCCTAGGGTGACTAGTTGTTGTTCCACTTCTGTGAGATCTGTCGCTTCCCAAATGTTAAGAAGCCCAAGTGGTGGTGTCAAGGTTACTTGCTTCCCCAAAGCCTCTTGCAAGTGTGTTGTGGCCCTCTCCCAGATAGGTCGTATTTGCGGACAGTCCCATATAGTATGATAAAAAGTCGCTTCTTGGTTACATCCGCGCAGACAAAGCGTGTCTTGCCTAGCACCCATTTTTGCTAAGGTCACCCCCGTGAAATACGTTCTATGTAGGACCTTTAATTGGATCAGTCGAAAGCGCAAAGCAATAGCCGCTTCTCTGGGGGACATTAGTGCTGTTTGCCAGTCTTCATCATCGATGTCCCCGATATCGGCTTGCCACCGCTCTCGGAGATCTCGAAAAGGATCCGGCAAGTTATTACATAATTTACGATACGTTAATGAAATAATTTTGTCTGGGAGTGGTTCCGACAGCAGCCGGTCCTCCAAGGGGGATGATCCCTGTAGGCTACCCATGTCTGGAAGTGCTAGTAGGAGTGCATGGCAGATCTGTAAATAGCGAAAGATCTCTCCCTGGACCAGTTCATATTTTCCCTGTAGTTCACTAAATGTGAGGAGTTTACCCCGCTTCACTAAGTGCCCTATGGTAGAGATACCGATTATATCCAATTTGTCAAACCCTGGTTGGTGACATAGAAGCCCCAGTTTTTGAGAATACCACAGGGGTGTGGCCTGAGTCAGCACTCCAGTCCACCCCAGGCGTTTAGTTGCCTGGTGCTAAATGTCCACCGTCCGCGCCATGGGGCCTATATATCTCCCTTTTCAGGGCTATAGCGCTCCCAAACACCCCTCCCGTCCCATTTGATATCTATCTAACATATATGCAGGATCCCTCGGAGATCGGTATATCCAGTGGTTTACTGCCACTAATTGCGAGGCCCGGTAATAGAGTCGTATATCGGGAATTGCAATTCCCCCATCATACCACCCTTTAGTCAGTTTGTGCAATGCAATTCGAGGCGCACCTCCACCCCAAAGCAGTGATCGAACCTCACTTTCAATACTCTTGAACTACGTGTCTGGAATCGTGTAAGGGCAGTTTTGGAGGATGTATAAAAATCGTGGGAGTGCAAGCATCTTAAATAGGGCAACCCGACCTAGTAGCGAGAGCGGCAGCGTTCTCCAATGCTTGACATCATGGCGGAGTCGTTCTAAGGGGACAGCCAGATTTTTCTCATAAAAGAGTTGGGGGTCTGGGGTGATAAACACTCCAAGGTATCGAAATCCATCAATGGCTACCTCTGTTTCACAGCCCGGAGGAAGCCTGGGAACAGGACCTCGAAGAACAAACAACACCGATTTATTCCAATTAATGGCATACCCTGCGTATTTGCCGAAGTTGGTAAAAATATTTAACAGTCTGTGTATCGACGCATGAGGGGACACTAGATATACCAAAATATCATCCGCATATAGCGAAATTCTATCTTCATGTCCCGGCCTTCCATTTCAACCCTCTGAGTACAACGTCCTCTCTTACCCAAGACGCCAGTGGTTCCAGTATTAAGGAGAAAAGCAGGGGGGACAGGGGGCAGCCCTGTCTGGTGCCTCTGCCCAGTGTGAAGATTCGGGACGTACAGATATTAACCCTGACTTGGCCCCTCAACTCCGTATATAGGAGATTAATCCATCCCCGAAATCGTGGGCCAAACCCCAGGCGTTCCAGCACCATGAAGAGATAAGGCCATTCGATGGAATCGAATGCCATGAAGGCATCAAGGGAAAGTACCACCGCATCTTCGTCTATATATTTGTGACGCCCCAGGACATTATGAATGCGGCGTATATTCAATGCCGTGTTCCGTCCTGGCATGAAACCAGACTGATCAGCATGTACCAAGGACGGGGTAATCGACACCAGTTGAGAAGCCAGGAGTTTCGCCAGAAATTTAGCCTCCACATTAATTAAAGAAATTGGTCTGTATGAATCGCATCTATCGGCGGGTTTCCCCGGCTTACGGATAACCACAATAGAAGCCAGTCGTTGGTCTTCTGGCAGGAGTCCTTTCTCCAGGCTTTCATTGTACATATTCCTAAGGTGAGGTGCAACCCGCAGCGCCGTGGACTTAAGGAATTCAATAGGGACACCGTTGGGCCCCATTGCCTTTCCTGATTGAATACTATATATTGCTTTACAAATTTCATCATCTGTAAGGTCTGCGTCCAGTACTTTGCTATCTTCCTCCGATAAAGTCGATAGGTGCATGTCCGCTAACAGTTGTCTGGAATCTTCAGCCGCATAGGAGGTGGAGGAGGTATAGACCGCTTCTAAAGGGTCAGCAAAGGCTTCCGCTATGTCTTGGGGTTCCGAGATCAGCCCTGTCTGTCTGATGGATAGTGTGGGTACCCAGTGCTCCCCCTGTTCCCTCCTCTCCAGCCAAGCCAACATTTTCCCGGCCCTGTCTCCCAGCTCATAAACCCTATGCTGTGTGTGCAATAGTCTAGCCCTGGTTTTTTCTCTCGCCAGTGTTTTATATTCTAGTTGTTTGATTGTTAAGTGGTGTGTAGTGGCCTCACTTGGTGAGGCGATATTTTGCGCCTCCAGCTGTTGGAGGTCACTTTCTAGTTGGGACAGCTGGTGATTCTGTTTTCTTATATACCCCACCTTTAGTGCCAGAGCTTGTCCTTTCAACACTGTTTTATACGCTTCCCATATTGTCTGCGCGGAATCTACTGATCCGACATTTTCGTGAAAGTAATTTTCGGTTTGTGTAAGCAGGTTTTCCCCGAATGTCTGGAACTTTAAGTAACCAGGGATGGAGGACAATAGTGCTATGCTGCCTTTTGCTATGGTGGGTAAGCTCGATCCATACTGGGGAATGAGCCGAAATGCCCCTCGGCAGACCCCGTGGGTGTCTGAAGTGTCCGACGTCCGCCAAATGTGTGAGGAAGTAATCTATTTGAGACATGCTCTTATGTGCATTCGAGTAGTATGTATAGTATGTCATATCGGGTTGTAAGGTGCGCCATATGTCTGTCAGCCCCATGGCTTTCGTAAACTCCGCCATCTGAGTATTAGGGCGCATTAGAGGTCGTCGTGGATATCTATCTTTGAGGTCGTGCATGGTTATATTAAAATCGCCTCCCAAAACCAAGAGGCCCATGGGGAGATCAATTAACATTACTGTGCGATACATCTTTGACGCAGATCCTCAAATTGCTTCGCAAACCAGGATAGAAGGTACTCTGTTCAGCTGGCCTAACTGGGTCCCTGTAACTAGTTCGTGCTCCATCGAGATTGGCCCGAACTTGTGACTTTGTTCCAGTCTAGTATGACCAGATTTCCACAGTTTACGCTTTACGCCTTTTGGTGCTATTATTACTAAATCCTTTAAAACTGAATATCTCCTGTTCTACTGATTGGATTATTGTTGTTTTGGTCTTGTTTTATTAATTAAAAACTCCTCTATTTTTCTAATCCTGTTTTGAGCCCTTTTTTGGTGTGTTTTCACTTTATTGCTGTTTGAAGTGTTGAACAAATACTTTACACATTGACTATGAGTTAAGCTAGACTGCTCTGTGTCAAGTTACCGGAGGGTTGAGCACAGGTTAATTTCGGGTTTGCTTGTGACTTAACCCTGAGAAGTATTGCGGTTGTTGATTGAGAAGGGTTTCACCCCCCTCAACCAACAACCCAATTTCTTAAAATTACAATTCAATATTTTCAGCACGTGGCATCTTTTCAGATTTTGGGCCGGATTTAGATATTGGCAGATAGATTATTCCATCACAACGGTGACGGATATCCCGTCAGCCGAAATATAAATCCTATTTATATTTATATTTATATTTTGGCAGATGGAATATCTGTCACCGCTGTGACAGAGTAAACCGTCCGCCAACATATAAATCAGGCCCTTTGTCTAAATTAGAAAGGCAGACAGGACAGTCCTGGAACGGCTCAGTATCATATACTATTTACAAGAAGGGTTAGCATACAGCTCCAACTAATTATGAGTTTATAGCATTACTTGGTGTGGACACAAAAATCTAGAAATAGATCACTTACTCCTGAAAGAGCAAGAACTGTTATCTAGAGTCAAGGTGAGCAAAATAACAGAGGACTGTATTAACGTAACTTAACAGTTATTAAGAAGGAATTTGTATTCCATGTCCCCAGGAAGTCTTGGTCTAACTCGCAGTTAAATTGATGTAATTGAGATATAAATGATACCAGTATGCTGTAGCTGTAAGATTGGTCAAGTAACTTCTGTGCTCAAAAAAACTCACTCACAAGCCATCCATTCGAAACAGAATACATCTGAAAAATGTTTTAAGTCCACAAGATGTGGTACACTCTACCTTAATGGTTTTAATTATTGTGAACGGAGATAATGCTAACATTGAAAAAACTGTTTAATTTTTAAACAGAGACCTACAATACTTTACATTGCTTTTCACTCCAGGGACTAATTTTAACTTCATCGCTATAGTTTCTAACAAACATTTAGAGAAATGATTTCAAAATATCTTTGAGCATAAGTTATATTAAATGCACATTATATATTCAAATACACAGGCACTTTGTGCTTACAGGTTAGCTCTGTTCTTTTAGTTTTCCCCATTTACACATGGCATGAGCACCACAGGCTTACTGCCTGTATTCAGTGAAATAACAAAACTGAACAAGCGAGTCCCCCAAGAGGAGATCCTAAGAGCAGGTGGTCATGGGTATCCAGGTCATCTAGTTTCTGGTTTTGTACGATCTTTCACAACAGATATGAAAAGCTTCTCCTCAAATGAGAAATGCCCATGACCACAGCATGTCTGGAAACAACACTCTTCAAAAGACTACGTTCATAATTGAATGGTCGAGGAAAGTGCAGTTTACTATGTCGTGCATGCTGCAATAAGATTACTCACACACACGGTGGAATGTGGTCCCGGAAAGTAGAAATCGGTGGGCAGCATGAAACAAAGGGGCAGATTTACTTACATAGCAGCACAGCACACCAACCGAGTTGCCGTGCTATGCTGGCTGTGTTGAGTCAAAAGAGAGAGAATAGAAAAGTGCCACACTTTAGGTTACTATAAGGGAAAACAACATTTCCACTGGACAGTAAATCGCTATACAACACTTTTGCGCAAAATGTTAGTAAATCTGAGCCAGATTTTCTAATCCCATTTACAGATATAAGACTCATAAAATGACAGTATTTGACCGAAACTACTTCATTAGTAATGTACCTTGTCTTCAAGTGCTGCCATTCTTTCCTTCAAGTGCAGCTGCAGGCGTTCATTAGACTCGGTCAGAAGCCTGTCCACTGTGTCGGACAACCTTTTGTTATGTTCTTCATTCATTTTCTCTCTCTGCCTAGCCTTAAGGAGCAGGACAAAAGGAAGAGTTTGATTAGCACTTTCTGTATCCAGGGTTTGGAAAATGTGCAGGTGAAAGGTGAGACTTAAAAATATCTTCATCCTGACCCACGATATTATTATACAATACTAATACAATGGCTCCCAATGTATGTACACACTCTTTGCTTGATGGAGGTCAGTATTACATACCGAAATGTAATAACTAAAGTACAGACAGAAAGGCTTCTTGTGATGGTCGAACATTCATTTCTTTTTTTCATTCTTTCTTTTTCTGACTAATGCTAGTTAGTAGAACATTAATTTCAATATGATTGCTTGTATATGAAGTATAATTTGGGTGATTGAGGCTCTGAAAAGAGGCTTCTTCAATGTGAAAGATAGCGGGACGCTTACTGTGGCATCCTATGGACTGAAATCAGTATGATATATAAATTCAGTAATGTGTTACCTACACTGTCCAACTCTAGGACACCCAGGTTGATGCCACGCCCACCACTATTCCTAGTACATCACCCAACCTTCATATTGGTTACAGGACACACCCCGTGCCCATGGCAATGCTCAGTTGTGGTGGCCCTCAGGATAACCTACATGTCTTACCTACCTACTTTATCTTTCTAGTGCATCAAACACCACATTACTTACCAGCATATCTAAATTTGAGAGGCTTCCTGAAAGCTTTAGCTTTGACTGTAAAGCCATTGCTATGTTAACCTGCTAAATTGTGTTCTCAAAAGATATATTGATACCTAAGCTACCCTCAACTTTCTTGTGCCATAACCTATAAGTTAGCGTCTTCAGTCATGAACCTACTCGTTGAAGTTCCTGATTCTTCTCTTCAAGCTGAGTTTCAAGGTGTCTCATACGTTCTTCAATGTTGCCGTGCCTTTCTTCAGCCTGTAGAAAACACAATACATCCATTTTGAAATTTCATCTTTAGAAGGAACGCACTTTGCAAGTCAAATTAAACAAGAGAAGAAGCAAGCTGCTACGATCCGCAAACATAGGTAAAACACATATTGAACAGGTTTTGGCAGCTGGACGCATTGCTTGAAATGTGTCAGCTATAGAGGCCTAGAAGATCCAAGCACCAGCAACACACTAGGTAGTTTTGTGAGCAGTGATCTCAGCCAAATGTAACATGCAGAGTGTGCATTGCTTCAACGCAAACCTTCCATCATTAATTCACAAGTTTCAAAAGCACTGGACTGCATGATGGAATGGTTGAAACAGAGGAAAGATAAGAAATTAGATGGATTCTATGTATAAATAGAAAGTAAAGTCCAGTAGGACTACCTTCCTACGTATGGAGATCATGTCTTGTAGTTTAGCTTCCATACCATACTGACAATCATCAGATGAGGTAGAAGAGGTTGGATCAGACTAACAATTCAAGGAAAAGGAGAGGGACAAATTAAAAAAAAAATAACTAAAGACGCTCAACAGAACACAGAGTAGTTCTGAATGTTCAAAAGAAGAGTGTAATAAGCAATCAACACTGTAAATCGCTGACTAATATACAAAATACAGAAATAGACCTAGGAATTGATTGAGATAACGTAGTTGGTCTTAAATCAAGTTAACTTAGAATTACCTGAATAGCTATCAGTTTTTATACACAATGAGAGCTATGCAAATTCAATATTAGCGTTGACAGACAAAATAAAATATAAAAACATGACTGATAACACTGGGCTAAAGTGGTGACTTTACGCTTCCTGTGGAATTGTGGGGAAAATACTTGCCGGATTCATCGCTGGAAAAATACTGGCAAGTATCTATGGCTATGCTTTTTAAATTGGTTAAGCCTGCATACCTGAGGAGAAATCATCTCTTTTCCATCCATAGAGCGTATTGGTCACCTTTGAAGCTGTCAAAGTTCGGGAGAGGTGGTGAAGTCCCCTGCCCGAAGTGCGGCAATATGAAGGCCGATGACGTCCATATGTTTGTAGAATGTATAGAGTTGCAAACTTTTTGGAATGATGTGAGTAGGGCGCTGTCTCAAATGCTTAAGCTGCATGTAAAGGTAAGCGTTCTTCTTATTATTTTCGGTCAGTTGGAGCCTGAAGTAAAACCTACTAAAGCTCAGGCAAGGCTTATCTTTTACATTGCACTGTTGGCGCGCAGGGAAATCTGCAAGTTATGGGTGTCCCCCCTCTCCCCTAGCCTGGAAAATGTGTTGGTCTCGATTAAATACATAGTTACTATGGAAAGGATGAGCTCTAGAGATGTTAACTTTTGGCTTTCCTTGATTTAATGGTGTGACGCTCTAAACGACAATAGTTAGGTTTTTCAGCGGTCCTATGATTATGCCTTACCAGCCTCATCAGGTTTTCGGGCTTGGGTCCTTGTGGCTTTGTCTGCCGGTTGGAAAGGTAGAGGAAGAAAGCAGACATTTGGACAAGAGAGTAGATGGATTTCGATTCCAAGGGCCTTTAGAAACCTCGATCTCCCTCTCTACTCGTACCTACCCGTATTGCTGTAAAGCACAAGAGCACAGGCTTTCAGGTGTCCATCAAGATGTGCATGTGGAAGAACGTCATTGTTTTTTCTTTCCACTAAAGAGGCTTATGAGTATTTAAAAAAAAAAAAAACATGACTGATAACACTGGGCTAAAGTGGTGTATTTTGTAAGCCATTGTGATTACAAATATTGCGATGAGTATATCGGCAAAATAGTTTATTGGGCGTCTTAAACAACACAAACATTTTGATTTAACAAAATGAAGTCATCAGGTCAAGATCTTTATGTCCAACAGGAACAGAAATGTACATAGCTTTGCTGGAAAATTTTGACAAACTATTTAACTGGCAGTAAAAGCACATGTGTAGCATTGCGCATTGTTAGATAAATAAAAAGAAGTCACTCAAAATTAAATTCACTTGTGTTGTCTAGGTATAGAAGCTTTCAGATTGCCAGTCTGCCCTGGCAGTAAAATATGGAAAACATAAATATTGTGTTAGTAATGAAAGCTAGAGAATATCGTTTTCAGAAGAATTTTCAACATTTGTGATGAGTAATCCAGGAGTTCCCATTGACCTTCTGTTTGTCAAAAGCAGAACCTCATCTTCAACATTTTCCCCTCTTCAGGAAATTGAAAAATGTCAAACCAAGCCTCTAGTTGGTATGGAGATATTTGAAATATTCTACGCTATATAATGGAGAGAAGCCAGCATCATGTTGAATATTCAGGAGTAAAAAAGTAATTGTTCAATATTACAATGCTTAACCACGTGGAAAGAATACACAAGCATCAGTCTTTAAAAGGATGGATAGAGCAATATTCAGATTTAAAATCTGAGCTGATTCCATTAATCTACTAAAATGAATCTATTGTACTTTTTTTTTTACCATAAAGTGTTCTTGGTCCCAAGATGGTTCGACTCCCTTTCGCTAACTCTACTTGTTGCTTTTAATATGGAAAGCAGAACAGTTGTGAACAGTCATCTGTTGCTTACATATGTTCATTGTTGTGCATCTTTGTCTGAGCTGCTCAGAGAAAATGGAACAGAAATAAACGGGGCTGTGGAAGACTTCACACACTTAATCTTTTAAAAGGCCACAGTTTAAATCTCAGAAAAGAGTTGAATGAAAGAAGGGGGAATGAAGTGCTCACACGTTCTAGAAAGGGGTTTGAAATTTGTAAAAAAACAGTACATCATCTGTTCATTTGCAGCTTCACAAAAGTTTGAAAACTGCAGGATGGGATTCTGAGAAGCATGGGCAGTCTCAGCTGATGCTGCTTATGTGGCTTATTTTACAGAAATGTTGGAATATGGGACAGGAGTGCATGCATTTGAGATTTTCAAAACTAGTTTAGACGCATGGAATCCTGACCATAGTTAATCACTGAATTGTTCTAGGTGTAGTTACATTACCTGACAAACAGCGGGCTGAATGTAGTATGTTCAGCTCAGTCATGGCACCTCAAAAGTGTGTCCCTTACACCCTTTCAACACAGGGTGATGTGGACAAAGATTGAGTTACCAGTTAAGAATATCTCATAGGCAATATGCTGCCCCAACACAGGTGACATTAAAAGTCCCTGTCTTGTCAAATAAGGCCAGCTATTGTGAACACTTAGGGTGTAGACCTCTGAGAAGGTTGATCAAGATACAGGTTCACCCATGTGCATGTAAACATTTAGAGGCTGTGAGGGGGACTGTTTGTCTCATTTAGCATGATATCTGTACATAGGCAGTACTGTGGCAAATGGGCCCAAACTAATTAAGTGTGTCCTGCTAAGCCTATATAATTCAACTGGGAATCACAGAAAAAACATCCCCTTTCTTATTGGCTGAAGTGTAAAACCTGTTGTATTTAAATAGTTTTTATCATTTTGGTAAAGCGTGCCTGACGGGTCTTTTCCTATAAATGTCTTGCCACAAACAAATATCCGAAGTCAGTTTTACACTATATCCATTTATTTATGCACTTATAAAATTCGCCATAGTTACTTGAGCAAGCCTTAATGGAATTCATGCCTTGAGCTACGTTGTTGGCCCAGTTAATTACCCTGTTGGCCAACTGGCACTTTAAAGTTTCCCCTACAACAATAGGCCAATTCTAGGCTATTACCCTTTTCCTGGCAGAGGAAGGGGAGGGGTTGAAATCTTAGCTATAGCTTGCACCTTCACCCTGCACTGAGAATTATTTCACATAATACATCACTCATGAAATGTTCAATGGCATCACTGAAAACATCAGGGCATCATCTGAAATGGCATAATTGATGACAAGACTGTGCATGGCAGGGCACGAGTTATAGTTAATTTAGAGCACGAGTCAAAGTTACTTGAGATATCTGTAACTGCTGAATTTCAGTAGTTTTGTTAGTTTAAAATGGCATGTTTTAACTGACATTTTCACCTAACTATAATGCGCTTTTAAGCTTTGTTTTTTTTCAGTGAATTTCTAAGTTTTTTTTAATGCAAAGTCAGATATTAATACAATACCTAACTATAATGTCACTTTAACGTTCGTTTTTTCAGTGAATATATAAATACATTCACTGAAAAAAATCAAAGGTTAAAGTGACGTTATAGTTAGGTGAAAATTTTAGTTATAATGTAACATTTTAAATTAAAAATAAAAAAATACTGAAATTCACCACTATAGTTATCTCTAGTAACTATAACTAAGGTAACTATAACTCGCTCCCCCAACATACACAGTCTTGTCATTCAAATGTTACAGTGATGTTATCAATGATGTCACTGAACACGTCATGAGTGATGTAATGTCATTAGCAGTGTATGGCAAGGGTGCGAGTTATAGTTACCTTAGGGCATGAGTTACAGTGATTGCATTGAATGGCATTCCAACACAGTGCACAGGATCACTAAGAGTCCTTTGCATCCCCTGCCAAGAGAGATCATAGTACGCAGCTTACCACAGGAGCGGCACATGTCTGTCACTAAGATCGTGCAATTCCTGGCAGCCACACTCCAATGTGGGTATGTATGGACCAAAAGGTGTGCTTCATCTTTAACTAATAAGCCACAAAGCATGGACATACATTGAGTATGTTCACATGTAACCTAAACTCCTTTATTTTTATGCTCTTCACAAATCTCAAAGATATCAATTTTTTAGCTCTTTTGAGAATCATACAGAGACTTTAGCTCCACGAATTAGCCCCTGAGTGCAGTGCAGAGACATCCATTTAGAGCATTTATAGAGCACTCTTTTCCCCCATGGTTTCAATGACCAGTGAAAAGTTTAAGGAAACCAGTGCATACAAAAAACTTCATGCCAGTTTTAAATCATACATGTTCAGATTCCGAGGCTAGTGAACTGAAAAGCTGTTCCCCAAAGAGAGGACAGGGATGGAAAAGGACCTTCGCCCTCTTTGACTGACAGCGAAAGGTCAAGACTAAGATTCTAAAAAACAGCATTAACACAAACAGTTGTTCTTTTAAGAATAATTTACTGGAGCCATAAACTGCGTAGAGTTCCATAAGTACCAAGAGAGCTACTTAAAAAACTCTCTCTCTCTTTAGAAGGACGTCCCACTAAGATAGAGGAAGATATGGATGTACATTAGCGCTCTCATCAGCTGTCAGGACTTACCTGGGCATGGGTGAACATGACAGACATCTTGTTGAGGTAAAAAGTGCTTCGACTCATGTATGTCAATTGGGGTGTCCTGTCAGCCATGACAGATTAGGATTTCAGTGCCAAAATGCTAGAATTCACATGTGGTGCTCACCCAATCTAAGACGTCAGAGCATCGCATAAATTGTTTTGGAAACTGTCCCAGGTACCGCTTTTGGTCTGGTAAGGTTCACACAGCTTAAAGGCATCTTCTTCCATTATCACCTAGCTTACTCGCGGTCATTCATTTGATTTTGCACTTCTGGTGCTTTCTGAGGCCACCTTGGGTGTCACTGCAGATTTTGCTGGGTTTTTCTTGCCTTCTTCTTTCTTTCAATGGTGCCCCAGGAAGCTTTCCAGTTGTAGCCTGCTGCCTGAATTTCTCATTTTCATCCTCCCGAGTATCCTCATGCTTGTGGTCTGCTGACTGATCGCATGTATTGTTACTCCAATTTACCCTATATTTAATGTGCATGTTGTAGGTGTCAAGTATCTTCTTCAGTGCTCAGCAGATTGTCTAGGGGCTCCTGTGTTTCTCCAGCTTGCACTAACTAAAGTTGTTGTAGCATTGGCATAGTAAGGCTGCAAGAGCCCCTAAGGCTAATAAGGCAATGAGCCTTCACAGCCTTCGGTCGACTAATAACAGTCATCAATGAGCTGCAGCGGGCCTAAAAGATCCACTGCACCTGCTGCACCTTTGATAGCTGCACCTCTGTGCTGTAGTACACATGCCACAAAACCAGTATATGGGAAATCCTTATAATCTACCCGAACGTCTCCGAGGGCTGCAGTAGCAGCAATCTGGTTTGCCTCAGTGAGGATGGGGCAATTTTGTGAAGAATCCAAATGTTTTACCATAATGATGATAGAGGGGATGAGAACCCAATACAAACCAACTTTTCAGATGAGGACGAAAAAGAAGAAAGTATTACCAAATGCAGACAGGAAGCACAATGGCTAATGGCAAAAACAAAACTGTAGATTCCAAGCCTTTCACAGTGCACATCCTAAAAACATGGACTGAGCAGGATAGTAAAACTCTTAAATGTTTATGAAAAACAGACATAGATAGCGATGAACAGGACACATCCTTGATTAAATACACATAAAACTCACAAACCAATTAAGTATAACATGAATGAGATATTCCATATTCCTATATTGTCTATAGGTGGATGGATTTCATTAAAGCAGGTAAAGCTCACAGGTCCTTTCTGATGTACTGCTTGCTGATACTTTTCTTAGGTTCTTCTTGTGTTCTATTTTGTTCTCTACTCATGTTTCTACCTCTTGCCACGTACCTTCCTTTGTACAGCGCTCTGATACCCGTTTTGTGTCACGTTCGCGCTTTATAAAACATTTCAAATAAAATAAATAAAACTATTTTCTGTGTCAATAAATTATAAATCATTTATTGCAATGACACCTGTTCTCAGTTCATAAAACAATTGTGGCAATAATGTACGTTCTATTGACCATTAAAGTAAACGCATCAATGGAAAAGCATCATTGATGATGAGAAATGGCATTGCCCACAGTATATGTTGGAATGAGGCATGTATTGACGTATGGTTTTCTTTGTGTGTTAAATCAGTACCTTTGTGAGTGCTGCAATTCTCTGAGCCAGTTCTGCTTCAACTTCAGGCAAGGTCTCGGCCTTTCGCATCGTCTGCTGCAGCTTCTGCTCGGCTACCTCCAGGCGCTCCTGCAACTGCCTGTTCTTCTCTTCCATCTAAAAAGGCAGAGCGGAGGAAAGGGCAACACGTCACACATGTAAGACACCCAGCATGTCCGAGACCTCACAGAGCTTTCTGTCCTCTTGCTTTTTCCTCATTCACTTTCATAATTACACTCAATAGGGCAGTGCTTAATTTAAAAAATAAGTGCTGGTGCCCAAAATGTTTCTCAGAGGCCTGCGGCTGAAGCTGCTGAAGATGGATTTGCCGAATATCAAGTTTGTCTAGTCTTTATTCTACCTCAGGCCTCTTTACATCCACCCACATAAAGTCCCTGCTCCTCTATCTCATTCTTACATATTCTTTTTCATCCCTGCTATCTCACTGATTTCTGTCACTCTTATGATGAAAAAATAAGTTCCTTTTCCCAAAGAAGAGTGTGATGGACCCCACCTGCAACGGTTAACTTTATTGTTTTCGAAAATAACTGCATTGTACTAATGGAAAATCTAACTCTAGCTAAAATAGCAATTTTTGGTATCATACTTCATTTTGTTTTTGACCTTCGCTACCAATGTTCGTATCAAGTGGGCAAACTCCTATTTTCATGTCTCAGTAAAATAATGTTTGAATGTAATTTCACAGGCAAGAGGATGACTAAAATGTTGTTTCAGCATAATTATTCATGTTCAAAGTTTCACCTAACTTTCTTAGCAGAATCACACAAAAAGTAGCAATATTTGTTCTAGTACAGGTGGCGTCGGAGACTTTCAAAATATATTTTATTGCAACTGTTTCACTCTATTTAATTCTGATTGGTTTATTCTGTGAGGACTGTGTACAACTGTATTGCATATCTGAAATCCGCTTTTCAGAACCCAATAAAAGTACTCTCTTTTTGATGGGTCATGAAGCCCTTTCTTACTGACCCTATGAGGCAAATTAATGCCGAGTTGCTCTACGATTATATACTCTGTATTTTGCTGACTTAAATGTTTCTTTGATAAATTCCGTACTCCAACTGAGCTTTGCACTCTGATTTATTGATAAATTGATATTGACTACATTACTTGAGTTCTGTAGGACTTACAATCGGAAAATACACCTGTAAGGTTTAAATCGCCCCTGACTATCATTCTTGTAGGATCAAATGGGTTCTACTTGTCCGAATTTAAATTGTCATTTAGAGTGCTTTACAAAGAAACAGGTCCATCAACTCCCCCGGGTGTCTACTTTTCAGAAATTTCTGGGTTTGGCAGGTGTCCCAAGATGGCCGCCTAGCCCAGAACCAAAAACGCAGGTGCCCCCCTTGCAAAACCAGGTGTTTTGTGATACATAATTTTGATGTCTCCACAATACGTATTGGGCCCTTCACTGTCGTGGGCACTTGGCCCACCCACACAAGTGAGATACCATTTTTATCGGGAGACCTGGGGGAATGCTGAGTTGTAGGAAATTTGTGTCAGCCCACTGATCCCACACCTTTCCCACATAGAAATGTGAGGAAAATGTGATTTGCGGGGGATTTTGGGCGAGAAAAATAGGGGGATCCATGCAATCTACACCTCCCTGGACTCCCTGGGATGTCTAGTTTTCAGTAATGTCTGTGTTTTGTAGGTTTTCCTAGATGGCCGCCTAGCCCAGGACCAAAAATGCAGGTGCCCCCCGTTTGCACAACCAGGTCGTTTTGTGATTGATAATTCTGATGTCTCCACAATATGCTTTGGGCCCTTCTCTGTCGCGGGTACTTGTAAAACCCACAAAAGTGAAGTACCATGTTTATCGGGAGACCTGGGGGAACGTTGGGTGGTAGGAAATTTGTATCGCCCCATTGATCCCACAGCTTCTTTAGCAAATTTTAGGTTTGCAGGTGATTCTGGGTAAGAAAACATTGAGGGATCCATGCAAACCCTACCTCCTTGGACTCCCCCTGGTGTCTAGTTTTCAGAAATGTTTGGGCTTGGTAGGTTTCCCTTGATGGCCGCTGAGCCCGGGACCAAAAACGCAGGTGACCCTCTTGCAAAAACACGTTTTGTCATAGATGTGGGCACCTGCGTTTTTGGTCCAGGGCTCGGCGGCTATCTAGAGAAACCTACCAAACCCAGGAATATCTGAAAACTAGACACCCAGGGGAGTCCAGGGATGCGTGGCTTGTGTGGATCCCCAAATATTTTCTTACCCAGAAGCAAAAAAGTGAAATTTTCCTCACATTTCTGTGTGGAAAGGTTGTGAGATTACCGCGCCATCACAAATTTCCCACCAACGAGCGTTCCCCTCAGTCTCCCAATAAAAATGATAGAGAGGGGGCATTGGCATCACCCATTATGGGCAGACCCCCTCTTTTATTAAAAAAAAAAAATTCCTGGTGTCTAGTGCCTTTCTCCCCCCCTGGGGGCAGTTGGGGGTAATAACCCCCATCTGCCCTCCAGGGCGGGCAGAAAGACTCTCCCTTTTTTGTTTGGGAGGTGGGGGCATTGGCATGCCCATTTTGGGCACCCCCCACCCTTACCTATTCAAAACAAAAACTCCCCGGTGCCTAGAGGGCTTTCCTGCCTCCAGTGGGGCAGATCGGGGGCTAGTACTCCCATCTGCCTCCTAGGGGGGACAGAGTGACTTCTGCTTTTATAATTGTGGGTGGGGGCATGGTCTCGCCCATTGTGGGCAGCCCCCATTCCTCTTTTATAATAAAAAAATCCTGGGTGTCTAGTGGGCTTTCTGCCTCCCCTAGTGGGCAGATTGGGGGTAATGACACCCATCAGACCCCAGGAGGAGACAGAAAGACTGTCCCTTTGGTTTTGGGTGGTGGGGGGGGACTAGTTCGCCCATTCTGGGCAGTCCCCACACCTCTTTTAGGAAGAAAAAAATCCCTGGTGTATAGTGGGCTTTCTGTCCGCCCTGGGAGACAGATCGCGGGTAATAACCCCCATCTGACACCCGGGAGGGCAGAAATACTGTTGCTCTTGTGTTGGGGGCTGGGGGCATTGGCATGCCCATTGTGGGCAGCCCCAACCCTCTTTTATAAAATGTAGATATAATCTATGTAAGAAATTGGCTTATTTGTTGGGGGGGTTGGAAGACTCGCTCCGGCAACAACCACAATCCTTGTCAGGGAGAAAGTTACCTTCTTAAAGTCTGACGCAAAGAGTTCTGTTCATGGTGGATGAGGCATCGAGGAACAGAGATCGACGCAGATGGTCATCATTGTAACATGACAATCTGGTCTGGTGTCACAGGCGGTTGTTTTTTAAATTTTTTTTATTGTATTTATTGATCTCCAGAATCACAGCAAAAGTATGGCAACAGTTATACATCACAGGAGCCATGACAATAATACTTGCACATTCCGTTCAAAAAGAATGTATTTTCATCCGTACCATATATGGAGAGTTACATTACTGGATCTGGACAAATCAACGATATCCTAGAAGAAAACAAACCATAACATTTAAACTACCCCCCCAACCCTCCCCCTCTCTGGTCGCTAAAAAATATTCCCTACTATGTCAGATCCCCCAGGTCGGACCACGTCTCACAAATGTTATGTTTCTCCTACATTTCTGGACTCCGGGTGGCTCCCATGCATTGTTACTTTCCCTGAACCAGCGTGCCCCGCCTGTGCCCTCTCAGACCCCTGCAAGGAGACCCCCCCACCCACGGGAATCTCTGTTATCATAACATTACAAGCCATCGCATCGTCTTCCAATTTGTCATCCCTCCTGACTCTTTTCATCCGGATCAACTCTGCTACTGCCCACTCCCGTAGGTTTTTGGCCCAGCTCGCCACCGTGGGGGGCTTCTGACTCATCCACCTAATTGCAACACTTCGTTTGGCTAGCACCAACCCCAGCTGCAAAAATGTTCTTGTGAGCTTTTTCCCTTTAGGGCTGGGGAGGGTAGTATCTCCCGAACGGTGTGGGGTATCTGCCACCCTGTAATCACTTGTAAGCTATCCACTACCGACCTCCAATAAATTACCAGATCAGCACAATCCCAAAGCATGTGTAGGAAATGGGCGTCCTCATAACCACATCTAGGGCAATGGGCCGGACGTTCCGGATATATTTTGTGTAAGACTCGTGGAGTCAGATAGGTTTGGTGCACAATATTGTACTGTGTAAGTTTAAATCTAGGGTTAGAACTAATTCGCTTGACCCCTTCATGCACCTTCCTCCACTCAGATACCGTTATGGGTATGTCCAGAATCGCGTCCCATTTGGTCTGAGCTAGAAGGGGGGCGGCTGGAATGTCGTCCCTAAGTGCCCGGTAAATATGAGAGATTACTCTACGCCCTCCCGTCAAGGTCCCAATTGCCCGCAGTATAGTCGAGATAGGCGGTTCCTGTGGGAACATTGGCCACAGTTTGCGGGCTACCGCTGATATTTTCCCATATTGGAGGTATTGTCCCTTACCCAGCCCGAACGCGGACTCCGCCTCATCACTGGTAAGGAACTGTTGGTTACAGTATAGGTCCCCCTTCACTTGACATCCCCCCTCCGTCCATCTAATAACGGACATGTTACAACTTATCTGTTTAAATGGTACCACCGCATAGCCGGGCGTCCGGAGCATAAGGTGCCCTTTCCACAGTTTTTATTGCCACTTCCCAAGTCGTGGCTACATGTCGGATAATGTATGGAAGCCGATCCGGAACCCTCGACCCCAGCATAAAAAGTTCAGGGAGGGGAATTCCCCTGTGTGTACCTGTCAGCAACTGCTTCTCCCAATTATCGTGGTCGTCAAACCACTGCACCGCATGCTGGAGATGCACCGCCATATAGTAAAGACCCAGTCGAGGCACCTCGAGTACCCCCTGTTCCCATGTCCTCTGTAATGTGTCCAGCTTCACCCTCTTCCTTTTAGCTCCCCACAGTAGTTCCACCAACAATCGGTCCAGGCGTCGAAAGTACGCCTGTGGTATTTGATAAAGTGAGTTTTGCATCACATAAAGACAGAGTGGAGAATCACCATTTTGGTCAGTGCGCCTTACCCATCAAGGAAAGCGGCAATTCACGCCAAAACGCAATCGATTTTTGGATACCCTTCAGGCACCTCCCCATATTGCGCTCCAGATAGTCATCCTCTGTATGCGCCAGTCTAATCCCCAAATAGCGCACTTCATCCCTGACCCAGCTCATATTCACCGGGGGCAGTTCACATTCCTCCCACTCGGCTAGACATCCCATAGGGAAGAGCTTAGACTTCCCTGGGTTATGGTGCAGTCCCGAAATCCCCCCAAAGTCGGTCAGTACTTCTAGCAACACAGGGACCGATTCCCCAGGACGTCGAAGGTATACCAAAGTATCGTCGGCATACATGGACACCACATGCGTAGTATCTCCCAACTGAATTCCCCAGTTCTGCATCCCAGTTCGAAGGGCAATCACCAGAGCTTCCATCGCGAGGGCGAACAGAAGCGGTGACAGGGGGCAGCCCTGTCGGGTACCCCTCTGGAGCTCAAACCTATCAGACACTTGAGTTCGTAGGCGTACCCCAGCCGTTGGTCCAGTGTATAATAATTTTATCCAACCTATGTATGATTCTCCTAACCCCATCCTACTAAGGACTTCCCACATATAGTTCCATTCGACGGAATCAAAAGCCTGCTGAATATCTAGGAGACATAAGGCCCAATCCTCTTCCCGTAGATGAGGTGCATGCCATAAGTGCGCAAGTCTGCGCATATTATATGTGGTGTTTCGCCCGGGAACGAAGCCAGCCTGGTCCGGATGGACCAATCGGGCCGCATACGGCACAAGACGCGCCGCCAATACGCCAGTCAGTATCTTTTCATCAGTGTTCAGGAGAGAGATGGGTCTGTAAGAGGCAGGAGAAAGAGGGTCCCTATCCGGCTTGGGGATCATAAACACCAACGTCGCCATCATGGTGTTAGGGAGTTCCCCCCGGGTCAGAGCTTCATTAAATACCTGTAAAAGGTGGTACGCCAGCTTCGGGGCAATTTTTTTTATAAAACTCCACTGGGAGCCCGTCGCTCCCAGGGCACCTCTCCGACTTCAGCCCTTTAATTATTATCAGGACTTCATCTTTGGTTATTGGTGCCCCCAGGGCCTCGGCTTCCTCTTCCCCCAGCGTCGGGAGCGTAATCCTGTCTAAAAATCCTGTGGTACGTGCTGCCCGGCCTGAGTAACAGTTGTACAAGTATGTCTCAGGTGAGCCAGAATTCCTTGAGAATCGCATCCTGCGTGTATATTATGTTCCCATCGGTATTTCTGAGTTGCAGAATGGGTACACGTTCCGTCTCTGTCCTGAGCAGTCATGCCAAGAGTGCTCCCGTCCTATCTCCTTCCATGTGTAATCTTGGTCTATAAGTAGTATATTGATGTTTCTCTAACCTGGACCAGGCCTCAAGTAACTGTCCGCGAACCCGCATCCATTCGTCCGAGTTCGAAGGCGCCTTATAAAGAGCATCATACAGGGTTTTCAGTTGGGCTTCCAAGGCAGTGATATCTCTACTAAGCTGGTGTTGTACCCCATACGTGGTCCGCATACATATCCCTCTGATGACCACCTTCATGGCCTCCCACTCTATGGACCTGCTGGCCGTCGATCCCCAGTTCTCCCTAAAGTAATGGTCCAGAGCCTCCGTAACCGCCTGTGCATATGGAGGGTCCATAAGCGCCTCAGCCCTAAGTCGCCATAATGGAATGGCTGGTCGTCCCGGCCCACTTCTCATAGTTAACAACAGTGGAGCATGGTCGGAGATATACTTAGTTAAGTAGGAGACATCCTCCGTAGTGGCAGATAGACCCGAGGAGAGGCAGCAGTGGTCAATCCGAGTAAACGTGTTAGCAGCAGGCGTGTAAAAGGAGAACTCTCGTTTAGTTGGGTGACGTGCCCGCCACTCATCTCTTAACTGCATACCTTGCATTATAATTGCAAGTGACCTTGACATGCGGGGCTTGGTGATCTCTCTCGGGGGTTCCCTATCCAATTCTGCATCGAAGATGCAGTTAAAATCACCAAGGAGAATAAGTTCCGTGCCCATACATGGTGTCGCCGCCTTTAGGACTGACGGAAAATAATCTGGACAATCAGAGTTAGGGGCATAAACATTAACAATACAAATTTTCTTACCTTCCCACCTCCCAAACAAGATGACATAGCGTCCCTCAGGATCCAAAATATGGTGAAGATGTTGGAATGGGACCCCAAGTGCCACCCACACCAGTGCCCCTCGGGCAAAGCCAGAGTACAAGGTAGCATATAGCTGTCCCCGACACCTTTTCCGCCTGCTCGCTATTGTGTTCCCCCATATGTGTGTCTCCTGGAGTCCTGCAATAGCTATTCAATACCTTTTTAAAAATGTGTGCACTCTGCAGCGCCTGTTGAGACCAGCCATACCCCTAACATTCCAGGTTATAATCTTCAACCTTTGCAACGACATACTGGTTTGTTAGCGTGTACCCAATATATACCACCCGGTCCGCTGTGTTTCCGACCCCCTGATCCAGTAGACCTTTTAGTATAGTGTGATCTAACGCGACCCAGGAAAAACCCCATCAAACACCCAGAAAGAACTGTGAAAAATAAGCAACTATGACTCCTTCCCACCCCATGGGCAGTTGCGTATACTCCAATGTATACCTTGTGATCCACATTAGAATTAACACATACCCCCCCACACAACCCCCCCTCCCTTCCAAAAAACCGTTCAACATTGGTTTATTTGACCGGAGGTCGAAACCCATTCCCACCAGAACTGACAAACACAAGGTAATATCCTTTAAATGCTGTGCAAGAGACCGGCCACGCCGGGGCGATCACAGGCGGTTGTTGGAGTGTTGCGTTGGCAGTCACCGCAGGCTGCCTTTGCTTTAGTAAGAAGTGGAGATCTTCCGTTGCTGGTCATCGCTGTAGCATAAAGAGTCAGGTTCACCAGAGCTTCATATTGGCGGTCGTCACAGGTGGTAGAGTCTCGGTGCAAACAGGTCCGTTCGTGGTCACAAAGAGCCCAAAACATCAGGATTTCTCCTTTTCTTGAAGAGGAGTGTACTCTAATGCCAGGCAAGGGTCCTGGACCCGGGTCGGCACTTCTTGGGGATGAAGGATTTACCACAGAGGACAGCAGGGCTCAGGCAGGTCCAGTGCAGCAGGTCACCAGGGCAGTTGCAGGGAGGCCTCGGAAGCTTGTTGTGTCCCTGTAGCTCAGAACAGGAGCTCAGCCAACTGACCCTTGCAGTCAGTCATGTAGTCTGGGATGAAGGTAGCAGGCTCAGTCTTCCTTCTCAGAGACTCCGGCAGGCCTCAAGCAGCAGGACAGTCCTCTGTGGGAAAAGGCTGGTTTGAAACAGTAGGGCCGTCCTTTGGGGAACATGACAGGCACCAGTCCTGGGGGAACAAGGCAGGCCTCAACCAGCAGGGTTGTTCTCTGGGGAACAAGGTGGGCCTCACACAGCAGGGTAGGCCTCTGGGGAACAAGGCAGTCCTTCCTTTTTTAATGTCCACAGATCCAGGAGTGTATTGATGAGTGACTCTGAGGGACTGCTATTTATATCTGGTGTCAGGCTTTGAAGTGGGAGAACATTCTGGCTATCCCGCCACCCCACATCTGATCCTGTAAAGTTCTTCCCTTTTCTGCCAAGGCTTGAAGAAGTCTGGGGTGACAAAGGACTAGTGTTAGGTGCCTTTGTATGTGCTGGAGAAGAGCCCTTTGAAATGTCAGTGGTACAGGGAATACTGCTGCCCCAAGCATCCTGGCAGGATGGCCCATACTGCCAACAGCTAGTCCTCCTCTGCCTCACTGTCTGGGAAGAATACACAATGCCTAACAGCTAAGCTATTCACAGTCATGTGACTGAGGACACTGGCAGATGTACAAAAATGGTTAGGGCAGGAAACTGCCAACTTTCTGACGCAGCATTTTCAGAATTGTGACTAAAATCTGATTTTAGCATTAAAGAGGATTTTAAATTACAATTCATTTCAGTGTAAACATCAAATTCCTATCTGCTTCCAATCAAACGTTATCACGTATTAAATGTAATAAGGTAACCCAGTGTTAGTCAGTGGGAGTCAGTGGGAGAGATAGGCCTTACAGTAGTGAAAAATGATTACCTGGACATGTAAAACTTAAACCCACATGTCATACTTTTTAAATGCAATGCACCCTGTCCTATGAGTTTTTTAGTGCCTACCTTGGGGCTGACCTATATGTATTAAAAAGGCAGGTTTAAGCTAGGGGTAGGTGATAAACTCCACTGGTGGAGTTTGGGGAGTTTAGCCCGCATTACAAGCGTAATGCGGAGTTCCAGCAAAACTCTGCCAACTGCTACGTGGCAGAGTTTTTTCTCGCACGCAGCTCGCCAACGTTAAGTTGGTGAGTGAAAAGTTGCATCCTCTAGCGCAATTTTCAGGCACTAGAATGCCATCCGTTGAGATTTTCTCAACGCAGGCGGTCGGGGCAAGTCACGACTGTTCACGTTGAGAAAGCTGCCACTTAAATAGAAAATCTACTCAAGTGGCAATAAGAATCAGCGCTCGCTAGCATGCTACGTGGTGCCGTTTGCACTGATTTTAAAGAGTGGAACAAGCTTCTGGTGCCAAAAATCAGCATGACATGGTAAATTCTGCCCGCTTGCGGAATCTCGAGGAATCTTTATTTAACTCTGCAGAATTCTGCAGAGTGAAACTCTGCCCACCCCTAGTTTAAGCATGGAAAAAGGTTTATTTTGCCAAGTCGAAATTGCCATTTAAAACTGCACTACAGGTTGCAGTGGCAGACCTGAGACACATTTTAAAGTGCTACTTTAGTGGGTGGCACAATGAGTGCTGCAGGTCCACTAGTAGCATTTAATTTACAAGCCCTGGGTACCTTGTAGTAGCATGCAGCAACATATACTAGGGATTTCTCCATATATTAAATGTGCTAATCAGGTGTAGGCCAATTGTGCCATATTTTACGGAGAGAGCAAACACACTTTCGCACTGGTTAGCAATGGTAAAGTGCACAGAGACCTAAAGCCATAAAAAACAAATTCAGCAAAGCAGGAGAGGTGGAGGAAAAAGGTTTGGGGGGTGACCCTGCAGAGAAGGCCAGGTCCAACACTCTATATACAGAATTCGTCTGAATTGTTTTATCTAGTCTTGCCACTCTGCCCTCTTTACACTCCTCTCACCACAGGGTAAGACACATTTTAAAGATACTATTCTTTATTGCTTATTTGAGAACTGTCTTGAGTACTGACAAATCAACTGTCCCATGGAGTGTGCTGTTGTCCAATATATATTTTGGGTAACAGCATTAATTACCCAAGGACCCCAGAGATGTGATTGACTTTAGTACGTGAATCAGTAGCTGGAAAAATAGGTGGTGGCTGGAAAGGAAACCGGCTATGAGTTTTGAGGTTGTGCGGTGGCAGTCTGGTTGTATCTCCTGCATTTGCACTCTGGGCCTGGCAATACCCTGGGAATACTCCCTTTTTCTCTGCAGTGCACTGCATGTTCATGAGTATAAATATCTTCTTGATATGGAGTAGGTATGACATATTTTCAGACAGAAGATACATCCTCAGGCTTATTTCAACCACTCTCCATTTTATTGAATATATTCTGTCATGATATAAGACATGGAATGCTGGTATAGTACATACATATGTTACATACATAAAACACATATTATACCTGCATTTCGTTGCTAACAATGATCCTACATATAAGTACTTGTCGATTTAGGAAGCCTTCATTTTGCACATCTGTGGACTATGCCTCTACACAGAGAAGAGTGCAGCCAAATTATCTGTAAAGAAGCTCAGCCATCTTGTGCTGCTGAACACTCTCAAATAGTTGTGATCCACATCAAGACTCACTGAAAGAAGGTTAAATTGTTGACCCTGACGGAACAATATGTTTTACCTGCCGTCCTTCTGATGAAACACCACTCTGAGAAACGTAAAAACAGATTGTACCGAGAAGGGACAAAGCTGTCAAAGTTTCAGCTTAAATGTCAATAAGGAGAAGGAGACTACTTTGTGAATTAGACCAAACTCCTGAAGATTTGGAGAGGATTAGAAACCCAGAAGTTATTAATGAAAAATTCCAGGATCTAAGAAATTAGGTTACTGGTTGAGGGGGGATAACCCTACTCAAGTAGGAACCACAATCCTGGTCAGGCTGAAGTTACAAGCAAACCCTAAATTAACCTGTGCTCAACCTTCGGGTGGCTTGGTACACAACAGTCAGGCTTAACTCAAAGGGAACTTACACCAGTTTAGACAAATAGAGCAATTTTTTATGAAAAAAACAAGATCAAAACAACAAAAATCCAATCAGTAGAACCGAAGATTTGCAGCTATAAAGATTTCAGTGAAAATAGCACCAAAAACCAGAAAAGCGCCAACTGTGGCTCTCTGGTCGCACCACAAGTCACAAATTCAGGCCAACCGCAATGGAGCATGGGCCAGCTACAGTGATCCAGTTAGGTTCGCTGAATAAGAGTACCTTAAATATTGGTTGTAGAGAAGTGCAAGGTCTCGCGCATATGATCCATCACGCAGCCGAGGTGATACGCCATTTCTGAGGGCCTGCAAAGCTATGATGCAAGGTCAGCATCGTCGTTGGGGATCCCGTCGACAGGGGCTTGTGATGCAAAGTCTGGTATTGAGGATGCATTGCGCAGTCGAGGCGATGCATCAGTTCTGAGGAGTTGTGAGGCTGTGATATGAGAACCCATGTTGCCGTCGAGGCTGCTGTCGATAGAAGTTTTGCAATGCAAGGGCCTGCTGCGGTTCCAATGCAGGATACCAGGTCGATGCGAAGTCCTTGCGCAGAGAGAACCCTCTCAGCAGAGGTGATGTGTTGGTTCTGCTCCAGATTGTACCATGCAGCAGAGGAGATGCATCGGTTCTGCTGAGTCCACAGATGGGCTGGCAGAGCACATTTAGGCTAAAAAGGGTCCAGTACTGGGGTGTCACCACTTGTCTGGGTAGGAAACACAGATGGCAGAGTCCAGGTGCTGGGGTCAAGGTTCTTGGAGCCTTCTGTTTCTGAGGCTTTACTCAGGAGGCCAGCCAACTAGCTCTTGGAGTCACTCTGAGTTCCTGGTATCAACAGATTCAGGTCCAGTCAACTTAATGTCTTGCAAATCGATGGTAAATTGAATATCTTTATCATAAATTAAATAATTTACTCAACAAAAAGGACCTTACTTAGAAAGTATGCATATGCAATTCCAAAGCCCATATTGATTTACAGCTACAAACTGGTAGAGTTAGAGCTGCTAGCCTTTATCCCCTGTTCTCCCCAAGTTAAAAAAGTTTCCTTCCTTTTTCACCAAGATGTTTGCAGAATTCGGCAATCAGCTTCATGCGGTTTTCAGGTAATACATAGTGATAATTCAAACAGTTGTTTTCTGTACTATTCCAGAAAAGAAGCCTCAGGCCCACATAGCCCCCGATCCTCAAGGGATGGGCTTCAAGGTGCTCAAGAAGGTAGGTCACCCTGGGAATCTGGGCTCGTTCTGGACTTGTTCAAATTGAATGGCCCAGGTCCCAGAGTACAGGGGAAGGCATCCTCCTGGTCAAAATGTCTGGTATGTACCAGGTGACACCGCTCTTGACAATACTAACAGGGCCAATTGCTTCTGGCACTACCATGGCTGGCATACACGCGACACACTCGTCCACAAACCTCCCTCTTCGCAGCACTAAGTTGTCTTCTGTAGGTCCAGGAAGCAACAGAAGCTCTGACTGAGCGGAACTCTCAGGAGGCCTAAGAGTAGAGTTTATGAGAGCCTCTGCCAGTCCAGGATTTTTATATTAATACACTTTTAATATGGTACTTAAAGAGGCACCACAAGTAAAGCTCCTGCCCTCATTTGGAACACCAAAGTACACACATATTGGCAGGCGGTGTCATCAGCATCGCAGTGCTAGCAATGATGGGGCATGCAGTGCAGATGCGCATTTAAAAGGTAAAAGGAACTACGTTTTCCAGCAGGCAGCACTCACTGTATTTGAGCTCCACAACTCATAAAATGAGCCAGGGAAGGAAATTCTGCTGCATTCATCCAGCCATAGTGCTGCTGGCTCACGCAGCATAGGGTAGAGATAAATATGGCAGCATATGGAATTATAGCATCTTGCAGGGTTTCCCCTTTCTTTCAGCCGTGTCATCAAGCTTTAATGAAATGGCCTTATTAGGTGAGGGGGAAACTCTCAATGAGCCCACCAAAATGCTATACCAGCCCCTTCTGTGGAAGAGCACCACGTCTGCCCAATCAGATGCAGCATCCAGGGTAACCAACATGTGGGCAGAGCCACAGCCACTCAAGAGCGATTCCTAAAGCTTTTTCTAGTGTTCACGTAAGATTTATCAATAGCCTAGTTGTGAAAATAGACATACAAATAGGAAATCCTGCCTCATTACTTACTCGCAGTATGAGAAATGTGTCAGTCATTGTATGTAAAATAGTGGTCTGAGAGGAGTGGTGCATCAATACTATTAAAATAAGTGCATATTACTTCCTCCATATTTTTAAAAACTATCAAAATAGTTTAAAGCCAACCTGCAAAGGGATATCTATCCCTCGAACTATTTTTGAATGCGAACAAGAGTGCCTCTTTTACCTGCTCGTTACTGCTTTCTATCTGTAGCATCCGTCCTAATCGGTGATGCCTACTGCAAAAATACCAGTGATGCGGATACTAAACCTGTCGCAGGATGGCCTCCTTGTTTGCCAGCTCGTTTTCCAGCTTGTCGTTCATGTCGTGGATGGAGGTGGATTCCCTCTGTGCACTGAGGTAGCGTTTCTCGAGGGTTGTGATTCTTTCTTCCATGTCGTCCTTCTGGGCCATTGCCTGAAAGATACATTAATTATTTAAAAAATTGGACAGGTGTGAGGAGTCAGTGTGACTTTCATGTGCACAACAGATGAGACTAGAACCGAAAAGATAGATGCTGCTGCGGGGTTCAGCAGGTGAGCATTTACATAGTTGTAACTCATTGGCTTTCCTTTATGCATCGTGCAGAATGTTAGGCCTTCCACTGGTGTGCTCAAATTCTGATCTATAAAACAGCGGTCCCGGAAATTACACATTTTTGGACGATTCACTGTTTCCCTTCAGATGCTTCTGGACTGCTTCCAGGCTTGCATGACTACTGCCTAGTTGAAGGGACCTACAAGTTACAGTTCTCTTGCTGGAACAGATCAGGAGACACGTCAACAGCTAACCGTAGAAAATATGTATGCACCATTAATTATCCATGTTCAACCTGTCATTGATTTACAACCTTCCCTTACAATTGGTCGGAGCAGTGCCTCACATTTTATGATTTTACTCTACAGTGCAATCATATTATTGTATGTAGATTGTATGATAGTGTTTGGTACGGACAACAGGTCGAATTACAGACTCCACGCCCGTGTTTCAGTGTTGGCAATTCTCTACTGAGTCGTACAGTGGTACATTCCATATGTCTCCCAGTAATTATGGCAAGGTCGGAGGATGTACAGCAAGATAGTATTTCCATTGATATGGGATGAAGGCATGTTGTAGTGCTGTGCAGGACAGTAGTTGCAAACCTTTAGCACAAACACTGTACAAATAGAAGGTAGCATGTGGCAATAATGGATTACAGTGAAAAGTATCACAACACATGGAGATATACAAGTTAATTATGCATACATATTCTGATCAGGGAGTGGTCAAATGTGTCATTTTGAACGGGAGTTTATTAATATAGAAGCCAAGCTATTCAAATAAAATTATAAAGAAAAATGAACTCCGCTGCTCATATTAAACATACAAAAGTATCCGACAAAATTCATTGGTGTTTCAAAACAAATATCGAGTCTTGTAAAAATACAGTGCTGCCCATCCTAGTCATAATTATCTTTACAATCAATCATAACACATGCATGGCACAACTTCACCCTGACGTTCTATCATTAGTAAACTGTTAGGAGGGTTTCCCTAGGCCTAAGGGGACCGGATTTGGACAACATCTGAGATTTTCTGGGATGAGTTCTTCATGGGTTCGCCTGTTTTGCAAAGATTCTTGGCATGCTCTTTTGGCCTCTATTCCGGAATTAACCAAAACCAATTACATTTTATTTTCATATCTTTAATTTCAATGTGTGTTGTATGTTTGGGTCATATTTTAAGTATTTTTGAAACCCTTCAAGTACTTTGTTGTCGGATTATGTGCTCTGAACGGAATCCTTTACTGAACTGGGTGCTAGTGCATTTTGTAAAGTATGGATGTAATGTGTTGTCTTAAATGTGTATCAGTAACTGTTCTGGCTGCTGTATTTTGAAGGATACAGGTGTGTGATTTTGTTAGGCACTGTTATAAAAGACAGTAGAACAGTTTAACTTGGCTGTGTCTATTTCTCTGATGACGGACGCACAATGTTTCTCTTCTTGAAAATATATTATCATTAGTTTTAAACGGTCCTCTGTTGAGTACATGAATCATAAACAATCCCTACAATTTTCATTTTTTCCTTTCGTAGATATGTTGATACCTTGACAGAGAATGACTGCGCTCCCGCCTCCGAATGTTTCTTGTGGAAAACACCGAATCGATATCTTCTGCACAAACATTGATGGGGGGCTGTACAGGCTTGCATACGGGGCTCCTAATGCGAGATGCTGCGCGTGCTAATGAAACCAGGACGCGGCCAGAACATGAAATCCGCCCGTGCAGTGAAGTGTATTCGAGAGCCCACACCCCTACCAACCTAAGGGCGTTATTGAAAATAAACTTACACTCATTGACATGTATACCACAGAGGCAGAGAAATTGCTCAACAATCTTCGCTAATCTCAATATAAATGGGGCGAAAAGGTGGGAAGAAAACTAGCTTTCTAACCACGTGAAGCAGCATCCTCTAGATCTATCCTGGCTGTTTGTAAATCTAGTAGGGAGTTGATAGTGCACCCGATGGAGATTACCAATGAATTTTAGGGGTATTACGAATCTCAATATTCCTCAGACGCTCGCCCAGATGAAGGTGCAGAAAAGGCCGCCTTTAAAGACCAGCAAATTTCTCGATTGACTGAGAAGAGGCTGCTCTAGTAGAAGAGGCCATCTCCAAAGGCAAAATTACATTAGCGATCAATAGCATGGACACTAATAAAGCCCCAGGGAAAGACCGTTTCCCATAGAATTCTACAAGAATATGAAACCCTCAATTGTACAGCTGTTAGTGTCAGTACTTTGAGAAGAGCTAGACTAAGGCCCCTTCACCAATTAATTCACTAAGCCCATATATCAGCTATACCTAAACCAGGCAAGGACCCTCTGGTCAGTTCTAGCTACAGGCCCATCTCGCTAATTAATGCAGACCTCAAAATCCTGGGTAAGGCCTGACGAACTGCTGGAACCGTGTTATACATTGGCTAATAAACTCAATGCAAGTAGGATTTGTGCTGGGTCAGTCCTCTGACAATCTCTTATGGACACTTTCTCAAATTGTATGGCAAACCCGAGCAGATGTTGTGGGCAAGATTCTACTATCCCTAGATGCTGAGAAGGCATTTGATTGGGTGGAATGGGATTATCTATTCCGGACAATAGAACTCAAGGGTATCAATCAAAATTTCCTCCCATTGGTCAGAGGGATTGTTAGACCTGGCATCCTTGGCGTGGGTCTCCCTTCCATTTTTTATGATGCCTCCTATGTTACCGATCCATTTTTGCTGGCGTTAGATGCTTTGGGCACTGTGCCACTGCTATTCAGTGCCACAGTGCAAGTGCTCCCTATGATAAATTGCGTTATGTATTAGTGACTCCATGATTGGATGATTGGTTTACTTGTCAGTCCCTAGTACAGTGCACTGAGTGTGCCCAGGGCTGGTAAATCCAATGCTGCTGGTGGGCTTGCAGCACTGGTTGTGCCACCCACAGAAGCGGCTTGTAAAATGTGTCTCAGGCCTGCCATCGCAGAGCCTGTGTGCAGCCTAGGGCTGCTATGTCGACTTGGTGAGCACACCCACTTACCAGTCCCTAAACCTTCCCTTTACTGCATGTTGGTCACCCCTAAAGTAGGCCCTAGGGCAGGGTGCATTGTAAGTACAAGGTAGGATATGCCCTGGTGTGTGTGGCATGTCCTAATAGTGAATTACAGCCATTTTCGTTTTTCACTATTGCAAGGCTACCTGCTCCCCATAGGCCAGAATGGGCAGACTGACTATTACACCTTATAGTCAGAACTGACCCAGGGAACATGGTAGAAAAACGAATTTAGTATGCCTGAACTCAGACTGATAAAATACATCTTTTAGTGAAGTTGGTTTTAACATTCTGTGTTTGAAAATACCACTTTTAGAAAGTGGGTATTTTCTTGCCTAAACTTCCAAGCCTGCCTCTGCTAGGTTGTGTATTCCTTGTCTGGAGATTGAGTGACAGGGGCTGGGGGTGGCTACAGGAGACAGGGTGAGTCAGCACAGGGCTGAATAGAAAGATCTGCATCCAGAGTGGAGGGAGGAGTTGCACCTGGGTCTGAATAGGGCTGTGCCTGCCTTCCACAATGCTGGCTCCACCTCCTGCCGGGCGACTGAGCACCCTGCCCCACATTCTGAAAGGAAAGAAGGAGTCAGAAAAACAAAGTGCTCCAGGACTGACCAGAACTGGTTTTGGGCTGGGCAGAGGCCTCTCTGCCTTCAGAGAACAAAGGAAAACTGTGTATAAAAAGGGGACCCAGACCCCTAGGAAATTAGATCACTTTGGGAAACAAGAAGAAACCTTTGCTGAGGAGCGGAACCAAGAAGAAACTGAGGAGAAGACTATCCCTAAGCTAGAGGGATCTGCCTGCAGTGGTTGCCTGACTGCCAAAGGAAGGAGAAAGGACTTTGTGTGCACTTTTATTCAACTTGTAAAGTATCTCCAAGGGCTTGAGAAAAGAGCTTGCCTCCTGCTGAAGTCTCAGGGACAACAGACTTCAACCACCAGCTCCCCAAGAATCCTTTGGAAGTGCCTGCTGCTGTTTTGGGCCTTCTGAAGGGACTGCGTGTCGCAAGGAGCTGGAAGCGCGACTCAAGAGGAAGAAGCGTGTCGCCGTGGCTGCTGCTGCCGTCGCAACTCCGAAGGAGGGTGTCGCCGCTGTAGCTGTCGTATTGCACCGCATCGAGAGAAGCGTCCCGCAACGAAGAGGAAGCGTGTCGCCGTCGCTGCTGCTGCCGTCGCAACTCCGAAGGAGGGTATCGCCGCTGTAGCTGTCGCATTGCACCGCATCAAGAGAAGAGTCTCGCATCGAGGAAGAAGCGTGTCGCCGTCGCAGCCGCTGCCGTCGCAACTCCGAAGGAGGGTGTCGCCGCTGTAGCTGTCGCATTGCACCGCATCAAGAGAAGCGCCTTGCATCCACGGAGAAGCGTGCCGCCGTCGGAGCTGCTGCCGTCGCATCACGAAACAAGGGTGTCGCCGCTGCAGTTGTCGCATCGAGCGGAAGCGTCTCGCAACGTTGGAGAAGAGTGTCGCAGCCGAAGCTGTTGCCGTCGCATCGCTGAACAAGGGTGTCGCCGCTGTAGCTGACGCATCGAGTCGAGACTTCTCGCAACCTCGGAGAAGCGTGCCGCATCAGGAAGAACTTGACGTCTTTATTTCTTTGCACCAGAACTTTGTCGCATTTCCATCGCTGCAACATTGCTTGTTGTGGAAGCGTCCCGCATCGTAAGGTACATTGACTTAAAGTGTCGCATCTTAAGAACTGAACTGAACTAAGCTAAAACTACCATTTTAAGTACAGTATTGTGGATTTTTGTCGTTTATGGTCTTGTGTTAAAACTATATAAAGAATACTTATTTTTGATATAAAACCTTGTGTGGTGTCCATCTGTAGTGTGTCACTAGATTACTGTATGTGTTCACAAATGCTTTACACACTGCCTCTGAGATAAGCCTGTCTGCTCGTGCCAAGCTACCAAGGGGTGAGCAGGGGTTATTTTAGGAGTGTACCCCTTTACCCTGACTAGAGGCGAGGGTCCCTATTTGTCACAAGTACCTACCTGTGCCAACTAGAGACCCCCAATTCTAACATTGGTGGTCAGCGGTGGGGATTCTGGACTTGCATTTGTGACTCATGTACAGTGATTGGTGAACACTACTAGTGAGTGCAGACCAAAACGCGACCACATACTGTTGGTAGATTTTTTTTCAGGACTTTCCATTTTTAGCCAAAGTCAGCCATCATGAAACCAGCATCCATAGCATCTGCTGATTTTGATTGGGAAGAGGAGAAACTAGAAGGCTACAATGCAAAGAAGCTGAAGCACTTCTGCAAAAGATTTAATGTTGCAATTACCGGGCTCACCAGGAGGGAGGAGTTCTACAAGGCGCTGAGGGCCTGGGTAGAAGCAAGGAAAACCCCTGAGATTGAGGAAGGGGAGAATAATGCAGATGTGCAGCTGGAAGGGCCATTGGGTCCAGGGGAAAGGAAAGCACCTTCCCTAATAGGTAGCAGTGTTTCTGCCAAAGGCCTGTCCCCAGAAGAGCTGGAGGACAGGGAGAGAAATAGGATGCATGAGTTGGAGCTGGCCAAAATGAATGGGCAATTGGAAATTAGGAAACTGGCCCTGGAAGAAAAGAAGATGCAGCTTGAGCATGATAGAAGTTTGAGGGAGTTGGATTTGAAAGCTAGGAGCTTAGACATCACTCCCTCTGGTGGCAGCACACCGTCAATGCCTGTGGAATCTAGAGTATATATTCCTAAAGATGTGGTCAGAGAGTTTTTTAAAAATGATGACATTGGGCAGTGGTTCAAGGCCTATGAGGTAGCCATGTCTTCCCACCGGGTCCCTGAGAAGGATTGGGGAGCGGGGTTGTGGGGACGGTTCCTTAGTGAGGGACGGGACACACTGCTAGATCTGCCTTCTGATGTCCATAATTCATATCGCCACATGAAGGATGCTTTAATGTCTAGGTATGGCTTAACTCCTGAATTGTATAGGCAGAGGTTCAGGGGTTGCACAAAGATAGAGAACAGTACCTGGGTTGAATATGTCACTTTTTTCTGCAGAGCATTGGATGGTTGGGTGAAGGGTAGCAAAGTTGATGATTTTCAGGGGCTCCTTGATTTGATTGCATGGGAGCACTTGTCAAGTAACTGTTTTCCAGAGCTACGCCAGCACCTGATAGATAGCAAGCTGACTATCCCTAGGAAGCTTGCTGAGGAGGCGGACCGCTGGGTCAGTACCAGGGTCCACAAGGGTCACGTGGGAGACTCAGCCAAGGGTGGGCAGGGTCCCCAGCAGAAGAGTGGGGGGGACAAGGGTAAACAGAGGGAGTTCCAAAGAAGGCCCCAAAGTAGTCCCCAAGGGAACCAAGGGAAAGGTTCCCAGCCTCCCCCCCAGAAACCCACAGGGGCCCCGACAGGTCCACCTGTTCAAAGGGGACCCCTGAGATGCTACAAATGTGGGGACCTGGGTCACATAGCGAGTGATCCCAAGTGCCGCCAGTTTGGAAAAACCGCACCCCCTGGTGCAGCCCCCCGGCAGATGGCTAGTGTAGCCCTGGGGGAGGAGATGGATGCCCCGGAGGGGTGGGGTCCCGCACAGATGTCCCTTGTCTCATTAGGAGACTGTGAGATGGTCCCCAAGACCCAGCTGCCTGATAACACTAAGAAATACAGGCAGTGGGTGACCATCAATGGCCATAGGGTGGAGGCTCTTAGAGATACAGGAGCCAGTGTGACAGCTGTCAAGTGTCACCTGGTGTCTCAAGAGCAGGTTGTCCCCCATGCATTCTATCCAGTTGTTGCCGCTGACAACACAGAGAGTCACTGCAAAGTGGCTCAGGTTCCCTTTGAGTGGGGGGTCTCTGGTACTCTTCAGGTAGCTGTGAGGCCCGCCATGCCTGTTGACTGTTTGTTAGGGAATGACTTGGAGAGCTCACCTTGGGCGAAGGTGGAGCGAAGTGCTCATTTGGAGATGTTGGGTTTGCCTGACTGGGCGTGTGTGACCACCCGGTCCATGGCAGCAAGTAAAGGTGCTCAAGAGGACCTGGAGCCTGAGAGGGAGGCCCAGGTACCTGCCGTCACGAGAAGAGGCAGGGGGCGCGGGAAACCGGCCCCGAAGTTCCCACGGTCCAGGAGGAGGCAGACCCTGAGGGGATGCCCTGGAGCCTACAGGGGAACAGGTAGCTGAACTGGGGGACCTGCCTGAGCTGACCCATTGGCAGCAAGAAGGAGGACCCTCCAGGGAAGAATTCTGCAAGGAGCAGAAAGAATGCCCTTCTCTGGTGGGTCTGCGGCAACAGGCTGCAGACCAGGCAACAGGTGATCAGTCTGGGTCACATTGGGTCTATTGGGAGAATGATCTCCTGTATACTGAGCCTAAGGTTGCTGAGCCTGGGTCAGCCCGTGTGCTGGTGGTACCCCAGTGCTTCAGAGCCTTCCTACTGGGGCTGGCTCATGATGTTCCATTGGCAGGACATTTGGGGCAGGACAAAACCTTTGATAGGCTTGTCACCCACTTTTATTGGCCCCAAATGCGCAGGAGTTCAGACACTCACTGCAGGACATGTCAGACTTGCCAGGCAAGTGGAAAGAGTGGGAGGAAGCGCAAGGCTCCTCTCCAGCCATTCCCTGTAGTCAGCACCCCCTTTGAACGGGTGGGTATTGACATTGTGGGGCCACTGGACCCCAAGACAGCCATGGGCAACAGGTTCATCCTGGTCTTGGTGGACCATGCCACCCGGTACCCGGAAGCCATACCTCTGAGGACAGTGACGGCCCCCGTGGTGGGACGAGCACTGATGGGAATTTTCTCCCGAGTGGGATTCCCTAGCGAGGTAGTGTCTGACCGGGGGACCAACTTCATTTCCAAGTATATGAAGTCCCTGTGGCAGGAGTGTGGGGTAACCTACAAGTTTACCACTCCTTACCACCCCCAAGGAAATGGGTTGGTTGAAAGGTTCAACCGAACCCTCAAAGGCATGATTATGGGTCTTGAGGAACCTATGAGGCGTAAGTGGGACGTCCTCTTACCATGCCTGCTCTTTGCTTACCGGGAGGTGCCACAGAAATCTCTAGGGTTCAGCCCCCGTGAGAGGACCTCTAAGTTTGGTCAAAGAAGGCTGGGAGCAATCTCCCAGGAAACCTCCCCAGGATGTATACAGTTACATGCTGGCCTTTAGGAACCAAACTAGGCGTTTCAGGCAACTCGCTGAGGCGAATCTGGAAGCCAGCCAGGAGGAGATGAAGCGGTGGTACGACCAGAATGCCACTCTGGTAGAGCTTCAGCCTGGCCAGAAAGTATGGGTCATGGCCCCAGTGGAGCCCTGCGCGCTCCAGGATAAGTGGACCGGACCCTTTGAGGTTGTAGAGCGCAAAAGTCCGGTTACCTACTTGGTGGACTTGCGGTCTCCCAGGAACCCCTTGAGGGTCCTGCATGTCAACCGCCTGAAGCCCCACTTGGAGAGGTCCCAAGTGGGCATGCTCTTAGCGACAGATGCTGGGATGGAGGAGGAGACTGAGCCTCTTCCTGACCTCCTGTCAGCAACAGAGCAAGATGGGTCAGTGGATGGTGTCAACCTCTCTTCCACCCTGACCCCTGAGCAACAGAATGACTGCCGCCAGTTGCTGGGACAGTTTTCTGATCTGTTCTCCCTGGTTCCCGGTGTCACAGATTGGTGCATCCATGATGTGGACACGGGGGACAGTACGCCTGTGAAGCACAAATCTTACAGGGTGACTGACAGGGTGAGAGCTTGCATCAAGGAGGAGGTCTCCAAAATGCTTGCGTTAGGGGTGATTGAGTCCTCTAACAGTCCTTGGGCCAGCCCAGTGGTCTTGGTCCCAAAGGCTGCCGCACTGGTGCCACACCAGAACTCCGGTTCTGTGTGGACTACCGAGGACTCAATTCAGTCACCAGGACTGACGCGCACCCCATCCCCAGAGCTGATGAGCTCATAGATCGGCTAGGGGCTGCACGGTACCTCAGCACGTTTGACTTAACGTCTGGGTACTGGCAGATCGCCTTGACTGATGGGGCAAGAGAGAGGTCCGCATTCTCCACACCAGATGGGCACTACCAGTTCCGGGTGATGCCCTTTGGGATGAAGAATGCCCCTGCCACCTTCCAGAGGTTGGTCAACCAGGTGTTGGCTGGACTGGACTCGTTCAGTGCCGCCTACCTGGATGACATCGCGGTGTTCAGCGCCAGTTGGGAAGAACACCTGCGCCACCTCTGGGAAGTGTTGATGGCGCTGCGGAGGGCAGGCCTCACGATCAAGGCGAGTAAGTGCCAGATCGGGCAGGGTTCTGTGGTGTACTTGGGACACCAAGTGGGAGCGGCCAGGTGGCGCCCTACAACCCAAAATTGAAACCATCCTGAATTGGGAACCCCCAAAACCCAGACAGAGGTGAGAGCCTTCTTAGGACTCACGGGTTACTACAGGAGGTTTGTCAAGGGGTATGGCAGCATCGTTGCACCCCTGACAGAGCTGACTTCCAAGAAGCAGCCCAGGAAAGTGATTTGGACTGACACCTGTCAGAAAGCTTTTGAGGCCCTGAAAACTGCCATGTGCACGGCGCCCGTGCTCCTGGCACCCAACTTCTCCAGAGAGTTCGTAGTACAAACAGACGCTTCAGAGCATGGTGTGGGGGCTGTTCTGTCACAGATGAATGAGGAGGGCCTAGATCAACCCGTAGCCTTCATCAGTAGGAGGTTACTACCACGGGAACAGAGGTGGAGTGCTATTGAGCGTGAGGCATTTGCTGTGGTCTGGGCACTGAAGAAGCTGAGACCATACCTGTTTGGGACTCACTTCCGGGTTCAGACCGACCACAGGCCCCTCAGATGGTTGATGCAGATGAGGGGTGAGAATCCAAAGCTGTTGAGGTGGTCCATTTCCCTACAGGGGATGGATTTCACGGTGGAACACCGCCCTGGTACAGAACACGCCAATGCTGATGGTCTGTCCAGATTTTTCAGCCTTAGTGAAGAGAGCTCCCCTGAGGTAGGGTAGTTCTCCCCACATTTCAGCTGGAGGGGACACGTGTTAGACCTGGCATCCTTGGCGTGGGTCTCCCTTCCATTTTTTATGATGCCTCCTATGTTACCGATCCATTTTTGCTGGCGTTAGATGCTTTGGGCACTGTGCCACTGCTATTCAGTGCCACAGTGCAAGTGCTCCCTATGATAAATTGCGTTATGTATTAGTGACTCCATGATTGGATGATTGGTTTACTTGTCAGTCCCTAGTACAGTGCACTGAGTGTGCCCAGGGCTGGTAAATCCAATGCTGCTGGTGGGCTTGCAGCACTGGTTGTGCCACCCACAGAAGCGGCTTGTAAAATGTGTCTCAGGCCTGCCATCGCAGAGCCTGTGTGCAGCCTAGGGCTGCTATGTCGACTTGGTGAGCACACCCACTTACCAGTCCCTAAACCTTCCCTTTACTGCATGTTGGTCACCCCTAAAGTAGGCCCTAGGGCAGGGTGCATTGTGAGTACAAGGTAGGACATGCCCTGGTGTGTGTGGCATGTCCTAATAGTGAATTACAGCCATTTTCGTTTTTCACTATTGCAAGGCTACCTGCTCCCCATAGGCCAGAATGGGCAGACTGACTATTACACCTTATAGTCAGAACTGACCCAGGGAACATGGTAGAAAAACGAATTTAGTATGCCTGAACTCAGACTGATAAAATACATCTTTTAGTGAAGTTGGTTTTAACATTCTGTGTTTGAAAATACCACTTTTAGAAAGTGGGTATTTTCTTGCCTAAACTTCCAAGCCTGCCTCTGCTAGGTTGTGTATTCCTTGTCTGGAGATTGAGTGACAGGGGCTGGGGGTGGCTACAGGAGACAGGGTGAGTCAGCACAGGGCTGAATAGAAAGATCTGCATCCAGAGTGGAGGGAGGAGTTGCACCTGGGTCTGAATAGGGCTGTGCCTGCCTTCCACAATGCTGGCTCCACCTCCTGCCGGGCGACTGAGCACCCTGCCCCACATTCTGAAAGGAAAGAAGGAGTCAGAAAAACAAAGTGCTCCAGGACTGACCAGAACTGGTTTTGGGCTGGGCAGAGGCCTCTCTGCCTTCAGAGAACAAAGGAAAACTGTGTATAAAAAGGGGACCCAGACCCCTAGGAAATTAGATCACTTTGGGAAACAAGAAGAAACCTTTGCTGAGGAGCGGAACCAAGAAGAAACTGAGGAGAAGACTATCCCTAAGCTAGAGGGATCTGCCTGCAGTGGTTGCCTGACTGCCAAAGGAAGGAGAAAGGACTTTGTGTGCACTTTTATTCAACTTGTAAAGTATCTCCAAGGGCTTGAGAAAAGAGCTTGTCTCCTGCTGAAGTCTCAGGGACAACAGACTTCAACCACCAGCTCCCCAAGAATCCTTTGGAAGTGCCTGCTGCTGTTTTGGGCCTTCTGAAGGGACTGCGTGTCGCAAGGAGCTGGAAGCGCGACTCAAGAGGAAGAAGCGTGTCGCCGTCGCTGCTGCTGCCGTCGCAACTCCGAAGGAGGGTGTCGCCGCTGTAGCTGTCGTATTGCACCGCATCGAGAGAAGCGTCCCGCAACGAAGAGGAAGCGTGTCGCCATCGCTGCTGCTGCCGTCGCAACTCCGAAGGAGGGTATCGCCGCTGTAGCTGTCGCATTGCACCGCATCAAGAGAAGAGTCTCGCATCGAGGAAGAAGCGTGTCGCCGTCGCAGCCGCTGCCGTCGCAACTCCGAAACAAGGGTGTCGCCGCTGCAGTTGTCGCATCGAGCGGAAGCGTCTCGCAACGTTGGAGAAGAGTGTCGCAGCCGAAGCTGTTGCCGTCGCATCGCTGAACAAGGGTGTCGCCGCTGTAGCTGACGCATCGAGTCGAGACTTCTCGCAACCTCGGAGAAGCGTGCCGCATCAGGAAGAACTTGACGTCTTTATTTCTTTGCACCAGAACTTTGTCGCATTTCCATCGCTGCAACATTGCTTGTTGTGGAAGCGTCCGCATCGTAAGGTACATTGACTTAAAGTGTCGCATCTTAAGAACTGAACTGAACTAAGCTAAAACTACCATTTTAAGTACAGTATTGTGGATTTTTGTCGTTTATGGTCTTGTGTTAAAACTATATAAAGAATACTTATTTTTGATATAAAACCTTGTGTGGTGTCCATCTGTAGTGTGTCACTAGATTACTGTATGTGTTCACAAATGCTTTACACACTGCCTCTGAGATAAGCCTGTCTGCTCGTGCCAAGCTACCAAGGGGGTGAGCAGGGGTTATTTTAGGAGTGTACCCCTTTACCCTGACTAGAGGCGAGGGTCCCTATTTGTCACAAGTACCTACCTGTGCCAACTAGAGACCCCCAATTCTAACAGGGATGTATCACCACTCAAAGGCTTTGGTTACTTGCAGGGGGGACACCTCACCTTTTGTTTGTACCAGGCAAGGCTGCCCCCTATCGCCCTTATTGTTCCCTCTGGCCCTGGAACCAATGCAATAGCAATCAGGAACAATGATCAAAATATAGGAATACTGACCCTGGCTGGGGAAGTCAAAGCATTTATTATGGTGACAACATTCTTGTGACACTATCACAGCCAAAAGATTTAATGTTCGCCCTAGTACATTGTATAGATTCTTGAGCAACCTTTTCGACTACAAGATAAATTGGACAAAATGGGAGGCCATGCCATTAACCCACACCATTACTCCGGCTTCTGTGAGCACCCTTTCATTTAAATGGTTACCATACAAACTAAAGTACTTGGGGATTCACATCAATCCAGGCCTTGTGAATATGCCTACTGATAGGCTGTATGACATTACCACACATGGTTTTATCAACGATGGCTTTATATTGCAGATTCAACCATGCATACCATTACCATGCTTTCACATCCGTTAACATTAAAAGCACACTTACCACACAAACAACGAGCACGCACACTTTCACCACAAATACCATTACCTCAGATTTCTATTAATTTGACTTTTACATGTAATTTTAACTTGGTAATGTTGATTAGAAGATACATTTTTGAAAACGCTATAAGTAAAAGTAAAAAGTACATGTTAAATGTTTTTATTGACATATTTAAAAAAAAAAAAAACACCTGGAAAACTTTCAATGATCTTACGCAGGACTATGGACTCCCGCTCACTGAAGACTAGCGTTATAGGCAGTGAATACACCCACAAGGTGCTCGCTTGGGTAACTTTCCCTCTCAACTCCCTCAATCACCTACTGTTCATTACTTTTTTACATGGAAAATCTTCAAGGGACAGTAGCTGGCCTCCATGCCACTGTAATCGACTCACTTTTCTTGTGAAACACCTCATTTGCCTTAAGACAATGGTGGACCGACTGACTTTAGACAATTCCATGACGACGAGTAGGACCTCATTCTGGGAGACTATAACAGAGAGCTGAGGAAATCCCGGATGAAGTTTAGCTACTTCAAGGTCCTCCACCATTGGCACTGGTCACCAGAAAAACAGTATCACGCAAAACACAGCTCACTTTTTAACTGCTGGCGATGTGGAGTATTGCAATTTGATGTGGTACACATGCTTCGAGTAATGCACACGGAGGCGGGGATTCTGGCAGCAAATTTGGAATTATATGAAACCAGCACTGCACACACAATAGAGATTGTCAGTATACATAGGGATTCTACATGACACAACCGAGCACCCTGCCATTTCCTGTCCAATGTCTCAGTTTAGCAGCAATAGTGTTTGCTAAGATTAGTATCTTGCACCTATGGAAAACTGACACAGCCCCTTCACTTAAATCCTGGGTGGAAGAGATGCATGAGGTTGCATCATTTGAGAAGTTGATCAACAAACTGAATGTTAAACTGGTACAATTCACAGAGGTTTGGGGACCCTTCCTCGATTAGTCATGTTATTCATATGGGATAGCAACTAGATCTGTCCAACTAGCATTCCCTTGTACCCTTTCTCTCCCCATATTTGACCATTCTTATTTAATTTTTTCCCCAATACTCCTATTTGAGGGTCTGTTGGAAAGGACTCAGGTACCGGAATATGGTCACTGTATATAGGGCCAGATGTACGACCCTTTTTTGCGCTCACAAACGGGAGATCAGCCTGTTTGCGACCGCAAAAAATGGTCATGGCATGTACAAACGCTATTTTGCGAGTCACTGACTCGCAAAATAGCGTTTGCAACTCTCGCTATTAGGAAGTGGCGTCCCTTCCTAATAGCGAGACTCAATGCCATTTACTATTGTTTTGCGACCGCATTAGCATATGTATATATTGCGAATTGTGTTTACTCTGCGCCGTTCCTCGCTGTGTCACTTGTCACTTGCGCCGCTCACCGTTTGTCCCACGAGCACTCATGTGCACAAGTTTTTTCGGGTTACGCCCACATTTATTGTAAATAGTGCTGATACTGTTCCCTTGCTTATTTTTCCTAAACACAGATTGCTCCTTACATATCCTACCTACCCTGGATTCTCTCCTTTCTTTCTTTGCAACTTGATGTGCATATTTTATTGAACGGTACTATAAACATTACCTGTTGAGACATTGTTTTTTGTTATACACTAGTGCACGTGCAGCACTGGTTGCGCCTCCCACTTAAGTAGCACTTTAAACGCGTCTCAGGCCTGCCATTGCAGAGCCTGTGTGTGCAGTTTAAACTGCCTTCTTGACCTTTCAAAATTAACCTTTTGTCATGCCCAAACCTTTCCTTTTTAATACATATAAGTCACCCCTACGGTAGGCCCTGGACAGAGTAGGGTGCAAATTATTTAGAAAGTAGGACATGTACTTTTAAGTTTTACATGTCCTGGTTGTGAAAAACTCAAATTCATTTTTCACTACTGCAAGGCCCATCTCTCCCACAGGATAACACTGGAGTAGTTTTATTACATTCTATAAGTGTAATATCCAAATGGGAAAGGATGACCAGTTTGTGTTTGGTGTCTCTGAAATCCTAATTTAAAATCCTAACTTATGGTGATGTCAGATTTTAAATTACAATTCTGAAAATGCCACTTTTAGAAGGTTGACATTTTCTTGCATTAACCATTTGGTGCCTGCAGCTTGTCTCTGGTCACATGACTGTGTGCAGTTGACAATTGAGCTTTTTGTTTTCCTCCTAGACAGCAACACACAATGGAAGCCTAGGTGTGACTGAATGGGCCATCACTGGCAGGATGGGAAGGAGGAGCTGGCCACAGCTCTACATACACTTGAATAGGCTGTGTCCTGCCTCTACAAAAAGGGTTGCATACCCCCTGTATTTAGTCTGGGTCCAGGGCCAGGCAGGCAGGGCATCTGTGCACTTCAGAGGCCTGCCTCTAGAAGCTTCTCCCACTTCAAAGGCACAAATGTGTATTAAAGTTCTTCAGTACACTTCTGAACCTATGGATTATATACCAGGAAGAAGTACTGCTGTGCCGCTACAAGGACTGCCACTCTGCTGGAAGGCTGCTCTAAATGAACTGCTGCCCTGCTGAGGTTACCAGCTACCCTTTTGGCTGGGGAAGAAGACCTGCACCTGCAACTTCATCTTGAATTCAAAGGGCTAGTCTGATGAACTCCTAATTTGAGCCTCAGGCACAAAAACGCTCCTCAGTGAATTCCTGACCGCCAAGTGGTGCCTCTCAGCTCCTGGGCCCTTGGTGTGGCTCACAGGATCTTTAAATCAAGGTTTTGGGCTCTTCATGAACGCAAGTAGACCATTTCAAACTGGAACCGTGCAGCTCGCACCGAAATCCATGGGGAGTTGCTGCCAGCCCGTCTCTTCGCACAACAGCAGACAGCCCGCGGGGACCCCAAATGCAAAGCTCTAGCCCATCTATTCACGATGCGTGGCCTGCTCATCGCACCACGCCGGCTGCCTTGCGACCCTCTCCAAAGTGAACATGACTCTTGGCACATAGGTTCAGAAGGTAAACCTTCAGTGGGACTAATCTGAGACTGTATCCGACATGCACTCCATTGAGGTCGGCCTGAACTTTTGATTTTGACCCGGTTCAGGGCATCCAGATAGCCGCAGTTGGCGCTTTAAGTGTGTAGACACTAAACTGCAGTTTGTTCTTTAAAAATTCATAGCGCCGGTTCTACTGATTGGATTTTTGTCATTTTGGTCATGTTGTATTTACTAAATTAAACTCTATAACATGATGTGGGATCTTTTAGCGTGGTGTTTTCACTACTTTACTGTTTGAAGTGTTTCACAAATACTTTACACATTGCCTCTAAGCTAAGCCTGACGGCTCTGTGCCAAGCTACCAGGGGATTGAGCATAGGTTAATTTGGGGTTTCCTTGTGCCTTACCCTGACTAGGATTGTGGTTGCTGTTTGACCAGGGCTTACACCCCAGTCAACCAATAACCCAATTTCTGACAATCCTCACTGATTATGTTTTATGGTTTTCTTTCTCTTTTTTCAGGTTTTCACTTTTACCAAACTCAATAACTTGTAGTGCTATATTTGAGATTGTTTTTGTTATATCGGCAAACCCCGCATGCTGTACTTTGATCGAACCTGAAATTCAATAAAGAACTGGGGAAAAAAGGATGGTATAAATAAAATAAGTGGATCTTCTTCTTGTCAGTTTGTACAATCGTTGTAATTTTTTGTGACACTACATTTTCGATTTTATTACAACATTCTTCTGATCTTTAAAATTCATATACACTCTGCTGTCCAATTAATGCCTCAGCGTTCTCACACGCAGCACAGGGGGTGGAACAAGGGCTAACCTGGGACTGTTCTCAGGACAGGTGAAGTTAGACATTTTGGCACACATGCTCTGTGGCAGACATAGACCAAGAGGTACCATTAAGAGAGGTTTCCTTCTATAGTACAGGGGCTAATTTGGTAGGAACAGTTTGTGGTAAGAGTTAAAGAAGAGCTTTGGCCATCTTGGAATTTCAGTGCAGGGGAATAAAGAGGAATATTTTGTACCATAAGTTACCTTCCTAGGCAGGAGACACATACTACTGTCACAAAGGTGAGAGTAGGAAGCCTGGGAGTTTTATTAGGACTGGTTTAGGGATTACCAACAATAATACATTATATCTACTTTTTAAAAATCTAAGCCTCTCACCACAAGGAAGGAGCGTTCTTGAAACTGAAGAAGAAATAAGGCTTCCTTGCTTTCATGAAGTAGAATCTTGGTCTGCCTGCCAGAGGCGTTCCTCCTTGTACTCACAAGAACAACTTCTACCAGCACTCGTCTTCAGAACCAGGAGCACCAGTGTTCTACCGGGGTTCCACACGGTCATTTGAATATCTGCTCCTGAGAAGAGTGTGTCTGTTAGATGAACTAGCTCTTACAACCCTAGGTGGAGTCAAACTAAGAAGAGTTTTTCTCTTAGAGGAAGCCTGCCTGCTGATGCGGGATGGGGTTAGTGGTAGTAGCCTCTGTAAGGGATAATCTTTGACCTGCAAAGCTCACTCATGTGAAGTCAAAGAGCAAATTTATGTTATGCCCATTGAACACACGTGCTGTAGTGTAAACAACCTGGAGACTTCTGCATCTCATTACCTGGAGATCCGTGTCTAGGTGCCTCCTCCATTGGGGGTTATCCCCACTTTAGATTACAACACTTCATAGTTCGACCCACCATACAATATTGCTTCACCAGAACATCATCACCATTAAGCCCCTATGAGACAGAAACCCAACAACATTGAACCATATATGCAGAGGCCCCTGCAGCCTCTGAGGTGCATGGGCGCCCCTATTCAGCCTAAGGGCAAGGAATATCTGTAAGATAGGGGTGACTCGGGCCCCCTCATCACATTCTGCAGGGGGCCCCATTATTTTGTTATGCCACTGCATATATGTTCTTAATTTCCAGCCAAGATGTGGGAGACTTATGAACTGGGTGTTCGACTGGGAATCTGAGGGTGTTGGAGCTCCAGTGATCTGGCATTTGAGCGCCAATGATATAGCTTATGATTTCAGCTGTAAATCCAATGCAATAGGATTCAAAACTGCTTCAATGGATGTGAAAGTAGATTTTGTTCAAAATGTACTTTGCGCCCACCGATTGCCTTTGAGATGTTTTTGACCACATGTATTTCGTTGGTGACTTTTAGCACTTTTACCCCGTATAGTTTTTACATTTTTACCCATCTCTCACTAATGGGTGATTCATTAGATTTTATTAATGTTTTACCTTTTTAATAACAGGGTATAGATTTTAAAGCTCTTTATACCATAACTGCTTTATTATTTATTTATAATACATGGGATTCTGTAACCCCTGTATAAACGTCAGTCTCTAATTTCTTTATAATCAGTGGCTTGTGACGCACCCAGTCACCAATTATACAGAAAAGACGTCAGAACTCAACTATCATAAGTTATTACAGTTGAGTTCTGACGTCCCAATGCCTGCTGCCAGAAGTTGCTTTTCTCTCTTCTGCTCTATTTTTCTAGCTTACAATGACAAGCAGAGAGAACATGTTTATTTTTTGCACTCATTAGATTGTTAGAGAAAAGCTAGAATATTTCTGCATGTTTCTACACATTCCGAGCTATTGCCAATTTAAAAAAAGACTTGTATTGAACTGTTTCTAATATCAGTTTGCAACAAATATCTAACTGGTTTTTCATATGAAAGCACTACGTACCAAGGTTTTAAGTGGTTTGTGAGAAAGGTGATGGTGTGACCATGTATTATATGGGATAAAGTTCCCCCTAGCATACATGATAAGGATGTCGCAAGTCACCTGGGATTTCCAACCTCTTATCAAGGAACTCGGCCTTCGGCTTCGTTCGTTCCTCAATATGGTTATTGAACTCCTTGGTGACTTGCAATATCCTAATAATGTATGGCAAAGGGTACTTTAACCCTCATATTATAAGATGTTGTAAACATACCAGATGTACATTTTCTGAGCACACCTCAATAATTAAATCACGCTACCAAGAATGAGTCAAAGTATTCTATTGGAGAAACCAGTTTATCTCTTTGGGACAGACAGTTTAGTCCTTTTTGGGAACTCGAACGCAGCTCATATCAAGATTGTGACATCCAATTCCCTACAGCAGCAATATAATATATGGCATACATAAGTGCTACGTCCTTACAACACAGTGGCATGGAGTATAGGTTGTATTTAACTCTCATATCGAGGAACGAGGAGGAGTTGTAATGTCAATCACCCTCACTCATAACACACAATCACATGAAACATCTCAGGAATGCCAATTTATGGCACTCTTAATGCCTGGGGTGGTGTGATTAGCACTTGTTCCACGGGATTTACATCCAGAGAAGACAATCACTTTTACAATGTTTCACCCCTTGAAATAGGCATACCTCTTCTCTGTCAACCATCAAAACATTTACTTAATTGGGTGACTCTTAAAGGAACAATTTTATTTACAAATTCCTGATTTACAAATTGTATTTGCCCTTATACTCCTTGATAAAGTACACTATAGGAGAGAATTATCTTTCCTATATTCGCTAACAGTATGTTGTAGACGCTGTTAGCTGTGGATATGCAGCAATAGCGCCAATTGCAGCTCCGGTTAGCTCACGTATTTAACTCAGAAGAAAAATGTTATCCCTTTAATTTTTACTTCGCTTCTGTGAAACACGTGTAACAAGAGCACTATTTTTGGGTGAAAATATGATTTGCACTTTGTATTGTCCAGTGTGAACCATTAAAAGACACATAGATGGAAGACAAAAATAGCACACGCATACGTTCCAGTAATACTGCAAAACGTACATAAATATTTATGCACCTGGATATTTGCAATGACTTTTTGGCGTTGTGCTTTTTCACTCAACGACTTAGTAAATACTGAGTTTCATGCATTTGTGCAACAACAACACTATCCTACATTGCACATCTTTCTTTGACCATTTTATTGTGTTATTGGCTTTTTTGAGATCGAATGCCAATACTATAGCCAAAGAAATCAGGTAAAAAAATGGCGCAGGTGTTATCAAGACACCACCGATATAACCTCTAGTGCGTACCTCCTAAACAAACATCCTGGAACTATGCGAGCATTAAACAAAACGTCCCACACTACATAACTTCGGGTTAGTTAACAAAAGGAACATTCTCGAAATAAGTATCTCACTAAAACCCTCTAACTGTGTATTGTATCCGCACTTTGTATATTTCATGAGAATTACATTTCAGCCAGATCGCCTGATTAAGGGCGATATAATTCCATCTGCCACAGCTCCAATTGCGTGCAGTCTGGGCATTGCGCTCCCACTATCAACCTCAAGCCGCATCTCACAAAGCATCCTATTGTGAGAGATAACCATGGTTCACGTTAGACATGTTTCAGCTTTATGGCTGTAGTATTCAACTCTGCTAAAAGCCAGAGCCGCAGATAACCGGAATCCATTGCTCCGTCAGCGGTGTCTCATCATCTCCCATTGCTCCATCAGCGGTGTCTCATCATCTCCCATTGCTCCGTCAGCGGTGTCTCATCATCTCCCATTGCTCCGTCAGCTGTGTCTCATCATCTCCCATTGCTCCGTCAGCGGTGTCTCATCATCTCCCATTGCTCCGTCAGCGGTGTCTCATCATCTCCCATTGCTCCTTGTGATAATAACTCTGAAGCAAATATATAATTTGGGAAACATGACTGATAAAAAAAGGACAGAAAATGAAGAACCATTTTAGAGAACTGTAATAAATACTGAAGGATCTATTTTATCAAGCCACAGAGAGGGGGGGGGGTGTGTGTGTGTGTGTGTGTGTGCGTGCGTGTGCGTGTGCGTGTGCGTGTGTGTGTGTGTGGTGTGAGGGGAGTGGCGAGCAAGAAGGACTCTGACACCCATAGTGCTCCACTAGAAGTAAGAATCCAAAATAGAAGTCCAAAATGTAATTGGATTTGCACTCTCAATGAGAATTCTGAAAAAGACGGTGGTAAAGTGGAGTGACCAGTAATTCATTCATTAATTCATTCATTAAAAAAGGTGTTTATATCTCCTTTATGAGATGTGCTGACACCGAGCAGCATGAATGTCACATTTCAAAATGTTTGACTTCAATATTTTTACTTTCATTGCGTCACAACGGAGAAGGCTTCAACTAAACAAAATAACTTTACTAAAAGAAATGCCACACAAGAACGGTGAATGTTGTATGTTGATTATGAACAAAACTGTAATATGTTCCATCATTACAGTGCCAATATAAAAACATCATAATCTATGTTATACCTCTGAATAATTTTAGTAACATTTTTACATCTGTACCCCTTCAGTTTTCTTTCACAATCTTAAAAAACATGGCCGATTAGATTAGCACAAAGTTTTCTTGCTAATCTCACAGTGCGACTTTTGTCTAAGGGGTCACCTGGAATGGTCCTCAATGGGGGAAATCAGGCCTCACATTACCCCTGGCTGAGGGGAACGACCTTGTGAGATTTCACCAAATAGAACAGAACGTCCTCCAGAAGGATGCCTAGCACTAGAATTTAAATCCAAGAGAGGAAACACGTGCAAAGTTGAAGAGGTCTGTTTAACAGATCTTCAAAGCAAACATTTGCTTTACTTTCTTACCTTCCTCTTGATGTAAGACATGTTTGTTTAGGCTCAAAAAACGGCTTACATGACGAGAAGCACAAAAGAGGGCACCCTCATAGATGAAAAGGGATAAAAAAAAGACTATATTGTTCATTCCTTTGGGTCGGTCTTTCAGAGTCTTGATATTTTTAGAAAAAAATCCCCTTGTGCATTGCGGTCGTGAACCCCCCGCTTTAGCAGCTACAGCAGTGGTGGGGTTCTTTATGGGCCTCTTCCGCCTGCAACTCGGCAGCCAAAAGCTCATCATTAACACTGGAATACAGCGTCAATAGAAGAGCCAGCACGAGCGAGGAAAAACAACACAGGGTAAATGGAATAGGGAAAGAAAGAAGGAATATTGAAAGGAAGGGTGGAAAGAAGGGATATTGGAAGAAAGCGTGAAAAGAAGGAAGTATGGATGAATGAGTATGTGGATGAATGAGTGGGTGAAAGGATGAGTGAATGATAGGTGGATGAACAGGTAAAAGGATGGCAGAGTAAAGGGATGGATGGATAAGTGGATGGGCAGGTGAACGGAAAGCAGATTGGATGATGGATGGTTGGATGGGAGTGAATGGATAGGTGGCCGGGCAGGTGAAAGGATGGTAAAGGGATGGCTGGATGAGTGGGTGAAAAGATGAGTGAATGGATGGCACAGTGGATAGATAGAAGGCAGAGTGTATGGGTTGCTGATGGATGGAAGTTAGGATGGATTGATGGCAGAGTGAAAGGATGGATGGCAAAGTTGGCAAATAGGTTGACATGTGGCAGAGTGGATGAATGGATGGATGGAAGGCAGATGTGGATTGATCCATGGCAGAGTGGATGAACTGATTGATGGATGGCAGAGTGGATGAATTGATGCATGAATGGCAGAGTAGATGGTTGGTAGAGTGGATGGATGGCAGAATAGAAGAGTGGATAGATGGCAGACTGGATGTTTGGATGGCAGAGTAGCTGGAAGGAAGAATGGATGAATGGCAGAGTGGCAGTATGGCAGAGTGGAAGAGTGAATGGATGTCAGGATGGATGGATGGATAGTAGAGTAGATGGGTGGCTGGCTTGATGGATGAACGGGTGGATGGTTGGATTGATGGATGAATGGCAGAGTGTATGGGTGGATGGATGGCAGAGTGGAGTTATGAATGGCAGAGTTTATGGATGAATTATAAGATGGATGATGGCAGGGTGGATGGGTGGATGGATGGATGGCAGAGTGAATGTGTGGATGCATGGCAGACTGGATGGATGGTAGAATGGATGGATGGCAGAGTGGATGGATAGATGAATGGATGGCTAGATGGATGGATGGATGGCAGAGTGTCTAAATGGATGGATCACAGAGTGGATGGATGAATGGCAGAGTAGATGGATGGTAGAGTGGATGGATAGCAGAGTGGATGGATGCTAGAGAGGATAGATGTCAGACTGGATTGATGGCAGAGTAGATGGATTACAGAGTGGAAGAGTGGATGGATGGATAGCAGAGTAGATGGGAGGCTGGTTTGATGGATAGATGACTGGTTGGATTGATGGATGGATGGCAGAGTGGATGGATGGTTGAGTGAATGGATGGATGGCAGAATAGATGGATGGCAGAATGGATAGACGGAAGGCAGAGTTTAGGGATGGATAGATGATGGATGGCAGAGTGTCTAGATGGATGGATCGCAGAGTGGATGGATAGATAGCTGAGTGGATGGATAGATGGACAGTAAAGTGGTTGGGTCGCAGAGTGGATTGATTGATGGGTGGCAGAGTGGCTGGATGGCAGAGCAGATGGATGGCAGAGTGGAGGGATGGCAGAGCAGATGGATGGATGGCAGAGTGGATGGATGGCAGACTGTATGGATGGATGGATGAGTGAATGGATGGCAGAATGGATGGACGGGCAGATGGCAGACTGGATGGATGGAATGGAAAAAGATTGAATGGTGGATAAATGAATGGATGGATGACAGAATGTAAAGATGAAATAATAGATATTAGCAGGTAGATGGAAGGGTTTAAGAATGATGGTCAGTTGCATGGATGAAAGACAAGGAAGCTGTTCTATGGAGGGATTCAGCTCACTTGTTTCGCATGCTTGGTGGCATCAGTGGTTTATTTCAAAGTGGGGCCGATTTTAATTTTCTGGCTACTCACTCGCCTCTAGGTCCTCATCAGTCTGACACTATTGCATTTTATATGAAGGAAAATGTCTTTAAGTCGACTATCGTGCTCATGCAGCACTCCATCTGTAAGAGGCACATGAATCCTAAACCTGCAGTCATTGGCATAATGCACAATCTTGATCATGAAAAGGTGACAGTCGTGAGAAAGAAAATGACCCAGACATCTGGGATCATCTGCAAGAAAACACTCAAACTGCAGTAAGGTCTGTGGTGTCAGCCACATTACGATAAAGCTCTTATTAGCTCAATCCTTCCCTCGTACAATAAATCTAATTATGATCATGACACAAGCATATGTGCTCCTATCAACTCAGGAGGTGTATTGACTTCAAAACATGAGTCAGTTAATAAGGTCTATGGCTTGATATGTAAGAAAAAGTTATATTTTAAGCAGAAAGCTCCCTTAAAACCATAAAACATATTTGTCAGACACGAAATCTGAGATTGAATCCCGCTTCAAAGTACTTTGCCTAGAAATATACAGTGGCATTTATTTTTATACAGTCCTTCTCATATGTGGGCTTGTTTCAATGCTGCAGCACATCTACCGACTCAGATTGAAACTATAATTTTCTATGTGCTTTATTAGTTAAAGGTGATTGGGAGGAGGACATGTTTGCTCAGTATCACTTTGCATACCTGTTGTAACAAAATATATAATATCTATAACTTAAATATTTCCTCTTTTGTTCTACTTCTCCTTTTGAACAACTCCCAAAATTGTACATTCATAAGCCAGGAGCATACCCACCTAGCCTTAGCTAACAAGGGTAATGGGAATGTAGAGTGCATGTGACCTAATGCAATGGCAATAGTCCCTTTTTATGCCAGTCCATTCTCTTTTTATAGTTTCGGTATCTATGTTTGTATGTAATCCCAGGACATTTTGTGGGAGAAACCATTTCTTTGAAGACTGAGGTACCCCGTCCACTCATCTTCTGTTGAGAACAAAGGTATACTGGTGAAAAGTCACTACCAAACAACAACTTATCCATTTAAGGACTTCTGTCCTGCCTATCTTTTCCACTCAGAGAGGAATATTCCATTTTGTGTTTTAAATATGTATTTATTTAATGTGTTTAGAAGTTTTTACAGGGTCACTAAAAATTGCCTCATTGCAGTTGATCTGTTGATTGATGGTATGGTTGAGAATGATGTTTAAAAAAAAAAAAAACTTTATTTGTAAAATTTCACATCAAACTGAGCGGTCATATACAGAATCCTTCGAGACAATTTCCATAGACTTATTGCTATTACACGCATTAGAGTCCCGAGCACATTGCACAGTTAAATATACTTTACACTTTTCATTACTCAGCCGCAGATCCAGCGTCATATACAGTTAGGGTTTACACAAGCACCGACGTTTACATGCTGTTGCTACCATCAGACTCTCCAGCCTTTTCACTACCTGTCCCCGTTGGGTTCAACAATTCCCTTCATAACTCTCTCCAACTTACTAAGTCCTCCTCCAACTTTTCATCCCTGCGGCAGGCTTTCATGTGTAGTTCCTCCGCCAAAGACCACTCTCCCACATCTCTCATCCAGTTCACAAAAGAAGGAGCCCGCTCACCCATCCAGCAAATGGCGACCCTCCGTTTAGCCAACGCTAGCTGAAATAACTTATTAGCCATTTTCCTTTTTTTGCGTTGCGGTACCAGCCCCACGAGGCACTGTTCAGGCGTAACTTCTAGCGCGATTCCCACCCCTCCACGGAGCCGCGCTACTACATCAAGCCAATACTGATGAACTTCTGGGCATTCCCATGCCAAATGTCTGAAGCCCGTGTGGGCTCTATAACATCTAGGACATTCGTGCGAACGGGAGACATCAATACGGTGGAGCCTCGCCGGGGTCATATACACCCGCTGCAGGAAGTTATAGTGCAGCAACTTCACCCGGGCATTGCAAGACACCTTACGCGTTAGCATACATACTCTAACCCAATCTCTCTCCGGCAGCGGCGCCTGCAGATCCTCATTACAAGCATCCCACGCCCTGAGAGCCAGAGATCCAGAGTCAGCCCTCATGGCCTTGTACAACAAAGACACCAATCTGCGCCCACCTCCACATGTTAGCAATATGTCTAAGGTCTCAGTGGTCCGGGGCATATCTAGGTAAGTGGGACATGTCACCTTGGCCAGTTCCATCAGGCCAGCATATTGAAGCTATTGCCCCTGTCCCTGGTCAAACCCTTCACATGCCAGCTCAAAAGTGAGGAAAGTGTAATTTACATATAAGTCTGCCAATACCATGCAGCCACCCTCTCACCATGCATGGAAAGACATGTTTTCCACCATCCTTCGTACAGGGACTAACTGCCAGATGGACAATTCCGGGTAAAAGGGAGCCCGCCCCAGCACTCGTTCCACAACTTTCTGCCACAAACAGGCCGTTTGCCTAACCACATATGGTAGTTCCGCACTCACCCCGGCACCCTCCATCAAAATCATATGTAGGTCCCCTGGCTGCACTCGCCTGCCAAGTAAACGCTTTTCCCAATTATCACCCTCATCCAACCACTGCACAGCATGCTGAAGGTGCGCCGCGTAATAATAGAGATCAAACCTGGGCACCCATAGCCCCCCTCCTCATACCGCTTCAGGAGCACCTGCAGCGCAACCCTACAGCGCTTTCCCGCTCAAAACAGGGTCACCAGATGGGAGTTCAACTGCCGAAACACTTTCGCAGGGATCGGGCACAACGCATTCTGCAGGGCATAAAGGCATCTCAGCAGCATCACCATTTTTGCCACTGCTATTCTACCCATTAAGGACAGTGGCAGTGTGTTCCAGAATTCCACAGAGCGCCTCAGCGACTCAACCACCCTGGTCATATTCAGCTGTATCAGCCTGGCTTCCCCGTGTGCCACCTGCACCCCTAAGTATCTAAAGTGGTCCGTCTTCCATCTCAGTCCCTGGCTAGGCAGCTCCCCAGCCCCACTCTCTCTCAGTCCTGCCAGGGGGAACACCAGGGATTAACGCCTGTTTATGCGCAGTCCAGAATAAGCCGCAAACTGGTCCATCAACCTCAGCAGTTTGGGTATAGCCTCACGCAGAGACGTAACATAGAACAGCGCATAGTCCGCATACAGTGAGATAAGGTGTGTACTATGCCCAATTTGTATGCCCCAGTGGCCTAGATCCTGCCTTGCCCCTACCGCCATGGGCTCAATGGCCTGAGCAAACAGCAGCGGTGACAGCGGGCACCCCTGCCGTGTGCCACACCCCAGCAACCACTGCACCGACCTGGTTTGACCCATCCGCACACGTACTGCAGGGTTCATATATAATATTTTAACCCATCTACGAAAGCGTGGTCCAATCCCCAACTTTCGAGGATTTCCAACAAGTACCCCCAGTCCACCGTATCAAACGCTTCTACAAGATTGATAGACACCAACGCCATCTCCTCAGGGGCCGCCTGCGTCTCATGCAATATATGCGCCAGCCTTCGTATGTTCATAGACGTACTACAGCCCGGGATAAAGCTGCACTGGTCCTCGTGGACTAAATAGCCCCATGTGCGGTCCCAGCCGTTTAGCCAGCACTTTGCATAAAATTTTAACGTCTGTGTTAATCATTGTCAAAGGTCGGTATGCTGCCGGGTCCTGAACATCGCCACCCAGCTTTGGGATCAGACAAATTTCGCCCTTGCGCATCGTAGGGGGCAATATTCCACTGTCAAAGGACTCATTAAAGGTTTGCAACAATGGCTGGACCAGCACTGCTGAGTATGCCTAGTAATACTCAATGGGCAGCCCGTCACCCCCCGGGGCCTTGGCCCTAGAAATGTCCGCTATCGCCTCCATCAGCTCTTCCTCAGTAATCTGCGCATCCAATTCCGTCCTAACTTCTTCAGACACCTGCCTCAGCTGTAGACTCTCCAAAAAAGGGATATAAAGGTCAGCACTTACCAGGGGGTCGGCCCTGTGCACTGTCTGCAGGTGTTCCCGAAACACCTCCAGCATAGCTGCCCGAGTATAGACCAGCTCGCCCGACTAGACGTGAAGACTAGTAACCAGAGAGGGGGCATGTTCCCTACGCAATATCCAGGCCAGCAGTCGGCCAGATTTATCTCCCTCTGCATGCAGCCGCTGGCGATACTTCGTGAGAGTATACCTATCCAGCCTACCCCACGCATCTGTGACCTGTTCATGTAACGCGCATTCTCGTTCCTGGGCATCATCTTGCCCCTGTGGCCCTGACTGGAGCTCGGCCAGCGATTTCGCCCTATCCTGCAGCTCAGACTGTAGTTGCTTCCGGATGCCATATGTCAGCCCCATTGCCACCCCCTTGATCACTGCCTTCATCGCATCCCACTCAAGGGCTCTATTGCTTGCAGTGCCCCAATTAAAGGACATATACTCTGTCAATGCGTTCGAGATTGCCTCCTTCCCGACCGGGTCCTCCAGGATATCGGCAGGGAGCCGCCATCTGCGGGGGCCCTGCTCCCCCATCGCCCACCACACCGAGCAGCACACTGGCGCATGATCGGACAGAAAACGCACCAAATGAGTAATCTCTGCTGCCATAAACGCTGGGTGCTCTGTTGCTAGCACCCTATCTAAGCGACTATGCGTGTTATGAGTGGGTGTGAAACAGGTAAATATTTTCTGAGTCGGGTGGTGCTCCCTCCAAACATCCCGGAGGACCAGGCCACTCATTAGTTTCTGCATTTGCTTAGTCATACGCGGCTTGGTAACCCTTCTGGGCGGGCATCTGTCCAGCTCAGGGTCCAGCACACAATTAAAGTCTCCCAGCCATAACAGGGGGGCCTCCAAGTCTGCAGTGATTCAAGTCCTGCAGGGCCACAAAAAAATTTGGCTCATCAATATTGGGGGCATAGGTATTTAGTATACTAACATCTTTACCATCTAGCTTGCCCCTTAATAACACGTAGCGACCTTCTGCGTCCGCTTTGGTATACTGTAGCGTGCCACCCAGATCAGCGCTCCCCTAGCATAGGTAGAATACGACGAGTGGAACACCAGGCCCCTCTACTTTTTTGCCAAACTCCCAGCCCCAGCTTCATCCAGATGCGTTTCTTGCAAGCATGCAAATGTTATATTATGTCGCTTAAGGAATGAGAGGACCCTATTCCGTTTAGCGCAGGTGCCTAATCCCCTAACGTTCCAACTAAAAAACTTTACCGCACCTGCCATAGTCATACATTCGCACACCCTGTCTGGCAATGCGCCAGGACTCAGCACTCTTCTGCAACGACACGCCCTTTTGCATAACACAACGTACGTTCACACAATAACAACTAATCAAACAAACCCCCCCACACACTGACAATACTCGACTAACATCACAGATGATTCTGCCCACCTACTGCTCGTGCCAGGATGTGCACAGCATCCCACGAAGCCCAACAGGGGCAACAAGAAAAGGTTCATCCCCAATCCGCCCACCCTCTACTGATGTGAAGCCCGCTATCATTCCGAATGCATACCATACGCATGCACATATGCCGGGGGTAAGTCCCCCCCCACCCCGAGTCCATTCCAGCATGCAAAAGTCCCCATTATCCCCCCCGCACACAGACCACCCGCAACCCCCACAGCAACAAACAACACCATTCAGCGTTACCACAGTTCCGTGAGGTAGTCCTGGGGGCTGCAAGCCAAAGCAGGGCCCTGCGTTAAATATTCAATCACTTTCTCTCCCAGGAAGATCTTCCAACAAGGTCTCAGGCACAGTATCCATTGACAGTTGTAGCGTCTGATCCTGCGCATCAGGGTCAGCAGAGGCAGCTCCCAGCAAGTCAATATCCACAGGACCCTCCACAAGGGGATCAGGCTGCAATGTTCCATCCTCACCCACCGTTATCCTCCGTTGCGATATCTCCGGAGCACTCTGCGACTCCGCTCGGTTTTTCTGCTGCCGGCGGGCCCCATCCGGGCGTGTCCCCCATCGTCGCTTCTGACCCCTCGCTTCTCCAGGCGGCAGCCCGTCTCTCACGGATCTCCAGCCATTTCCAGACATCCTCCTTGGAATCAAAGAATTGCGCTTTACCCCCTGAGATCACCTTCAGCTTGGCAGGATACAGGAGCATGTACTGCATATTCAACTCCCGCAGCTTGCGCTTCACTCCGAGGAAGGAATTACGGAGGTTTTGAACTTCTTTAGTATAGTCCGGGTATATAGCCACTTTATTACTTTCATATTGGAGGCTCTGATGTTCCCTTGCCGCCCTCAAGATGCAGTCTCTATCTCGATAGTTGAGAATTTTAGCTATAATAGCTCGAGGCGGCGCCTCCGGAGGAGGGACAAGGGCCCTGTGCGCTCTCTCTATCACGAACACATCCGAAAGTCCCTCGGGGCACAATTGAGTGCAAATCCAGCACTCCAGGAACTGCTCAGCTGCACCCTGTTCCGCCCTCTCCGGTATACCCAATACTTGGATATTACTTTGCCTCGCCCTCCCCTTCGTCTCCTCGGCACGCCTCTCCAAGGCCTTCGGGACCACGGTCAACTGCGCCACTTGCTGCTTTAGGGTGACCACCTCTCCTTTCAGATCTGCTATATCCCCCTCAGCACTCGTAACTTTATCCGCCACCTTTCGGAGGACCGCGCGTAGTAGGTTCACATCCACCAAAACAGTGTCTATTCTGTTCTCAAGAGCCTTCCTAGACCCCTGTATGGCTGCCATGAGTTCAGCCCTGGTGGGCTCCAGGCTCTCCCCCCCCAATGAGTCATTCTCCGCCCCTCCAGTCTGCCTAGTGAGCCGCTGGGGGGGGGTGCTTAGAGGTAGTATACTGTTTGATGGTGTTAGAGCCAGACTGCTTCTGAGCTTTCTCTTTGCCCATTGTGACCTCCGTCAAATGCTCGCAACACACAGGCCAGTGTGATCTGCGTGGCAAGAAGACCTCCCCAACAAGAGAATACTATTGAAGCTGGCCCGCAGATGTATCCAGTCATAGAGAGTCACTCAATATTCAATTGTCCTCAATAGAGCAGGGCAACAGCTACTGCTCCTTTGTCCCAAGGTGGCAAACAAGTGCTAGGGCCAACCTACTCCAGGGGGCTCTCAGGTGCAGCAATCCCAGGTCAGCAGGTCCACAGTCAAGACAACCTGCGTGCCAGGGCCATACAGTCAAGCAGCAGTTCAGCCCCAGGGAATCTTCTCAATTGTAACTATATCGTTGGGCACTCAGGGGCCTTGAAGCAAGTTCATAAGGGCCCCCACGCTCTCACCAGGGGCACCACAGCTTGATCAGAGCACATGTACATGGGCCTCTGCCTCTTCAATTTAATTGGCCCCAATGCCACAGTCTCAGGGGCGGGGGGGCCAGTGAACAACGACCCCCCGCAAACACACAACCCCCAAAGCTGCAACCCCCACTTGTAATCAGCCACCCGGGGGGAGCCAACAAGCGCGGACGCGCCCAGCGATGCTCCGACCAGGCCCGCAGCGGACCGCTCCGCTTTACAGGCCTCAGCCGGGGGAGCTGCGCTTCCCTCAGGCCCACTCACCAGAGTTCTTCGGACGCGCCGGCCTCCAAGCCGCGCCTCACCGTGCTTCACTCCTGGACGCCGATACCCAGCAGCGTGTCCCAGGAGCACACCTCATTGTCGTCCGGGGGTCGACAATAGGCCGCCACTCCAATGGCCTTTAACAATACGCGATCCCCACGGAAGGGATCGCCATCCATGCCCTGGCAACCAACCGCAGCCAGGCGCAGCCGGCTGCCCATGGGCAGCCCAACGATTAATGGCACAGGGGGGGGCACCACAGTTGAACTCACTGCCCGTCCCTGGCCCGGTAGCCTGAGCAAAGCTCCGTGGTAAAAAGGGCGTTACCCACGGATCCGGCAAGCACTACGCATGTTCGCGGCCCCCGGAACGCGGGGTTGCAGCTCACTCCAAGTCGGTCCCCCAGCCTCAGGGGGTCCCCAGCAATCTTTTCCCCATCAGGGGTCAGGATTCCGGGGGTAGAAACAGGATAATTGCAGGATCTTGGGGCGGACGGACGGAGAGCTGAAGAGGCTCACGTCCTGTCGGCCATGTTGCTTGGCCACGCCCACGTTGACAATGATGTTTAGCTAAAATATTTAGTTATTAATATTGACCTGGACTTTTAGCAAATACACAGTATTGATTACCAAACAACATACCATCAAGTTAAGTCAATGTGAAGTCAAGAGAAGTAAATCCATACTTCCTATATATGCTTATCTTGACAGTATTTTGGTAATTATTATTAAGGAACAAAGGCAAATGAAGGAAGATATTATTTACTCAATATTTTTTAATAGAACCACTGAGAATGCTAGGCACTATGTTGACGCCGTGGAACTGGGCTGAATATGAGAAACTTAGTGAGCTTTAGGGATGGTGGAAAGGCTAGATGACACAAACTACTGCTAACATGCTTGTTTTGAAACAGGAGTTTGCATCGCTGGTTGTAATTTTTAACCTGTCAAGCTAAATGAGGGAGAGACTTCACCAATTTCTATGGAGACAACCGCACTCTGCCACGATTTCTATGTAACCAATGTGGGCAATATGTCCATTAGTAATCTTTTTTTCATTGTTTGAAGGAACAGAATTGAAAGATTCTGTATTCAGCCTCAATGGAAACAAGAAGAGAGTGTCCTCTTAACACTGAAAGTAGTGTACTACATCATGGAAAATAACTTCCTCAATAACGTTCAATCGGGCAGGAGGTCCGGATGCAGAAAGGTGATGCCAATGCTTCAAATAGAGGAAGTGGAGATGCACATATTAGACAAAAGAGAGTCATGCCTTCCAATTTTTCTTGACCTGCAAGCAGTGTTTGACAAGGCCAGCCATGTCTCACTACTAACAGTCCTGGAAAAATGGATGGAGAGCTGGGGCACAGTTCTGAGGAGGTTTGAATCTTAAAAATTGGTCAAATGCTCTCTCTAGTCCCTCATCTCTTCAACAAAGAGCTCCCCAAGTTCTCATCATCTCCCAAATGCTTTTCAATCTGAATGTGGAACAAATCAATTGCCACCTAGACAATCTAAAATTCATAGGCTGATGAAACTCAGCTGTATTTGAAAGTCCACTCTGGGGAGGGGGAACATACTGGGTCTAGCAAAGACACATGGGGACTTTCAGTGCAGGATGATTCAACACCATTATATACTGAATCCCCAGAAAATTGAGTTCTCTCAGTTATTCCCTCCTCCCTCAACTGTGATGTAATATATCTGTTTGACTGCATGAAATCCATTGTGTCTAGTGTTAAACAATTAGGCTCTGTTTTCTACAGAAACGTTAATCTGCACACACACACACACATTTACTCTTTATCTGACTAGAATCTTCAGGAGAGATCCTTGCAAGGGGGCAAACAAAGAAGCACTTTTATCTCCTTTGTACATGAATCAGTAAAGGCAAATGGTGTTTCATTCTCAGGAGATTGTGGTGTGAGCAACAGTTTTGTCTGGGAAAGCCCATCATAAGGATGACTTCTGGGTGTTAGAACAGCGTCAGCACCAATAACAGCAAAGTATAGAGGATGGATGGGCGCCTCAGGGGTTAGAACAGAGTCAGCGCCAATAACAGTAAAGTGTAGAGGAAGGATGGGTGCTTCAGGGGCAACACAAGTATTAGACGTGACATCCTTGGCCTGGTTTTCCCGCTAACGTTTTGCCTTCAGACCTCCTGTTTTTGCTGACTTCATTTCTGCTTGCCTTATGACTCTGCACACTTTACCCAGTGCTTGTGCTCTCTCCTTAAAACATGTTAAATTGGGTTATGCCCAACTGGCATATTTAATTTACAGGTAAGTCCCTAGTAAAGTGGTTGTACCTGTGCCCAGGGCCTGTAAATGAAATGGTACTAGTGGGCCTGCAGCACTGATTGTGCCACCCACTTAAGTAGTACTTTACCCATGTCTCACACCTGCCATTGCAGCCTGTGTGTGTACAGTTTTAAACTGCTATTTTGACCTGGCAAAGAAAACTTTTTGCCAGGGCCAAACCCTCCTATTTAAAACATGTAAGTCACCCCTATGGTAGGCCCCAGACAGCTGAAAGGGCAAGGTGTGATATATTTAAAAAGTTATAAGTTTTGCATGTCCTGGTAGCGAAAAACTCAAATTCGTTTTTCACGACTGCAAGAACTGCCTCTTCCATAGGACAACATTGAAGTTGCCTTATTACCTTTAATAAGCGTAATTTCCAAATGGGAACAGGTACCCAGTTCATGTTTTGTGTCTTTGGAATGGTACTGAAAAACCCTAACTTATAGTGAAGTCGGATTTCAAATTACAATTTTGAAATTACAATTTTGAAAATGCCACTTTTAGAAAGCTTTAAACAAGGAGGGGTTGTGCCCATCAATCGCACCCAAACTAGGCCTCAAACAATATATGACAAACTGTACAATGTATGGGTGCTACAATTGAATTAAACCTTTCAATAACAGAACCACTTTATCGAATATGGTGGTCTTAGTGATTTATTTCACATTCATTTTTTTCTTTTCTCTTTGCGAAATGGTCATAGACTTTTAAAGCATGTCTTTCTTAGAAGAACAACCTGTTCTAATTATTTACAAAATATATTACACAATCACAGTGAAACAAACAAAACTATACACATTCAAATACAAAAACACAACAATTGTGAGGCAGACCAGTCCTTCATTCGCTAATAAAAGTAAATGGCGGCATTGTCTTTTATACAATAGTCAAAATATACATCCTGCCATTACAAGCTAGTTGGGATTCTGTGGTGAAACAACAGGCTAATTGCCTTATTTGTTGACTGCTTTTAGTCTGTACAAAAAAAATGTCCTTTCCAACTAGCTAGGTCAACGCGTTTCGAACCCCTTGAATTCTTTCGGGTTCTCCTCAGGACCGGGACTTGGTCACACACTGAAAAACAATTATGACATACAACAATGTTTTAATTTCTTGGTCTCCAATTCACCTTTATACCCTACTAAACTTATTTTATAAAAGAGTCTACCTTTACCATTTTGGGTCGGTACTGGAGCATACAATGATATCCAAAATTAGAGCTTCTTTCCTTAAGCCTGATCGTTCGGTGTGTGTTGGTATTGTTTCTACAAAAAAAGGGGGGTGGTTATGAGGTTTTAATTACACAATTAGTAGCAAATGCACTCCATTTGGCAGCAACGTTATTTACACCTGTATTACTGAAGTTACATAGAGCGCGCATTTTCAGTTCGTTAAACCGCGAAGCTAACACGAAGATTTCTAACGTTCAGAGTCTAGGGTTTTAAGAGGAGGGGGCATACTTGTTCAAAGTCAACATAATAATGTCCATAAATCTCAACTGTAGTGCCGAGGCTGTTTAGTAAGCACAATGGCATGAGGTAAGCAACTTTCAACTAGACGCGCTTTCGTTGCATGTACGATCTGCCCGTCTGCGCCCGTCCGCGCCTGGACCGCGCCCAGTGCCAGAACCCCTGGACCTTGCGCCCCCGCTCCAGCCTCGAGGACCGACGCCGATACGATGCCACCACACTCCACGCTCTCAACCCCGGACGGACACACAACTGCTTCAAGGCCGCCCCGAAACGCACTCATGGTCCCTTCACCTGCCGGAACTGCAGCTACACCAGCCTCAGAGCCACCGAAGCGCCCGCCAAGAAGGACCTCAACCTCCTCCGATGCATCCTACTGAACACCCGCTCCGCACGCAAACACGCCGTCGAGCTCTGGGACCTGCTCGACACATCATCACCAGACGTCGCCTTCCTGACAGAGACCTGGATGAACGACTCCTCCGCACCCGACATCGCCATAGCCATCCCAGACGGCTATAAGATCACCCGCAGAGACCGCATCAACTGAGTAGGAGGCGGAATCGCCATCGTCCACAAGAACACCATCAGGGTCTCGACCAGCACCGACGACATTCTCTGCACCGCCGAACACATGCACTTCCAGATCCACACGGACCCCAACACCACCCTTAGAGGCACCCTTGTCTACAGACCCCCTGGACCCCGACCCCAGTTCAGCGACTCCATCACCGACTTCATCAGCACGCACGCCCTGACCTCTACCGACTACATCCTCCTTGGAGACCTGAACTTTCACCTGGAGAACAACAACGACAGCAACTCCACCACCCTGATCGACAACCTCGCCAACCTCGGACTGAGACAGCTCGTCACAACACCGACCCATTCCGCCGGCCACACGCTCGACCCCGTCTTCTCCTCAAGCTCCCACGTCTCCTTCAGCCACACCACCGAACTCCTTTGGACCGACCACCGCTGCATCCACTTCACCTTCCAGAAACCCACCACACACCACCGCACCCAACAGATCCCACGCCGCTGCTGGAGCAAAGTCACCGAAGACCAACTACGGGCAAACCTCGCTCTCAACCCACCCTCCGACCCATCCAACACCGGCCGACGCTGCCTGCAACCTCAGAGCGATGGATAGACGACTGTGCCAACACCCTCGCCCCGCTGAAAAAACTCACCTACAGTGACACCACCAAAAGAGCCAGCTGGTTCACTCCGAACTCCTAGCTTCCAAGCGTACCTGCCGGAAACTAGAGAAGAAATGGCAAAGTGAAAAGACACCGGACAGCCACGCAGCCCACAAAGACGCCATCCGTAACCACCACCACCTCATCAGGTCCGCCAAGAGAATCTCCTTCAAGGACCGCCTCGACAACAACGCACACAACAGCAAGGAGCTCTTCAACATCGTGAAGGAACTCTCCAACCCCAGCTCCAACACCAATGACATCCCGCCGTCGCAAGCCCTGTGCGATTCCCTCGCCACCTTCTTCCACCGCAAGATCGCCGACATCCACGACAGCTTCAACACCCCGACAGCCCCAACTGAGATCGATGCACCAGACCCGCCGCACACCATCGACCACGACCCCTTGCCAGCCTGGGCCAGCGTGAACATCGATGACACCCTCAAGACCTTGAGCACGATACACTCCGGCTCCCCGTCAGACCCTTTCCCGCACCACATCTTCAACAAAGCCAGCAGCTCCATCGCACCCCACCTGCGCAACATTATCAATCTCTCCTTCGAGACCGCGACCTTCCCAGAGAGCTGGAAACACGCAGAGATCAACGCCCTACTCAAAAAACCCAAGGCGGACCCGAGAGACCTCAAGAACTTCTGGCCCATCTCCCTGCTTCCGTTCCCAGCCAAGGTCATCGAGAAGATCCTCAACAGACAGCTAACCCGATACCTCGAAGAAAACAGCATCCTGGACCCATCCCAGTCAGGGTTCCGCAGCAACCACAGCACTGAGACTGCCCTCATCGCCGCCACCGACGACATCAGGACCCTGCTGGACAACGGTGAGACCGCAGCCCTCATCCTGCTGGACCTCTCCGCCGCCTTGACACTGTCTGCCACCGCACTCTACGCGCACGCCTCCACGATGCAGGGATCCGAGACAAGGCCCTGGAATGAACCACCTCCTTCCTCGCCGGCAGAACCCAGAGGTCCTCCTCCCACCATTCCGATCCGAAGCCTCCGAGATCATCTGCGGCGTACCCCAGGGATCATCCCTCAGCCCGACACTGTTCAACATCTACATGGCCCCGCTCACACGCATCGCCAGACAGCACGACCTCAACACTAATCTCCTACGCCGACGACACTCAACTGATCCTCTCCCTCACCAAGGACCCCCTCGCCGCCAAATCCAACCTCCATGAAGGAATGAAGGCCGTCGCCGATTGGATGAAGATCAGCCGACTAAAGCTGAACACGGACAAGACAGAGGTCCTCATCCTCGGCTCCAACCCCTCAGCCTGGGACCGACTCCTGGTGGCCAACGACACTGGGAGCAGCCCCGACACCCACCGACCACGCACGCAACCTGGGAGTCATCCTCGACTCAACGCTCTCCATGGCCAAGCAAGTCAACGCAGTCTCCTCCTCCTGCTTCAACACCCTCCGCATGCTTTGCAAGATCTACAGGTGGATCCCGACAGATACAAGAAGAACAGTCACCCAGGCCCTCGTCAGTAGCAGACTTGACTATGGGAACGCCCTCTACGCGGAGCCCGGCCAAGCTCATCAAGCGACTGCAATGCATACAAAACGCCTCCGCACGCCTGATCCTCGATGTACCACGCCACAGCCACATCACCCCCACCTGAGGAACCTGCACTGGCTCCCCGTCGACAGGAGAATCTCCTTCAAACTCCTCATCCACGCACACAAGGTACTCCACAAGACCGGCCCAGCCTACCTCAACAGACGACTCCTCTTCTACGTCCCCAACCGCCAGCTCCGCTCCGCCGACCTCTCCCTCGCCACCGTCCCTCGCATTCGAAGAACAACCACCGGCGGCAGATCCTTCTCCCACCTCGCCGCCAAGACCTGGAACACCCTTCCACTCAGCCTACGACAGACCCAAGACCTGCTGACCTTCAGGAGGCTACTCAAGACCTGGCTGTTCGACCAGTAGCGGCACCCCCCCCCCTTTTTTTTCCCCCCAGCGCCTTGAGACCCTCGCTGGTAAGTAGTGCGCTCTACAAATTCTGTGATTGATTGATTGATCTAATCGATTAAAAAAACTTGCCTCGAGTTGTAGGAACATCTCCTGGTTCCCGTGATTCAGATTCTCTGTTGCAATATTGTAGCGAGTCTTTACCAAATGACACAAAAACTGAGTCGTTACACTCGGTGCTGCCAAGAATACAGTTGTTGCTTATCAGCGTGTAAAATCGCATTCATTCAAACTTGCCTTTGGTGGTAAAGCTCAGTGATTCCTTCGTTCTTCTTCGACCACGGTGTTCTAACATCGCGGAAGTGAGTGAATCAGCCTTGCAGGCATTACTTGTAGATTGTCTGCAATGAATGGATCGGCACAACGAAGTGCATGCTGGAGTTGGTGGTCCAAGATGTGACACAAAGTTGTAGATATTCAAGAAAATCGAAGAACGAACGATCAGGCTTAAGGAAACGAGCTCTAATATTGGATATCATTGTATGCTCCAGTACCGACCCAGTTTGCTAAAGGTAGACCCTTTTATGAAATAAGTTTAGTAGGGTATAAAGGTGAATTGGAGACCAAGAAATTAAAACATTGTTTTATGTCATAATTGTTTTTCAGTGTGTGACCAATTCCCGGTCCTGAGGAGAACCCAAAAGAATTCAAGGGGTTCGAAACGCGATGACCTAGCTAGTTGGAAAGGACATTATTTTGTACAGACTAAAAGCAGTCAACAAACAAGGCAATTAGCCTGTTGTTTCACCACAGAATCCCAACTAGCATGTAATGGCAGGATGTATATTTTGACTAAATATTGTATAAAAGACAATGCCACCATTTACTTTTATTAGCGAATGAAGGACTGGTCTGCCTCACAATTGTTGTGTTTTTGTATTTGAATGTGTATAGTTTTGTTTGTTTCACTGTGATTGTGTAATATATTTTGTAAATAATTAGAACAGGTTGTTCTTCTAAGAAAGACATGCTTTAAAAGTCTATGACCATTTCTCAAAGAGAAAAGAAAAAAATGAATGTGAAATAAATCACTAAGACCAGCATATTCGATAAAGTGGTTCTGTTATTGAAAGGTTTAATTCAATTGTAGCACCCATACATTGTACAGTTTGTCATATATCACTTTTAGGAAGCTGGCATTTTCCTACTTTAGCCATTGGTGCCTGTCTCTGGTCACATCACTGGGTGTAGTTGACAGTTGGGCTTTGTGTATTCCTCCTAGACAGCAACACACAATGGGGAGTTTAGGTGTAACTGGATGGGCCATCACTGGCAGGATGGGAGGGAGAAGCTGGGACCAGCCCCACTTACACTTGAATAGGCTGTGAACTACCTCTGCACAAAGGACTACATACTCCGCTGTAGTTAATCTGGAGCCAGGGCCGGGAAGGCAGGGTACCTGTGAAGTTTGAAGGCATTCCTCTAGAAGCTTCTCCCCACTTCAAAGGCACAACTGCCTCTGTACACCCACTCTTCAGTACACTCTGGACCTGTGGATACCAGGGCAGGAAAAAGGACTGCTGAGCTGCTGAAAGGACTGCCACTCTGCTAGACTGCTGCACTGAAGGACTGCTGCCCTCCTGTGCTGACCTGCTTCCCTCTTGCCTGGGTGAGAAGGACTGGACATGCATCTCTTGAACCCAGAGTGACTCCAATGTCTAGATGGCTGGCCTCCTAATCTGATGCCTCAGGAACACAACAGGCGTCCATCAACTTTGTATCTGCACCTGGACTCTGCCATCTGTGAGTCTACCCTGCCATGTGGTGCCATCCCCTCCCTGGACCCTTGGAAGTGGGCTTAAGGTGCTCTGCCAGCCTCTGTGGATCCAGCGGAACCGGTGCATCTCACCTGCTGTGGGGTGCAAACTCGAGCAGAACTGACGCATCGCTGCTGCACTGTGGATTGGACCAGTCGCAAAGACCCGCATCGCCTCTGCAGCCTCATCAGAACTGCCACTGTGCAAAGCATCCTTGGCACAAGCCCTCGCATCAGCCTCGACGACGATGCAGGACTTCACATCGCAGCCTCGCACCTCTTCAGAACCAACATATCGCCCCAACAACGTACCATATCCTCGACGCCGGACTTCTCATCACAAGCCCCATCGACAGGATCTTTGACAACGGTGCAGAGACTCGCACCACAGCCTCGCCACATCTCGGAACCGACGCATCACTTCGGCTGTGCGACGCACCTTAGACGTGGAGACTCGCAACCCTTCTCAACCCAGGATTTAATGGAACTCTGCCTAACTGGGTCCCTGTAGCCAGCCTGCACTCCATCATGGTCGGCCTGAACTTGTGACTCTATCCCGGTCAAGAGCAGTAACATACCCTCAGCTGCCGCTTTGTGCTTTTTAGCACTATTTTCTCTAAAAAATGTTACACTGAATATCTCTAGTCCTACTGATTGGATTTATTTTATTTTTTTATTTTTTATTAAAGAACGTTATATTCTACTAACTTGGTGTGGGATCCTTTTTTGTGTGGTGTTTTCACTTTAATACTGTTTGAAGTGTTGCACAAATACTGCCTCTAAGTTAAGACTGACTGCTCTGTGTCAAGCTATCAGAGGGTTGAGCACAGGCTAATTTAGGGTTGACTTGTGCCTCACCCTGACAAGGATTGTGGTTGCTGCTTGACCAGGGCTCACACCCCTGCCAACCAACAACTTATTTTCTTACAATATGAAGCAGAAATGGAGGTTTATAGCTGCCTCACAACAGCTCAGTTTTATGGTTCCACTGTCAGTATTTCACCCATCGTCTCGTGTCCAGCACAGTTGTTGTGTTCTCCCTCATTCCTTTTCTCCTTTTTTGCAGTTGCCACAATTATGGTGTAAGACACACTCTCCCTGTGCTCATTAGATTCGTTTGCTATTCCTGGCTCTTCCATTGGCTTGGTATCCTCTTATCTTAGCGCCTCTGACACTATGTGCCTTCCATCTTGGATTCTCTCGGTCACCATAAACAGGAAAGCGATTCCAGAGACTCCTGCAGCTCATTATCTGCATTCAGCTTGAGAAAGCTGTTAAGTGCTACACTGAGTCCGACACACTTTTTTTTTTTTAAATTTTTTATTGAGCAGAGCATTAGGAACATGATATACATATTATAATCTAGAAAAATCATAAAAACCATTTTTTTTATATACAGATAAAATAGCTTCTTCTTTCCATGGCAAATTCTTACAAAATATGGTTATAGTAGATAATTGATATATAAAAAAAAAAAAAAAATCAATGATAATTACCAAATAGCAATGTGCAAAACGTGCAATAAAGTGCAGTGGCAAAAAAAGTGCTAGTGCTTTTTATAACAAACTGCTAATATTTCTAAATCAATAACGAGTGATATTATCCCTCCTTTAAGATCTCTAGATTACTTAAAAACTTCCAATTTTTATAAAATTTCCTGGTGGCTCCCACCCGTCTTGCATATGCTTCTTCGAAATCACGTGTCCTTTTCATTTTATTAAACCATTTCAAGTGGGAAGGGACATCCCTAGATTTCCAATTTTGGAGAATTAAAGTACGGGCTACAGTACAGGAAATAAACAGGAAAGTTCCTTCGGCCTCGGTTAAAAGCGTTCTATCACTACAAAGTCCGAACAGGACAGCCTTAGCCTCGAGCGCAACTTTCTTCCTGATTGCCTGATCTAAGTCTAAAAATATTGCTTCCCAGAAAGATCTCAACCGTGGGCATGTAAAAAACATATGGTGCCAGCCCTCCTCACCATCTGCCTGACAACGGAAGCATTTATTTTCAGCATCCGGATATCTTTTTTCAAGTGCTTCCGGAGTTAAATAAGCCAGCCATCTTGATAGGAAGGCCATCCTTTTGAAGTTAGCTGCGCGCAGGGATTTACTTCCTAAGTGGCATAAGGCTTCCCATTCATTAAAAGAGAGAATGCATTGTGTCTCCCGAACTATTCTTTCCAAATGATTCTCTATCAAGGGTACTTGACCCTGATCATGTAGCAAACGATACCAATTACCTGTGCCATTTACTTTGGCCCCTTAGAGAGCTACCACGAGTTTGTTAGGGGTATCTAGAATGCTGTTAGTACTTTTTAAAAAATGAACAATTTGTAAATATTCAAAAAAGGCAGGTTTCTTTAGATTCCCAACCCTTGCCATTACCTCCTGCCAGGAAATCACCTTATTTTGAATAAAAAAAATTCTTAATTCTCCTAGACCACAACCTTCCCAATTTTTCATATGACTTGCACGTATCTGGAGGCCGAAATTGGTACATTCTCCCAATCTCAAGTACTGTAGACCCGAGGAGCCCATCTTTTTAAAAAAGGACTGAAGTCTAAAAGAATAATCCTTTAAGGTCTTGTATCTGTTTTTTTTTGGAAGTTTGGAGGTTTTTAAAAACACTCGAGTTTGAGATCCAATTTCATGTGTCATTTTGTCAATAAAGAAGCTATCTCTAGGACACTTAGATCCCAACGAACCCGCCACTAGGTTTAGAAATGCAGCCTCATAATAAGTTCTTAAATGAGGCAGAGCTAAGCCCCCTTGTACAGTCGATAATTGTAATACAGTCAATTTAACCCTTGACACTTTTTTCCCCCAAACAAACTCTCTAATCAGGGTTTCCATTTCTTTAAATAAAGACATTTATTTTTATTGGAACATTAATAAAAAGGAATATAAGTAGCGGAAGTATGGACATTTTAATTAATGAGACTCTTCCCACCACTGTTCTAAAAGTCTCTTAATTTTTTCCTTCATCCTTAAATAATTCAATTTAAATAGCTGATGGTATTGGCTGGACACATAGATGCCAAGATATCTAATTGGATCTAGTTTTGCAGCTTGTGCCCTCAGACAAGATGGAAGGAAATTTAAATCTGTGTTAAGGGCTAAACTTCGGTTTTATTAGAATTTATTTTATAACCGCCAATTAACTCAAAATTCCTAAATTCCTTTAACACCATATCCAAATTAACTATACAAGGTTTCAAATATAGAATAATATCATCAGCAAAGAGTTTCAGCTTTGCCATGCCAGAGATTGGAGATTGGATAGCAGCGTTATTACGCATTTTAATTACCAAAGGTTCTATAAAAAAGGTAAAAAGCAGTGGCGAGAGCAGACAGCCTTGTCTTGTCCCCCGGTTTATTTTTACGATACCTGCACGTTTCAAGTTTATTGCTACCTGGGCAGAAGCCTCCTGATAGATATTACGTAGCATGGTAATGACCAGGGGAGGGAAGCCAAATTGACCGAGGGCACAGAACAAGGTTTTCCAATTTACCAAGTCAAATGCTTTCTCCGCATCAACCATCATAATACAGGCCGGGATAAAATTGATGTTAAAATAGTCCAGGGACTGTATTAAAAACTCGGTATTAGCTGCCATAAATCTACCTGCTATAAAACCAGTCTGGTCTTTGTGAATTGTCTCTTGTGCGGCAAATAAAAGCGCCCAGCCCATACCTTCATTAAAATCTTGTAATCAGAATTTAAGAGACTAATAGGCCTGTAAGAATTAACATCGATGGGATATTTATCATTTTTTACGAAAGACACGATTGATGAGTTCCAATGCCCAATAAGTGTGAGTCCGACACACTTATTGGGCATTGGAACTCATCAGTCGCAGATAATTCTCGTATGTCATTTGCTAGGACTTTCATATCTTATTTGACGTTGTCATTCATTCATTCCTACGAACCTTACCGGTTTATACACATCGCCTTCTGTCAACTCAGAGTGGAGCATTTTCTCTCTGTTACCCTCATTTTCCCTAGGAGAGATCACATGTTTCTGAGTATTAAGCTAACTCATTGTTGGGTTCTACCTCATTCCAAGTTGGAATGAAAGTTACCGGGGTAACGGAACGGGAGGCAGTTGGAGGTGGTTTGCTGGAGTGGTTGCTACCCGAGTCGGAGGTCCGGCTCGTCCTGTGTATGCCTATCTGAAATAAAGGACTTTACCTCACCGAACCGTGTCCTTTTAGTGGCGACGAGCTTGAAGAACAGGACGAATTTTACAAAAGGGTTCAACTTTCTGGTGAATCTGCCGCCAGTTATGTCGGTGCTTTAAGAATTCTTGCGGTTTCTTGTGAATACAAAGACGTGGAAGACGAAATGATTCGTGATCAATTAGTGGAAAAAACCAACACCAAGAAGGTCCAAGAAGCTTTGTTGTCTAAACCTAATTTAACATTAGAAAAAGCTGTAGAAATTGCCTCTAGAATTGAAAGCACCACGTCATTTTTGAGTGAACTATCTATTTCAGATAACAAAACTTCGGAAGTGTTAGCTGTCAAACCTAAAAGCTCAAGATTTAAAAAAAAAAATGAGGCTTCTGGAAACATCTCTGGATCATCCAAGTATTCTGATAACATTGTAAAAAAATACTTTCAGACAATTAGAATGTTACCGTTGTGGTAGTCCATCCCATTTAGGGAATGCTGATTTTTGTCCTGCTAGGGATCGCACTTGTGCCAAATGCATGCGGAAAGGACATTTTTCAAAAGTCTGTAGAGCTTCTAATAGAGTTCAATATAGGAGGAAGGTGTTAGAAGTAAATCCCAAAAACGTGGTGGAGGAAGATCAAGATTCAGGCGAGAGTGACGAAATACTCTTGATCAAGGACAGTATTATTGATGATTCAATTTGCCATGTTTCCTTAAATAATTTTACTAGACCATATTGTATGATCAGTATCAATGGTGTTGATGTAAAATTCATGGCAGATTCAGGTTCACCTTACACATTATTGAGTGAAAAAGTTTGGCATGACCACTTCTGTGATACTCAATTATCCAGTTCTATATTACGTCCTGTTGGATATGGTGGAAAAACTATAGATGTAATTGGTGAATTTTCAGCCATTTTTAAGTTTCAATCCAATTCTTCCAATGGGGTAGTCTATATAGCAAAAGATGACTCATGTCTTTTAGGTTGGTATTACCAGAAGAAGTTGGGTATTTTGCTTGACCCCAACAATCCGGATCAAGTTGTGTTGAGAGACAGTTATTTGCCAGTTTTGCCTGTCTCTAACCTCAACTTGTGGGAGTCACGGTTTCCTGAGGTTTTCTGCAGTGGGTTAGGTACCTTGAAAGGTTATACTCATAAAATCAAATTGGTTGAAGAAGCATCTCCAGTTGCCCACAAGGTAAGAAGGGTCCCTTTAGCCCTGCGTTCAGAGTTGAAGAACGAGTTACAGAAACTTTGTGACCTAGAAGTTATTGAACCTATTGAGAGTTCTAATTGGGTTGCCCCCATAGTTCTAGCATGCAAACCTAACGGTTCTGTCCGCATGTGTGTGGATTTGCGTGATCTCAACAAACAAATATGGATTGATCGTCACCCCTTGCCCAACATTACTGAAATGCTTTCTGTGTTGCAAGGGGGGAACATTTTCAGTTTACTTGATATGACCTCAGTGTATCATCAAATCAATCTTCATCCTGATTGTAGACATCTGACATCTTTCATTACCCCGGAAGGCTTATTTCAATTTAAGCGCATGCCCTTTGGGTTAGCTTCAGCCTCCGCGGTTTTTCAACGGGTTGTGGAAGGCATGTTTAAAGGTGTCGAAGGTGTTCTTTCCTTTCAGGATGATGTATTGGTTTTTGGCTGTGATCAAATGCAACATGACGACAGGATGCACCAGGTGTTGTCCATACTAAAAAGCAAGGGTGTGACACTTAGCACTGAGAAGTGTAAATTTGCAGTTACTGAAATTGAATATTTAGGGTACAACATTTCTGAGAAGGGCATTGAACCTAAACTCAAGTTAGTTAATGCTATTAACGATTTTAATATTCCTAAGAACAAAGACCAACTGAGATCCTTCCTGGGTTTAGTTGAGTTTTATGCAAGGTTCATTCCGAAATGTTCAGAGAAATCCTTTCACATGAGGAACCTTCTTAAGAAAAACGTTTCCTTTGACTGGTCTGAACTATGTAACCAGGAATCTTTGCTTATCAAGAAAGAACTCGTTCACGCCATCCCTCTCAAACCTTTTAACACCTCCGATGAAACCATCATCATGACTGATGCCAGCCAGTTGGGTTTAGGTGCTGTTCTCTTACAACGTAGGGATGGAAGAGATGAGGTCATAGCTTTCGCTTCAAGGAGCTTAAAGGGTGCTGAAGCATCCTATTCTGTTATCGAACGTGAAGCGTTGGCATGCTGGTGGGGCATTGTTCACTTTAAAACATATTTATGGGGCTCTCACTTTACTGTCCGTGTTGACCACAAACCCTTGGTACAGTTATTTACCACCAGAGGCATGGAACGTGCCACTCCAAGGATTGCAAAATGGCAGTATAGGCTTCATGAATATGATTACACTGTGGAGTATGTGCCTGGAGCTAAGAATATCTTAGCAGATTGTATGTCTCGCCAGCCTAATTGCAATAAAGTAGATGAAGTAGATTCATCTGACAATCTTGATTCTATTTTAGTGTGTGCAGTGGAATCCTATTGTAATGGTGCTATCCGGGAGGCCGACTGGCGTGCTGCCTGTGAATCTGATATCCAGATGACAGAAGTGAAAAGTGGTATTATGCAGGGTTGGTCAGAATGGAAATCTGATGGCATTAAGGGCGATGCTTACAAGCATGTTTTTGAAGAACTTTCAATCATCAATGGGTTACTTTACCGTTCCAGTCTTCTTGTTGTTCCTGAATCCATGAGACCCAGAGTGCTCTTACTAGCTCATGAGGGGCACATTGGTATGCGTGCCACTAAGAGAAGGATCAGGGAACATTTTTGGTGGCCTGGGCTTGACAAGAGTGTTGAGCGTTTTGTCAGAGATTGTGTTTATTGTGCTGGAAGTGACAAGACTCAGGTTACTTTTCCCAGTCCCATTGAGGCTATTGAAGTTCCCAAGAAACCGTGGGGAAAGATTGCCATTGATATTATTGGTACCATGTCAGTCTCTGAAGGTTCACAGGAGTATGGTATTGTTGTTATTGACTTTTACAGTCGTTGGCCAGAGATCAAGTTTGTTAGGTCTCCCAACACTTTATGTGTCATTGATTTTTTGGAGTCTATTTTCCTGAGGGAAGGGATTCCTGATGAAATATTATCTGATAATGGTTGTCAGTTTACGTCATCTCAGTTTTCTGATTTTCTTACCTTTTTAGGTATTAAGCACACCAGAACTTCCTTATATCATCCCAGGAGTAATGGTCTGGTGGAACGATTTAACAGAGTTATTAAAGATAATGTCCAGCTTGCCAAGGCCAGTGGTTTGAAGTGTAAGGAGGAATTACGTAAATTATTGTGGGCTGTGCGTACCACTCCTAATGCTGACACTGATGTTTCTCCCTTTTCTCTCTTACGTGGAAGATTACCTGCTTCTAAATTAATTAGAGATTGGATGGGGTGTTCTTCTCCTTCTGCACAGAAGGTTGAGGATGTGGTCAGAAAGAGAATTATGGCTCAGAATAAGTATGTGACTGCACGGGGTAGAGAATCTAAAGTTGCTGTGGGCGAGTTTGTTAGAATCAAAGTACCCAGAGTCATTGCCATGAAAGATGCCAAATTTTCTGCTCCCCAGAGGGTTGTGGTTGTTAAGAAAAATGTTGTTAAACTACAAAATGGTAAATGGTGGAATAAAGACAAAATTTCTATCGCTCATGATTCTCACACTGATAATCTTGCAGCTAGTGAGGGTCCTGTCTCCACTAGCCGCTGCAGTTCATTTGCCAAGGCCAGTCAGTGTGAGAGACGCATTTACACCAGACCTAAATTTCCTTCTTCAAGACTTCGTGATTTCATATCTTAATTGTCACTGTGTATTTTGCCTTTTGTCATTGAAGAAGGACATGTTGTTTCATTTCACTATGTTATTACTACTGTGTATTTTGCTTTTTGTTGTCATTGAAGATGGATATGTTGTTTCATTTCACTATGTTTTTTTTTTTCTTTCTCCATATTTTCTTGTGTGGTTTTACAATTGTTTTGTTCACTATGTAAGGGGGAAGATGTGTTGGGTTCTACCTCATTCCAAGTTGGAATGAAGGTTACAGGGGTAACGGAACGGGAGGCAGTTGGAGGTGGTTTGCTGGAGTGGTTGCTGCCCAAGTCGGAGGTCCGGCTCGTCCTGTGTATGCCTATCTGAAATAAAGGACTTTACCTCACCGAACCGTGTCCTTTTACTCATGCTCATAGATCTCTTTTGGTACAGAGGATTGAGTATTAGCATCCGAAACCTACGCCTTGTTCTCACAACCCCTCTGTGGTTGTAGCCTTAACAAAAGGAGCCAAATACCAAATCAGAACCCTACAAGGAATCATGTCCCTTTTTTCAGCAGATTATTTCAATGCAGCAGCTGGACTAGTATTGAGCTTCAGAACCTTCGGCTACATTGCTTAAGTGCTGATCGCTCTAAAATGGCTTCTTCTAGAGACAAGAATTTTACGTAAAACAGCCTGTAAAATGTATAAGTTGATGCATGGGGCAGCACCAAACTACCTGCCACAGAAATTAACCATCACTTGAGTTTCCTGCTCTCTTCTTAGCACATGCTATCTCCATCTGGAAACTATCTTCTTCAAAAGGAAATGAACTGTGGAGCAAGATTTCTCAGGCTATTGCTAAAAAAATATGTAGCCCCATCCTTCCATCCAGGAGACTGAATGCCTCTTTTGACCACCTTAAAAAAATAAAAGCTTATGTGTGGGGAATCTAAAAAGTAAATACCACACTCCCTGACTCTCTCCCTCATCATTACAACATTAGTTTATCTAGGTGAATGGTGAGTCCATATTTATTTATTCATTTATTTTATATACATGTTCCTAACATTAGTATATAATGTATTATACTCCGCATGTATGTATTCTCTTATACCTCATAATACCATGTAAACCACTCTGCTGTTCTTATGGGACTGACTCACGCTATCTAAAACCACAAATTAATAAATAGAAACTATAAGTGTGTGTGTGTAAGTATAGAAGTGTGAGTGTATAAATAAATATATATATATAAAATTTGATATGGATAACAATTTGCACTGCCCTGGTTTACGTCATCATATTGTAATATTTGTACTGTAATTTACTTTGAGAATCACAATTTCTGTGAATCTGCCAGGATAAACCTGTGCACTTGTCTGCGTAATTTTCAACAGACAACAGCTTCCTTTTGTTTCAAGAAAGTAATTCAGGCAGAAAATAAAACAGTATTGTTCAGTGAAACAAAGTTTGTTTGCAGAAATGTTTTATGTATTATCAGGAATGGCAACTGAAAAATGTAAGTCTGGAAACAGTAAATATATACACAGTTGTACCTTATTTGATTGCTACAACCACAAACCGAGACAGCTAATTTGATTGTGTATACAACTTACAGAAGAAAGCTAATCATCTGATTTTCTCTTTTGCCCCCGCACCCCTACAAATACAATGCTTGGAAGTTGATTTTGTTATCAAAGAAGCTCCTAGGTTCTGCCAAAACCTAATCAATGTTTTCTACACAATCATTCTCTCATAACCTTCAGACAACCTCTTCAGTTCCTGGCAGTTCTCTGTTTAGGACACCATACAGATGTGTTGACCACAACCATACCAACTCATAACATATTACCAAGGAGCACAGTCACAATGTAACACTTCATTTTACAGACTGCATATCCCTAGTAGTCAGAACATAGTGCTGACAACAGAATTCTGTCCAAAAATGAATAAACCCCTTGTCCAGCATCTTTGCATGGCCACAATAGACTATTCAAAACTGTCTTTGAAGCTAAATTATACAAGTCATCCATCAACCAAGAGTAATTCTCTTTTTACCAAACTAAACATTTTTTAAAATAATATTTTTACGTACGCCATTAACTCATCAAAAATAACTATTAAAAATTAATTTAAAACATATAATGAACAATAGCAAATCCTAATCATTGTTGGATTAAACGAGATTCTTATTTCAGCAGCAGTCCTCGTCTGACAATGGGATTCAAAGTAAACTTCAAACAGTGCTAAACTTCAAATAATGCTTCCTTTCATATAGCTCAGCTTAACGACTGTCTAGAAACATTAAAACAATCTTATTAATATTTTTATTTTTTGTGACACATTTTATACAAGGTCTAATTTTCTGGATCATTCCAGTTTATAAAATCAACAGGTACAGACAAATCTCATGGCCACCAGACAAACTCCAAGAGCACTTGCTTCTCATAAATATCTTGCAAAACTTTCTCAGAGCTTTTCTAGAGGTGGATTTGTTAGGTAACATCTTGACAACATTATCAGTGCTACGTCTATAAGTAGCACCACGGTTTGACCAGTCACAAAAAATTTGTACTGAAACTTCGATCATGATTAGTGTGCATACATACTAACACTTGGAAAGTTGTCACCTCTGTAATTATGTAATTATTTTCTGAAGAAATAAATGCCCCTGTAAGCCTGTTAGCAGGGCTTTGCTGAGGGAGGAGTGTCTGAAATTGGCAATAACACATTGGAACAATGAATAAGATGCACAAAAAAGAACGATTGCATTCGTTTTTCATCAGTATGTTTACTGTAAGCTCGTCTAGAAGTTATGAAGCATCTTCTCTGGATCCCAAATATATAAAGGAATGGGATCAAAGATTCTGCATGAATTATTTGTTTTTGTGATGTTCTGTTTATTATTTTAATTTTGAAATCTATGTAAACACTCCTCATAGATCTCATAGATCAAAAACCAGTAATGTTTTATGTTTAAAATATCCGTGTAAAAGATATATTTTACGAGTTTAGTCATAACTGGTTCTGAACAAACGCTTCCATGTGTCACAGTGACAGGAAAGAAATGAGTTAGACAATATAATGCTTTACCTCTCTAATATCTCGCTGATATTTAGTGCTCAATTCTTCGGTTTTTACGAGGTCCTTCCTGGCTGTCTCAGCTTCTTGTTCAACCTCTACCACCCGTGAAGACAATGCAGCCAAGCGCTCCTTCATTTGCGACACTTCGTAGTTCTGCTTTTCAAGTAATTCCTGCAATTCCACCACTTGGCTGGTTTCATCATTAGAATCAATAGATCCATTTGATAATCGCTGAATACAGAAAAAATAAGAACAGAAATTTACTTTTCTTATTCTATTTAAAAATGCATTATTTGTTGTTTAGCTATCTCAAGATGTTATCAGAAAAATATCCATGTAGACAAATGCAAATACATTTGAAGTATCGTCAATAAATTTAACATATTTAAACGTTTTAATAGGAAATGCAGTTAATTCTATATTATTGGGAAAAAGCATATTTGCAACCTAGCCAACAATCTCACCTTTACAACAAAAAGTAATTTTCGAGCCTGTCATGCACCCAGGCGTGAAGATTCAGTTTGCATAGTTGAGCTATATATGTAAATCGATGATTCATTTGTTCATTCTTTCCTTCCTTCAATTCCCTTATTTGTTCCTGCATTCATTCATTCATGAGAACTTCACCTTTTTCAGTTGTCCTAGTCTTTTTCCTAAAACACTGGACCAATTACTTTTTCATCTAACAACAAATTGAAACATCAGAGCTTTGCATATGTTAAATAGGAGCAAATCTAAGCTATCAGATGGAACAAAATATGAATAAATTACTTTATAAACAGAAAATAAACCTAAAGCCATAGGTACAATAAAAAGAAAGACTTTTAAAAATCAAAGTATTCTCACATTACCAAAAACGCATAAGAGTATGTTGATATCTGAAAGTCCAAAATTCTTCCCTATCAACATTCATGTTTATTGTTTCTTCAAATGATTAATGGAATTTGGAGTATGATGTAAACATTTACATAACAAACTATTAAACTAATTCAACATCTGTAGGAAGCATCTGGGGAAAGGAGTCACCTAATCAACAAGTCCCCCTAGGGGGATATCAGGCTTGATGAGTTTATTCCTGAAATTGCTACTTGGGTACTGTCCACTCAAATAACCAATTTGCACTCTTGTAACACCCATACTGATCGCAAAACCTCACTCATTCCTTAACTGGAGTTGAGATTTAACATTTGCCACCACTCTGATTCTTAAAATAATGAAAAGTGTTATTTGCTGTGCTTAAAGCACTGACAATTGCTTTTGCACCATTGAAACTGTGATCAGAAATGGTAAAACCCAAACCCTATAGCTTCCACACTCTCAGGTCAGTTACTGTGAAAGAATGATTAAAAAGAAACCTGTGAAATCATAGATCTAGATATGAAGAAATATGTGACTAGTTTGACATCAAAAATATATCCATCACCAACATACTATACTGAGTATATCATTGCCAATGCAGCCTGATGGCAGTTTTAAACCTCCATTTCGACCTGGCATAATAAATGTTTTGCCAGGTATAAACCTTCTTTTATAATACATATAAAGCCACTCCAAGGGTAAGCTCTAAACAGCCCTAGGGCAGGGTGCATTGTAATTATAAAATTGAACATGTACTTTAATTTTGCACATGTCCTGGTATTGAAAGACTCTTCAATTATTTTTTTAAGGCCTACCTCTACCACATTAGGTTACATTATTACATTTAATAGGTGTCAACTTTTGATTGAGAACAGGCAGAAAGGTCAAGTTTGGTCTCAAACGAATTGTAATTTCAATTATTTTTAATGGTCAAGGTGAATTTTAAGTCGCAATTCTGAAAATGCTACTTTTAGAAAGTTTACTTCAGGAAAATAATGGCACTCCAAGGTATCATTTTGAAAAAACACATTCAATTACTCAATATGCACAATAGCCACATGCAATTAATGTGAACAACATAGAATCACGTCTATGACCACCATATTTGTTTCTGGAATATTTCTGGAAACATTTATCAAAAACATTTAATATATAATCATGAAGCCATTAAAAATGACATTCACTGAATCAAGTGGGATAAAGCATGTATAGTGTCCCCTATGAACCAGAAACCCAAGAAAACGAAAACAAACTTTTTTGCAATAGCACAGTTACATGTGTGTTTCTCATAACAAACAAATCCACAAGATCAACGTGAATAATCGAATGGCCTTTTAACGGCACTACGTTTGCTTATTTGTTATGGCTGTCTACAACATTTTGACCGAGAATAAAATGACCATGTCTCATCAGGACATAATGATAGTGGAAACTTCAGAACAAATAAATAAAATTAATTGAACGAGCTCGTGAAGAAAAGAATGGGCCAGGTGATCAAGCGTTACTAAGATGAAAAAGGTGAAATGATCACTACATTACATCCACGTGAATGCTGGCGGCTACATATTGTTGTACACCCAGATGGAATGTCCAAGAAAAGAGTACTTACTCGGGGGGGGGGGTAATATCAACCTAAGAAAGGATCAAGAATTGCAAATTAAACATAATTAGCCATGGGCACCACCGTATCCAAAAATTGGCAATAATAAAGGCAGAGCACTTACCCACTAGTTACGAGCCAGTGTAAAACTAACTGGTGCTTTGTAAGATGTGGACCGCATGTAGCAGTTTCCAGCACAAAGAACACAGAGGGAGAAGTCTTCCCTACAACTGAGAGAGAGCACAGACTGTCACTGTCTAAAAGTCAGGTGGGATGGGCCCACAGCAAGAGGGTGTACAATGCCGCTGAAAGCAAGGCTTGGAGAGAGTGATGCGTTCCTGCCAATGCTACTGAAGCATTCAATAGGTGGATGCCCTTATGGTGAGAGGGCCATCAATACTATAGGCCAATCGCAGGGGGCAAAACCCAGGGCAGGAGGAGGCTTGAGGAGGAAACAAAGGAACCAGGACTTAAAATTACAATAACACTTACAGAAAGGAACTTTGGGTTGTTCATAATGCCACCGCGTTAATGATAAAGCGGAATGATGCACAACAATATACATAATAGCACACCAATTAAAAATAGAGAGTAAGCAATAAAAAAAGAGAAAGGAGAATAAAAAAAGAAGAGAAAGGGGCCAATTGTAATTTACACAATAAAAACATCAGGCACATTGTCCTTTAACAGTCTTGTGCATCAACCGCTTTCTGAAATCCAGTGGCCATGACTCACTAATCATGATGCTCATATGCTTATTCCGAAAGCAGAGATATAAGTCCACACCATTCTCATTAGTGTTCAAACCCTTGTCAATGTAAATCACATAGTATAATCCATTTACATTCCAGTTTTTGTAGGATCAGAGAACTATTATCCCCTTTTTCTGGTGTCTGTTCTACATCAAGTATTTGCGCCTGATGTCATTCGTAGTGTGTCCGGCCTTGAGAAACTGTGATACAAAGGGTGCAGAGGTCACTCCATATCGAATCCTGCTCCTGTGCTGTCCAATGCACAACTTGACTTGTTGGGTGGTCTGACCAATATAAATCAAAGGACATGGACACCATATACAGTATACAACATTTGCTGTATTGCAATTTGAGAAATATCTTAGTTCCATCTTGCTAGTCCCATGCTCAAAATTCTTCGTCTTATCCGTAAATTGGCATACAACACAATCCTCACACCTGTAGGGCCCTTTCAGTGGGGAGGGGTGGGGTGGAGTACCCTCAGGTCCCGTAAGGTATTGCTGGGAGACGTACTACAACCTGATGAATGTACTAAATGGTTTCTTATATTTTTTGCCTCTTTTACATGAAAACAGTGGCACTTCCAAAGTAGGGTCTATGCTTTGTATCATGTGCCATTGTTTTTTTTTTATTGATGCTACAATCTTGCTCGAGTGAGGACAAAAAGTGGTTACTCATACTATTTGTTTACAACTCTTCTTGGGTTTAGTCTGTAGTAGCTCCTCTCTATTACTATGCCAGTTTCTCTGCAGATCTGTCAATCCTCCAGGCAAACTCTATCGACCAATCTTTTTTGAAGAATTTGCTTCTCTGAAATAGAAAGTTTTTATTTTGTCCTAAGCATTTGGTGTCAGTAGCCAGTTTCATGGGTCACATGACTAAGTGTAGTTGGCAGTTGGCCTTTGTGTATTCCTCCTAGACAGTATCACAAAGGGGGAGTGGGTGTTGGCCGTATGGGTCCTCTGTGGCCTGATGGGAGGGGCGGAGCTGTCACCTACCACACTTGCACTTCAAATGAGCTGCCTCAGCATGCACACAAAGAATTTGACACTAGCCTTTCATGACTCCAGACATCCTGGGACCAGGGCAAGGGAGGGAAGAAAATTTGAGAACCAGATGTGGGTGTTGGGTTTCTCCAACTTCAAAGCTGGCACTAGGCATAAATAGAGGACCCTCAGATCGACTGTTCATTATACTCCTGGACCTGTGGATACTGTAGAAAAAGGACTGTCAGAGGGTTGCCCTGCTGCCTGATGTGTGCCCTGCCGTCTGAGAAGGAAGACTGGACCTGCTCCCTTCATCCCAGGCTACCTGAAGTGACTCAAGTTGTCAGCTGGCTGATCTCTTGTTCAGAGCTACATAACGGGTACATAACAAGCTCCATAGGCCGCCCTGCAACGGCTCAACTGACCTGCTGCAACTAGGCCTGCCTGGACCGCTAACTGAACCGGCCTGAGCTCTGCTGGCCTCTGCTAGAGTGAGTGTCCCTGATACCCAAGAGGCACCTCCGAGGTGCTGGGCACTTGGTTGACAGAGTGCCCTCCTTGGAAGAAGGAGAAATTCTGAAATTTTTGACTATTTGTGACCACGAATGGGCCTGTTCGTGCCGAGATTTTGCCACCTGCGATGACTACCAGTATGAAGCTCCAGTTGACCCGACTTTTCGTGCTACAATGACCACCAGCAAGAACCGGCAATTTGAGATCTACACTTCGTGCTACAGTATCGACAGCATGCGGTGACCACCAAAGCAAAGCTCCAGCAATGACCGTCCGCAATGCCCAAAGGATCTTCTTGCTACTGCGACGACCATTGATGACATCTGGTCTGCTCTTCGTTCTACAGCAATGACTACCTGCAACACTCTCCCTGTGGCCTTCTTCACCATCAATTGGACTCTTTGCGCTGGACTTTGAAAAGGTAACTTTTTCAGCAAGACTGACCTGGTCTCTGTAATCAGCCTGCACTCCATCGCGGTCAGCCTGAACTTGTGACTTTTTCCCAGTCTAGCATGACCAGATATCCAAAAGTGGCGCCTTATGCTTTTGGGTGCTACACTTAACCCCAAATCTGCATATCTCCTGTTCAACTGATTGGATTTTTGTTGTTTGGTGTCAAATAATTTATTAAATTATTCACTATTTTTTCAAATTTGTGTGGGATTTTCCTTATGTTTTGTTTTCACCCTATTACTGTTTGAAGTACTGCATAAATACTTTACACATTGCCTGTAAGGAAGCCTGACTAATTTTGTGCCAAGCTACCAGAGGGTTAAGCACAGGTTAATTTAGTGATGTTTTGTGGTTCACCCAGACAAGGATTATAACTGTTGCATGTGAAGGGCTCACAACCTCATCAACCACAACCCAATTTCCCACAGGACCCTTTTCACAAAGGTAAATTTACACATGTAGATTTACTCATTTGTAAATAATTTTTGGCCCCCTTGTCTAAGGGGCTGATTACGACTATGGCGGTCTGACCGCACTATTAAGAGTTTGGCGGTCACACCGCTAAAGGACAGCTGCAACCTGGGGATCCCTGGCAGTGGCGCAGCGGTATGAGGCCTGCAATACGCTTGGTGGTGCCTCTGCGGCACCACCAAGCATATTACGAATTTCCTCATTGCCACAGTTTTCATGGTGCTGAGCCCGCCGTGAAAAGTGTGGCAGTCAGGAAACAAAGGGTGCCATACAAGGCCCCCTGTTGCCTCAGGGTCAGTGGATGGATGCAGGGGGGCACATGGTGTGCCCCCTGTATGCATGCACACCCAGTTCCTGCACCACATGGACTTAATAGTCCATGCCGTGCAGGAACTTGCTTTGGCGTTCCCATTGTGGTGCCTTAGCACCACCGGCTAGCTCAGGAGGAAACTCCTAATCTGGCGGGCAGTCGGTGAACAAGTTTGACGGTGTGAGAGCAGGGCCCTGGCGTGGCGGCCAGCTCCCATACCGCCAAACTCATAATCAGGCCCTAAGTCTTCACTTTTTTACTATTCACCATTTCCAAGAATGAATTTACACCAATGTGCAGATTTGCATGTCTTCAACCCCTGAAATCAGGGGTGGAAGACAGAATTTACAAGTGTAAAGCTACTACCAGAAACTTTTCACACACACACACTCTTCACCCATCCACTGAACATATAGCAGAAAATAATAAAATTTATGAATTCTTAATAAAATATTAAAAATATATTATTGTAAAATAAAATTGCAAGGTATTTTTATATATATATATATATTACCTACTGCCAGTTGCCACTAGGTAGTTATAGTTAGGACCTAGTTTAGGAACAGCATTTTTTGACTTGCCTAAAACTTTGCGTTGTCTTCAAGAAATTATCCAAAAAAAGTGTCTAAGTAGGTTCTGTTTGTCATGGAAATTTTGGGTGTGATCTGTGCAGTGGGGACCGAGAAATAAGGGTGCAAAATAAAAGTGCATTTGTAATGTTAATTCCCATAGGAATGCGTGGTCGAACCGAGAGCCCAAACCACTGGAAGGAATTACTCCAAATTTGGCAGAAAGGTAGATGTTGTTACACAGATTGTGCTTTTTGTTATTTGGTGCAAATTCGTTCAGCAGTTTTTGAAAAATTTAAGTTGAAAATTATAGTGATATCTCTGGTCGCAGATATTTCACCACGATTTTACGATTAATCGCGATTAATTGCGAATGCGCGCACGCTAACAGGAATGCTGTGATTGGCTTGACACAACCTGAACAGAAAGTTGCGGACGCCATTTTATCTATCGGGAACAGTTCCCGGGGCTAAAATCTTCTCTGAAAGCAAACATTAGGGGTCAGACTCTAGGTACTCGGACCCCAAGTTTCAGAAATGTAAGTGTTAGTGACACAAGCTATGTGTCCAACAATGATTTTTTTAATTGTGCACGATATTTCCAGCAACGCTGGGACGTCGCAACTATCATGGCGACACCACGAATATTGGTGGGAATAAAAAAAAAAAGTCAGTTAATCATTAATACACATTGTATTATACTGAGATTCTGATAAATGTTTTTATAGAGCTATCTAGATGGGGATTTATCTAGTGTAATGGTTAGAATTAATTATGTAGTTATAATTTTTGACTGTAGTGGTGGCTATTGAATTCCTGCTTTTGCTTCCTGCTTTCGCACCGTATCTGTGGGGATCGCGATTACCAATGTCATTGCAATCTCTGGCCTGACCGCGAAAACGGAAAATAGGTTTTAGAGATGGCTTTTCTAGAAATACCCTTGAAAAACATAAGTTTGAAGTGTACAGTAATAAACCCCTAGTGTGTAAAATACAGTAATATATGTGCATATATGTGTTGTTCACTTAATGGAAAAGGTGCGATCATCGCGATTAATGGTGTCGTCGTGACATCCCGAATAACCACGAAAATGGAAAATAGGTCTTAAAGATGTATTTTAAAGATACTTAGTACAAAAACATGAGTTTAAACATGTTTTTAAAGAAGCATGTATATAGAATATGTGTAGCGCAATGTTTACAATGGATATTTTTATTTACTATTTCTGGATGTGCTGGTGGCACTTGAATGTCTGCTTTTGTTTTGAGATTTCACAACATATTCAAGGCGATCGGGACATTGTCGCGAAGAAACCCCCCCCCAAAAAAAGGGTCTTTATAAGGAAAATTAACAATATTTCGTGTACTTGGGTGGCTCTGACAAAAGCCTTTGTGTTGATTGTGTGTATATGACAGCTACACATAAGACCAGATGCAGAGTTTGAGGTTACTTGGAAACACCCTGTTGCCTTCATCTGTAAAGTGCACTCTATCATTTGTATACATTCCATGCATGTCAAAACGCAGATTGTTGTTATGGATACAGCCCATGCGATGGTCTCTGAGGAATGCAGAAACAGTTTTATTAAAATGTTTCCTGGCTTTGACAATCTGTGATAGAACTGATTTGACCACTTCCATTTCTCTCTTTGGCATATATTAGAGTACACCAAGACAGTGTGAGGGAAAAGTGACATTAGTTCTGCAAAGGTATCTTTCATTAGGATTTCCAGCCCTACCCCAGTCAATGTGCCTAGGTCATTGCCACCACAATGCACAATCATGAGGTGAGGAGCTCGGCAATCCACAATGGCTTTAACCAAAGCAAGCAACTGATGAAACTTTAACCCTCTATGACCAAACCAAGTAATCTCCACATTTGGCAAACCCAAGTCCCTGTCAATACCTCTCTTTTTTGCAGCCTCTCTAGCCCAATAGACATAGCTGTGGCCAACAATCCACACTCTAAGCATTTTGAAGCGAAGGATCAATAGCAGTCAGGAGAAGGCTAGAGCTGAATGAGGTAGTTTTCCAAATGAAAAGCAGTTAAAAAAAAGATATATTTAATTGGAAGCGGTCAGTAAGTAAGTGAATACAATTAGATAGTACGTTGGTTGCATTAGTAAGAAGTCCTATTATTGGCTAAAATGGAGTGTAATACAGACATGGATATGCTTCTGAATCTGTGCTGTAGGCCACACCTGCTGTATCTCATTTGGAAGTAGCATGTTCCTTCTAGAATGTGCTGTGGACTTGTGACCTACTGGTTCCACTGGGTTGATAGGTACACTGAGCTAAAAGTGCATTGGGGGGGAAGGGTGTTAAAGAGACAGAACATTTTTTTTTAAGTTGAGGAGTTATGACAATTTAAGTGATGATAAACTTTCATTTCCAATTGAGGACTACGTAATAAACTGTTGTGCAGTATCTAAATTAAAAAAACTGAAGCTAAATTTAGGTTTGGACTCCGTTTGTTTTCACGATTACTCTGGGATGATCGCGAAAACTTTGCGAACGCGCTGAGACAGGAATCTCGTTTTGAAAGAGAAGGAAAGTGTTAACAGATGCTAACCATTCACAAGTGCAGATAGAATAGTCTAAAATGAAAGAAATTATTTGATTTGCTGCCTTTCTCATGATCATAGAGTGGAAAGTTAAAGAGGTTGCCATTTTATGATTGCTCTGTATAAGAGTGGTGTACCATTCTTGTGCTTAGTTTCAGAAATACTAACTGTGTCAAAACTATTTAAAAGAGAGCAAAACCAACAATATAAACTACAAACTCAATTAACTGGTATGTACATAACTTCTTAGTTATTAAAAATGAAGATGTATATGGGAGTTTGATAAAAAAAAAAAAGAGTATCACAGTAATATGAAAAAAATATATGAGATGAACTGTATCTATCAGAGAGTATGTGTTTAAGATGTTATATATGAAATGTTTTGGGAAGTAAGAGAAAAATGAATAAGTGCAGATTTTTTTCCATTGTGTAGTTTATAGAAAAATAACAGTATAGTATTGTTGAAAGTTGTAATGAGGAATGTATTTAAAAATTAAGAATGTTTTAAATATCTAAGCAGCACGTGCAGAATAGATACATCTATGTTATTTGCATTCTGAGAGTTTTAGTACTTTTGGTCACATTATTAAACAGGAGTAGTGTAGTCACAAGTAAAAGATAAGAAAATGTTCTGTGCGTGTATATGTATTATAAAGTAGTAATATTCATCAGGTATGTATCAGGAAGTTTTTGTCAATGTGGTTTTTTACTTATATGAGTGGTTTGCATATGCTTAGATGGTGTGATTTTTGTGTGTGGTTGCAGATAGTTATATGTACAGTGGGACTCTTAAGTTTATTTAAAGATGTAGAGAACTATATATTTTTGGAAAGATGGCTTGAAGGTGTATATCTATTACGGAATCACATATATGTTTACATGGTGATCTCTGTTCTTTGAGGCTATTGAAAAATTCATGTATGTGGTGAGGGTGGTGCATTTCTTTTAACATGCTCTGTTTAAAATTGAGGAGAGTTTATAGTGCAGAATGTCTGTTTAGAGTTCTTGTGCTACCTTCATTTGGCGTGTAACTTTTCTTTGAGAAATGCTGAATATATGTTTTAAGCACACAAGAAAATTTTGAGAAATGATGTAGGTATGCCATTAAGAAAAGGTTTTGTGCTTTGAAAAAGTGAGATTTGTTGTTTTCAGTTTTAGAAACTTACTGATGCATGTGCATGCTGAGTAACAGAGCAATGTATGCTTGTAGAGAGGCATGTATCCAATTATAAATGAAGTGTAATATCTAGACTTTTCTGACCCATAGGTCAATAGAAAAGAATATATACACTAAAAAGATAGTTTGATACTGACAGAAGGAGTTAAACAATGAGTTACAGATATAGTCACAACTATTATGTAACCAACAGCAATGGAGATAATTTACAGTAACCCAGCAATACACACGCACTCATCCAATCCCTCGGCCACTACTCAGGCAGTTATCGAATCCCTCAAGCACTATGTACGGACCTATTCCGTCACCTAGGCACTACACATGCACTCTTCCAATCACGTTGGCTCTAATTATGTACTCATTGAACTACGCAGGCAACACCCATGCATTCATCCACTCACCCAGGCACTAACCATTCACATATACAGTCACCAAAGCTGTGCCCATGCAGTTATTCAAACACCCATGCACTCATCCAAACACTCACTTATAAACCCATGCATTATCCAAATACTGAGGCACAACCCATGCCCTCATCCAAACATTTAGGTACTAGTCGTGCACTCATCCAATTACGCAGTAAGTACCATTGCTGTGAACCTATCACCCATCCAGTATCTATGCTCTCATCCAATTACTGGGGCAATACTCTTCCACTAATATAATCACCAAAGCAGCACACTTGCTTTTATCCAATCACTCAAGCTTTAACAATGGACTTATACAATTACTCAGACATTAGTTATGCACTCATGCAATCAGCCAGGTACTTCTGATGCAGTCATTCAATTATCCAGGCAATACGCATGTAGTTTTGTACTCACCCAGGTACTAACTGTTCAATTAACCAAAAACATATGAGAGTCAGTCATGTACTCATTCAATCACTGAAACACTACTCATGCAATCTGCCAGGTGCTATGTATGCACTTAAACAATGACGTACGGACTATGCATTCACTGAATAAATCATGTATATATTACGCATGTAATCCTGTTATCACCCAGGGACTAGAATAGCACTCATTTAATCATCCAACCACTATCTTTGCATGTATTAAATCATTGAGGCATCAGTTATGCACGTATCAAATCATTCAGGCAGTACTCATGTACTCTTCCAAACACCAAGATGGTAGCAATATAGTCATGTGAAAACACAGGCACTGACTATGCAGATATGGAACCGCCGATGTAGTTCCTACATACTTATTGAATCATCCAGGCACTACCTATATTCTGAGGGAATCACCTAGGAACTATCTATGCACTCCTCCAATCATCCAGGGAGTATTGTTGTACTCAACCACAAACATGCATTTACAAGTTTTAGTGAGGAATATGCACTCTTTTAGAACCGTCTGGTGAAATATATATGTAAACACAAGGAGATGATGGACGGAGGTCTGAAACTTTTCAGACACTCACCCCCAGTCACAGACTGGGTTGAATCCGTCATCCTTGTTTAGCTCACTTCGCCACCCCAGTTCAGACCCAGCTATATGCAAATCAATCTTGACCCTGTTCCTCATGGGAACTGTCTGCCCCAAAAAGCCAAGCTAGGTCTTCCCCGGACCGGAAACAAGCATCCTGGGACTGGTTTCGGGGTAACACCCCTCATCAGCCAGGCTAGCTTGAATCCAGTGACTAAGTGAGCAAGAGACCCACGTCTAGGCATACCCTGCCAAATTAGAGCGAACAAAGCAAACAAAAGGAGATGATGGACGGAGCACTGAAACTTTTCAGACACTCACCCCCAGTCACAGATCTAGGTTGAATCCATCATCGTTCTTTAGCTCACTTCGCCACCCCAGTTCAGACTCAGTTATATGCAAATCAGTCTTGACCCTGTTCCTTATGGGAACAGTCCAGCCCCAACTGCCAAGCCAGGTCTTCCCTGGACTGGAAACAAGCATGCTGGGACCGGTTTCGGAGTAACACCCCTTATCAGCCAGGCTAGCTTGAATCCAGTGGCAAAGTGAGCAAGGGACCCACGTCAGGGCATACCCTGCCAACTTAGGGCGAACAAAGCAAACACAAGGAGATGGACAGCGCGCTAAAACTTTTCAGACACTCCATAAATGCTACAAGAGGAGCCTGCGCCTCACCTGTGCAGTAACCCCCTACGCCCCGATACTGCCTCTCACAGGGACACCCAGAGGGAGGGTGGGCACCTCTGTAGGGATTCTAACACACTGGCACACAGCGGGCGTAGACACTCTGGGCGACCTTTATGCAGACGGCTCCCTGCTCTCTTTTGAGGCGCTAGCAGAAGACCATGACTTACCGGCAGGACAATTTCTTCTGCACACTTCTATTACAAGATCTTTATCGACAGCATGGGGGGACATAACGACCGAACCGACAACACACCTGCTGCTGCAGTACTTGCACGTAATGGGTGCGGGTTCACACATAGTACATTGGTTGGTGGAAGCTCTACTTACACATACGCTGAAGCCCATGCTGAGTCTTCATACACGATGGAAAACAGATAGAGGGCAACCGTGGACAGAGAAGGAATGGGGCGCTGTCCTTGCCAGCTCCTCCTCCATACCGAGAAGCTCAAAATTTAACCTCATACAAACATATATAATACAGAGAGCATATCTCTCGCCTGATAACATAAATAAGTATTTCAACATTGCCACTTCTGCGTGCCTGCGATGTCAGCAGATAAACGCAAACCTTTTACACGAGGCTCTGGTCCTGCACCTCCCTTCAAATCTACTGGCACGCAGTAACGGCAGCACTCGCAAACTGCACTGACGTGCCCCTACTGCACATGTGGGAGGGCTGTATACTGGGCCTATATGCCAGGTCTAAAAAGAATAAAGTCACCTCCCGGTTTAGAGACCTGGGACTGATAGTGGCAAAGCGATTAATCACAAAGAGGTAGAAACACAATGCCCCCCCGGAAATAGTCAGCTGGAAAAAATCACTAACGGTATGGGCACAGGCAGAAAGCACAACACTGCACAGGGAGGAAACTGCAGGACTCAGCAAATACCCGATAGCGCAACACTGGGACACCATCCTTACAGCATTCACACACTGGAACAATACTGATGACGGCAGCGCCTCCCCCGAAGGCAGCTAACACAAACACCAAAGCCCCAAGTAAATGGGCACACGTCATCTAATATTTAAGCTGGGGCCTATAACAAATCACACTTATTGCCTGAACCCACTGCCGTGAACTTACCCAGGTCCCCAACCGATCACCTGGCGCGCCCGGCTCTCAACTGTATGCATGAGCCAAAGTGCCACCCTGGCGAGCTAACATAATATACATGTACAAGATGTACATATCCAGGCCCAGCAGCGATACGTTCTTGATGGCAGTTTGTTTAACAAGTTACTAGTTTACAGGATTCAAATATATATATCTTATTAGCATATCTCGAAGACTTATTAGTTTTATACGGAGGTGATCATATATGCATAGCCCCCATGTGATAAACTACTGTACATTCTATGTGACAATTGAACGCAACCATGGTCGGTGCGACTGTATATCTCACAGACACTACCATTAGTGGACAAAGGAACGAAGTGACAGAACAAGAAAGAGGTAGTGTACAACTGTTCCCCTTAGTATTACGAATGTAGAGATGTGTACATGGATGTTCTGTAAATGCACATATGCTATAATCCTCAGCTACATGTACTCTTTCACGATGCTTGCCTGTATATGTATGTATACTGATTTGAACGACCTCAGAATGTAAAAAAAAAAAAAAAACTTCAAAAAATGCAATAAAGATATTTTTAAAAAAACAAATAACTTTTCAGACACTCACCCCAGTCACAGATCTGGGTTGAATCCATCATCATTCTTTAGCTCACTTCGCCACCCCAGTTCAGACACAGCTATATGCAAATCAATCTTGACCCTGTTCCTCATGGGAACAGACCAGCCCGAACTGCCATGCCAGGTCTTCTCTGGACCGGAAACAAGCATCCTGCGACTGGTTTTGGGGTAACACCCCTCATCAGCCAGGCTAGCATGAATCCAGTGGCAAAGTGAGCCAGGGACCCACATCTGGGCATACCCTGCCAACTTAGGGCGAACAAAGCAAACACAAGGAGATGATGGACGGAGCGCTGAAACGTTTCTGACACTCACCCTCAGTCACAGATCTGGGTTGAATCCATCATCGTTCTTTAGCCTACTTCGCCACCCCAGTTCAGACCCAGTTATATGCAAATCAGTCTTGACCCTGTTCCTTATGAGGACAGTCCAGCACGAACTGCCAAGCAAGATCTTCCCTGGACCGGAAACAGGCACCCTGTGACTGGTTTCAGAGTAACACCCCTTATCACCCAGGCTAACTTGAATCCAGTGGCAAAATGAGCCAGTGTCCCATGTCTGGGCATACCCTGCCAACCTTTGTCTGAATTACAGCAATAACCTGTCACACACTATTTGCATGTACTCGGAAGAATTAGTGAGCTATATGCTGTGATACAGATTAATGTGCAGACTTTTATATGCAGTGTTTCTCAAAATTTAAATCCGACACATCTAAGTCGAAAAGTACTGAAACACTAAATCTACCAGTGACACAGAGGTTGGTAGAGAGGCACTCTTATATTGTGTTTTCGGATTTACAGTATTGAGACACTGTATGTACTTTTAAACTTTGGTTGATATTTATTTTAAAATTTACTACAAAAGGGATAAAGCCTTTCTTTAACGAAGAAAGCTAGCTCCAGGATAATAGATTAGTTCATGCTCTTGTTTAAAGAGGACAATGTTATGAAATGAAAAATGGCACTCCTATAGCGAAAGAGGTAATGGTATCTAGAAATGTAGAACAAGTTATTGGAGAAGAGGTAAAAGGAAGGCGGAGTCAGGTGCCTGTATACAAATTGAATTGTAGTAGTGTTTGAGGTATTCGACAGCAATCCAATGATATATTAAGGACATTTCTACTTATCTTTCCAAAGCGAAGTTTAAAACACAAAATAAGTACTTTACAAGGATTGAATCCTTGCAAGATTAGAAAGCATACACATTTGCAGGAACACTCACTAGCTTGTTTATCAAAGAAAGTGTGCCAACGCACATTTCATCCTTTCAGGATGATAGCTGTACACCAATCAACAATGCAAACTTTAGTTGGGAGGCTGTACTATGTAACAACTCCTGTTTTATGTTTAGGAGAAATGAATGGAGCACTTTTGCATGGGACTGTGGCAGACGTAGAAAAGGTTTGTGATGATGTGCAGTTTCGTTTCTTTGGTCCTGAGCAGGATTCTAGGGAAAATGAAGAGTTGTTAAGAGGAGGAGTTGCAGATCAGGACACAGATATTACAGTTGATAGTTTTGAATAAGAGACTACAAAATGTAACACATTGTGGTCTGAAAAACTAGAGTATGTTTGTATATGTTGTTGACGCACTCACTACAAGATTCAAACACGGCCTGTCGATAATGATAACTGGCAAAGGTTAGCTGTGTATTTATTTGTAGAGGAATGCTTTGACTTGTCCATACGGCAAGTTATATGTAAGTACTGTTACAATAAATTAGAAGATATTAAAATGCCTGCTAATGTAGAAAAACTATGAGGGGCCAAAAATAAAAAATAAATCAACATTTATGATTCTTTGCAGCATTGCGAAGGGCAGTTATGGACTGCTGTCCAGCAGTCACTACAACTCTACAATCCGTGTAGTATGATGCCATTCAGGTAAACTCAGGAGCCAAATCTTGAAGTTGAGATTAGACCTCTGAAGGGACTTTCTGCCCCGGTGTTGTTGCAGGCTGCTATTGAAGTTGAGGGTCCTTCAGTCTCTCGTTGCCTTCTTGCTGCTTTTAGACAATTGCCATGGTAAGTTTTTAGATGGTAAAACATGGACGTAGTCCCACAAGAATATTTTTCATTTGTACCCCTTGACAATGTCTTGTCACATATTGTGCATTGCACAAATTTGGCTACTGTTTTTTATTCTCCCGACGGAATCCTGATGAAATCCCAGGCAATGCTTGATTTCTTCTGGTGAGGCCCCTCATCTCCATAGTCACCAGAATCCACCTCTTGGACTTCCTGGTCACCTGCTGTTCCACCTGATCTTTCACTACTGGCTCAGTTGCCAAAATATGCAAAAAAAACACTCCAACAAATGCTAGTGAACTGGTCACAATAAACTCCTGTTAAAGAATGTTCAAGATAGATAAATGGGCATTTTCTTATTATTCTTGTAGTTGAAAAGCGTATCATCCAATCATATTCCTGTATTTCCCGGTCACATGATCTTTGCAACGATTGCCGTCTTTGCGAAAACCAGAAATAGAACAGAATTATATTTTATTTGAAAATAAGTACTCAAACATAAATGTTAATCAACTGATATTAAAATCCAAATGTGGATCATACAATGTAATATGTATAAATATGTATTATACACTTCACCAAAAACACACATTCATTGCGGTTACTGACATCATCGTGACTTCCGGCATCGCTGCGATCACGCAAAACACCAGCTAAAAGGCTTTTAATTGAAAAATTGTTACAAAAGTTAGGTTTACAGAGTATATGAATAAACTATTTGTGTCAAATTGAAATCAAAATGCATAAGTATGTGTTCCCGAGCTTTAAAAAAAGCACGCGCACTTCACGAATACCGACGACGACGCGGTCTACAGAGTCACCGCGAATATATAAAACACCACATTGAACAGGTCTTTTCACAAAACCATCACACAAACTCAAATATAAACTCTACATTGCTAAACAACTAGTGTCTGCTATTAAGTTAAATCTGTCTATATATTTGTTTAAGACTTCCTCAAAAACATGCACCTTTCGCGATGTCACCACGGGTGTCGCAACATTGTCGCAAATATAAAAAATGTAAAGAAAAAAAACTACGCTTATTAATCCACTGAAAAAAATACAAGTTATAGACCCATTATAGATAGAAAATACAATTTAAAAACCTTACAAATTCAAAAAAATAAATCATACGTTACATGGATGTTATAGTTAGGAAATAAAATTTGAAAAGCCTTAGAAATTCACTGAAAAAACCCAAAGGTTACAGGGACGTTATAGTTAGGAAATGACATTAAAAAAACATAGAAATTCACTGAAAGAACCAAAGGTTACAGGGACATTATAGTTAGAAATTAGCATTAAAACAACCTTTGAAATTCACAGAAAAAAACCAAAGGTTACAGTGGCGGTATAGTTAGGCTCAGGTTTCACTCGTAAAAAACCAGTGAAATGTAGCCGTTATAGTTAGTTAAGCTAACTATAACTCGCGCCCCGCAATGCACTACTTATAACCTCACATATTACATCACTCATGACATGGTCAGTGACATCACTGATGACATCTAAAATGACATCACTGATGACATCATCCACAGAATCTCTGATGCACCCACTCACACCCCAAAATAACCTTTCATACACTCACTCCAACTTCCACACTACCATTCTCAAAACCATTGACACACCCATACCAGTACTTACACACCCACTCATCAACAAAAACAATCCTGGTCAGGGTAAACCACAAAAGTCACTAAATTAACGTGCATAACCTTCTGGTGGCTTGGAGCAAGTCAGTCAGGCTTAACTTAGAAGTAATGAGTAAAGTATGTATGCAGCACACAAACAATAATAAAGTAAAAACACAACAGAAGAACAATCCCAAACCAATTTTGAAAAATAGATTCAATTTTAATAAATGAGATAATACTGAACTACAACAATCTAATGAGTAGAACTGAAGATATTGCATTTTAAAGTTTTTGGTCTAAGTAATGCCAAAAGGCGCAAAGCACCAACTGTGAGTATGTGGTTGTGCTTGACCAAGAAAGTCACATGTTCAGGCCGACCACAACGAAGCGCAAGCCTGGCACAGGACCGAGTTCAGCTCGCTCGGAGTTTGTACCTTATACCCTTGAGGTGGGGTCTGTGTGGTATAGCTTTGTGATGCAATGCTCTCTCTCTCTCTGTTGATTCCGACTAAGCTTTCAGGTGTGTGGCAAGGCTTTGCAGGGCATCACATTGTTCAGCATCACTTCTGATTAAGTTCTCAACTGTGCAGCAAGGCTTTGCGTTGCTTCACGCAGGTCCGATGAAGCGGTCAGCTGTGTGGCAAGCGTTCCTGTCACTCAACATTGGTTCAGATTAAGCAGTCAGCTGTGGTGTGAGACTTTGCGTCACTTCATGTCGGAATTGATGGAAACTTCAGTTAGGTAAGGAGGAGTGCTATCAATGAAGCAAGCCAGGGTTCCAGGACCTGGGTGGAACCTCTTGGGGATCAAGACTCACTCCAGCAGTGGCCAGCAGCAGGGTTTAGACAGGTACAGTTGCAGGTCCAGACAGGTCCAGTTGGAGCAGGTCAGCTGGGCAGTTTCAGGGAGGCCTGTGAAGCTTGTTGTGCCCCTGTAGCTCACACAGGAGGTCAACCAACAGACCCTTGGGATCACTTTGGGTAGCCTGGGATGAAGACGAGCAGGTCCAATCTTGCTTCCCAGACAGCACAGCAGTCCTTCAGGCAGCAGGGAAGCCCTGTGGCAGCAGAGCAATCCTTCTTCTGTAACTTCCGCAGGTCCAGGAGTGTCCTCATGAGTGCCTCTTGAGGTCTGACATTTATACCTGGTTCCAGCCTTTTTATGAGGGACTCCCTGATATACCCCCAAATCTGGTTCCAGAAAGTTATTCCCCCACCACTTTCAAAGCTGTAAACTTCTTGGGGGTGACAAATGGCAGGGCAGGCCTGGTGTGTGTGCAGTAGGCAAAGCCCTTTGAAGTGTAAGTAGTAAGTAGTTTTGGGTACAGTTCCTAGTCATTGTGCCAGGACGGCCCATCCAGTCCATACTTAAGCCAGATTTGTGTTACTGACTCGAAGCAATACACAAACCCCAACAGCAGAGTCATTCACAGTACTGTGACACAGGACACTGTTAAAAGGCACAAATGGTTGGAACAGGAAAATGCCAACTTTCTAACAGTAAGAATGGTAACTTAAAATCCAACTTCACCATTAAAGAGGATTTTAAATCATAATTCAATTCAAATACTTTATTGCGGTCATTAGAAAATAAAAGTGCATAAAAAAATGATAATACATACAAGCATCCACCAGGGCCCAGACTCGAGGCCCCGGGGTCCTAAATTACTATTGCAAGCTATTATCCGACACCCCAATAAATAAGCAGGGTACATAACAACACATACATGAATATTAATAAAATATACAGTTAATACAGAAACATAGGGGCTGATGCATCTCAGATTAATAAAATACTAAAAAGGACTCTTTAAAATCACGTATAAAAGTTACATTAGGAAGGATAAATAGAGGGGGCCCAGTTAAAAATAGAGAAAGAGAATCTTGTCAGCTTAATCCTGTATATTAATTTTCAGAAGCGACTTGCGCACACACCACATGGAGAGTAGGAAGCGCAACACCACAAATACAATTGGAGGAAGAGTGTTGTATTTCAACAGCCTAAAAGCCTCTACACAGTGTTTAGTCCCCAGGTTACTACATATTTGGATCAGCCAGTAGCGTCTGGATTTTCTGTAGCCAGGACAGAAAAAGAATACGTGCAGCTCTGACTCCTCTGTATTATTTCAGGCCGGACAACCTAGGGAAAGTGTACATGCCCATTTGTTAGAAAAGGCGCGCAGCGGCAGGACCCTATGTCTGAACTGAATATACAGTTTCCTCGCTAGCGCAGGTTGCATCTCTTCCAGGGCAGACTCTAGGATGTACTGGTCTTTTATACTCAAAAACGCAACTGTCAGTGAAACTGTTGCTGGGCTCCCCTGTAAACGGGCAAGTTTGCCCTCCCTGAAGTTCCAAACCAGTTATTTTCTAGAAGTTGTAGAACAAGCTTCCTCAGGGTTATGCTATAAACTCGCTCTACCCATCTCCACAAATGAGTTCCTGACATACGCTAGCCACGGTAATTTCCCTGTGCCCTGCAGGCCCAGGATCTCTTTTAGCTCATCCCTATACACAGCCAGTTCCAGGGTTACCCATATGCGATGCCAATACATCAAGGGCAGTTTCTTTGGGTATTAGCCTAACCCCCAAATCCAAATAAAGCAGTGTAAGAGGAGAGCTGGGGGTAAACCAAATAGCTGCCTGATAAAAGTGTTCTCAGACTTGGTAATATTTCTGAGAGAACTATACCCCCAGAGTGCAGCCCTATACATTGCGGCACCCCTTATTTGCACTTTATAAATTTCTAGAAGGGGGCCAATAGGTTTATGGAAGGAGTTCCTGTATAGCTTCATCAACCCTCCTGTGTTCTGCACTAACTTCAGACTTGTTTTTATCAATTTGGGCCCCCCAGTCCTTTTCTTCCATTAAAATGACCCCAAGGTACTCAAATACAGATACCCTCTACAATGGGATACCGTGCAAGCTGGAATTAGGATGAGTTGAGCTTATTGGACTAAAGAACATATGTTTGGTCTTTTGACAGTTAATCTCAAGACCCCTGCTATCACAGAAAGCCTTGAAGTTGTCGAGGACTCTCTATATACCCATTGCTGACTTGGAAAGCAGGAGAGTGTCGTCGCCAAACATCATGGTGGGTACCGGTGCATTTATAAATAGACAGAAGAGGTTGGGCGTTAGCACACATCCCTGCCTTACCCCTCTATCTATAGCTATGGGAGTGGTAAGTTCACCATGTTTGCCGAACCTGATTTGGGCATAATTGCCTTTGTGCAAACGCCTAAGCATATAACAAAGATAGGACGGCACCCCCAGATCATTTAAGACAGACCACCATTTATCTCTTGGTATCAGATCGAGCGCAGATTTTAAATCCAAGAAGATCAAATAGAGGCTGCCACCCTCTATGGTCACCGTTTTTCAGTACAAGAGATGAAGCCTTAATATTTGGTCTATAGTGGACGTGTTTTTCCTAAAGCCAGCTTGAAATGGGCTCAATATTTTAAGTTCGTCCATCCAGGTCTGGAGACGATCTAGCAGTACCCTAGCAAAGATTTTCTGGCTAACGTCAATTAAACTTATGGGTCTGTAATTGAAGGGGAGAAGTGGTGAGCCCCTCTTGTGAACCGGCAGGATTTCCGCGCCAGACCACGTTGCTGGAATTGCCATTCCGTGCAGTATGGCATTAAACAAGGTCCACAAAAAGGGCCCCAAATAGCAGGCTTGGTATGAAAGAGGACCCCCAGGATCTTATCGAGTCCTGGAGCTTTGGAAGGGGCAATTTTACTTATGGCGTTAGTTACTTCTGTAAGCATCATCTGAGGGGCCTCAGAGCAGATATCCTGCGGTGAAGAAAGATCTTTAGCTTTACTAATGCCCTCATCCTCCAACCTAAGATACAGGGCCTCAAAATGTTGTTTCCAGACATCAGCTGCGATGTTTGGTTTGATGGCCTGCTTTCCTTCACTGCTACCTGTATTAACTATACACCAGAAAGCCTTCATATCGCAGGTGGATAGGGCCTGTTTCAAGGTATCCCACTTGTCCAACTTCCATAGTTTTTTTGTTTCAGTGATGCTAGCTCTATATAGCGCCCTCTTTTCTCTGATTAGGGGTCTGTCTCTGGTTTTAATTGCCTCTATCAATGCCAACTTGGCCATCCTACAACTATCCTTAAACCAGGGATGTTTGGCCATTTTACATCCCCTTGGGTCCAATGGGGGAGAAAAAATATCAGCCAGAGTGGAAACCAACACCTCATGGGTCTCTGCAACTCGCGTAAAGGAGATGAATGTACCATCACTAGAAATAGACTGTTCCACTGCCACTAGGCACGGAATCACTAAGTCGTATAAGGAAGCCATCCTAGCACTGGATTGCTGTATGGTTGACCACGGAATCTTCTTCTATTGTTTGTCAGGGTTAATCTGTCTTCTGGCGGAGTATTTAAACCAGAAACTTCCTCATTAAGCGGCAGTTCCAACTCCAAGATTAAAGCATTGTGGTCGCTATCGTGTCGGGTCAGAACCTCAAAGTCCACCACCCGGTGCCACATCCGAATATCTATCAGGATGTAGTCTATGATAGAAGAGTGTCCTGGTCGGTTAAAAGTGTGCTTCCCTGGTGTGTCTGATTTGGTTTGACCATTACAAGCCCTTGGGGAGTGGTTTAGGGAGAAGGATTTAATCTGGAGCACCAACGGTGTCCAGGCCCTAGTTGGCGAAATATTGGACTCTGAAATTGACCAGTGTAGATCTTCTTCACTGGGGGTTCCTCCAATAAAACCGTTGAGGGACTCAAACTGGCAATTAAAGTCGGCACCAGTAATTATCCAATATCTATTTGGGATGTTAGATATGGAAGCGGCCAGTTGATCAATGGTTGGTGATTCACGGCTGTTGCTTACAGGCCTGGAGTAAACAATGACCAGAGCAAATCTGACCTTGGATGTAAATGTCAGCAGAATGCACTGGACATCATTTGTGAAAAACTACAGCTGTTTAGCTGAACAGCCCAGATGGGACCCAACCCATATACAGAGACCACCCGATGGCCTGCACTTACCCCTGGTGGTATCGGCTATTCTAAAAGCTGCAAAACCCAACCGCAATGTATCCTCCCTGTCCCAGGTTTCTTGGAACATACAGATATCGTGTTGGTCCACAAAAGCCCCCCAGTCAGGATTGTCTAATTTATTTCTTAGGCCCGCAACATTCCATGATAGGACCCTCAACTTTTTTGAATCTATGAATTTATCTGGCATGGGTGGCCGAGAAACAGCGCTAGATGACATAGGTTCTCTCTGTTGTTCACTTGGCTTGATTGCCAGAATATTAGTGAGTACCTTGCTGCTGTCAGCTGCTGGCACTAAAAGGTTGGGGTCTGGTGAGGTTGCTAGGGCTTTAGCCTGAGCCACATATTGTGGCAATCCCGTAAATTGACTTGAAAGAGCATCATTGGATGGCAGCCCCAGAATAGTTTGGCCTATGCAGCTTGCCCACTTGCCCCAGCCTTGTCGAGTTGTGTCCAGGTGCTCCTTCATACCACAAACCCTCAACCTGAATGCAATGCTAGGGTAATAAAACTCCCTATTTGAAGTGGTCCGCCCCCTACTTTCCTACTGGCGTTTAGTTGGCTGTTCTGAATGTCGCATTGCTGTGAGTCAATCAACCTCTTCTAAGACCCCAAATCTATTTACTGTGGGTACGTTGTATAATAAGGGTCTGGGGGGTTGATGCCACCACCTAATATGCTGATGGTTCTGCTTCCACAACTCCTGTCCACTAATTGCTGATTCTTGATGTGGAGTGTAAAAATATCCTAGCGGTAGAGACCTAATTTCCGCATCTTGTCTGTGATGATTTGAACATAAAATGCTTTGGACAGTCATTGGATTTTTAAAATTAATCACCATGCAATCCCCATCCCCATGCACATCTTTCGGTCTGTTAATACATGTCCTAAGAATGTCCCCAGCATCAGCATCATCCCCAGCATAAGAGAATTGTCTACTCCTTGCCAGCCAAAACATACATTTATTCTTCAGGTCATGATGCATTTCCCTCTGCCCTTGTTTGAGCTCAGGTACCCCAGCTAAAACAATACCATACGGAGATGAGGCGGGAGGTAGGTTAATAGAAGGCAAATCCCTACTTTCTTCCCTAGCCTCTGTGGTGGGTTTATTTCCGCCCCGCTCCCATCTATGCCTGGGTCCCTGCTGGTTCAGAAAGTCTTGCTTGATTACCTTGCTGATAAGTGCCATGTCTCCACTCCTAATCTCATTTGTAGCCCTGTTGGGGTCAGAGGTGGAGATGGGGTTTTGGGCATTTGGGGGTTCGGACCTAATGTTATGTTATTGTGAATTTCTAAAGCGCACGTTCACCTGCAGGTCTCTTGGCGCTGAAATTTGTTATGGAGTGACCGATATCAAGGAGTCCAATCTAATTGTGCGCTTGAGTGAAAAGCCAAGTCTTCAGCATTTTTCTGAAACGCAGATAGTCCATTTCGAGTCTCAGGGTTGAAGGCAAAGAATTCCAAAGTTGAGGGCCCAGTATAGAGAACCGTGACCCTCTTGTCCGTTTGCGTCTGAATCTTGGGACTGCCAATAGATTCATGTGCATGGATCTTAAGGTGCGCTCGGGGGAGTATTTGAGGATTCTTGAAGGTATATACTTGGGACCAATACCGTGTATGGCTTTAAACAGGATGCATCCTGTTTTAAATAGAGAGCGCTGCTCCACCGGGAGCCAGTGAAGCTCTTTCAGCAGCGGTCTGATGTGACATCGTCTGTCTTGTTGGTAAATAATTCTGGCAGCTTGATTCTGTATCATCTGCAGACGGTGTTTCTGATTTTGCGGGAGGCCAAGGTACATCGCATTTCCATAGTCAATTTTAGATAGAATCAAGGCAATAGTGATTTGGATGCTGGCTTTTCTGCTGAAAAATCTTCTGATCTTTCGCAGTTTCAGGAGTTGGAAGAAACATGCAGAGGTAACTGAACCAATCTGCATACTCATAGAGAGATCCGAGTCTATCTGTATGCCCAGGCTCTTAATCGTAGTCTTTGGGGTGGGTGCGGAGCCTAACTCTAGGGGCCAGTGTGCAGGAGTCCAATGCAGGAGTTTGTTTTTGGGGATGATGATTTCTGTTTTTTCCGAGTTCAATTTTAACTGATTGCTATTCATCCAGTTCTTGATGAATAGCATGGAGTTTCTTAGAAACTCCTCTGATTTTGTTGACTCTTCAATGGTAAAGATCAACTGCATGTCGCCAGCATAGTTGTAAATCTTGATCCCCATCTGACGAAGTCTAGATATGAGTGGACGAATATAAACATTAAAGAGAATCGGGGAAAGAGAGGAGCCTTGCGGAACTCCACAAATCATATTTACAGTATCGGATTTGTAGGGTGAGAGCCACACCGACTGCTTGCGGTCCTCTAAAAAGGATTTGAACCAACTCAAAGCAGCGCCTCTGAGACCAGCTGCAGTAATACGATCCATCAGTATTTCATGGTTGACGGTATCCAAGGCTGCAGACAGGCCTAAGAGAATCAGAGCCTGCGTGTAGTCCTCATCCGCCTTTCCTTTTAAATAATCCATGACGGAGAGTATAACAGATTCGGTGGAATGGGATGGACGGAAACCTGCCTGATGGGTGTCTAGAAAATGTGTGCCCTCTATGAAGGAGCTAAACAATCTAGCTACATGCGTCTCCAATAATTTAGCCGGGAAGGAAAGAGAGATGTAGGTCTGCAATTGTCTAGCTTATACGGCTCAATGCCTTGCTTTTTTTGCAGCGGGATAACCACTGCTTCTTTAAAAACTGACGGCACAGTTCCTTGGGTCAGGGAGAGGTTCAGAAGGGCAAGAATGGTGTCTGGGAATGCCAAGTAGATAGATTTTAGTATATGGAGAGGGCATACCTCCTTAGGGGAGCCTGACTTTACTTTATTTAAGAGTTCAGAGAGAAGTTCTCTATTTAGGCAGGGAAAAGTTTCCAGAGAAGCAGAGTTGGTATTGCTTAACGGTTCTTCTACAACATTTTTGCTACAATCAATTGATTCTTGAATTCTTTTAATTTTGTGTACAAAGAAGGAATTCAAATCGTTGCATAGTTTCTGTGTGGCAATGATAGGGGGGGTCACACGATCAGGATTAGATAACTCTTTTACAATATTGAAAATATCTTTTGTCCTGTTGTTTCAATTGAGTACTTTATTAGTAAAAAATACTCTTTTTGCCTCTAGAATGGCTTTTTTATATGCCATTAGGCTCATGATGTATTGCTCTTTAGCTTTTGTTGAGTAGGTGTTTCGCCATTTCCTTTCGGCCTGACGTACACTGAGTTTCATAGTTTTTAAGTCAGTAGTGAAACACTTGGATGCTTCATGCCGCCTAATTCGAGAGGTTTTAACCTGTATAGGGGCATGGATGTCGATAGCGTTCAATTGCCAATTTCCCTCTGAAAGGTATCTATATTGTCCTGACTAGTGGGCTGCTCATGATTCAGCGTATCACATAAGGATTTCATATTTATGTGGTTCCAATTTCTGGAGATGCCTTTTAGATGAGGCGAGGATTTGGGCAGAGTCATATCACTCAGAGTGAAACTAATAGTATGATGATCTGACCATACACAAGGGAGAATTGCTAAGTTCTGAAGGGTGAGGTTGATAGACCAAACTTGATCGAGTATATGGCCTTTGATGTGCGTGGGAGTATGGATGTGTTGTGTGAGGTTTAGGCTGGCTAGGGACTCAGTCAGTTCCCTGGCTGCCTTTCCCCCTTCCGCCTCATTAGCCTAGTAATTCATATCACCTATGACCAGGACTTTGGCATAGTCCACCATCAAGGACGCGATGCTATTTGCGAGAACTTTAGGGAAATCTGGCATCGCTTTAGGTGGTCTATACAGGAGAACACATATCATTGTACTTTTAGGAGAGTCCAGTTTGACTATAAGATTGTCGACTAGAATTATTTCTAAAGGGGAGATGGCGGTAAAAGACAGTCCTTTTTCAATTGCGACTGCCACCTTGCCCCCCCTTTTTCCTGAAGGTCTGTTAGTTTGTAGGAGAAAGTAATTTTCTGAAAGTGTGGCTAAGATATCGGGGGTGGATTCCACTGTCAGCCATGTTTCAGCCAAGAACAACATATCCGGTGAGTCGGTTGCCAAGAGATTGAATAGTTCCAGTTGGTGCTTAACTACAGAGCGAGTGTTAAGGTACATTATATTTAGTTCCTTCACATGAAGTTGCTTTCCCCCAGGGGTTGGCGCGATGGAATGGCTAGAAGCCTGAAAGACCTCCTTTTGCTTACAAAACTTAAGTGCCTGACCTGGATGAAAGAGGTCTAGCTCTTCCAGCTTAAGTTGAAGGGACAGGTCGTGCTGTTGCCTGTCTTGTGGGGCCATATCTTTGAGTTATGCCAACGAGTAGGATCATTTTTTACCATAATGACGTGCCCCTGGCCCCGTCCGGATGCGGACGGGCGCAGACGGGCTTGCCTTAGGCGCCTCTTCGGCGCGTCCGCGCTGCGGGCATGAATTTAATTTAAAGCCTGCGGCGAGTATTGGACTCCGTCCCCCTCCCAAGCTGATAGGCTGAAGTACTATGCCCAATGTCAGTGCGGGCTATTGCTAAGTGCCTGCACGGCGGGGAGCAGGAAGAATCGAGCGACATCACCTAATGCCAGGTGTTAGGGTATCAATATCAGCCTGACAACTGGCATTGATTCCTTTCCCTGCGATTGGTGCTAGGCTTCCCACAAAAGATACAAGCATATCAGCCAGCTTATCTACCCGTGCTGCTAGGGAACTGAGCTGATCTTTAACAATAGATCTAAATTGAACCTGTATGTCCACCACCAAGTTTGTTACCCATACTGGGTAGTCCAGAGTGCCTCGGGCGCTATCCATGTTGCCCGTGCTTGTGATCGGTTCATCCAAGAACCCTCCGATGTCGGGCGTCCATCGTTAAGCTTCTTTCTCTTTGCCCCCGCTCTGTGTACTTGTTTAGGTTTCCCAGTTTTAACAGGGCTGGTATCGGTGGCCCCCTTACGCAGGTGGGCTTTTGGTATTTCTCTCACCTTAGCATTATCAGCAGACTGTGATGTATGGAGATTAGTTCCTGAGCTGAGAGTTGATTGAGGGGAGCCCATACCAGACACGGAAAGATGGAGTTCAGGGGTTAGGGACAGCCGCCTTTCGATAAGTTCAATTTCTGTTGTCACTACACTGATAGCCCTCTGTAGCATCTTATCGATTGAGGTTCGAGGCACTGAGGAGGCAAGCTGTTGTGGCACGGATTGCTGTTTGGAATGGCAGGTCCATTTCCCCATTATGTCAAGGTATCAAATTTGGAGAATGGTCACTTGATCAGGACAATACTGATCTATAAACTTGCAGCCCACAGTAGTGCTACCCCCGGTACTGGGGCCAGAAGCAGACCTAGTTGCTTAGATGACCCCTTTACTTAATAGGGCAGATAAAAACACAGAATAAAAGCACAGTACCTTATGTGACCTGTTCCGGCCCAAAGTCTCTTAGGGATAGAACCTCCTAGGGCAGAAGTAAGGGGGGTGGCCCAGCCCAGCCTCTTCCGGGCAAGGACGCGCCCGCCCTTGGCCCTTGCGGGAGCCCCGAGCTGTTAAAGTAGCGCCTCCAGGTGCAAAAGTGACGTGTGCACGGGTGACGGGCTGGCCGCAAGCAGTCCTGGGGGTTGTAGGCTCCTGCCTCTCCCCTTTGGCTATGACGGGTGTCCGTGGCTGCGGGAGCCCCGAGCTGCTAAAGTAGCGCCTCCGGGTGCAAAAGTGACATGTGCACGGGTGGCGGGCTGGCCGCAAGCAATCCTGGGGGTTGTAGGCTCCTGCCTCTCCCCTTTGGCGATGATGGGTATCCCCCGCTGCGGGTGTCCCGAGCTGCTGAAGTAGCGCCTCTGGGCGCAAAAGTGATGTGTGCATGGGTGGCGGGCTGGCCGCAAGCAGTCCTGGGGTGTTGTAGGCTCCTGCCTCTCCCCTTTGGCAATCAAAATTCATTTAGTGTAAACAGCATCTGCTCCCAATCTGAAGTTAGCACTTATTAAATATAACAAAGTAACCCAGTGTTAGTCAATGGGAGAGATAGGCCTTACCACATTGAAAAAAATAACTTTAGGGCTTTTTTACTGCCGGGGCATGTAAAACTTGAACACACATGTCCTACTTTTTAAATACACTGCATCCTGCCCTATGAGCCTTCAAGCCCTACCTTATGGGTGCCTTATATGATCTAAAAGGAATGGTTTAGGCCTAGCAAAATATTTTGTTTGCCAGGTCCACATGGCAGATTAAAACTGCACTATAGGCTAGAGTGACAGATCTGAGAAATGTTTTTAAAGGCGTCTTTTAGCGGGTGACACTATGAGTGCTGCAGCCCACTAGCAGAATTTCATTTACACGCCCTCTGTACATGTAGTACCATTTACTAAATTAAATGTACCAATAAATTAGATGCCAATTGCACCATGTTTATGGAGAGAGCACAAACACTTTACCACTGGTTAGCAGGAAAAAGTGCACAGAATCCTAATTCCAACAGAAGGTAAAAGTCTGCGGGTGACCCTGCAAAAAGGCCAGGTCCACCATTAATTTTTCTGCATTTTTCTTGACAAAATTCTAAAAATTCAAGCCAGGATTGAAGAGCAGCCCTCCACTGAGTCACTAGAAATTTCGGACATGCCATCTACTTTTAAATAAACCTCTTCACTGTCTAGCTTATCTACCCTGTCTCTGGATGCCACCAAAGCTTCTTTGGTGGCCATCAAATCAGGTTTGCTGTCTGACCCAGGACCACTGCATATACTTGCAATCTGGACATGATTTTTACAGCCATCAAGTCATACATCTGGACCTTAGGCCTAAACTTTTTAATATTTATACTGTTCATCTTGCAAATGTAATTCAGGCATTTGACTCTGAAATTATATTTTTTGCTGATGACACTCAAATTACTTCCATCTCTTTAATGGATATTCCGTAGCATTTCTCAGTATGTATGCTAGCTGTGGTTTTCTGGATGAGAAACAGTTGTTTTAAACTTAACAGTCCTCTTCTTTAGTTTTCTCTCTTCCATCTGCCATTCTTCTTGATGGCCCACTGACCATGGGCCATTACCCATTCCAGCTACCGTCTCAAATAACAAAGCCTTCTACTTTGATTGTTATTAATCCTTTAAGGCTCAAGTTAATCACATTGCTGCATCATGTTTCCTGATCCTGAGAATGCTCAGAAAATATGTCCTTTCATCCTAGTGTATTTGGCAAATCAGTTTTACAGGCTCTCTTCACGTCCAGGTTAGATTATGGGAACTCATTATATTTGGGTCTGCCAGACGTCCCACTACACCTGCTTCACGCTGTCCAGAATTTAGCAGCTCATTTAATATCTTCCCCTTTTTGACTGACCTTCACTGGCTCCCCATCAGTAGTCGGAGGTCTTCAAAACACTATCTTAAATACAGAGCCTAACATCACACTGGTCCTAGGTATTTTAAATACAGATTCAGACCCTATGACCCATCTCGCTTTTTATATCAGACACTGCTTCATATACATTGTGTTAGAAGGAGCTGTCCAAATGGTTGCCTAGTCCCTTGCCTTGCTGCTAAGATCTGAATTCCCTTCCTATCACCATTTGTGCTGCTCCCACCTTAAACTTCTTCAAGAAACAGCTTAAGACCTCAATCTCCAGCAGTGCTAGTTCCGGTCTAGCCAGAGAGCTTTTTCTTTTGCTCCAGCAAGAGGATGTCCTTTGGGTAGGATTGTGCTTTATCCTCCTCTTTCAGTCAGTCATTTATTCATTAGTTCATTTTAGTTTACTTTGGTTTTGGAATTAGATACAACACACTAACACCTGTGGGAGTCCTGGCACTGTCGTTGAAGACCTGAGGGCTACAAACATGGCTATTGAGAAAGTTTCTTTTTAAGAGATTTCCTAAAGTATAAATTCTTACAAATCATTTGTCACTCTTTAGGGAGGCTATTTCAGAGAGAGGGTACTCGTACACAGAAGGCTCTAATGCCAAGGTGGCTTTGCAGACCTGCCGGATGCATGAACAAAAAGGATAGCGTGGGGGTGATATAGCTGCAACAATACCATCTGGAAGTCGTATGTCGTTCAGGGGATGAAAATCCTGCAGATTCCCTATCTAGACAACCTATACACCCTCCAGAAGTAGCAGCACAGTAGTCAACAGCAACAAAACAGTACATGCAATTCGTCACACAGGAGGTATGCCCGAGTCCTAACCCTTTAAGATGTAATCCAAGCTACCAGCCGAGATGAAAGCCTAAAGAGTGCTGCCAAAGCCATATGCCTGGGCAAATGGGTGACCTTCCTGAGTAAGTTGCACCAATACGATCAGAAGTCAAGAGAAACCACGGAGCAACTGGTGTGCCAGGGCTAAACTCAGCACTATGATTTATCGTCTAGTGTTCCGAGGCCGGAGTATTGTAGTCCTCAGGGAAATGCAATACCAAGTGGTTGCCCTGGTGCACCAAAGACACCAAGGAATAGTGAAAACCAAAGCTTAGCTCAGAGAAAAAATCTGGTTCTCAGGGATAGATACTCGAGTGGAGGAACTGAGTCAGCAATGTCAGGCATGCCAGCTGAACAGAAAGGCAGAACAACCAGCACCTGTTATCACTGAACCACTCCCCCCATCCAGCACACATCCCTGGACACACAAAAGTGTAGACTTAAGGACTTTTCCTATCAGGTGCCACATGCTCGTCCTCATGGATGCCAACTCAATTCCCCGTTGTTGCGCTTGTATAAGCCTTTGAGAATGGTAAACCATAGATGGAGAAAATATTTGTGACCTCTGGGCTACCATTGGAAATCCAGTTAGTCAATGGACCATCCTTTCAAGGATGTGACTTCAAGAGTTACCTGGAGACCATCAACATCACTCACTGCTGCATCACCCCCAGGTGGCTTGAAGCATATGGCAACAGGCAGAGGTTCATGCAAACATTCACAAAGCCCTAAGTATCATGCTCGACCAAGGAGAAGGCCATCAGTAAATGCTTTATGAGTTCTTGAGAGCCTACCAAAATACCCTGCCTCAGTGCTCTTTGGGAGGAGAGTGCAAGATGTGTTACCGCGAACTCTTCGGTGGAGTCCTAAGACGTTCAATGTGACAGCAAGCCACCATTAGAGAACTCAAAACAATTAAAAGGCCACCGTGAGAAGGTGCACACAATACAAGGCACTCATGAGAGGGGACATAGTCATCCTGAAAGGCCAAATACAATTCTGCTGTTTCCATGGCTATTGACCACCTTGCACCATTGAAATCACTGCCAAACTACCCTAAACGCCCCCAGACAGCTTGGTTTCCCCCCCAGCTGCGAGCACAGAAACAACTCTGTAGGAAATATGAGAGATGCTGGCGCACCACCCACGACAAGAGGGATAAAGATCAGTTTTTGACCACTTTGTCCAGCTATCACAAAAATATAAAAATTGCGCGTAAGACCCATATTGCATCGCAATTAGCCCAGGCTGGTAACACCCCTAAAATCTTACATCATATCCTTCATTCTTTTATCAACCCTAAGGCCTGTGAGAATCCTGAGGCTCCTTCACAAACGTTATGCAACGCTATTTCACAATATTTTTCGCAAAAAATAGAACTTAGATATGAAAAAATCGTTTCACCAGGTAGTCATTCCCTGGCCTCAATGACACCAGACCAGCCAGCACAGGCAAACTCTCAGTTACTAGAGTGTTTCCCTCCACTGACATCGGTAGAGGTAGAATCTTTGATCCATAAAGTAAAATCAGGGTCCCCCCTCGACCCTATTCCAGCCAAAGTTGTCACCTCTTTAGCCCACCAATTGTCTCCCTCAATTGAATTTCTCCTTAACCTCTCTCTGAGAGAGGGTCATGTTCCGTCAGAATGGAAAGCAGCAAAGGTCAGGCCTATTCGTAAGAACACCAAGGTTCCTTTGACGGATTTTTCCAATCTCCACCCCATCTCGCTCCTTCCCTTTCTGAGCAAACTGTTGGAGAAACATATCAACAAACATCTCTCCAACCACGTCGAACTTACTGGCTGCTTAGACCCTTCCCAGTCAGGCTTTAGGCCCAAATACAGCACCGAATCGGCTCTGTTAGCAGTCACAGATAACATCAGGATGACCCTTGATAAGGGCCACTCCACAATTCTAGTGCTGTTGGACCTATCTGCCGCGTTCGACACGATCTCGCATCAGATATTGCTCAGAAGGTTGGAGGAGATTGGACTAAGAAACTCTGCCTTTCAGTGGATGACGAGCTTTCTATCTGCGCGTTCCCAGACCATCAACCTAGGCCCGTATCGTTCGGCACCGATGGAATTGTCCAAGGGAGTACCTCAGGGCTCATGTTTGAGCCCTACATTGTTTAATATCTATGTTGCCCCCTTGGCCTATCTCCTGAGGACATTTGGGTTCATCCCCATATCCTATGCCGACGATACACAGCTGCTTTTCCAATTCGACAAACTGACTCCCTCTGTACAGTCGACATTCTCTTCTGGTATGAGAGCCATCTCTCGCTGGATGAAGAGTAATTTCCTCCAGTGCAATGTTGGGAAAACAGAGATATTGCTTTTTGGGGAGGCCCCTTTATTATGGACGCCTGAATGGTGGCCGGCTGATTTGGGTGCCCCTCCCGCCCCCAAATCCACTGTTAAGAATTTAGGAATCCGTCTGGATCAAGCACTTACCCTGAAGGAGCATGCTGCCCAGACTGCTGGCTCCTGTTTCCACACATTGGGCCTACTCCGCCGAGTCTTTCCTTTACTTCCCGATTCAACGCGGAAGACTCTGACTCAAGCGCTTGTTTTAAGCCATCTGGACTACTGTAACGGTCTGCTGATCTCCGCCAATGAGACCTCGCTCAGCAGATTGCAGGTAGTCCAGAATACGGCGGCGCGATTGGTCCTTAATGTCCCCCCCAGGACCGCCTCCCGCTCTCTTCTCTTGCAGCTTCACTGGCTTCCAATACGGCAACGGGTAACATTCAAAGTTTGCTGTACCATCCATAAGGCATTGTCCAATCTTGGTCCCACCTATCTCTCGGAGAAATTTACACCATACCTACCTTCTAGGTCTCTCCGCTCCAGCTCCAAACATCTTCTGGTGGTCCCTCAAGTTAGGAAGGCCAGATTAGGGGGAAAAGCCCTCTCCCATCTAGGCCCCCGCTATTGGAATGAACTCCCCCTACATTTGAGGCAATGCCTTGATCATTTGCAATTCAGGAAACTGCTTAAGACTACTCTATTCTGTTTCTGATCCAACTGTAGTAGCACTACTTTCACGCCGTTTGTCCGAAGCGCAGAGATACCCCTTCGGGGGCCGATTCAGGCGCTAAATAAATAAATAAATAAATAAAAATAAATAAAGAGAAAACCCGGATGGAAATTCCAGACCCCATGTGAGAAAGGTCACTGAACAGTAGTACAGGTGAAGGGAACCATGGTCACCACCAAAAAGGGAACTGAAATAGTAATAAGGAATATCTCTTGGTTCAAGAAGATAACCCAGCACCCCACCTCTAGAGGAGAGCCTACAGAGGTAACGCTGAACCTCAAGTTGACAACTATGATGAGCAGCCTACCATGCGTAGTCCGTCAATCCCAAATCATTGAGGCTCAGCAAGTCTGAAAGAGGAAGAAACAACTCCACTTCATGGCACCTCAGAATTGTCTTCAACCACCTCGGGCCGGATCAGCCGATGGTATCACCTGAGGCCAAACCCCCAGCCCAACAAGAGACTCTGAGACTTTGCTAGCAGTGTTACTCTGACAGCAGACTGAGAGGGAAGTGCATCACCTACAGCCGGATAGCTCACTACAACCAGCTGTAGGGACTGCAGCGTATGATGTCTACACGCATGTGGAGGCCAGGCGCAGCTCAGCTAGTATAAACAAACTGATGGCCTGCAGCTCGGGGAGAAGTCCTGACAGTGAATCCTAGTGTGTCATCATTGCTACATGCATGCATCCCCTGCATGTGCCCCACAACCAAACGTCTGTGAAGCAAATCCCAAACTGTCAAATGAAAAAAAAAACATGTTTTTATGATGGTGTGACTTTTAATTGTTCCGATCACTTTACCAGGGGTCCCTGTGGAAGATAAGTGCTCTCTAGGCAGCTGCCTACTTTGCTCATGCCTTAAGACAGCTGTGGTGAAGTAACAAAGCTAGACACCACCAACAAAAAATAAAGGGGCCTAGCTCCAGGGAGGATGTTTGGGGTGTTACCTACCCCTAAAAAATGTATTCTGTGCCTGTTGGATTTCACTTGGCATTTTTACATGCCCACACTGGCAAAAACACACACTCTCTATCGTCTATGTTTTAAAGTTCTTAAAAGATGTTAATTCGTTTGAAAAATGTTGCGTTTTAAGTACCCCTAACAATCCGCAGTCCTCTCTCTTTCCACTGCCCCTTAAGTCCTGCTCATGTCCTGTTTCTCATATAATGTGCTTAACAAGGTGTCACACCGTGATTGTTGGGAAATCTGAATCTCCACCCCCCCCCGCCTTGCCCCCCCAATCATACTGACCAAGCTACGCCCCTGAAAATATCACCGGAGATACTGTTACTTCCAACACTGCTACCCGATGTACATTTCTTCGGACACTTGGCTGGATCCAACACACCACAAGAGGTTTAGCAAATCAATCACTGAGAGTAGAACAGTCCAACTGGCCAACATTTTGAAAGTTAACTCTGGTAGAATGAACGCTTGATTTAAAGTCGTACCCGGACAGTTCATGCATTAACAGGACGTTGTACACAGCTATCAGGAGAAAAAAGGAAGGAATTTGTGTTACACGATACCTTGTCATGGATCTTTTGCCCGGATTCCAGCCCGTCCACATGCTCTTCCTCAGGACCTTCTCCAGACACCATTTTCCTTTGAATGTGTGCATTTTGTTCCCGTAGAGCAACAATCTGTAAAACAGAACGAATGATTAAGTGCCGCACGCGCAAGAACATTGAGTAAACACAAAATAGTATTCCAAAGTACAAAAACTGATTTTACACAGAAAGGACAAGTTTAAATATCATAGTAACCTATCACTTCTTTCAAAGTCCATCCACACATTCAACATTAAAAGATATTAAGAGTTAAAACAGGAGTCGGGACAGCACATGGTCTATTCCCATATTTTCCAACATGCTTTTCCAATCGCGCTCGAAATTGACCTATAACGTGACGTTTTATATACAAGATACTAAACACGTGTTTCTTGGTGAAAACCCCTGATAAACAGGGAATCTGTAGCAACCAATTAACAGAAGCAGTTTCTACATTTTTGCTGTTTTGTATGATCAGAAACAGAAGGCTTCATTATGGTGCAACCTGGTTAAAGCAATAGGTTCTATGCATTTGAAACATCAAAAGAAATACAGATCAATATTAGTGAACAAGAGTCGGCATAGGGAATTCGCAGTTATTGTAATGCTGATTCCTGTTTTCGTTCATTGATGCTAGGGCAAAACTATGTGGAACCTTAGGAGTCGATGAAGAGACCTGACCGCCTGTGGGCAGGATGTTGGTGCGGCTCACACCGCGCAGTTCTCCTACTTGGCAGTTGGTCGCTTGACAAGTTGTTGTCCACTGCAATGCTACTGCTGTAGAAGCTGCTGATGCACACAAACACATATGGAGTATCAGGAAGCAACATCATTTAAACTGGCTTGTGGTGCTGAGACCTCAGATGCAAGGTCAACAGACCAGTCATCCAACGTCTATGATACCAGAGCCATTCAAACCCGTCCGGATGGGAAAACCCAGAGCACGTACCCAGCAGGGTGTTGAGGAGCATTGCTCAACCACACAGAGTAGCACACAGGGTATGAAGACATTTATAGTGCAGTCAAGAATTGCTCAAGACCTTTCTCCCACCCATGGCCCCTGACGCAAATACCATCAAGTGGCGGTCTCTAGACCAACCACCATCCTTCAGTGTTTCCTTCAAAGATTCAACCATACCCCTTGAGCTGTGCACTGGCAGCCGTATATCAGTGTCATGGCATAACAGCATTTCAAACAGTAATAATGAAAAGGTTATGTTTATGATGACAGATACACAAGACTTTCTTGCCACTATTGTAGAACATAGCAGAGATAAAACTAAATGTAAGAGTAAAATAAATGGTTCAAAAGAAAGATCTTGAGATTCTTCTGGAATAAATCAAAAGGAGAGGGATCCAAATGATCTAGAGGAAGATTGTTCATGTTGTTTTCAGCGGCAATGAAGGAAACTGTCAGGAACTAGTCTCCGGTTGTGCACTGACTGCCTATAGCGTGTAACCAGGAAGTACCGAACCTCTCTAACGACTACAACTCCCGGCGAGCAACGCGCGAGTCACGCCCCACGTGACTCGGGCGCGACGCCGGAAACATGGTATAGGGCAGCTGCAACACCAAACGCTGCCGATTATTCAGACTGCTTCCCGAAGCAGCATTTTTGCCTGCGGACTACAGGACTTTCAGGCGGTAAGAGTGCGTTGTGCACCATTCTGGACCGTATTCCAGAGATCACGGACGCTGGGGTGGTCGTTACCCCCTCTAGCGCTTCCCCGTCATCTCCTCTGTTGGTTGAGAGCCGCTTTTCTGGCGGTCTCTTGCAGAGGAGTGTTAGCGGGTAACGGGGGCACTTTCACCCGACATCTCCCTGTTGGAGAGACCGGTTTCCCGCTGCGGTCTCATGCGGGGAGGTGTACAACACCCGATGCAAGTAGGCTTGTGCCAGTTGCTTCTCCTCCCTAGGGGTTATCGTGAACAACTTCTTTAACCTGCATTGGGTAATTTTGGTTCTGATAGAGGAGCAGACGCCGCATGTACTACTTCACAGTTGTTTTGTGGGATTGTTGGTTGCAAGTGAACCAGGGATCCTCCTCAATGGATTAATGTTCTAACAGAGACTGATACACTATTAAGTGTTGTGGATTATTCTGAAGAGCTTTCATTTACCAAAGAACCATAGTACACGAAATTGGCTTAGGGTATTGTGATACCCAAACAACCCCTGAGCTCTTGGCACCTTGGGCAAGTACAAGACACTTGGCCCTTTTGTTACTTTTTTCTGTTTGGCTGTTCTTTCTTTTCTCACGTTTGTCTAGGAGAGAGTTACCAGAGAGGGTGTGCAGACCGTCTCTGCCTTGCATATCAAGCATCACCACATGTAAACCTTTGGTAGGTGAAGTAGAGGGATTTTTTCTCTCTTATGTGCAGGACATCAGATGTTATGATATGCAGGAATTATGTCCAATATATGTTCTCTCTTATTAATAGTTCGTGTTGGGAAAGTGCAACCACCCTCTGTTCTCTTCTGACAGTGATCATTCACCCTCTTATTTTACAGGTAACGTGTTCTAAGCTTTGGGGCGAATCACAGTGATAGTGCTTCTTTTAGCTGTGCTGTTTGAATCCCGGACATAGACTTATATTGTGTTACTTTGTTATCCTCAGGTCTCCTCCACGCTGTTCCTACCCTTTCCTTCCCCGCGCTTGACTATCCCACCAGTCCGTGTATATTTCTATTCCGGACTTGGGGCCGTCGAGAGGTGGACCCCTCTTGAGCATCAGCGCAATCCCGAGAAACGGAAGGAGAAACGTGACAGAAACCCTGTGTTCAAAATGTTTTTTTTTCTGTGAATGTTTAACAACTTGACTGCTAGGGCCTTCATAGCTTTTTTCCACAAAAGAACATCTATGCCAAATGTGTGTCCTTCCTTCCCAACATACTAGGAATTCTAAAGGAACACAAGGTTTTTAAGATCCCCTGGCACAAATTGAGAAAATAGCCAAAATATAGCTAAATTTAGTTTTTTGTGAAAAATGGGAAACGTGCTGTGCAAGAAAGGGGAGTACATTTTTCCTACGTTTCAACCTACCTACAGTTTATGGTGCAGGCATAAAAACCATTGGTGATCCCAGAAAGCTATACATTTCTTAAAAGTAGACATTTCTTAAAAGTAGACAATATTCTGATTTCAGCGAGGGGTCATTTGTGTAGATCCTTCAAGGTTTGTAATTGTTTGTCACAATGGCCAATTTATAAAAGCAATATACTGTTATATCTGAAATACTCTTCTGGTTGAGGGGAAATATTGGGTTTGTAGGGTCTCCAAAAACAAACTATACCCAGAACTGAGCTTCATCTTATAATGATTTTCATTTTGTACCAACTACATAACAATTCATATGGTAAAATATAATGAATAAAAAATGGGTATGAAGGAAACCTATGTATTTCTGAAATGCCCGCAAGACACTGAGTTTAGCAAGAGTGGTTATTTGTACTCCTCTGAACTTGTGGCTACCCATACTATCATGTGTTTCAGAAGACATTTTGCCAAATGTCTTTGCTTTTACACACTGGGCTACATTTGGGAACTACAAATAGAGAGAAATCCAATTGATAACAACACATGTTTTGCTATTATGTCCTGCACGCCTCTCAATAAAAATAATGGTGTGAGTTAGCCTAATGCCCGGGACAGGAACAGTCCCAAATCGCAATATAGATTAAATAGTCTCTCAAAACAGACCCTTTATTTGCAATGTGGGTTGTTACTTATTTTGGACCTGGGCTCTGCCACCACCCAGAGAAACCTATCAAACCCAGACATTGCTGAACACTAGACACTCGTAATCCGGCAGGCGGGGGCACGACAGGCTTGGAAGTCCTCCTGTCGGTGCAGCGGTGGAGGGTCGACAGGAGAACCACCAAACTCATAATAAGGCCCTTTGTGATTTGACTGGTCCTAATGGAATTCTCACAGGACACATATTGTCCTAACGAAAAAGGCAGTGGCTTCTCATGGAGAGTAATAGCTCAATGTGGAGTGAACAATAATGTCATCCATGATCTTAATATACATTCCACTGCTCACAGGAAGAAAATGTCAGGAATCCCTTATATCTAGTGGAAACAGAATGTGTGTCAATCAAAGTCTCCAGAGGAAAATGGGAGAAATGTCCATGTACACTACAGACATTTCTTGCCATGTGCTGTCGGAGCACAGCAATCTACTCTGACTAATCTCTGTCCTTTGGGGGAACACTGCTGAATGCTGATGATTCCTGAATGACGATGTTAATTCATTAATCTCATTAACCAATTCTGTCTTCCATTATAATACATCTCAATTTTAGTTTTGCAGTTGCCACCAAACCAGAGACTAAAAAAACAACGTATTTTTTTGATGGTGGTGTTAGATTTGGCCTTTTAAAATGCCAACTCCCTGGTCAGCAAACCATTTCACGAGAAACTGTCAGACAAACAGGAGAAAACCCCATATTTCCTATCCCCACCTTCACAGTCGAAGTAAATATATGAACAGAGAAAGGCAACACAAACAGCCTATTTACAGTGCAGCGGGTTTCACAATGAATTGCACCTTCCAGTGGCAGCCTGGTTATATATCATATTGTTGGGTCAATCACACACTGACAGGAGCAGCACTAGAAAATGAGGCAATAATTTCTGTTCTGTTGGGTGCAGTCGCCATTAGAAGTATACAATCATAGTATGCAAAAGCAGAAAAAACTCCTGAGGGTTCTCATGGGAAATCAAATTTATAAAGTATACAATGCCCTGTATAATATTGCAGATGCAAGTTGACTTGAGAGAAGCTTCTGGGGGTTCAAGCAGGCACGGCAAGAACACTGCATAGTGTTCTGGACTGATTGAGATGAAAGTGTGGGAGGTATAATGCAAAAAGGGAGCCCCAGATACTTCTACATGATACAAATAAACCAGAAGTGAAGGGTGTCTCCCAAAACAAGCATTCACTATGCCCTGCTCCTTAGTGCTCACCAGGCACAGTACATGTGTTCTTACAAAACCCTCACCCACATGCTAATCATGTGGCATGCTTCATCATTGGACAGGAACCCTTAAAAGAAAAGAATAGTGGCATCTCCCACATTTGAGAGATGCAGTCCATGGAGCTAGGGAAGTCCCCACTGAGCATTGGTGCATGTGTGACCTTTGATCCCAACAAGACCCCACATTTGCTCCCATGAGGCTTGGATAATCTCGGTTGCCACAAATTTAGAAGTGGATAATCTCCAGTTTTCAATCAACTCACCCTGTATAGAAGGGTTTGGTAGCTATCTCTTGATCTTGCATGGAATGTGTGTGGATGCATAACTCCTGTTCAGTATAGGTTAAAAGCAGTGGCCTTAGAGGTCCTGATGAAATCTGCACATCTTGCAAAGCAGATGAAACAATTCAACCTAGTATGGACACACTGGCTCAGTATAGGCCTCTTTGTTGTCATGTTATGTTTTTAACCATGAGTTAAGTATCAATGGGGTAACCCGTATATCCACTGGACTCGGGTGCACTATGGTACAAAAAAGAAAGGTCACAGTGGAAGATAATCTAACACAATATGTAGCAATATACACAAATGATCTTTGTTGCTAAAGCATTTGACAACACCACCATTGGATCATACCATCAAATGGTTTTGATTTAATTACATCAACAATTTGAGCAAATCAATTCATATTAAATACAATGCTTGTAAATCTTAATGGTATTAAGATTGGTGATCGTGTCAGATCGGAATCACTCCAGCAACCGCAAGCCACAGGTTACTCATCAACCTTTGCTCATTTATACCTGAATCAACGTACACTTGTCAATAACCTGAGAGCCTGTGAGGCCCACTCTTCTTATCGTCAGCCTGAAGCCTTCTCGCTATTGTTTGGTGCTTCCCCATCGCTATGTCTCAGTCCTGATGAAGACCCCGTTCGCAAGGATCTAAGTTCCCTGCCACCCATAGGGGTCGAAACGTTGACAATTGTTTTCTCTATCAAACGTGGATGACAGAGATTGGTTATCTGCATCCCTTTATTGTGTTGTTATGATTCATCATACATGTAGAAGCCAGTCGTCTGGCTGGATAGGTTGTAAATATTGACTGTTGATGTCCACATGTACACTACCTTTCCCTGTCACATCACGCACTGATCACAACCCTTCCCCCCCCTTTTTCCCAGGTTGCACCAATCTTAATACCATTAAGATTTACAAGCATTGTATTTAATATGAATTGATTTGCTCAAATTGTTGATGTAATTAAATCAAAACCATTTGATGGTATGATCCAATGGTGGTGTTGTCAAATGCTTTAGCAACAAAGATCATTTGTGTATATTGCTACATATTGTGTTAGATTATCTTCCACTGTGCCCTTTCTTTTTTGTACCATGTTTTTAACCATATCACAGGGCCCCTTTTATTAAAGAATTGTGTTAGGGTTCTCTGGAGATATGTTTAATGTTTTCTGTCTTAGGATCCCAATAAGAGCATAGAAAATATCAAAGTGCTCACTCCAACTGCGAGGTTGAGCCCAACAGGTGGTGAGCACCTCACCAGGTGAGGACCCAATGATGAAGCATGCCATATGATTGGCATGTGGATGAGGGTTCTATAAGAACACAAGGACTGTGCCTGGTGAGCACTAAGAAGCAGGGCATAGTGACTGCTTGTTTTGGGAGACACTTCCACTTTTGGTTTATATATATATATAATGATAAACACACAATTCTCTGTGAAACATTAAATTTGTCTATGGCATATGCACAATACAAGTGCTTTGACCACACAGTGGAAATCACTAAACTGACCATAACACCTAGAGAGCAATCACTACATGAGGACATGGGTCAGGTGAAGAAGTAGGAAGCATCATAGAATAATGGACTTTGAAAAGCAGTAATGAAATTTGCAGTGAGGTAATGTGCGGGGAAATTACACCAAGCTAAATACCTTCCAACTAATACTGTCAATAAGTAAGAATGAAGGATTCATCCAATGACCACAGAAATGTTACAGAATAATAATTTGTAAAAATAAATAAAATATTGTTTACTTCTTCACAGAACATGTTACAGTTAATTTACTCATGGTGAAAACTCTCCTAATAGTTACAGTTTTTCCTCATTGTGACTTTACCATAGTGCACAAATTTAGCCCATTGCATTCTTGCTTTGGTTAAATATAATTTATCAAAACTAAAAACATAGGTAAAAAAGGCCATGACATAAACCACACATGGAGATGTGCGGAGTATATAATGCTATTAATTCTCGTTTTTGAGGCAGGGAGGGGCATCAAGATCTACTCAAGGCTTCCCCTTCCTTGAGTAATGGCTCCTCAACAATGGAAATAAACAGCATTTTCCAATCTGCATATAGATTGTATCTGCTATAGGGGTGAAAATAAATGCTGCCCAATAACTCATGGTTTTTAGTTGAACTGTGCTATTAAACACACATTCTCACATTTATTATTACAGTGCAAAGGTCAAATTCAAGTTTATACCACAGTGCAGCAAAACATCATGATAAACACATTGTTTACTGCCTCACAGATGACATTTTGCAAAGGCTTAAACAGGAGAATATTAAATTACTCTCCCAATGACCATGAGGTCTCTTCAATGTGTTTTTACCTTACTGCACACATTTAACCCTTGCATGTGGCATAAACCACGTATGCAGATCCATAAAGTATAATATACTATTTATTACCATTTTTGAAGGAGGAAAGGGACATTATAAACCACTTGAGACTTCTGATTCATGTTTTCAAAGCATACACTATAATCGTAATAGATAACATACTACATTCTGCGTTGCTGCATTTATTTGCCTTATTAAGGTATACGTTCTTTACTTTGGATGGTTGATAGTTCTCCTCTCTCTGGCTACGATAGTACACAGACCCTGAATACATTTTCTAATAGTTCACCTTTATTAAGATAAAATAATCATTTTCTATTGATGTGTACGGGGTAAATATTTATGCGACAGATGTTTGCAAATTAATTTCTTTACACTGTCCATTGTAGGATTTTTGAGCAGTAGTGCCAATATTTTAATTGTGTAGTGCAGTCACACAAAGTGGCTTCATGGAACCTTGAAGGAATGTCAGAAACAATAGAGGATCTTCAAGGGTCAGCAAATGCTAGGCAGTGGACACTTTATACGGGGTCATTTTCAATGTGTGCATGTTCAAAGCATTTCTAGCTGAGCAAATGCTCTCAGAGAGTTTGCTTCATATTAAAACCAACAAACTAACAAAAACAGGTGTTGAACTAGACGTCAGATTATTATGAACTTCTATGGGAGAAAGAAAAGAGGAATAAGATTATAAAGCAGCGAGTTATTCCTAACTTACCAATACCCACTGCACGTGCGAAAGTAGGTGAGCTTGAAGTGTGATATATTTTCGATAGGAAGTCAAAGAATGAATCTGAAACCAGGCACAGCGAGATTCCTGCCACCATGAGTTTATGACGAGTGAACTTGGTTAGACCTACACAAAATCCATTCTAATAACCAGGGACGGCTAGAACTGTTCAGATGGGTTCACCTTTATTTGACATGGATAGAATCAAACACAATGCAAACATACATTCATCAGTATTTAAATGCATACACTAAGTAAAACACTGTCTTACTCCTCAGGATAACACCCTTGCATACCAAATGTAAAATCAACATCAATCAGCTCAAGAGTAAAAGTAATCATAAAACGTCAATTAACACTTATGCCATGAGGGATACAGAGCATATAAAAGAACAAGGACAAAGGAAATAATGTCCTTCACCTTGAAGTTAGTCATAGCTAATACCATTTCAATAAATGCACTTTTAAATGATTCACACTTATACTAACGAACGTGAGTGTGTCCCACAAAGGACACCGGCTACTTGAACTAATTGCAACTATGTCTTTAAAAATCGTTGACCTCAAAAGTTGTTCTCGTCAGCTACATATTGTCGAAAAATCAAGACGAAAATCCTAGTTCTTTATAAGTCTCTGCTTAATCAGCAGATGCTAAATTCTTTGGGAATGAAATTCCTTTTCCCACAATTTCAACATCCAATATCTGCACAAACCAACTACAAACAGGCAAATGTACTTTAACCAGTTTAATTAAATGTATTTGAGGGGTAAGCTGGGCAATGATTTTAATATACAATAACCATAACTCATCTGTTTTACACCGTGGCTTCCAATGCAACACTATGGTTTTCATGTTAGTAATGAATGGCTTATGAACCAGTATGTAGAAAAAGAATGTTCTCATTTTAGGAAGTGATATTCCAAGTCATGTTTAGTGGCTAAACAGGGCAACAAATAACCGCAAGCTTCTTGTTTGTTTGGAGGCACCTGATTTCTGGGGACTACGCGTCCCAAGCTACTGCAGGCCAGTAGAGACGTCCCCTTCCCTCATTGACACACCTGAGGGGGATAGCACTATAAAGCGTGTCAGACTGTTCCGAAGTGCAGGAGCTGCTTGCTTGTTTGGAGGCACCTGATTCCTGGGGAAAACGTGTCCCAAGCTACCGCGGGCCAGTGGAGATGGCCCCTTTCTTCATTGACACACCTGAGTGGGATAGCGCTATAACGTGCATCGGACTGTCCCACAGTGCATGATGAACCCGGGGAAAGCCGAGGCCAAGGGCGGCCCTGTCCACACCCATTGGAGTCCAGGAGAGGCCGGGCCACCCCCCTTGATATTGATCTTGAGAACGACTGGGGAGCACTTTAATGCTGGGGTGCCTGGTTTCTGCATAAGGACACTTGAAGCTCTGTTATTCTCCATTTTGTCAACACTTAAGATTATCCCTTCAGGATAATTAAAACTAAGAAGCATGGCTAAGCGCAAATTGCATGTGAATAAGGACAAGGATGTTGCTAAAAATCCTTTTAATGCGAACACTCTGGACCCGTGCGATGGGTGCTATTGCAAAAGAAATCGATCTTGCTGAGCAACAGTTATCCCTAGATGCAGGGGAAGGCCTTAACCCTTCCACGCCTGCTCAGCCATGTATATCATCTGGGAATGAATGTCCGGGCCTAGTTACTACGCCTAATTTGCAATTGACCCCTGATGTGGCTCCATTAGAGAATAGCGGAATAGATGCTCTGAACAGTTGTGATAATGCTCCAATAGCAAAAAGAAAGTGCAAAAACAAATTTTCCGCTACTGGGAGACCTCTTACCTGCAATTTGAGAAAACAGGATTTATCAGGGGTCCATCAAGGTGTTGGGGTTGTGTCATCATTAAATTGGGACATCATTTTGGACAAATTTAAATCTGTTTTAGCCTAGTGTGCTGCCCCCTTCAGGGACAAATTGCAAAGCCTAGAAACAGTGGTTTCAAATCTAAGTCATCAGCCACAGCTAATGCTTATCTTTCTGCTGGTAAGGCCCAACCAGCTGTTACTGGCAATCATGAAGGTATGGGGCAAAATTTGCCCATAAATGCTGTTTGCTCCCCATCATTCTTCCCTAGCTGATATGAATATAATAATGAATATACTGCCGGTACCCATCTTACCAAAACCAAATGAAGTGGCATCAATATCAGGAGCAAGAATAGGGGGAAAAGGAGTATTGCCAGGTTATTATGGGATTAAATATTTCAGTGGACGGGATATACGTTACCGTCTGCCGAAATCTAAATCAGGGCCATTCAGATTATAAGGAGGGTTGGGTGAGTGGACCATGGTACAAAGCATTCAAGGGGGGATTGTGTGGTAATCAACTGTAAATATCATGCATTAGCTAGGCAATTGCTTCAAACCTCCAATAGGCAGCTTTCCCTGGAGGAGGGTATAAGTATTGTACCATTGTTTTTTTTTTATGGGCACTTGCAACCAAGATCTACTTCAGGCCCCCCTTTATCAGTCGAGAAACCTCCTATTCCCACCTTTAGTAGATTTCTTCCTTTGTCTGTTTTTGACCTAATTGACTGACCTCCTGACCCTTCTCTTACTCGTACATTTAAGGAAAGGCCCCTGCTATTATGCCCGCTCATAAACAATGGGAGTTGCAGCCAGACTGCCATACTAAGACTCATTTGTTGGAATGTAGACGGTATTAGATCTAAGCTATTGGATCCTGAGTGGCTTAATGTTATTACCCAGTTTGAAGTGATATTGTTACAGGAAACATAGGCACAGGATTTAATCTTAATGATCTGCATTTCTAAACTCTTTAGGGTCTTACCTTTATCTTTAAAAAAAATTGGGGAATCTAGCTTCTGTGGTTAGGGGTGTCTAATCATTTTGTGAAGTTTTATAACTCATTGTATGACCTTGGTTGGAAGATTGAGAAATTATTTGAGGTGCTGTCTATCCTCGAGGCAAGTTCCGTTTCTAAGTTGAAATACATTGATGTGATATTGGGCGGAAAATTACACTAAGCAGGGTGGAATCCCATTGATTTTGACCCTTTTGGGTTAAGGGATATCCCCTTGCGCCCCACAATATCTGATGAAAGGAGTAGGAGGCTTTCTAGTGCCCTTGGTCAGGCTGATCTCCTCAATGTAGGAGTTATCGTGGAAAACCCATTTGACCATAGACCACCTTTTGTGGAATGGGGTAAATGGTCAACCATTGATTATGTTTTCATCTCAAGTTCCTTGGAAAAACATGTACGGGCGGGGAGGGTTATGGACACTTGTTAAAGTGACTATAATCCTATTGAAGTCATTGTTATTACCCACCAGTAGAAGCTGTAAAGTCACTCCTGGTCTAACTGGTTTGACTATGAAAGATAAAGGTCTTAGAATTAAATTGTGGAGTATTTCGATCCCCATCCTGTTTAATTCTTTAATTGGGTCTTGTTAGATTTGGGGGTCTCTAGTTGGCAGAGGTAGGTACCTTTGTCCAAATAGGGACCCTTGAGTCTAGTCAGGGAAAGTAGGTACACTCCTGAAAGAACCCCTGCTCACCCTCTTGGTAGCTTGGCACGAGCAGACAGGCTTAGTTCAGAGGCAGTGTGTAAAGCATTTGTGAACACATACAGTAATCAAGTGACAACACTACAAATGGACACCACACAGGTTATATATTTATAAAAATAGGTATACTTTATATAGATATATCACAAGACCATAAACGACAAAAATAATCCACAATACTGTCAAGAGTGCTTAGTTCTGATCAAAAAGGCTTAATTCAAGGTTCTGTGTGAGTCGGTAGCCTCCTCCGGCTACGGCGATGTCGAGAACAAACAGAGTCTAACAAATCCAGCTGACCGCGTCGAGACGGGCCAACACAGCGTAGACAGACTCGGTCACAGTACCTTTTACTTGAAGCGGCAGGCACGGGCGTGCGAGCCGGATGGCTGTACGTCGCGATCGCGATGCAAGATGGAAGTGTTGCAGGACGCGTTGTCCCTCGATGCGGTGCAGGCAGCGGCTCGTTGATGTCGTCAGGGACGGAGTCGGTGAGACCAAGGCCGTGCGTTGCAGGGCGAGACGGTGCTTCGATGCGGTGCTGGCAGGTTGCGGTGCGGCGACGGAGCCGGATTCAGGAGCTGGCGTCGATCAGTCCGGACAGCGGTGCGAGTCGGGCGGTGCATCGCAAAGCGTGCGAGCGGTGCCCAACTCCGGTGCGGTCACAGGACTCGAACTCAGCAGCAGTGACCGTGTCGGTCGGACCAGTTCGATTTGGCATAGCGAAGCGTTGCAGGGCGCGTTGTCCCTCGATGCGGTGCAGGCAGCGGCTCGTTGACGGAGTCGGTGAGACCAGGGCCGTGCGTTGCAGGGCGAGACGGTGCTTCGATGCGGTGCTTACAGGACACCGAGTCGGTCGTGAGAGTCGGTCACAGCTCCCTACCTCTGTAGCCACTGAAACAGAGTTTCCAGCAGCAATTCACAAAGGGGTGAAGTCCAATGGTCCTGGGACTTCGGTCAGGGGCAAGCTCTCTTCCAAGCCCTTGGAGATCCTTCACAAGTTGATGAAAGTCACAGCAAAGCAAAAGTTCCTTTCTCCTTTCTTTGGCAGTCAGGCAAACTACTGCAGGCCAATCCCCCAAGCAGCACTTCAGGCTTAGGGATAGTCTCTCCTCAGTTTCTTCTTGGTTCCGCTCCTCAGCAAAGGTTTCTTCTTGTTCCCAAAAGTGATCTAATTTCCTAGGGGTCTGGGTCCCCTTTTATACACAGATTTCTCTTTGTTCTCTGAAGGCAGAGAGGCCTCTGCCTAGCCCAAAACCAGTTCTGGTCAGTCCTGGAGCACTTTGTTTTTCTGACTCCTTCTTTCCTTTCAGAATGTGGGGCAGAGTGCTCAGCCGCCCGGCAGGAGGTGGAGCCAGCATTGTGGAAGGCAGCCACAGCCCTATTCAGACCCAGGTGCAACTCCTCCCTCCACTCTGGATGCAGATCTTTCTATTCAGCCCTGTGCTGACTCACCCTGTCTCCTGTAGCCACCCCCAGCCCCTGTCACTCAATCTCCAGACAAGGAATACACAACCTAGCAGAGGCAGGCTTGGATAGTTAGGCAAGAAAATACCCACTTTCTAAAAGTGGTATTTTCAAACACAGAATGTTAAAACCAACTTCACTAAAAGATGTATTTTATCATCCTGAGTTCAGGCATACTAAATTCGTTTTTCTACCATGTTCCCTGGGTCAGTTCTGACTATAAGGTGTAATAGTCAGTCTGCCCATTCTGGCCTATGGGAGCAGGTAGCCTTGCAATAGTGAAAAACGAAAATGGCTGTAATTCACTATTAGGACATGCCACACACACCAGGGCATGTCCTACCTTATACTTACAATGCACCCTGCCCTAGGGCCTACTTTAGGGGTGACCAACATGCAGTAAAGGGAAGGTTTAGGGACTGGTAAGTGGGTGCACTCACCAAGTCGACATGGCAGCCCTAGGCTGCACACAGGCTCTGCAATGGCAGGTCTGAGACACAGTTTACAAGCTGCTTCTGTTGGTGGCACAACCCGTGCTGCAAGCCCACTAGCAGCATTGGATTTACAAGCCCTGGGCACACTCAGTGCACGGTACTAGGGACTGACAAGTAAACCAATCATCCAATCATGGAGTCACTAATACATACATCAATTTACGATAGGGAGCACTTGCACTTTGGCACTGATTAGCAGCGGCAAAGTGCCCATGAACATCTAGTCCAGCAAAAACATATCGGCAACAGTGGAGGCATTACGAAAAAATGGAAGGAGACCCACGCCAAGGATGCCAGGTCTAACACGTGTCCCCTCCAGCTGAAATGTGGGGAGAGCTATCCTACCCCTAGGGAGTTCTCATCGCTAAGGCGGAAAAATCTGGACAGACCATCAGCATTGGCGTGTTCTGTACCAGGGCGGTGTTCCACCGTGAAGTCCATCCCCTGTAGGAAATGGACCACCTCAGCAGCTTTGGATTCTCACCCCTCATCTGCATCAACCATCTGAGGGCCTGTGGTCTGTCTGAACCCGGAAGTGAGTCCCAAACAGGTATGGTCTCAGCTTCTTCAGTGCTCAGACCACAGCAAATGCCTCACGCTCAATAGCACTCCATCTCTGTTCCCGGGAAGTAACCTCCTACTGAGGAAGGCTACAGGTTGGTCTAGGCCCTACTCATTGATCTGTGATAGAACAGCCCCTACACCATGCTCTGAAGCGTCCGTCTGAACAATGAACTCATTGGAGAAGTTGGGTGCCTGGAGCACAGGCGCCGTGCACATGGCAGTCTTCAAGGTGTCAAAAGCTTTCTGACAGGCGTCAGTCCAAATCACTTTCCTGGGCTGCTTCTTGGAAGTCAGCTCTGTCAAGGGGCAACAATGCTGCCATACCCCTTGACGAATCTCGGTAATACCCGGTGAGTCCTAGGAAGGCTCTCACCTCTGTCTGGGTCTTGGGGGCTCCCAAGCCAGAATGGTATCAATTTTCGGTTGGAGGGGCGCCACCTGGCCGCTCCCAACCTGGTGTCCCAAGTACACCACAGAACCCTGCCCAATCTGGCACTTACTCGCCTTGATTGTGAGGCCTGCCCTCCGCAGCGCCATCAACACTTCCCAGAGGTGACGCAGATGTTCTTCCCAACTGGCACTGAACACTGCGATGTCATCCAGGTAGGCGGCACTGAAATCTTCCAGTCCAACCAACACCTGGTTGACCAACCTCTGAAAGGTGGCAGGGGCATTCTTCATCCCAAAGGGCATCACCCGGAACTGGTAGTGCCCATCTGGTGTGGAGAATGCTGACCTCTCTTTGCCCCATCAGTCAAGGCGATCTGCCAGTACCCAGACGTTAAGTCAAACGTGCTGAGGTACCGCGCAGCCCCTAACCGATCTATGAGCTCATCAGCTCTTGGGATGGGGTGGGCATCAGTCCTGGTGACGGAATTGAGTCCCCTGTAGTCCACACAGAACCGGAGTTCTGGTGTGGCACCAGGCGCGGCAGCCTTTGGAACCAAGACCACTGGGCTGGCCCAAGGGCTGTTAGAGGACTCAATCACCCCTAGCACAAACATCTTGGAGACCTCCTCCTTGATGCAGGGTCTGACCCTGTCAGTCACCCTGTAAGCCTTGTGCTTCACAGGAAGACTGTCCCCAGTGTCCACATCATGGACGCACCAATGAGTGACACTGGGAACCAGGGAGAACAGGTCAGGGAACTGTCCCAACAGTTGGCGACAGTCACCCTGCTGCTCAGGTGTCAGGGAGGTAGAGAGGTTTACTCCCTCCACTGATCCATCTTGCTCTCGGGCTGACAGGAGGTCAGGAAGAGGCTCGGTCTCCTCCTCCATTCCATCATCTGTAGCTAAGAGCATGCCCACTTGGGACCTCTCCAAGTGGGGCTTCAGGCGGTTCACATGCAGGACCCGCAAGGGGTTCCTGGGAGACTGCAAGTCCACCAAATAGGTAACTGGACTCTTGCGCTCCACCACCGTAAAAGGGCCGGTCCACCTGTCCTGGAGTGCACAAGGCTCCACAGGAGCCATGACCCACACTTTCTGACCAGGCTGAAGCTCTACCAGAGTGGCATTCTGGTCGTACCACCTCTTCATCTCCTCCTGGCTGGCTTCCAGATTTGCCTCATCAAGTTCTCTGAAACGCCTAGTCTGGTTCCTGAAGGCCAGCATGTAACTGTATACATCCTAGGGAGGTTTCCTGGGAGATTTCTCCCAGCCTTCCTTGACCAAACTCAGAGGGTCCTCGCACCGGGTGTCCATAGAGGAGCTCAAAGGGACTGAACCCTAGAGACTTCTGTGGCACCTCCCGGTATGCAAACAACAGGCATGGTAAGAGGACGTCCCATTTACGCCTCATGGGTTCTTCCAGACCCATAATCATGCTCCTTGAGGGTCCGGTTGAATCTCTCAACCAGCCCATTTCCTTGAGGGTGGTAAGGAGTGGTGAACTTGTACGTTACACCGCACTCCTGCCACAGGGACTTCATGTACTTGGACACGAAGTTGGTACCTCTGTCAGACACCACCTCTTGAGGGAATCCCACACATGAGAAAATTCCCATCAGTGCCCGTCCCACCACGGGGCCGTCACTGTCCTCAGAGGGATGGCTTCAGGGTACCGGGTGGCATGGTCCACCAAGACCAGGATAAACCTGTTGCCCATGGCTGTCTTGGGGTCCAGTGGTCCCACAATGTCAATACCCACCCGTTCAAAGGGGTGCTGACCACAGGGAATGGCTGGAGAGGAGCCTTGTGCTTCCTCCCACTCTTTCCACTTGCCTGGCAAGTCTGGCATGTCCTGCAGTGAGTGGCGGCACTCCTGCGCATCTGGGGCCAATAGAAATGGGTAACAAGCCTGTCAAAGGTCTTGTCCTGCCCCAGATGTCCTGCTAACGGTACATCATGAGCCAACCCCAGTAGGAAGGCTCTGAAGCGCTGGGGTACCACCAGCACACGGGCTGACCCAGGCTCAGCAACCTTAGGCTCTGAATACAGGAGACCATTCTCCCAGTAAATCCAATGTGATCCAGACTGATCACCTGCTGCCTGGTCTGTGGCCTGTTGCCTCAGACCCACGAGGGAAGGGCATGTGTTCTGCTCCTCGCAGAACTCTTCCCTGGAGGGTCCTCCTTCTTGCTGCCAATGGGTCAGCTCAGGTAGGTCCCCCAGTTCAGCTACCTGTTCCCCTGTAGGCTCCAGGGCATCCCCCTCAGGGTCTGCCTCCTCCTGGACCGTGGGAACTTCGGGGGCCGGTTTCCCACGCCCCCTGCCTCCTCTCTCTCCAGCAGGCACCTGGGCCTCCCTCTCAGGCTCCAGGTCCTCTTGAACACCTTTAGCTGCCATTGACCGGGTGGTCACACATGCCCAATCAGGCAAGCCCAACATTTCTAAATGCGCACTCCGCTCCACCTTAGCCCAAGGTGAGCTCTCCAAATCGTTCCCTAACAAACAGTCAACAGGCATGGCTGGCCTCACAGCTACTTGAAGAGTACCGAGACCCCCCATTCAAAGGGAACCTGAGCCACCTTGCAGTGACTCTCTGTGTTGTCAGCGGCAACAACCGGATAGAATGCATTAGGGATAACCTGCTCCTTAGACACCCGGTGACACTTGACAGCTGTCACACTGGCTCCTGTGTCTCTCAGAGCCTCCACCCAATGGCCATTGATGGTCACCCACTGCCTGTATTTCTTAGTGTTCTCAGGCAGCGGGGTCCTAGGGACCATCTCAGAGTCTCCTAATGAGACAAGGGAAAACACTGTGGGATCCCCCCACCTTGGGCACCCAACTCCTCCCCCAGGGCTACACTAGCCAACTGCCGGGGACTGCACCAGTGGGTGCTGGTTTTCCATGCAAAGGGCAACGAGGATCGTTTGCCTTGTGGCCAGGGCGCCACACTTGTAACATACCAGTGGTCCCTGGTGAACAGGGGGGCCTGTCAGGGCCACTGGCTTCTTCTCAGGGGAGGCTGGGAACCTTTCCCTTGGTTCCCTTGGGGTCTACTTTGGGGCCCTTTATGGAACTCCCTCTGTTTACCCTTGTCCCCCCACTCTTCTGCTGGGGACCCTGCCCACCCTTGGCGGAGTCTCCCACGTGACCCTTGTAGACCCGGGTACTCACCCAGCGGTCCGCCTCCTCAGCAAGCTGCCTAGGGTTAGTCAGCTTACTATCAATCAGGTGCTGGCGTAGCTCAGGAAAGCAATTACTGGACAAGTGCTCCCATGAAATCAAATCAAAGAGCGCCTGAAAATCAGTCGCTTTGCTACCCTTTACCCAACCATCCAAGGCTCTGCAAAAGAAGGTCACATATTCAACCCAGGTACTGCTTTCAATCTTACTACAGTTCCTGAACCTTTGCCTATAAAGCTCAGGGGTCAAACCATACCTAGTCATTAAAGCATCTTTCATGTGGCTGTATGAATTATAGACTTCAGAGGGCAAATCCAACAAGGTATCCCGCCCTTCACTAAGGAACGGCCCCCACAACCCCGCTCCCCAATCCTTCTCAGGGACCCGGTGGGAAGACATGGCTACCTCATAGGCTTTGAACCACTGCCCAATGTCATCATTTTTGAAAAACTCCTTCACCACATCTTTGGGAATATACACCCTAGCTTCAACAGGCACAGGCGGTACACTGCCACCAGAGGGAGTAATCTCTAAGCTTTTGGCCTTCAATTCCAACTCCCTCAAAACTTTCTCGTGTTCAAACTGCATTTTCTTTTCCTCTAGGGCTAATTTCCTAGTTTGCATTTCAAATTCTAACTGCCCATTCAGCCTGAGCTTGGTCAGCTCCATTTCGTGCATCCTACTCTCTTTCCTGTGCTCCAACTCCTCTGGAGACAGTCCTCTGGCAGAAACACTGCTACCTACTGGGGAAGGTGGTCTTCCAGCCCCTAGACCCAAAAGCCCCTCCAGCTGCCCTTCTGCATTCTCAGCCCCCTCCACAGGGGCACTCCTTGATTCGACCCAAGCCCTCAGCGCCTTTTGGAGGTCCTCCTTCCTGGAGAGCCCGGTCATGGACACTTTAAACTTTTTGCAGAATTGCCTGAGCTGCTTGAGGGTGTAGCATTCTAGCCTCTCTTCTTCCCAATCACACTCAACAGAGGCTACTGATGCTGGTTTCTCCATAGTGATTAAACTTGGCAGTTGCAAAAATAGGAAATCCCAGAAAAAATGCTATAAAAGCATGTGGTTGCATTTTGGTCTGCACTCACTAAGTAGTGTTCACCAATCACTGTACATGAGTCACAAATGCAAGTCCCGAATCCTCACCGCTGACCACCAATGTTAGATTTGGGGGTCTCTAGTTGGCAGAGGTAGGTACCTTTGTCCAAATAGGGACCCTTGAGTCTAGTCAGGGAAAGTAGGTACACTCCTGAAAGAACCCCGGCTCACCCTCTTGGTAGCTTAGCACGAGCAGACAGGCTTAGTTCAGAGGCAGTGTGTAAAGCATTTGTGAACACATACAGTAATCAAGTGACAACACTACGAATGGACACCACACAGGTTATATATTTATAAAAATAGGTATACTTTATATAGATTTATCACAAGACCATAAACGACAAAAATAATCCACAATACTGTCAAGAGTGCTTAGTTCTGATCAAAAAGGCTTAATTCAAGGTTCTGTGCGAGTCGGTAGCCTCCTCCGGCTACGGCGATGTCGAGAACAAGCTGTCATGTTTCGGTAGTTTCCCTCTCCCCCGATCACCAGGTATGTTTGTGTGCTCGTTGTACCTTCACTCGTGTGGAACATTTTCCCTCACTTCCGGGTTACTGGCGGTTGGCGGTTCAGCCTTCCTTGCTGAAACCACCGCCACGTCACTCAGCGTTTCCGGGGGAAGCCACTTAAAAACAGTGATTCCCCTCGGATCGGCGCTTCGTATTAACGCCTGTGCCTGGACAGACACCTTCGCAGGTATTTCGGAGCTGCGCAGGAGCGCTGCCGTTCTTCTTGTTTTTTCTCTCGTGACATTTAGGATATGCTACCTTCTGCCTCAACGCGCTGGAGCGCTTGTTAGTTATTTTGTTATTTCGTTTGTGTTTTCCATTTAGAACCAGACCGCGCTGGAGCGTTTGTTAGTTATTTTGTTATTTTGTTTTGTGCCTAACGATTAGAACCAGACCGCGCTGGAGCGCTTGTTAGTTATTTTGTTATTTTGTTTTGTGCTTAACGATTAGAACCAGACCGCGCTGGAGCGCTTAATTTTGGGTTCTAATTTTCACCACGCAGGAGAGCTTAGTTCCTTGGGATACATTGCGCAGGAGCGCTGATTTCTTTTGTGGGTCATCTGCGCAGGAGCGCTGATTTCTTTTGGTGTGCCTCGCTCTGAAGCGTTAGTTACCTTGGTGTGCTTGCGCAGGAGCGCCATTCTGTCTTACCTTGAGGATTTCAGAACACATGATGTCCAATTATGAGGTGACTGCTGTTTTCCGCATGAGTGTATGGTAGTGAGTGGAAGAGGTTGTTTTGGGCTGATAGTAATAGGTGTCTCCTTGTTTCTCTATGCAGTTGGTGTCCACAGTTAATCCGAACTGGAGGACGTCCTCTACCGGTCTTCCGGACACACTCCTGCAATCCCAGCTTTCCTCCCCGCTCCCATCTTTATCCTAGATCGTTTTCAAGGCTCGACTGGGGTAAGGTGGGTACTAGGGTGATAGCTCATGTCATCTCTGCGAGAACTCTCCGCAAGAAACAGGTAAACTTGTGGGGCTACCAGACAGAATACGAAGCCCAAGTTTAACCACTCGCCCGGACGACATGACCGAGGTCACACTACAGGATATAGCAGCTATGCTTGCTACTATACAAACAGAGAACCTCAGCTTACGCCAAGACATGACGGCCCTACAGGGTCAGTTGGCGGCCGGGGTTTCAGGTCCCTGGGGTCCTTCTCCCTCTTCTAGGGTTCGGCAAGAAGGGTTGCTACGGCCACCGCTGTTCACCTTTGAGGGTTCCTCCTCTACTACGCAACAAGAGAACGCCATACACGTGATAGCTCCCCATCCCGTGCAACTAGCTCCTCCTGAACGTTTCTATGGCGACAGCGCCAAGTACAGTGTCTTTCTTCATCAGTGCCACTTACATTTCATGGCCAGAGCAACAGCCTTTCCGGATGACGCATCCAAGATCGCCTTCATCCTATCCTACATGGGTGGCGACGCCGCCCAATGGTCCATCTCCCTAGTGGAAAATGACGACCCCATGCTTTATAACTTGCCGGTTTTCAAGGAAACACTACGACGGATGTTCGCCCGTCACACCTTTGTTCAAGCCGCAGACAACGAACTACTCAATCTGAAACAAGGCAATACTGAACTGCTCCATTACATCACAACCTTCAGTAGACTCGTCATTGAAGCCCGTTGGCCAGAGACTAAGAAAATATCCGTGTTTTACAGGGGTTTACGCGACGAATTGAAGGATTTGATATCCCAGATGCCTGATCCCCTGACGAAATAGGCCCTTTCATCGACCTAGTGGTTAAGGTAAACTACAGGATCCAGGAGCGAAAGAGTGAGAGACTCAAAGGAGGCGACAACCGATTCCTGTCCTTCAAGGACAAAACGAAGGACGAGGCGGCTCCACCTAGTGACGCGCCAGAACCGATGCAAATAGGAGGGATAAGGGGACCTCTCTCCAATGAGGAAAGAGAGAAAAGAAGAAAACTAAACCAGTGCCTGTACTGCGGTAAAAACGGGCATTTTGTCAGGGAATGCCCAGTCAAGCCCACCCGAGCCAGAGGAAGAAGACCGTACGCTCTACCTGTATCTAAAGTCGACAAAGCGGGAAACGAAGAAACCCAGTAGGTAGTGGGGTCCAGCTACTGGGTTCTTCGTCCAACAAGACTACGACCCCTGCCTGTTTTAGTGGCAACCACCACCTGGGTGTTAAGGTGGACCTCCGATCATGGACCGACCAGGTATGGCACGTTACAGCCCTTCTTGATTCTGGAGCCACCGGTAACTTTATCGACACCCAGTATATGAAGGATATGGGAATGGCCACGGTACCAAAGAAGACCCCTGAGGCAGTGAAGGCAGTGGACGGTACGGATCTTACCTCCGGTCTTATCCGGTACCAAACTGAAGATTTGGTTATGACCTTTGAAAACAAACATACGGAAACCATTGCCTTCGATATAATAGATGCACCCCAGTTTCGAGTTATTTTGGGACTTCCGTGGCTAGTGAGGCATAACCCTCGGATTGACTGGACATCCGGGACCCTAGCATTGGACTCAGCCTATTGCCACACTTCCTGTTATAAACCGACCGACTCCTCCGGCGTGCGTGCCGTACAGGCCCACGCTCTACCCGTGACAGGAATGGGCATGACAACACTGGAAAACGTACCAGAAGCATACATTGACCTGGCAGCAGTGTTCGACAAAAAGGAGCCAACACCCTTCCTCCTCACCGTTCGTTCGACTGCAGGATTGATCTGATTCCTGGTTCCACGCTTCCTTGTAGCCGGATTTACTCTCTCACTAACAAGGAGAATGAACACCTCCGCTCCTACCTGGATGAATACCTAGGCAATGGGTTTATACGCCATTCTAGGTCCCCAGTATCCTCTCCTCTTTTCTTCGTGGCCAAGAAAGAGGGGGATCTCAGGACATGTATTGACTTTAGGGCTATGAACGCCATCACTATAAAGAATAGGTACCCATTGCCTCTGATTTCCAACCTGTTGGATCAAATGAAGAACGCCTCCATCTTCACCAAACTGGACCTTCGGGGAGCATACCATCTAGTCAGAGTCCGGAAGGGTGACGAATGGAAAACAGCATTTCGGACCAAATTCGGCCTTTTCGAATACCAAGTCATGCCTTTCGGGCTCTGCAACGCCCCAGCGGCGTTCCAGTTTTTCATCGACGAGGTGTTGAGGGACTTCATTGATATATTTTGTATTGTATATATCGATGATATACTGATATTTTCACAGTCCTTGTCAGACCACGTCCAACACGTACGCGCCGTCCTCCTACAACTAGGACGACATGGTTTGTACGTCAAACTGGAGAAAAGCATCTTTCATACTACGACTGTCGAGTTCCTGGGACATGTAATCACTCCGACCGGAATCCAAATGGACAACAAAAAGGTAGAAGCTATCCTGAAATGGCCATCTCCTACCACAGTGAAACACGTCCAGAGGTTTCTGGGTTTTTCTAATTACTATCGTCGCTTCATCACAGGTTTCTCCAGGATCGTCACTCCCATCACTCGTTTACTGCGCAAGGGGGTCCGTTACTGCTGGGATACAGAAGCCGAACACGCTTTTCAGGAGCTGAAAAACAAATTCACTACAGCTCCCATCCTACGACACCCCGACTCCGAACAACCGTTTGTCGTGGAAGCTGATGCCTCACAAAACGCTCTGGGAGGTGTGTTATCTCAAAGGAACACCGAAACAGGTCTCCTACACCCTGTGGCGTTCTATTCCAGGAAACTCCAAGCTGCCGAACGCAACTACTCCATTTCAGACCGAGAACTCCTGGCCATCAAGACAGCGTTCGAAGAATGGCGCCACTACCTAAAAGACGCCAGACATCCCGTAACTATTTATACGGACCACAGGAATCTACAATTCCTTCGCTCAGCCCGTGCCCTCACTTCCAGACAACTACGATGGACTCTGTTTTTTAATGAGTACGATTTCCGCATTACGTACCGCCCAGGGAAGGAGAATGCCAAGGCTGATGCGTTATCCCGTCTAGAAGACACCGATGACATTGTGTCAGTCACCAAGCCGTTGCCCATCATTCCCGAACACTGCTTCCAGGGTGTGGTTCTAACGTCTGATTTTCTTTCCCAGCTTCATGACGACATGAAACAGACTGATCAGACATCCTTGGTAGAGAACCACACGGGTGTAACCACACAGAACGGGTTCTTGTACAAGGACGACAAATACTACCTTCCTTTGGTAGCCCACCAACAACAGGCCCTGTTTACGTGTCACAACCATGTATTGTCCAACCATCCAGGCTATCACAAAACCATGGAACTGTTGCAGAGGCATTTCTGGTGGCCCACGATGGAAACAGACACCAGGTCCCATATCGCTCGTTGTACTGTGTGCGCCCAAGGAAAGAACTTGTCGGGACCATCCGTTGGGTTGTTACACCCCATTCCTGTTCCTCCTCACCCTTGGCACACCATCTCCATGGACTTTGTCGTGGAATTACCAGCCACCGCATCTGGTTACACCACTATTTTGACCATAGTAGACCACCTCACGAAGATGGCTCATTTCGTGCCCCTGAAGAAATTGCCCTCGGCAGCTGAACTGGCAGTGGTATTCCTGCAGAATGTGGTTCGTCTGCATGGCATACCGTCTGTGGTCATAACAGATCGGGGTTCGCAGTTCGTGTCTCGTTTCTGGAATGAGGTATGCACTGCCATGGGCATGGACGTTCGCTTGTCATCGGCATACCATCCTCAGACTGACGGTCAAGCCGAGAGGACGAACCACACCATGGAGCAGTACCTCCGTTGTTTGCTTCTAACAGTTGAAAAGGAATGGGCAGAGGTGCTATGGATGGTGGAATTCGCGTATAACAACAACATGCATTCCGCCATCGGAATGTCCCCCTTTTGCCTACAGGGCAAACATCCTAGAACTATGCCATGGGAAGAACCACAGAACAATCCCTTGCCCACGGTTCAGGCATACCATGCCAAGCTCTGCACTCTCTGGCAACAGGCTCGATTTGAGCTGGCCAGGGCAAAAGAAACCTACAAACAGTACGCAGATGATCACCGGAAGACGGAGCCCGCATATAAAAAAGGAGATAAGGTGTGGCTTTCTATCCGTAACCTTAACGTGCACGGCCCCAAGAAACTGTTGCCCCGTTTTGTAGGACCCTATGTCATTGACAAAGTGATCAACCGTGTGTCCATGAAACTCTTGTTACCTCCGCAGATGAAAATACACCCTGTTTTCCATGTCTCCCTTCTGCGTGCTGTTCACCCTGAGTGCACTGTGTCGGCCCCTCCTTCCCCAGTCCTTAGGGATGATCACATTGAGTACGAGGTCAGGGCTATACTGGGTTCCCGTCGTACCAGGGGAGGCTTTTTTATCTAGTAGATTGGAAAGGGTACGGTCCAGAGGAGCGGTCCTGGGAACCCCTGTCTCATGTACGCCATGCTTCCCGGTTGGTTCGTGTCTTCCATGTCAGTCACCCTCTTAGTCCTCGCCCTGCCACCCCTTTGTGAGGCTACTGTTGCGGGTGGGGGTCTGTTTTGGGCGGGGGTGCTGTCATGTTTCGGTAGTTTCCCTCTCCCCGATCACCAGGTATGTTTGTGTGCTCGTTTGTACCTTCACTCGTGCGGAACATTTTCCCTCACTTCCGGGTTACTGGCGGTTGGCGGTTCAGCCTTCCTTGCTGAAACCACCGCCACGTCACTCAGCGTTTCCGGGGAAGCCACTTAAAAACAGTGATTCCCCTCGGATCGGCGCTTCGTATTAACGCCTGTGCCTGGACAGACACCTTCGCAGGTATTTCGGAGCTGCGCAGGAGCGCTGCCGTTCTTCTTGTTCTTTCTCTCGTGACATTTAGGATATGCTACCTTCTGCCTCAACGCGCTGGAGCGCTTGTTAGTTATTTTGTTATTTCGTTTGTGTTTTCCATTTAGAACCAGACCGCGCTGGAGCGCTTGTTAGTTATTTTGTTATTTTGTTTTGTGCCTAACGATTAGAACCAGACCGCGCTGGAGCGCTTGTTAGTTATTTTGTTATTTTGTTTTGTGCTTAACGATTAGAACCAGACCGCGCTGGAGCGCTTAATTTTGGGTTCTAATTTTCACCACGCAGGAGAGCTTAGTTCCTTGGGATACATTGCGCAGGAGCGCTGATTTCTTTTGTGGGTCATCTGCGCAGGAGCGCTGATTTCTTTTTGGTGTGCCTCGCTCTGAAGCGTTAGTTACCTTGGTGTGCTTGCGCAGGAGCGCCATTCTGTCTTACCTTGAGGATTTCAGAACACATGATGTCCAATTATGAGGTGACTGCTGTTTTCCGCATGAGTGTATGGTAGTGAGTGGAAGAGGTTGTTTTGGGCTGATAGTAATAGGTGTCTCCTTGTTTCTCTATGCAGTTGGTGTCCACAGTTAATCCGAACTGGAGGACGTCCTCTACCGGTCTTCCGGACACACTCCTGCAATCCCAGCTTTCCTCCCCGCTCCCATCTTTATCCTAGATCGTTTTCAAGGCTCGACTGGGGTAAGGTGGGTACTAGGGTGATAGCTCATGTCCTCTCTGCGAGAACTCTCCGCAAGAAACAGGTAAACTTGTGGGGTTACCCGACACAAACAGAGTCTAACAAATCCAGCTGACCGCGTCGAGACGGGCCAACACAGCGTAGACAGACTCGGTCACAGTACCTTTTACTTGAAGCGGCAAGCACAGGCGTGCGAGCCGGATGGCTGTATGTCGCGATCGCGATGGAAGCGTTGCAGGACGCGTTGTCCCTCGATGCGGTGCAGGCAGCGGCTCGTTGACGTCGTCAGGACGGAGTCGGTGAGACCAAGGCCGTGCATTGCAGGGCGAGACGGTGCTTCGAGGCGGTGCTGGCAGGTTGCGGTGCGGCGAGAGAGCCGGATTCAGGAGCTGGCGTCGATCAGTCCGGACAGCGGTGCGAGTCGGGCGGTGCGTCGCAAAGCGTGCGAGCGGTGCCCAACTCCGGTGCGGTCACAGGACTCGAACTCAGCAGCAGTGACCGTGTCGGTCGGACCAGTTCAATTTGGCGTAGCGAAGCGTTGCAGGACGCGTTGTCCCTCGATGCAGTGCAGGCAGCGGCTCGTTGACGGAGTCGGTGAGACCAGGGCCGTGCGTTGCAGGGCAAGATGGTGCTTCGATGCGGTGCTTACAGGACACCGAGTCGGTCGTGAGAGTCGGTCACAGCTCCCTACCTCTGTAGCCACTGAAACAGAGTTTCCAGCAGCAATTCACAAAGGGGTGAAGTCCAATGGTCCTGGAACTTCGGTCAGGGGGCAAGCTCTCTTCCAAGCCCTTGGAGATCCTTCACAAGTTGATGAAAGTCACAGCAAAGCAAAGTTCCTTTCTCCTTTCTTTGGCAGTCAGGCAAACCACTGCAGGCCAATCCCCCAAGCAGCACTTCAGGCTTAGGGATAGTCTCTCCTCAGTTTCTTCTTGGTTCCGCTCCTCAGCAAAGGTTTCTTCTTGTTCCCAAAAGTGATCTAATTTCCTAGGGGTCTGGGTCCCCTTTTTATACACAGTTTCTCTTTGTTCTTTGAAGGCAGAGAGGCCTCTGCCTAGCCCAAAACCAGTTCTGGTCAGTCCTGGAGCACTTTGTTTTTCTGACTCCTTCTTTCTTTTCAGAATGTGGGGCAGAGTGCTCAGCCGCCCGGCAGGAGGTGGAGCCAGCATTGTGGAAGGCAGGCACAGCCCTATTCAGACCCAGGTGCAACTCCTCCCTCCACTCTGGATGCAGATCTTTCTATTCAGCCCTGTGCTGACTCACCCTGTCTCCTGTAGCCACCCCCAGCCCCTGTCACTCAATCTCCAGACAAGGAATACACAACCTAGCAGAGGCAGGCTTGGATAGTTAGGCAAGAAAATACCCACTTTCTAAAAGTGGTATTTTCAAACACAGAATGTTAAAACCAACTTCACTAAAAGATGTATTTTATCATCCTGAGTTCAGGCATACTAAATTCGTTTTTCTACCATGTTCCCTGGGTCAGTCCTGACTATAAGGTGTAATAGTCAGTCTGCCCATTCTGGCCTATGGGGAGCAGGTAGCCTTGCAATAGTGAAAACGAAAATGGCTGTAATTCACTATTAGGACATGCCACACACACCAGGGCATGTCCTACCTTATACTTACAATGCACCCTGTCCTAGGGCCTACTTTAGGGGTGACCAACATGCAGTAAAGGGAAGGTTTAGGGACTGGTAAGTGGGTGCACTCACCAAGTCGACATGGCAGCCTAGGCTGCACACAGGCTCTGCAATGGCAGGTCTGAGACACAGTTTACAAGCTGCTTCTGTGGGGGCACAACCCGTGCTGCAAGCCCACTAGCAGCATTGGATTTACAAGCCCTGGGCACACTCAGTGCACGGTACTAGGGACTGACAAGTAAACCAATCATCCAATCATGGAGTCACTAATACATACATCAATTTACGATAGGGAGCACTTGCACTTTGGCACTGATTAGCAGCGGCAAAGTGCCCATGAGCATCTAGTCCAGCAAAAACATATCGGCAACAGTGGAGGCATTACGAAAAAATGGAAGGGAGACCCACGCCAAGGATGCCAGGTCTAACAGGTTTAATTTGAGCCTGATTATGGGCTCATTATTCCTAGTAAGTACCTCCCCAGTTGGTGTTTTGGAGGCATTCTAATCCCTAAATCACTCCACTAAGTCGATCATGCTTGATCTTTCTAGCACTACCAACCAAAGTTTGGCTGGTTTGATAAAAATTGTAGGGTTGCCAACCAGCATCTTTGGGAAAGCCCTCAATGCTCGGCCAAGAATTCAGCAACATGTTTTAAGGCAGCTATTAGGGTTAGGAAGCAAACCATCAAAGAGGAAGCCTGGGAGCAATTGATATATATACTTGTAATTCTGGTGTTGCAAAGGGATTTTGGGAGATATTCAAAGAGAAACAGTTGTCCCCAGGTATGCCTGATACTTTAGGCACCAAAATAACCCCTGAACAATGGGTGGCACACTATAAAACGATTTACTCAATGGGAACCGAGAAGCCCTCAGAAGGCGAACATTACCTTTTTGGGCTCCTCTACTAACCAATGTTTTAAATGCTGCTGCTTTAGATGGCATCCCTACATTCTGTCTTTAAGAAGACTAATAGGCAGGATCCCTATTGCTATTGACCCATTTCCCTACTAATCTCTGTAATCAAGGGGGAGTGTCGTATAAGCTTAAAGAAATTAGATGATTGGGCCCAACTTAATACCATCCTTAGTTCTGTCCAGTATGGTTTTGGAGTGGGCAAGGGAACACTGGAGCAGTGTTTAAACCTCGAACCTGTTGATTGGGAAATATGTTGAGGCAAAAAACGGGACCATTTACCTAGAGTTCATGGATTTGAGTAGAGCCTTTGATTGGGTTAATAGTTCAAAGCTGTGGGACTTATAAGTTGACTTAGGATTGCCCCAGCCATTTTTAAGGGCTTTGCACATCAACATTGCTGCTTCTGTTAGGAATGGGTTGGATGGGGAATGTAGGACTCCTTTTGCCTCCCCCGAGGAGTCAGGCAGTGCTGTGTCCTGGTGCCTCTTTTATTTTTACTAAATATAAATGGCCTGAACAATTTTTGGGCAGTATACAGGAAGAACATGCCCAAAGTTAAATCTGTATTTGTTCCTTTCCTGTTATATGCAGATGATGCAGTGTTGCTATCTTGTACATCGAATGGCCTTAGGGGCCTTGTGGATTTGTTTTCTACATTTATGGACCAGATCGATCTGGACACAAATATTGCAAAAAAACTCATTATATGGTTTGTGGGAGGCAGCTCTCTAAAGATAGACCAATAATTATTAAAGGGAAGGCTATTTCAAGGGCATCACCTTTGTTTAACAGAATAATTGGACCCCCTGTATGGCTAATAGATGCCAGTGTTTCAGTCAAGCAGGTGGTGCTCTCTTTAGGTTTTCCTCAATAATAGGCAGTAAACCAATTGTCCCATTATATCAAATGTATAGAATTAAATGTTTACCAGTCCTGACATACAGTGCCGCCATCTGGAGGTACCGTAATTGTTTGAGAATACAGAGTGAGGAGAACATATTTTGTAGGAGATTACTTGGAATGGGCCTTGCTACCTCTAGTTGTTTCTTGCATGAAGAGCTTAACCAGGGTTACGTTGAAGATTCTATAAAATTAGCTCCACTGCTTTTGTGTATTACAGTTTGGAGCGAGGAACACACAGCTTTTAATAGGGATGTGATGGAAGATTGGCTGGACTGTGATTATGGTTACAAAATTCCATGGCTGGGTTACATTACAAATATCGAAGCATCACTGGGATGCCCAGAATTGAATTGTGCTCCTCAGAGGATAAACAAAAGGCATTGATTAAAGGTCAAAGAGCTGTTCTTAACTCCTTGCTGGCAGCAATGGTATGCATTCAGATGGTAGGAATGTTGTAAAACTTGGCCTCTGACTAGTGAAGAGAGCAGTAATGCATTGTTTGGAGGAACCAGGCTTCGAATCCTGGTATGGGAATTTGTGAGAGTGGTGTGTGGCTGAAGAAGTCCGCTTGCATCTTGTTCATGTTGATGAAAATCTGGAGAAACAAAAGTAGTTGGAGAGATATGCTTGCCTATACCTTACACAATGTAGATGATGACCTCTTGACCACAGATGAAGATGACCCCTGCCCCCTGATACTGTGACCTCTCAGTTGCATTTATCACAGTTGACCATCCCATCCGCTTATGCAGCCTGGACTCTCAGATGGGATTCATCTGCAATGTCCTTCACTGCTTCTTGTCCTACCTTTTCAACCAACACCAGTTTGTTCACATGGGCATCTCCAGGTCTCTAAAAAAGATCCCTATTACTTGCAGAGTTTCCTTGGTTTCCATACTGTCTCTGTTCCTTCTCAACCTCAACATGCGCTCTACTCACAGTTAACAGCATCATGATTCACTAATATGTCGATGTTACACAACTTTACTTGAAAGCCTCCTTTGCATCAGACATCAAACACTGCCTGCACATTCAGCTAGAACCTAATGCCCAGAGCCTACCTGGAGCTCAACTTAACAAAGACAGGATTCAGGTTATTGCCTAAGAACAACAAACAAGAAACAGTAGAAGCGTGGCTCATTGACACTTGATGTCTTTGAGCCCAAACTTTCACCAAATGCCAAGCCATTTAGATTCACCCCAAGCACTAACTTTACACTCAAGGAACACACTACAAAAATGCCAAAGATGGCCTGGTACCAGCTTTCTCTTCTAAAGAAAGCAGAACTATTTCTTACAGAAGGCAACTTCAGAACTGCTGTTAAAGCCCTCTTACTCTCACATCTGGACGATGTTAGGTTATGTTAAGTCAAGTTGTAGAGCGCTCTAATAACCGTGAGGGTATTCAGGCTCTGAGCAGGTGTATGTGCATGAGGCCCTCACAGAATTATTCGAAGAGCCAGGTCATCAGCTTCCTGTGAAACTCAAGTAGCGAGGAGGAAGCACTAATGTGTTGTGGAAGGGTGTTCCATGTTTTGGGTGGGATGTAGGAGAAGAAGCAATATCCTGTTTTGCTTTTGTGGATGCGAGAGGTGTGTGCTAATGAGAGTGAGGGAGAGAGTTGGTGTCTGGATGGTTTGTGAAAGTGTATGCGGCTGTTGAGGTATGCGGGTCCAATGTCATATACGGCTTTGTAGGTGTATGGAATGAGTTTGAACTTGTTGTAATTGTGGATGGGGTGCCAGTGGAGCACCCTGAGGTTAGGCAAGATGTGGGTCCGGCGAGTAAGGTTGAGTATGACTCTAGCAGCAGAATTCTGGAAGGTCTGAAGTCTGTTCAGGAGCTGATTGGAGATTTCAGCATGCAGTGAGGGTCCTTAGTTAAGTCTGCTTGTTATGAGTGCTACTGTGACAGTTTGTCTGGTGTTCTGTTGCAACCACTTAAAGATTTTCCACAGCATTCGCAGGATGTGGAAGCAGGTGGAGCTCACTGCGTTGACTTGTGCCGTCATGTTGAGCTTGTTGTTCAGGATGATCCCCAGATTTCTGTCATGGTCAGTATGCGTTGGTGTGGGTCCTAGCTCTGTCAGCCACCAGATGGCATCTCAAGGGGAGGTCCTATTTCCAAAGATCACTACTTCTGTTTCATCAGAGTTGAGTTTCAGGCAGCTGGTTCTCATCTAGTCTGCTACCAAGGTAATGCAGTTGGTGAGGTGGTGTATGTCTTGTCTGTCACTGAGAGGATGAGCAGAGTGTCATCTCTGTAGGAGATGATGGTGATGCCTTGAGATCGGATGATGTTGGCAAGTGGTGCCATCTAGATGCTGAACAGGTTCGGGCTGAGAGATGATCCCTGGGAGACTGCATATCACGTTCTTGGCATCCGATGTGAAAGGAGGCAGTCTGACTCTTTGGGTTCATCCAGTGAGGAAGGAGCAGATCCACTTGAGTGATGGTCCTTGGATGTCAGTCTCATGGAGTCTTCTGATGAGTGTGTGGTGGGAGACCATGCCGAAAGGTGGAGAGAGGTTGAGCAGGATGAGGGTTCATGTTTCACCTCCCTCTAGGATGCTCCTGATGTCGTTGGTGGCTCTGATTACTGCAGTTTCTGTGCTGTGGTTCTTTCTGAAACCTGATTGTGGGCTGTCCAGTAGTTGGTGGAGCTCAAAGTGGCTTGTGAGATGTTTGTTGATGGCCTTTTCGATCACTTTTGCTGGGTAGGGAAGCAGGGATATAGGGAGGGCGTTTGCCAGCTGGCTGGGGTCAGCTGATGGTTTCTTGAGAATAGCGTTTACTGCTGCTTGCTTCCATGCTGCCGGGAAGATGGCGATGGTGATTGAAGTGTTCAGGATGAGGGTGAGTGTTCTGCTGACTAGTGATGCGCCAAGGTTATAGGTGTGGTGGGGATAGGAGTTTGTTAAGGCTCCAGACTGGATGGTTTTCAAGATAGTGGCTATTTCGTCACTTGTGAGGGTCTTGCATGCAGTCATGTGGTTGACTTGGTTGGTGAAGGGCAGGTTGACGATGAGTTTGCTGGGTTCCGGTTGGGGTGTGAAGCTGCTGTAGATGGTTGCACTTTTGGGATTGAAAAAGTTGGATAGGTCATCGCACAGTTCTTGAGAAGGGGTGATGCTGTTGACAGAGGCCGTAGGTGTAGTGAAATCCTTGATGATCAAGAACATTTCTTTGCTGCTTTTGGAGCTTCCTTTGATGCATTGAGATAGTGCTTTTTTCTTGGGGTCTCTTATTTGATGGTGGTATTGCTCTGTTCCTCCATGGCCTTCAGAGTCTACATCAGCACCCATTATGGGCATCCTACATGCTGCAGCACGTCTCATCCAGAGCCTAAAGAAATATAATCCATTCTGATTGGCCTCGCTGCCAGGCTGCACCATCTTCAAAACCAGCTGCAACATTTACAAAGCCATCACAACCAGCACCCCACTTATATTGTTGCCAATATCACCATCTCTGGTGGTTCAGAATGCATACTAAGCAGTGTAAAAAAAGAAAAAAACAAGGCATCAGGCCTTTTCCATTTAGGCACTCAGGATGTAGAACAATATCCATCTGTATCCATCAGGACCACTCCAATGCTTCTCGAAATTAGACATGAAGATTCAGCCCTTCAAAGAACACTTCATCCAAATGCATTAACCATTCACAATCCAGCTACCTCTTCTATTAATTGTGGATTTTATGCTGGTCTTTGCCCCTATACAGTGCTCCACCTCATTTTGGCTACGTCTGGTAGTATAGAAATACAATATACATATATGCAGATTGATGTGGAAGAGGGATGATGTGAGAAGTTGGGTTGATGTTGAGGGGGGTGAAACCTCCCTCAAACAAAAGATGTAACCCTTGTCAGGGCGAACCGCAAAAAGTCCAACATCAAAATGACAAAAATCCAATCAGTAGAACCAGAGATATGCAGTTTCAAAGATTTAAGTGAAGTATGGCGCCTAAATGCACTCGCAGCTATCTGGTCGTGCAAGACCAGATGAAAGTCACAAGTTCAGGCTGACTGTGATGGGGCACAGACCGGATGCAGGGACAACGTTAGCCCCTCTGAAAAAGTTACCTTCTCAAAGTCTGGTGAGAAGAGTCCAGTTTCCGGTGGAGGAGGTTGCGAGAAGCAGGGAGAGCTTCATGGATGGTCGTCGCTGTTGCGCAAAGAGCAGGCCAGATATCACGGATGGTCGTCACTGTAGCATGAACATCCTGTCGGGCGTTGCGGACAGTCATTGCTGGAGTTTCACGTTGACGGTTGGCGTGGACTGTTGTTGATGTAGCGTGAAGAGCTGATCTCGCATTGCTGGTTGTCACTGGCAGTTGCTTAGGCAGAGGAGTCGGGTACACTGGAGCTTCTTGTTGGCTTTCAGCACGGGCAGCAAGTTCTTGTTCTAAATGGGTCCTTTTGCAGTTGCAAAGTGCCCGAAAATTAAGGATTTCTTCTCTTCTTTGTGGAGGAGCATGGACGCACCTCTGTGGGGATCAAGAACTCACTCCAGCAGAGGCCAGCGGGTCTCAGGCAGGTCCAGTTGCAGGTCCATGTAGGCCCAGTTGCAGCAGGCTAGCTGGGCAGTTGCAGAGAAATCTCTAGAGCTTGCTGTGTCCCTGTAGCGCAACAGTCAGCTGACCCTAGGAGTCAGTTCAGCCTCTTGTCAGCAAGCAGGGCAGGCCTCGAGCAACAGAGCAATAGGATGGCTTCCTTCAGTAGTATCCACTAGTCCAGGAGTGTACTGAAGAGTGGGTCTGAGGGTTCCCTTCTTATACCGGATGCCTACTTTGAAGTGGGAGAACATTTGGGAGTTTTTCCCCTACAGAGGTGTCTGGAATTTACTGCCTTCCTGCCCTGGTCCCAGGCTGCCACAGGCACAATAGGCTAGTGTAAAGTCATTTGTGTGTGAGCTGGGAGTGTGCCAATGAGTGTAAGTGTGGTTGATGACAGCTCCAACCCACCATATTGCCAGAGATGGCCCATCCTACCAACATCTAGTCCCCCTACTGTGATACTGTCTAGGAGGAATACAAAGAACAGGCTGCAGGCACTTCAGAATTGTGATTTAAAATCCTACTCTACTACTAAAGAAGTTTTTTAAACCTACCTGCTCCCAATCAAAAGTTATCACTTATCGAATGTAATAAGGCAATACCATGATATCCTATGGTAGAGGTAGACCTTGCAATAGTGAAAAAACCACTTGAGAGTTTTTTACTACAAAGACATGTAAAATTTTAAAGTACATGTCCAACCTTTTAAATACTGTGAACCCTGCACTATGGACTCTTTAGGGACTACCCTAGGGGTGACATATGTATTCAAAAGGACGGTTTTGACCTGGCAAAAGGTTTATTTCGCCAGGTCGAAATAGCAATTTTAAACTGCACACATGCTGCAATGGCAAGCCTTAGATATGTTTTTAAGGGCTACTGAAGTGGGTGGCACAATAAGTGCATAAGTGCTGCAGACCCACTAGTAGCATTTAATTTGCATGCCCGGGTTTCATAAAGTACCACTTTACTAGGGACTTACAAGTAAATTAGATGTGCCAATTGGCTGTAAGCCAATTTTGCCATGCTTAAAGGAGAGAGCATAAGCACGTTAGCACAGGTTAGCAGTGGTAAAGTGCTTAGAGTACTATGAGCCAACAAAAACGGGTTCAGAAAACAGGAGGGGTGATGACAAAATGTTTGGGAATGACCCCGCAGAGAGGGCCGAGTCCAACAGAAGCCTTTGGTTCTGAACTGCAATACTGGTCTGTGTAGAACTGTCATGCAACATTCTCAAACCAATGTAATACAGATTGTGACCCCGTTGGACTTGCCTTAAGGGAACCTATGTTGGAAGGACTGCAGTGTCCAAAATAAGAAGCAATGGCAAAGTCTGAAGGTCTTAGTTTTATTTAAACCAGCAAGTGACTTGGGCTTCTGTCTTGGTTGTGGCTTAGCGATTGACTAGAAGTAAATTACCGAGAGGAGTGCCAGGACTTGGAGCTGGTCTCCATAAAGCAGAATTAGGTGTACAAGGGGAACCGTACCGGGATCAAGTGCTCTCTCTTTCAAGGACCAGGATGACAACCCAAAGTACGTTTTTTTCTTTTCTAAGCACTGAGCTACGGCGCTCATTTCATGGCACACCTTATTCTGGAAATAGATATTTATGCAGGAATTAATTTCATTTTATTATATAAAGAAAATAAAAAGTGTTAGCTAATTAAAAAAATAAATTCAAAGACCCTAAAGTTCTACTGAGAATGCACAAATACCGCATGTTGCATCAGTCTAAACTAAGCTGTTTAGGTATTTCTCATGTTGCATGACAAGTGAATGAGTGAGCATCATGGTGCACTATTCGATCGCCGTCATTTCTAGGCACATGTCATTCTAGGATAATTAGTGTTTGTAGAAATGGCTGAATGAAGAGCACTGGAAGTTGAAGCCTGGGCCAAGGGTGTGAGCTCCTTGTGCTGCCTCCCAATACCAGGATATGAGGGTGCAGAAAAAGACTTGGTTCCCATGCATTCCATGGCCTCTTTTCTAGGCCTGATAATGCTATTTCTTTTTTAATTGCTTTAAAAACGGTAGCCCAAAAAAGAAAAAGGCACTGCAATGTGTACTGGTACAGGTGATGGCAGATGCCTGTTGTTAAAAATGGTGTTTCGGGTTGGCTAGGGTATGCACCTAAGCCAGGCAGAACCCACAACTCTAGTCAGGGTAAGGGAGTTACACACACAAGATATTCCCTGCTCACCCCCTTGGTAGCTTGGCAGAGCAGTCAGGCTTATCCCAGAGGCAAAGTGTCTATCTGTCTGTCTGACACTAACAGTGACACACACACACACACACACACACACACACACACAGTTATATAAAAATATCCTTTGTAATGAACATAAAACACTTTAGACCATAATCACATAAATTACTTCCCCAACCAGGCGATTGCCATGACATCACTTAGATCATAAATAACTTTGCCATAAGGCAATGGCCATAACTGCATCAGTAGTGCAATCAAATAAAGACTTTATAGGTTGCACAGGCTACAAAAACACCATCACTGCACATACATGGCGAATCCTGAAGTAATGCCCATTATCCTGACAAATGCAAGGCATACATGACATAAATCATCAGATCAAGGAATGAAATGCAGTAGGTAGTTCTGGAAGAGAAAACACATGGGTTGCCACACATCATGGCACATAAATCAACATACCTCATTAGGAACCCATCATCTGCCGTAGGCCCATCAATAACAAGCCACAGGTACCCATGGGCTCCTTTTAAATATAATATGGTACACAGAGCGAGCCTGGCTGTAAGAGTAGCATGTATGTAGGGCGCAGGAGCATCCACGTGCCTACTAGTAGGGATACAGTAATCTTGGATTCCTGACAGTGTGCAGAGACACCTGCCCTCCTATGAGGGACAATATGGTAATCCTCGGAAAAGTTCCCTATTCCACGAAAGAGGGACATCCGTCGAGAATTACCCCAGGATGGGCATCCAACATGAAATTTCGCCCAAGGTAGGTACACACCACAGTGAGGGGGCACACCTACGGCACAGCGCTGCAGAGAGAGCTCGCCGGCCCCCACACGTATACCACAGCAAAGGCAGCTGCCCACGATTCCACGGAGCAGCTTCTGAACAAGGCGGGTTGGCAGGAATACTTAGGCCAACGTTGCAACGAGTCTGGAGCCCTTCTAGACTTCCCGGTCCGCCGAGTAAAGATGTCCAGCACTGCCAGGCCGCTGCCAACCTGGCCTACAGATGGCTGCTGTCTCCCGGATTCGCCTGCCCTCCTCTGAGGGGGACGAAAAAGCTGGCGGCCCACTGCATGACTCTGGTCAGGCCCCTCTGGGTCAGCAAGGCATGGAGCGAAGTCCCCACCTCTCCACTCTCTAGAGGAAGCTCCTCCAGTGATGGGGCTCTGTCCACTGGGGAAGACAGACTCCGAAACTGGAGGTCCTTCGGTGCGGCTGCCCACACTAAGCCACTTTGCAACTCAGCCCTCCCTCCTCAGCAATGGCTTCTGGCGCAGATTCGTCCACGTTCACCAAGGCACTGCCGTACTTTTCTTGGACATGGCAGCTTTGCCGGTGCGTCTCCGTTGGGCCACAAGGCCCTACCCACCACCGCACGACAGTCACGAGCAGGGAGAGGGCGAGCGCTTCTTCTTCCTCAGCTCTCCCATTCAGGTGTCTAAAACTACTTGGGCAGTGCAGCGCTGCACGTGCTGCTGGAGGGGGGTCAAAGTGCCCTTCAAGCGCTGTGAAAAAAAAAGAATAAACAGGAAAGCGCCCTAATGTGCTTATTTTCCCGCAACACAGGGCAGGCCACTAAGCCCTGGGAGATCACTTGGGGCCCAGGGACAGGGGCCAGGCCACAGAGCAGCACATGAAGCAGTGCAAAGGGGTAGCCCCTCTAGCAGCCCAGCAATCAATGAGCTGCATGCCAAACCAGCAAAGCAAGTAGTTCACATGGCGATCCTTCCTGGCAGAAGAACAGTTCCTTCTGGCAATGGGCAGTTTGTAGAGCCAGCAGCGTCTGGTTACAAGTCCACACAGTGTCTCAAATCATGGGGTCACAGCTCCTGAACATATAGGCCAAACGTCTTTGTTCTGGGAGCACTTCAAGCAACTTTCAGAAGTGCACAACACCCCCATTTAATCCCAAGCCCTGGCTCCAGACACCGGGGGGCGGAGACGGCATTATGAAAGTCAGGCACAGCCCTATTCAGGTGCAGGTGCAACTTCTCTCACCACCAATGCAGCCAAGGTCTATTCAGCCCAGAACTGAGTGACCCAGGAAAGGCAGGACACATCTCAACCCCCCCTTGTGACTGTCTAGAGTGAATGCACATCCCCTTCTCCTGTCAGTCTAAACCAGACGTTGAATACACAACCAGGCAGAGCACAAAGAATTAGAAGAACACAGAAATGCCCACTTCTAAAAGTGGCATTTCTAAAATAGTAATAACAAATCCGCTTTCACCAATAAACAGGATTTATTATTACTATTCCAAACATACCAAACATGGCCACGCTATCCCTTTCATATCAGAAATTACCACTGAAGCACATATCAGGGAATTCCCAATGCAAACCTTTGAGAGGGCAGCCTCACAGCAGTGAGAAACGAAATAGGCTGTTAGTCACTACCAGGACATGCCACACAGTAATGGCACATGTCCTACCTTTTACCTACACAGCACCCTGCCCATAGGGCTACCTAGGGTCTACCTTAGGGGTGACCTATATGTAGTAAAATGGGAGTTTTAGATGGGGCAAACACTTTAAGTGCCAAGTCACTGCGGCAGTAAACTGCATGCACAGGCCCTGTACTGGAAGAGGCCTGAGACCGGTTTGAAAGGCTACTTCGGTGGTTGGCGCCAGCAGCGCTGCAGGCCCACTAGTAGTATTTAATTTACAGGCCCTGAGTATATGAGATCCTACTGTACAAGGGACTTAGAGGTAAATTCAATATGGCACACAGGTGTAGACCAATCTTACCAATTTTACCAGAGATAGCACATGCACTTTAGCACTGAACAGCAGTGGTAAAGTGCCCAGAGTCATAAAACAGGTCAGAAAAAATACAGGAGGAAGGCAAAAAGTTTGGGGATAACCCTGCAAAAAAGGGCCAATTCCAACACCTGGGTTCTAAATGCATTTTAAAGACCTGTTTTGCCAAACGATTCCTTATGCAGGCCCCATTACAGGAGGGGCTGCATGTCTGTGTTTATATGCTTGCCTATCTAACCCTGAAGAAAACAAATTCCAGGCTGGTATGTCTTAGCTGATAAGCTTAGAGACAGTGTTATATACACATTCTCCAAAATGCCCTGCAGTCAATTTCAAGCTGAATTATGCCCCTAAAATACATCTTGTGTGATCACAGGAGAAACAAAAATTAACAAATCTCAAAACCTCACAAGTTGATATATGTGGGCACACAACTCGCTGGGCCATGAGCAGGAGCGAGGAGAGCTGCAGAAGCATCGACTGGGTGTGCACATGCAGAAGAGGGAGAAAGATAGCTGGTGTGGTGATGCAACATGATGAGCCAGCCCAAATGCTGCTGAGTAGAGACATCCGGGGTAGCTGGCGGTAACTTTCTTGCCCATCACAAAGTCGCTAGGCTCTGATTGGCAAGAACCATTTGTGCATCTTGCGAACCACACATGCTCGGTTTCAGCACTTCTATTTACTGAATTTTCAAGAGAGGTAGGTGGGACTAAAGACAATATGGGAAATGAAGAAAGAACAAACAAAGATGGGAAGGGAGATAGGGAGATGGCTGGACAGTGGGGAAGAGAAAAAAACAGGGATGACACAACTGAAAGAAAGCTTGCAGATGACACAAAGCAAAAGCATGAGGATGATATGGAATGAAAAATGCAGGGCAGAGAGAGAAGGAAAAGAGACAGCATACAGAGGAAAGAGAGCAGAGGTTTTAATAATATTTCTTCAATCTCATGGAACAGTAATGAGGAAACATGTATCCTTCCATGCAATTACATAGCTTCAGTGGCACTGGAACAATTTTCAGAGTGGGGATGATGCCATCAATGTTGTATCACTGAAGTCATATCATAAGGATTGTGAAAAATCCAAGTTTCACATAAATAGCAAGTATAGCACATGTATTCAGAAGGAGAGTGGTATGGTTATGGTATGTAGCTGATGGTGCATTATGAAGCACACTGTCACAAATATATTACTAAAGTGTGGCGTGGTTGAGCACTGTCATTTACAGACAGCATATTTTCCAATTAAATGACCACTAAATTTGCACAGACTCGCAGTTTTACTGCTAAAGCTATATAGCACACAAGCAATAATGTGTGAAATAGGGTTTCAGTGGATAGTTCATTTGCGCATCGATAAGTGTATTGATTTGTTGTGTTCCTATTAAAATCTTTGTTTTCATTACACATTTTGAAAAATGTGTACAGTTCATTTAAAGATATTTAATTTTTGTTGTGTGTTAGTTTTTTTTTTTTACCCCAGCAACATTGTCACATAGTTCGCTTTAGAAATTGCTCTACTTTGCTGATAAGGAAAAGTAAACACCAATCTCCATGTTAAAAGAATAAGCAGTAATTTGGCAAAAGATGTACCCTAACATTTGACCTGTCTTTTAAGCACAGCACATGTGACAAGATAAAACAATGTAAAGGAATCTTTATTGCTCATTCACCTTCTGAACTATAGCATGGTTAATTTGGGGTGTTGCAGCCCTTCTGTCCAGCTCATATGTATGGCTTGAAGGGCAGCCCATCTAACTAAATGACTAACAATTGCTGACTAGGGCTGACCGAATGCTGTCTCTCATCCTATTGTATCCGGAGATTCCAAGAGGCTATATTCGAGGGCCCCACCCTACAATGGGTCCACCCATTCATCAACGGACTCTCTCAGACAGTTAGCCTTGCCGTTTCTAGTCAGACGCCACCAAACTGTTCTGCAGACTTCCACCAGGCTTTTCCTTGATCCCCACCCCCTTGAATGTCTAAATGACTCCTCTCGCCTCCATTGAACGGTCCCACAGTCTCAGCAGCATCTCATACGCAGATGACGTCCAACTCATACTCTCCCTCTCAGGAGAAGCACAGACAAAACTGAAGTGATATTGTTCAGCAAGAATTCCCCTCTTTGGACCCTGGCCTGGTGGCTCCACACCCTAGGGCTCTCACCCATTCCAATCAAGGCCACCAGGATCCTGGATATCATAATCAACAGCCAAATTTCCATGGCCATTCAAGTCAACACGGCAGCAGCAACATGTTTTCACACCCTCACGATGCTCAAGAAAACTTCAAATGGCTCCCACTGGACAGCCGCAGGACAGTCACATAAGCCCTCTTCACCAGCAGACTAGACAACTGCAACACCTTCTACATAGGCATCGCCACCAAACTCACCAGCAGACTTCAAGTGGTTCAAAACTTTGCTAGCAGACTCACATTCAATCTCTCTCCATGAGCACACATCTCCAAACACCTCAGAGACCTCCACAGGCTCCCTATCAAGAGATGTGCCACCTTCACAGTTCTCTCTCTGGTCTCCGAAGTGTTCTACAACTTAGACCCTGCATACCTCAACAACCAGATTAATTTAATCACCCCTAAAAGGCACCTCAGATTGGCCGGACAACTCCTCGGCCACATGACCCAAATTTGGTGCATGAAAATTGAAACCCACCCTCAGGGCCGGCTCTAGGGCGGAGCGATCGGTGCGACCGCACTGGGCGATGACTTGGGGTGGGGGCGTCATTTTTGAAAATGTGTATTAACATTTTAAAAGCACCTGCTGCCTCGTTCCTGGCCTCCAGCAACTTTCAGACATCAATTAAAATGTCAAGAGAAGTCCGGTGATTAATCGTCTTCCTGGAAACAGACCGGAGGTTTGTCTAGTGGAAGTTTTGACTCATCCTAAGTTAGCGCAGAGGGTTAAAATGCCTGCTGCTAAGAACCTGTACCATGCAGATAACTGAGTGCATATAATGTAAATAGGTCAGTGGGTTACTGCTTCTGTAAGAGAGCTCCTTTTGTTACTTGTTGTTTATAAGTCAAAATCCTAATATAGAACATTGAGCTATTAACTGTCACCCTAGAGCTGCATGCAAACTGCAAGGTATATGTTAGAGCTATATGTTTTTTTGCCCAGTCTTTCATTATCCTAATCTTGTGAAAAGGGTTCATTTGGGTAGAAAACAATTCTTATTATGAAAGAGAACCCCTAACAATGATGTTACGTTTTAAATTCAGAATTTGTGCCTTGCCTGAATAAGAACTTTAACTATATTGCCTACCAGTATCGATGACATGTCACTCCTACACTACACCTTGGAGTACTGTCTGATGTAACATTTCCTATACACTGATTTACACACATATGATTGTCTCTGTGCAATGTGTGTGTGTTGTAAAGTGCTCTGACACCTTACACTGGTATGAGTGGCGCTATAAAACTAAATGAATCTGAGAGACAGAGGTTATGGAGACTTGAAGAGTCACTGTTAAAGGGTGCTAGTAGGGGAATGAGTGGCAGAGGTGGTCACTGGGGGGGGGCGCCAACAGACATTGTCGCACAGGGCGCCACCAGCGCTAAAGCCGGCCCTGCCCACCCTTTCTCCCACATGTCCCCCATGACCAGCAACGTGCCACCCTTCCCCATTAGAGCGAACAGCTCCCTCCATGAAATCAGAAGGAAACTGAAAACCTGGCTTTTCAACGAAGTTCCTCTGAGACAGCACAGCTCTCTCCTTCTAGGGCGTCTGGAAACGCTCGCATATTATTAGCGTGCCATAAAAATTCCCATAACCTAACTGCCATAATCAAGAGAGAAAGACATATTGAGATTTGTATCTGAGAGCAGAACGCTGGGAGTGAATTACATACTTGTGCTGCATGTAAAAATATAAATGATTTATAAAATGTTAAATATTAAAGGACAGCCGAAATTAAAAACATTCTGTAAGTTGTGGAATGGGTAGATAGGCTTGCAAAGAAACGTTACAGTTCAATAAAACTATTAGATAAGTTCTCAAAAAAAGTAACGGTTCGGTCAAAATGAAAAAAAAAACACAACATCACAATAAGAGAATAAAACAATTGAGAAACGCTCAAATTAAAAAAGTCCACTTCCTTCTCTATGCTCCTTAGTGTTGTTTTGTTCTGAATACTGTGGCAATAAGTGCATTTCTAATTCCTGTTTGGCAGCTGCACATATTTCTTTCTTCTGACTAGCTAAATATATATTATTTATTACGATTTTCCTTTCCACTGTTTTCAGTACCTTTAATGCATCTACTTTCTCCTAGAGCCTCCTTAATTGCCCCCTTATGTCATCGTCATCTCTTTTCCTTGCGCGAAGGCATTTTTTGCTTCCCATGCATGATTCATGAGTGTTGGTTACTTGGTTACAGTAAAATTAGTGTTCTGTCACGGCAAATGAACCAACCACAAATCATGTTGACTGAAGTGAAGATGAACGCATGTGCTACATCTGTACAGTAAGAGTGCTTAGTGTTTGTGTCTATAACTTTGTTGTACATGTCATCTTGATTCAATGGATCCCTGAGCAGAGGCAAAAATGTATGTTTCAAGCTTCATTCATTCTTCAGTCCTCTTAGTTGTTCACGTTGTTGTGTTCCATCATGGGTACATAATGTCTTTAAAAATAAATTTTGTATTCCATGTATATTTTCTGTTGCAGCTGAACAACCGACTAGACTTACGTGCATAAAGGATATGAAACTTAGTCATGTAAATGTAGGCGCCTTTTGATTACTGATACATGTGGAAGCAACGATTTAAGGTGTGGCTGAATTCCTACAAAAGTAAGAAATTAACACAATACAAAATCAAAAATATTATTCTGCACCTCTGGTTCCCGCCCTTTTTAAGACGATACAGTCTTAAAGGACAGAGGAATAGAAATAGGACTTAATTAAATGAAAAGTCTTATTTGGATTCTAGCTGGGTGAAAGGGTCTTGGAGACAAATGGTGACCATGGGCCGATTTTGACACAGGTGTAAAGAAAATAATTGTAAACCTGTGGGGTCATACCTAGCTTTGAATTACATTTCAAACTTTTTGGAATTCAACTAGAATTCAAGGAGCAGTATTGCAAATCCGTGACAGTGCACATACAGTACAGAACACTACAAATAATAGCATACATTCAATGAGAAACCCTCCGTCGGACTCAGATGATGACTGGGGGGAGGAGGGAGTCAACTCTCCTTGACTGAGAGAGAGAATAAGACAGCCCAGTGGCTAACTGAGGAGGAATTGGGCTGAGACGTCACGTAATTGAATCAACTTCGGCTCCTGAGATGGTGCCGGAGGACAGCGAAGAACGGGTGAACTCATGAAGTGGGGGGTCAACTGGGACTCCGAGGAGGGCACACTCAAATATCCCCAGTAAGCTGTTTCAAACTCTTCTCCCCTCCGTACTAATTTAGGAGGGAACTGGTAGTGTAGTGTTTTAAGAGGACACTGTGAGCATTGGTTAATGAGTATGTGTTTGTAGAGTGGGGCTGGGGTGACTATCCTCTTATGATCTGCTGTATGACACAGCCCCAACAGGGAGTGAGTGAGTGGTGCATGACGAGAGTATGATTGGGTGAATGCAATATCTTGGAAGAAGGGGGGACCAATTGGCGAGGTGATCGACTGATTGTGGATGAGTGGCCCCATTTCTACTTTGAGATATATGCTGCGTGAAACAGCGAGAGTGACTTTCTAGTTTTAAATATTTTTTAGGGTTATAAGTAATTAGCGTGGGTTAAGGTGGGATACAGACCTCTTAGGCCTGGTCCTGCGACGTAGTTACCATGTGTGTTATGAGGGTGACGGTGGGTGGGGTGGGGAGGGGACATGGGACCACAGCTCTTTTGTTAGGTAGAAATGTTGTATCAGGTTTTTTATTTGTTTAAACTGCGGAGGGGACCATCAAACACACAGAATGGGCCATCGAACACACAGAACGGTTACTTCACTGAACTGAAGAGAATCAATGTATAATCCAGCAGGCATGATGCACGTCACAGACCTAGATCCTAAAAACCAATCTATATATACATGGAATGTCAAACGGTTGGGTAATAAAATAAAGAGAGGTCTTGTAACGGCATATATCGGGCACCTGAAGCCAGATGGAGTCCTTTGACAAGAGGCACATCTAGGGGGGACCCAATGTCACTTCCTAGCCCAGGGGCGTACACCATGTTGGCCCATGCAGGGTTCATGTCAGGGTCAAGGTGTGTAGCAATTCTGACGCCCCCTTTCCAAGTACAGAGGTCATGGATCGATCCATAAGGGACATATGCAGTAGTTCAGGGCCTTTGGGGAAGACTGGATGTCACTATCATTAGTGTTTACGCGCCCTGCGACTCCAATAATCCACTTTAAGCAAAATCATCAACATCTCCCTAGAAACCGAATCTTCCCTTCATATCATTGGGGGGAACTTTAACGATGTGATGTACCCAGACCTAGACAGATCAGGGACAACACCTGTCACAACTAGAAACACATCACTAGCCTGCTTTGTGGACACGTTGGTGCTATCAGACCTTTGGCGCCACCTTCACTTACGCGAAAAAGGCTACTCCTCCTATGCGGGGGTGCACAAAGTATTTTCCAGACTGGATTATGTCTTCACACCAGTGGGAGAAGTGCAATCGATACACCGGGCAGAATACTTAACTAGAGAGCAGTCTGACCACTTCCCGCTTTGGATCTTGACGGGGCCGAAGCCCAGAGGGACCAGCAGGGAATGGAAACTGAATGCTTGGGAACTACGAGATGAGAGAACACTACAAGAGATCCGTGTAGAGCCTGATCTCTGCTTCCTAGAAAATAAAGACTCTGTTGATTCAGCAGTCGCTCTGTGGGAGGCCTACAAGACAGTAATAAAGGATAGTGCACAAAATATTATCACTTTAAAAAAAAAGAAAGCTGTCAGAGAAATAGAAGATCTGGAACAGAGGCTCATAAGGGCAGAGGCTGTGAACTTGAAATTGATGACTCCCCTGATTCTGAGACAAGTTGAGGCCCTACGAGCTGATTATACAGCGCTGGCTACTAATGAAGTGCATAATCAAATGCTAGCTATGCACCATCGTCTCCATGATGGAGGCGACAAAGCTGGGAATCTGTTAGCATGGTTGGGCCGACCTAAAATGGAGATACGATGTAAAGAAGGTAATTGACAGACGCTCCCTCAAACAATGTGCAGGGCAGCTATATTTAAAATTATTACCCTTCCGAAATTCTTATGTGCCCTGAAAAACACTTACGACAGAATACCCGATGATGTGTTTGTCAAAATTGATGATGAACTTACGAATCTCTGTGGAATAACATGCACCCTAAAATAATTCTTCGGACACTGCAGCGCAATTCATATAATGGTGGTATAGCCCTGCCAGAAGTCAGGGACTACAACTGGGCCTCCCATCTAATTCTCATAAATGGTCAGGAACACACAGATGGCGACCACCCCAACTACGTATTAGAAAGAATTCAATTTCAAACACGCCCCTACCATCTCTAGCTCTATTGAGGGAAAGGAATAAGACATTTATTACCAGCAACTCAAGTGGCTCTTTAGGAGTGGTGTAAGACAAACAAAGGTCTGGGAGTGGCACATAAAATCACCTGGGAAACCTCACTGTGGTTGAAAAGGAGCATTAAGGAAATAGGGAAGCTGAAGGGGTTCGTTCCAGGGTGGGTGACAGGGGGGTGCTCTGATATCCTTTTTGTCCCTCCAAAGGGACTATCAACTTCATGATATGGAACTCTAAAAATATGTACAACTTAAACATACCTGGAGAGCAGATCACACAACCACAGATCTCCTAGAGTACGCTCCCCTAGAAGGTAGGATCTTGATGGGGAAAATAATGGAGAAGACAGTCTCCTCTGAATATAAAACCATTAATAATAATATGCCCAACACCCTAAAAAAACTTAGAAGTAAATGAGAGAACAAAACGGGGGAAATGGATGACCTTGACTGGGAAGCTGCGTTTATGTTCCCAATAGAGGTAGTGATTGAATCCAGATTGAAGCTTATCCAATTCAAAATCTTCCACTAGATTTATTATGATAGGGCACCTCTACAACAAATGGGAAGAGTGGCCTTATCTGAATGAGCAACAGGGAAACTTTTTTCACATACTCTGGACCTGCCCAGTCATACACTCATTCTAGCAAAAGGCGCTCCTAGAACTGAGTAAAGTAATCGGGACAACACTACCTGAAGACCCTAAATACGCCCTCCTAGGCATACCCAATGATCTAGACCTCCCACTAAGGAAACTACTATTCTGCAACTTGGGCCTGGTGATTGCAAAAAAGCATCTGGCTAAACATTGGGGGTTCCCTGAGATACCAACTATGAGGGAATGGAGAACAAGAATGGATTTCTATACACCAGCAGAAAGAGTTATGTATAAGAGAAGGGGCTGCCCACGTAAATGCCTCAAAATATGGGGTAGCTGGATCGGTTATTATGAGCTGGATATACAGGATGAAGCAAATGATGTGTTCCCAAACCAAAATCTCTAATCCATGTAGCTTGATTTACTATGGCTGTTCACTAGCTACTGATATTTTACTGTGTCATTCATTGTTCTTATTGCTTATGTGACAACACCTGAAGTACTGATGCCCTTCTGCTTTGTTTTCTTGTTTGCATTGGACACCTCTTCATGCCCCTCTAGTCATGTCTTCCAAAACCAAATAAAAATATTTTTTTTAAATAGCATACATTAGTATTCCTGTATCCAAATTTGTAAGTCTGCATGTGGAAGTGTAGCATAAATATGCATTTTCACGTTTAGTTTTATTTGTTTCTCAACTACCTATGAAGAAATCCCTTGCCCTACATCCCGATGGTCCTCCAATTCCATTTCCACTATGGAAATACTCTTACTTTTATCCTTACCAAGAGTTAAAGGACTTGTTCTTCCTGGACGTGAATATACTTGCACATTATTGGCGAATACACATAATCTTACAAAGTTTAGCAGTGTTCATCAACTTTTCCAGGTAGTTCCATGGCGGAATATATTGAAACCTTCCTCCAGGTAATTGCGAATAAAGGTCTTCCACCAAACTGGCAGAGGTTTCATATGATTAAATTGTACGTGCAGCAGTAAATGTCTGCCATTCTCTCACACAGGAATGGGATGCAACTTTCCATTTTTTTCTCTTTTTTAAGTTTTTCTAGGATGAAATTAGGTGAGCAAAAATATTTAAGGATAGGGTCCTAAATTAATACAGTGTGACAGTTACTTTCTCCCGCTCTCTTCTCCTTCCACCTCTCCCTCTCTACCCCTTGTATGAGAATATGTGTATCATCTGTTTATATTACTATTGGGTTGCTTGGGTTATCTTGGGTAAATGGAAGACTGGGCACAGGCAAACTCCTTTTTTTTCATCAGTACAATATGGTTTCCGACCCAGTCTATGAACAGTGGAGCAAACTCTCAATCTCACACTTATCCTAGGTAAATATGTCAAAGCCATGGGAGGTGCCTTGCACATGGCTTTCATGGACCACTCCTGTGCTTTTGACCTAATAGATAGGGATATGTTGTGGGAGCTGATGGAACAGGCGGGAGTAAACACCACTCTCCTGGACTTTGTAAAGTGTTTACACTAGGACTTCACAACAAAAGTGCATTATCTGCAGAACCAGGTGTTATGTTTTGTAATGTACCCCGTAGTCACCTAACCTTTCACCTACATTTTTCCTGCCATTGTACTACATAACGGTTTTTGGTATTGACCTTTTACCTAGTTAGGTGCTGCATAAAATGTTGTGTGGTTTTCCCAGAAAACTAGCCTCATTAATTATGCATGCGAATTCTCAGAATCACAGCAGGATTACCATCTTCTGCATAATAACTATGTATAAGAATCATTCCTTTCGTCATCCTTGGCCGACGTGACACAGCAAGGTACCTTTTGGGTATATAAACACCATATCTTTGCTGGGGTAGGCAGAGGAGAAAGACTTCCATGCTGACACACTGACGCGAGATGCTGAGGTTCCTGCACGCAGACACTCCAGCACGCAGTGGTCTGACATCCCTCGCGGGGTGTCCATCTCGAGACCAAAACGGGGTCCTTCATTTTCTCACATCAGGTAATGGGGTTGGTTTTATCCTAGGGCAATTCCTGGCACTACACCTGTATACACGCCAGGTACACTTAGGTACATCTAGTTAGGGTTGCATCGTAGGAGTACGCATTATTATTGTCACGTATTTATATACCTGCATATATTCGTTGTTTTAGCACTATGGTAGAAATCTCCCATCCATTTACTCTGTTGATGCTTATAATCATTTATATCTGTTTCTGTCTTATGGTTGTTTCAGCCCACCTATTTTACACTAGAATGATGCTAGTTCAATAAAAGCATATTGAAAACGTCCCCACCGTATATTCTGTGTATCTCTCTGAGACAAAGTGAGCACGAGTGACTGAGCGAAAAGCACTACTGTTTCCACGATCACTGATGGGACAGGGTTGTCAAGTTCGATAGTTGCCAGAAACTATTCTCTCCTTGGTAAGAGGACTTTACAGTGGCACTGTGAGCTAGCTGGTATAGAGGCAAACATACCTGGTGGGCGTGTCTGGAATCAGTATGGACACCAATCCCACAGTTTATGTTGTCTAAACGCGCAGATCCTATATAGATTTATGGGAACTACACGACAGGGGATTGTACAGGTCTAATAAAAGTTGCCAGAGGGGGTTACGCAGGGTCGTATATTAGACTTCTTCCTCTTTCTATTATACATTAATTATTTTGGCATAAAGCAACAATGTCCCTAGAATTGGTCCTAATGCAGTCCCGGTACTGCTTTACACGCTAATGGTCTCCAAAACCTTTTTTAAATGGTTTTAATGATTTTATGACCAAACTTAGGGGCACATTACAATGTCAGTTGAACGAGCATCCAACCGGCATCGCCGCGGGACTGAGACCGGCCGACAAGTAGTCGGCGGTCCCACCTGCCACATTTTGATTAAACTGCCTTGTAGGCGGTCGGAAACTGGATTTTTCTACTGCAGTTTGTGCTGTGACCTGGAAAAGGGCAGCAGCACAAGCTGCAGTAGAAAAAGGCAATTTACATACATCCATGCACCATGCGGTGCCTGGCTCATGGTGCATGGATGTGTGGGGGGCACCCCGGGATCCAAGAGAAGGCCCTGGACTGGACCACATCCTTCCTTTCCGGCAGAACTCAAAGCGTCCGCCTCGCCCCCTTCCTATCCAAGGCCACCAAGATCATCTGCGGCGTACCCCAAGGCTCCTCCCTCAGCCCGACGCTGTTCAACATCTACATGGCACCCCTCGCCCACGTCACCCGACGGCACAACCTCAACATCATCTCCTACGCCGACGACACCCAGCTGATCCTCTCCCTCACCAAAGACCCTCACACCGCCAAAGCCCACCTCCACGAAGGAATGAAGGCCGTCGCCGAATGGATGAGGACCAGCCGCCTGAAGCTGAACTCGGACAAGACGGAGGTCCTCATCCTTGGTTCCAACCCTTCAGCCTGGGACGACTCCTGGTGGCCGACATCACTGGGAAGAGCCCCGACACCCACCGACCACGCACGCAACCTAGGAGTCATCCTCGACCCCACCCTCTCCATGACTAAGCAGGTCAACGCAGTTTCCTCATCCTGCTTCAACACCCTCCGAATGCTCCGCAGGATCTTCAAGTGGATCCCCACCGAAACAAGAAAAACAGTCACCCAGGCCCTCGTCACCAGCAGGCTGGACTACGGAAATGCCCTCTACGCATGAACGACGGCTAAGCTCCTGAGACGGCTGCAACGCATCCAGAACGCCTCTGCACGTCTTATCCTCGACATCCCCTGCCACAGCCACATCACACCCCACCTGAGAGACCTGCACTGGCTCCCTGTCAACAAGAGGATAACCTTCAAGCTCCTCACCCACGCACACAAAGCACTCCACAACTCCGGACCAGCCTACCTCAACAGACGACTCAGCTTCTACACCCCCACCCGCCAGCTCCGCTCCACCAGCCTCGCCCTCGCCACAGTCCCCCGCATCTGGAAAACGACCGCCAGCGGCAGATCCTTCTCCCACCTCGCCGCCAAGACCTGGAACACCCTCCCCACCAACCTTCGGCATACCCAAGACCTACTGGCCTTCAGAAGACTCCTCAAGACCTGGCTCTTCGATCAGTAGCAGCACCCCCCCCCCTCTTCTCCCAGCGCCTTGAGACCCTCGCGGGTATGTAGTGCGCTTTATAAGTGACCTGATTGATTGATTGATTGACATGTGCCCCTCTGGCAACTTAGCAGTGGCCCACGGAGAACAAGGGCCATGCTTGGGGCCCCAAAGTCTGTTACCGTCTGTGCCTATTTATGGTGGTGGGACTGCAATGAAAAGGCATTCGGAAAGGGACATCATGATCCTGATGGCGGTGCCTGAGCAGGCACCACCTCCTTTCAGGATCACGGTTCTGACAGCCACCCTGACATGATCCGTAGATCCTGTTAGAGGCGGCGGTCCATCCCCTGAGATTTAAGGGTCCGACCGCCTGCATCATAATGCGGCGGTTGGCCCAAAGGACAACCGACGTCCTGCCAGTGGTGGTCCCACTGGCATCGTGATGAAGCCCTTAACCTTAAGGTGAATCAGCAAAAATAATTTATTATGACGTGGCCCCAAATATACGAAGTCTAAAAGTTATTTTACTGGGGGGGGGTCACCTATTGAAAAGGTACCTTCTTTTAACTATCTAGGGATATTGTGGGATGCAAACAGGAAATAACAGGCTAATTAATCACAGAGTGCAAAAAGTGAAGGCAGCCTGCGACTCAATTTTTAGATTTGCCAAAAGGCTAGGCCATAAGCAAATCAAGGAGATGATCCAGCTCTATAAATGTAAGTGCCTTCCAGCTGGCACATATGGAGCGGGATCCTGGGGTCATGCTGCCGCTGGGAAATTACAGGTCGCTGAAAACATATTTTTGTGTAGGTTTTTAGCCATTCCTAAAGCTACTTTGAGTTTTATTTCCCATTGGAAATGGGCATGGGTTTCGTGGAGGGCCAAGTTAGCATGGCCTGTTTATTATTGCGGTTAAAGCTATGGTGCACTACTAAGGCAGAGTTTTCAAGGCAGGTGCTGGTGGACTGCCTTAGCTTACACAATATGTCTGCTGTCCCATGGTTGGTTTATGTTAAAAACACCTTTTATAGTCTGGGACACAGCCACCTTTTTAATTCACCTGAAAGTATTATCCCCAAATCGAAAGAAATAGTCAAACGAGGTGTATGAAGTTCGCAAGGGAGTTGCATAGTTCCTGGGAGGGGGTGATGTCGTTTTTGGCCGCTGCTGGGTTGGAGAATTCCTTTACTATGGTGAAGAGCTCCTTGCTCTGGTTTGTACTGGCTTCTATGTGGTCTGTTAGGCCATTCTTCTTTGTTTATTTTAACAGATGGTGGTACTGATTGAGGGCTGTCTTTAAGGTGGTGTAATCTCCTGTCTCTTTGCTGGTGCACCATTTCCTTTCCAGTTGTCACAGTTGCCTTTGGTGGCTTTCAGCTCTATAGTGAACCAGCTGGCTCTTTTCGTTGGTCCTTTGGAGCTGGCAGGTTTGGCGGGGGCGATTGTGTTAGCGCATTCTGTGATCCACTGGGAGAAGTTGTTTGTTGCCTGTTCTGGGTTTGTTGTTGTGTCTAGGATGCTGGAGCTGAGAGCGTTGTTCCACCAGTCTTCTGATACATTCTTTCAGTTTCTGGACATGGTGTTGGGGGGGTATGGTGCCGGTGATTTTGTGTCCTGTGGCTGTAGTTGTCGGTCCAGGTGAGCTTAGACAGATAGTTGTACTTGACTTTGTTGCTGGACATGAAAATGGGGTCGAGTGTGTGTCCTGCGATGTGGGAGGGGTCTGTGATGAGTTGCAGAGGCCGATGCTGCTAATGCTTTCCAGGATGTCAGTTGTGTTGGTGTCGCTGGGGTCGTCGAGGTGAAAGTTAAGATCCCCTAAGAAGATGTAGTGCTCGGAGTCTATGGTTCTCGGCCGATGATGTCCAGGACTGCGTTTCAGAAGCTGGGGCGTGGTCCTGGCAGCCTGTAGGCAAGGGTGCCTCTGATGGTGCTTTTCCATCTGTGTGAAGTTGGAAGTTGAGATGTTCCATTATTTCAGTGGAGCCATCTGAGTAGGTTGTGCACTGGATGGTGTCCTTCTAGATGAAGGCAATTCCACCTCCGTGTTTGTTGGTTCAGTCCTGGTGAGTTATCTTGTAGCCTTCTGGGATGGCGGAGGCGATTTCTGGCACCTAGGTGGGGTTCAGCCAGGTCTCTGTGATGAAGATGACGTCCATGGTTAGGGATGAGCTCATGTCCCAGATTTCTGTGGTGTGTTTGCAGAGTCATCGTGCGTTGAGTAGAATGAACTGGAGTTGTGCTGTGGCTGTCTCGTTAGTGGACGCTGTCATGTTTGTGGTGTCACTGACAATGTTGTTTGTCCCAGTGCTGAGGGTGAAGTGACAGTACAGGCAGGATAATGGTCCTCTGGTGGTGTGCGAAGATGCACAACAGTAGCTTTTGTTAGAGAGCCTGTGGCCCAGGGCTTGGAGGTTTGTTGTGGCGTAGCTGTGAGGGGTGAGTGAGCCAGAGTTCCTGCCATTGGGCGTGGTCCAGGTGAGGACAGGCGGCTTGTTGCACACGCCTGCTGTTCTGCCATGCTGCAGCCTCCATTAAGTAGGTCCTGGGAGAGGGAGGGCGGTGAGGGGGTTGCAGGAGACTGGAAGCAGAAATGAGAAGTGGCAGCAGGGAGGTAAAGAGCGAGCGAGAGACAAATGCCAAGATCAAAATAGTGGATCATGCAGGCTAACATTGACCACGAAGGAAAAAAGATGGATTGAGGGGGAAAAAGGAGGGAAAAACACTGCAATCAGAATGATGGGAGAAAAAGTGGCTAGAGGAGATAATAAATGGAAAAACACAGTGATTAGAATGATGGGAGGGAAAAGAGGTTAGCGGAGAGAATGGAGGGAAAAACACAGCGGTTAGAATGATGGGAGCAAAAAGTGGTGAAAGGTGAGAACAGAGGAAAAAACACAGCAATTAGAATGATGGGAGCAAAAAGTGGGAGAATTAGAGGAGTCATTAGAGGAGAGAACAGGGGTAAAAACACAGTGGATGATGTGTACCAGTGTGACAATGCTCAGCGAGGATCACCAGCTAGGCAGCTACAGTGGGGGAGCTGTTCCGAGGACCTGCTCAATGGGGTCATGCTGCAGTCTCCATTAAGTAGGTCCGGGGGGGGGGCTGGGCGAAGTTTGCAGAGGCAGGAGGGGGGCAAGAGAAGCAGCAGTAGGGCAGGTAAGAGCATGTGGGAAACAAATGCCAACATCTTGATAGTGGTACAACCAAGCTAACAGTGACCATGGGGGGAAAAAGATGATTTTTGATGATAAACTCTTGATGGAGTCACATATTTTGGTTTACTCCGGAACGTATAAAAAGTTTTACCACTACTGCCACAGCCAGCAAGAAAGTTAGTGGTGCAAAGTACAGTTCTAAGTAAGATTGATCACTGCAATTTTGCTGCTACTTGGGGCCCCGGATTTGTTAATAAAAAGGCTTTAGAGAGTGCAGGTAGCAGTGGCAAAACTTGCACTACATAAATCCAGACACGCCCCCTCCTCAGGCACTCTTAAGGAACTCTATTGGCTCCCTGTGAAAGAGAGGAGCACATTTAAGTCAATGTGTATGGTGTACAAGGCAATAAAGGAAACAGGACCTAGGCTGCTACAAAGAAACATTATATCCCAGTAAAGAATCTATGCTCCTGCCAATATTTCTCATTATATACGCACCACATGGGCCCCGGAGGGAACAGAGCCATTAACGCATGAACTACTTAATATGCAATACATGATGGGAAGCGGCAGCCATCTGACCAAGTGGTTATACAGGGGCATCCATACGGTGGCAGCAGTTTCCTTCCGATCGGTCGGAGATAGATGGACTATAGATATAGGCCATGAGCTCACTAATAAAGAATGGGACACTATACTAGAGTACCCGAGGAACGTTTCCAGGAATCCAAAATTTAAATTTATTCAATTGATGATTACTCATAGGGCCTATTTGACTCCCAACAGATTAAATGCAATGTTCCCTGATGTAGCAGATAATTGTCCCTGTTGCCAATTCCCTAACGCGAAATTATTTCATATGATATGGAAACTTCCCGAAGTTGCAACATTATTGGACCTCTGTTCATAAAATCCTACACGATATTGCCCCGGTGAGAGATGATGGTTCCCCGGAGTATTGTTTGTTGGGTTTGGGTCCTGGTGGTAAGAAGGGGGGTCCTGTTCGTAAATTTCATAATCTGGCTCTTATTTTCGCAAAGCGTAATATTACAATGCGATGGAAAGCAGCTAAACCGCCACTAATCCTTGATTGGCATAGGGAAATGGTTAGATGGGGTAGAGCAGAAGGTGCGGAACTCAAACGAGAAGAACAAAGAGGGCTACGGAAAAAACCCATTTCCTTGGATTGGAATGGACTGTTGGAGGAGTTTGTAGCAGTAGATATACAGTCATATTGAACGAGAAGCTCTTACAATGTTTGATAGTTTCTATCCCTGTTAGTACTGCATCCAGAGACAGTGTACATGCTATATTCCTTTTCTTGATTATCGAATAACATGCTGCATTACTCTTGAAAATGGTGTTTATTGTCTTACTGCTGATCTTATAAATAAAAATCTATACGGCCGAGTCTGCAAGGGGGAGGGGAGTCCCAGTTGTTAGGTATTATTTCTTTCTTATCTTTAGTGAGTGACCAATACTTGATCAGCAGAGATTAATACAAATGTTAATGTCACATAGATGTATGTTTGCAGCGAAATAAGCTAGCGTGTTTTATAAAGAAGATATAGTTTGAGACATTGGTTAAAATTGAACAAAACTGTTTATCAACAGCTTTACAATACCAGTTTAATGTACATGTCAATGAAGAACTTCATCCACACCTTGTATTCGTATACTGATACCTGAAATCTCTTGCTGATATAATGTGACACTGTATACCTATGGTTACGTATTGTATGAAAATTCAATAAAAATATGTTTAAAAAAAGAATCTATGCTCCTCCTCAGCCAATCTATTATGTATTATGAAATTCCGGAAGGGAAACAGGGAGGCCGGTCGTTCTCAGTGAGGACAGCCCAGCTGTGAAATAAGCTGCCTGCCCCGTTAAGAAGCCGTAAGAGCCTCCTCCAATTTAGGAAGAACTTGAAAACCTGACACTTCCCAAAACAATTATCGGGCATCATGAAAACAGGACTAAGGAATGTGTCTAAGAGATGTCTCCCCTGGCAGCTGTTATAGGTCTCTGAGAAGGTCTAGTCAGCACCAGGATACCTTTAAGGTGAAAGTAGCGCTTTATAAGTGCAATTAACAATAATAATAATAATAATAATACTTCACATCAAAATGTATAGTTGGATATGCTTCTCAAGAAGTCTCCATACAATTTTTTGAAAGACCTGATAACGATGCTTTTCATGGAAGTGACTATCTTAATGCAATATAAAGACAAAACTGGATCAATTTGCATTTATATTGCTTTAGGGATGTGGGTAAATAACAATTCATGCATTCACCATGTAAGTCTTAAAACACATGAACCGTATAGGTCAATAAAGTTTAGAGAGGCTGTTTCAATGGTGTGTTGCTGACTGCAGTTGCACTGTACCCATTCACAAAGTGTATGGTATTGGAACAGGGCATCAACCACACTTTTTATAGCAAAACTTTGGCCCAGCTGCATTAGAGTACTCCAGAAGAGAACCAGACTAGATTCAACATTATTTAGGCATTGTAAGATCAAGAGATTTGGCCAAAATCACTGGATGTTGATCCAAGGCAGGTATTTAAACTTGGTTGGTCAATTCCAAAGTGGGCAGCTCTAGCCACTAGGGTGTGTGCTTGAAAACAAATATTATCTATTTAGTAGATATGGATAATTGGTATATAGTTTGGCCCTCGTTACGCGAGTCCTCCTAATTCCAATGGGACGAGTAACAGCAGTTACAAATCATGTTGGGACAGATTGTCCCCACCTATGGAGATAACGCTACCAACAGCTTGGAAAATTCCAGGGACGGAGAAAACCTGACCCATTTTCCCAGGCCATGTGTAATGAGGGCCTAAGTATTTATTAACCTGGGAAACGTTTATTGAAATAATTAGCAAAAGTAGTATTTATCAATAAACAGATGAGCATCTTAGTTTCTGTGAAATGTAGATGAAGCAATTGAACTAATAAATGCCCTAAAAGTTTAATCAATACTATGAACAGGATTCCTAAAGTGTAGTGCGCCTGAATGTTCATCGCAGGATTTCAAATAAGGGGATGTAGCTAAACAGCCAATTGTTGATTATTGATATTATGTTTGGCCCGAAAAGATAAGTTGGTGATAATGTTTTAATGCACAGTATGAGGGTTTAAATCGCTGGGCAAATGTGCCACTTTCACAGATTTGCTTGTGTGCGCCACAGCTTTTAAAATAGCGAACTAAAGGCAAATTGGCACCGGTGCATCTGCAGGCCTCAGTTCTCGTAGTGAAAACTGCTGCCAGCATGTGCAGTTCTCAGAGTGTGCCTTCCTGGCACTGCAGCAGACAGACACAACACAGGGGCTCTCCTGCTGGCCTGGTGCTGTCAGGAATCCTGTAAAGAGCCAGGCAATGTGATTATCCTAATACAGTTACTATTAATGTAATGAGATTGGCTCAGGCCCCACTGACAGGGCTCCTGGAAGCAAATGTGCTGGGCTGTGGCTATTTCTTTTCGCTGGTGGAGCAACCCTAATTTTACTCTGCGGGGCAAAAAAGTGTAGCAGTTTTCGACAAAGCAAACAGAGCAAACTACTAACAAAATCTGCAAAACTAGCAATCCCCTAACGACTACGATTTCTAGTCATGAGGGGTTATGCTGGGCGACCCACAAGAACTTTCTTATTTAATTTGCGCATTACTGCTCCCAACAAAGAGCCAGATTGCAAGCATTATTCACTTCAAAGCTAGGGTCAGAGATTCTCTCAGCCTTGTTTTAAATGGATGACACTGTTTTGTTAGACCATCTAACAGAGAGGAGGTTACCCTCCCTACTTAAGGAGATGGAAACGCGAGCGCGGGGACAGTAAGATTACCCCTTTGCACGTATCGTAACTGCCAGACAGATTTGAATTAGCGCGTTCTGAAAGCGCACTGTTTTTAAAACTGTAATGTTTTTTAACACTGTGGGAATAATTGTAATCGGTTTTAACCTTGCCTAATTTGCACTTGCACGTAATCTGACCAAGATGAGCTGGTGTACGCCGCATGTAGGAGCGGGTCACCGAGCACACGCCATCTCGGTCAGCGCTCTAGTTGATCTTAGAGAGGAGGTTACCCTCCCTACTTAAGGAGATGGAAACGCGAGCGCGCCAAAGGCAAGCCCGTCTGCGCCCGTCCGCGCACCGGCCGCACACAGCACCAGCCATGCTGCCGGTTTGGGACATCATCCAACAGAGAATGTCAATTACCGTTACTCAAAGGAACAGCTTCTGTCAATAGGTGAGAGTGGGGGTCCGGCTCCTAAATATATAGAACTGAGAGAAGTGAGTGCACCTCCGGCAAAAAATATAACAGATAAACTCAAATATGGCCTAGCTAATGTCAGATCCCTGGTGAAACATCACCAGGAGATACACCTCATGTTAGAATTCCACAATTTGGATGTGTTATTCTTAACTGAAACATGGACACGCCCTGACTCCGAGGTCGAGCTGGGGCTAGCATGCCCTCGGGGCTATAAAGCTTTTCACAAACCACGGCTCACTGGAAGAGGAGTGGGGGTAGGAGTTATCTATAAGGACAAATGGATTTTCGCTCCTATGGTTGTTGATGAAGTAGAGGGCATTGAACTCTTAGGGTTCTCCCTTAAGGATGTTAAAGGACAATTGCTTACTGGCATAGTTTGTTATAGACCCCCTGGCGTAATGAGCCCTCAGCATCAAGCACTAATCGACACTTTCTACAATATGTCACTCACTCATTCCAGAATGATCATTCTGGGAGATTTTAATCTTTGGGAAAATGGGAATCTAGGCCCAGCCCTGATAGATTTACTTCAAGCCTGTGAGAACCTAAATCTGCAACAGCTGGTGCTGTGTCCAACACATCAAGGAGGCCATGCATTAGACTTAATATTTGCAGACAGTAATGCTGTAGAGGTGGAAGATATACTGCCTCTATGTTGTACTGATCATTTCCTCATCCAATTCTCGGTATTGAATCTCAGAACAAATAAAAAAATTGTTCCTACGAAAAATAATCGACGTGGAAGGGAATGGAACAAACTGTTGAAAATATAACACTCCCGGTATTCACAGAGAATAACTCCTTTGATGCCAGTAAATCGGTGGAGGAAAAGTATCTGAGATTTTGTGATCAGATAACCTACACCCTTGATCAGCTGGCCCCAGTGATAGATCTAAAAAATAGATATAAATCATCAGCCCCCAGGTATAATGAGGAGCTAAAAACACTAAAGAAAGGCTGTAAACAAGCAGAACGAAAGTGGAGGAAACTCTATGAGGAAGAGGATAAAATAGCCTTGAAGGCAGCATTGGGCATATATAAAGGTTTAATTGCCAAGGCAAAAGCTGAGTACTATGCAAACACCATCCTAAAGGTGACTAATAGTGCCAGAACTATATTTAAAATAGTGAGCAACTTCTCCACACCTGACTGTATAAAAAACAAGATCACTGCAACCCAAGATCTATGTGATGGCCTAGCAGTTTACTTTGAGGAGATGATCGCTAAAATTATTGGTGGCCTGGGTATAAACAAGGAGACTGAGACAGATGGTGGAATCGGACCATCTAAACCAATGACACTGGTGAAGCAGGAGGAGGGAGCAGACAAGGACAAGCTTGCAATTCTGGATCACTTCCAGATTCCTACAGAGAAAGACTTTAATAAACTGGCTCTGCGTGTTTCATCCGGGTCACCAATGGACCCTCTCCCACACAGGGTGTGGAGAGAATTTAAGGAAGAGCTATTTCCACAGCTCCGTCAAATCTGTTGCCAATCATTGAGCAACAGAGTAGTGCCGGTATGTTGGAAGCAGGCAATGGTTACACCTTTGTTGAAGAAAACTACGCTTGATCCTCTATGCCCATCCAATTATAGACCCATTTCCCTTTTGCCCTACCCGGTAAAAATTCTAGATCGGTTAGTCCGCAAAACTCTCTCGGAATTTCTAGAAGCTAACCATAAGTTAGAAGACGTACAATTTGGTTTTCGTCCAGCCCATGGAACAGAAACTGCCTTAGTAACAGTCCTGGATGAACTCAGAATGCGAGCAGACACAGGCCAATCAGTCATACTAGTGCTATTAGATATGTCAGCCGCATACGATACTGTCAATCATAAAATCCTTCTGAATAGACTTATGGATATCGGAATAGAGGGAATGGCACTGAATTGGTTTCAATCGTACCTGTCAGGTAGACAACAGGCAGTGGCCCTACCTCCCTTTCGATCTTAATATAGCTCTATCCAGCACGGTGTCCCTCAGGGATCTGCGATCAGTCCGATTCTATTCAACATATACTTGAGCCCAATAATCCCAATTATCAAATCTTATGGAATTGAATTGACGAACTACGCAGATGATACACAACTTATTTTCTCACTGGAAGGGAATCAATCAGTATCACTTGACAGATTCCACGAGTGTATGCAAATAACTGCAGGTTGGCTTAGAGACAACTCCCTACAGTTCAATGGAGATAAGACAGAAATCTTGTACTGTATGGCAAATAAAGTCCCTCGCCCACTCTCAGCCAATTTTTGGCCAACCCCTACAGAAAAACCACTAATTCCCTCTAAGATAGTGCGTAATCTGGGGGTGATGTTTGATGATAATTTAAAGCTAGATACCCAAGTGAATAAAACAGTTGGAACCTGTTTTTCTCTTATCAGAGCATTGCGGAAAACACATCCTATACTACCGACTTCAGCCAGAGCACTGGTGGTGAGAAGTGTTATCCTGAGTCGGTTAGACTACTATAATGCTCTGTTACTGGGTGCTCCGAACTCTTTGATAAAGAAGCTTCAAAGAATTCAGACAATAGCTGCCAAGTTAGCTTTAAAGAGACAGCGTAGGTCATCTGCTTCTTTGTCCCTTAAAGACCTCCATTGGTTGCCAGTCATGCAAAGAATACAGTTTAAATCTCTCTGCATCGTCTTCAAGGCATTACATGGCATGGGACCTAGACCACTGCAGAGTACATTTACCTGGTATAGCCCGACCAGAAGCCTTCGTTCATCAGCAGCCAAGCTGGTGAGCATACCCAGATTTAGAAAGACCAGGCTTGGAGGCAGAGCATTTAGCTCTGTAGCTGCGCGGCTGTGGAATGATCTCCCGGTCGATCTCAGACAAACAGAAAATCTTCTTCACTTCAGAAAAAAGCTTAAAACTTGGTTCTTCCCTAGGGTGTAATGAAGCCTAGCCACCGCTCTTGTAAATTCCGTCTGGTCTGGTAGCTTATGTGTTAATTGGAATTTAATGTAATCTCAGCGCCAGGATACCCGTGGGGTGATAGTGCACTCTATAAGTCTGTTTTACATTACATTACATTACATTACATTACATTACATCTCCCGGTTGGTCCCTAGTGTCCTGAGTGCAGTGTATACATACTGCGATGACAATATACCATAAAGAAATCTTTCAGAAATGTGATAATTCTTCGACAGAATAAACAAGTAAACTCTACGAAAAAAAACTGTGGACGTAAACTAGGATCATGACACAATACAAGTAGAAGGTAATCATGGGTGGACCAAGATTTATATGTGTATGAAGATTTATATGTGTGGCATGGATGAATGTAAGCACCCCACTTTGAATGAAATACCCAAATCCTGTAAAAAATGTGAAAAACTTAAATACTAAGGATCTTTTACCAAATCTGATGAAAGCCGAATGACCTTCTTGGGCTCGTATAATAGGCAGAAACATGTACACCTCAGACTCAATAGATGCAGGAGTAACTAACAACCTTCACTGGCATCTAATTGTTTTTCACCCTTACCACCGGACCCCGCAAATTCATTTGCACCCATTCACTGGGACATTCCTCTAGGCAGTTTTATTTTCAGCTCACCCCGTCTTGAACCAAGATCTCCAAATTCTCACTTGATTCACACAGTTGAACACACCCGGATGGATTTACATTCCTGTCGAGGCTTTGATAAAGAAGCATGCCACTAAGGTTTGATGGGTGAGAGTCCATTGGAAAAAAACACTAATGTCTGTTTTTCATAAGGTACAGCGATCTCAACAAAAATAAGGGTAGGAGCCCTCTCTATTTGATTCTTTAATGTAACTTTGGAAGTGAAATTAGCTTACTGAAAATATAGTGTGCGCACAACCTGCAAGTCGTTGTTCCCCTACTGAAACGACCCTCAAGGAGAGAGAAAAAGGAGATTGACCACTGCGGTCAATGTGGTTCAACCAAGGTGGAGCCTTTTATTCACATAGCCATATAGTATCAGTGAGAAATGATAACTATAGTTAAGCAGACATTATTGTCAAAAGACTGCAGGACGAAAGATCAGCAAAACAGCTCAAAGATTGTACAAGCAATACAATAGTTGTCTACGCTTTCCATTACAGTGCAACACTCAGGATGCAAAGTGCCCGAAGGCCCCTTTTAGTTAACTATCTCTCATGCCACCTATGCCCTAACCAAGGGTATCCAGGAGATTATTTGCAAGCATACCCGAGTAGCAACTTCCCCTCTATCACACAGGGATGGCCAATACCCATAGTTCCATACCAAAACATACACCAGGGCACCGCATAACGCTCCGTCCTTGCCGGGATACCGGTCATCAGGCAACACCCCCCAAAATCTTCAACTCCAGGCATCCCAGGGTTAGGGCATAAAGGTCCAGTCCCCCCCCCCCCCTTCCTGCCTGCCCAGTGCCCACAAAAATCAATGCCCCTCCAAGGGTCAGAACAGTAAATCAGTCCAAAACATTCGGTAGCCCCCTTTTTTTCTGCAGCTAGAAATTCCACCACTTCCGAGGTGGGCCTGTGGGTCATCTCTTTGTTCATGATTGGGTAGATTTATCAATATATCTCAAAGATGATCCTGATTATTTAGCATTTCACCCGATTCTTGTTTTTCCCTAGCAGAGGAGTACAAAGGTTTCACCACTATTTAGACTGGAGGAGCTGTATCTTTCCTAGCTGAAATCATGGAGCTATTTCTTCATTTGTTTTAAGCACTCCATCCGAGCACATGGCTTTCCTCTCACTTTCTTCAACATCCATTTACTAGCACATCCCCTGTCCTACCCATTTGTTGCTTCTTCTTACTTCCGTGCCCATTTTTTTATAATGTTTATTTTTTAAATAATTGATTTTGTGAAGGCCTGCACACTGCTACTGGCATACTCAGTTCCCTGCATGTGCACTTCACCTCGCTCCTTCCCTTCCAGCCTGTGCTTTATTATTATTGTTTTTCATTATTTCCGTGAGGGTCTGATAGCTGTCCAGCCTGGTCACTTCTTTTGCTTTGCAAGGCATCACATACATAATTTTTTACCGTGTTTAGTTTTCAATGTGTTTTTTTAAAAACTTTGTTTTCCTTTTTTGTAAAGTTACTACTCAAAAATGGTCCTCTGCAGTCTATGAATGATAGATTACCTTTTTCTTAAAAGTGTATAATGGCCTCTAGTGGATCATGGTACATGCAAACCCATCAGCAGCCATCTTGAAATGCTTTCTCTTTATTAGAAAAACTATTCCAAGATGGCCACCCAAGCATGCATATGCATGGTCACACACTAAAGTACATTTTGGAGTTCTATTTTTTTCTTTTGGCTCATGCCAGTGCAAACAAGCATGGGTAAAGCCAATAGCTCGACACTTGCCTTTTCAATCTGCAACAGGTTGGCTTTGGCAAAGCATGTTTTCAGGAAGCAGTGGCTGCTATGTTACTGCTTGAAAAGTACAAGATTCTATCTTGTTAACAGTGCTTCCTTGCTCAAATCTGGGTTTTAAATGCATAGACACAGAGAGGCTCAACTACCACCACTCTACTTGGTTAGCATAGCAAGTCACTGCAGTAGTGAGTGTTAGAAAATTAGTCATTAGTTGTGTGTCCTCCACTGGGAACCAAACACCCAATTGTAGTGCTTGACTCTCATAGGGTAGCGAAGCAGACCTGTCCAAGGCCTGCTCAAGGGAGGTGGTGTGGGCTAGTAATCAACATTCACAGATACACAATAATAACACTGAATAAATGATTGTCCAGTCTGTGCTTTTTCTATTGAAAACAGAAAAGTACATTAATTACACATACACTACTCAATACTATGCAGCAATTTACAAATATACACACAATGATAGAAATGCTTTCTGATGACATTGCGTGATCATTCTTACCTGTGGGGGTGGGGTGAATAGTACCAGTACTCACAGGTGTGAACATTATTTAGCTCCTAAATGGCAGGGTTGAACATACGTGGGAGTAAGAGCACTTAATACTGGCACCAAAGCGAGCGGTTGTTAACCTCATTACCACAACAAGCATTTCATCAGAGGAATAAATGCAATAAGTACATATAATCATGACTGAGAGCACTTAATACTGGTAATAAAGCATGTAAACTTTGATCACAAGTGGCTGTCAGTCTTATTATTTAACTAAAGCATTAGCAAGAGTGAATGTCTAAGCATGTCTGGGAATACGGTGCACTTATAACTGTTGGCATGAATAACATATCATTTTTTACATTTATAATCACAACATGTGCAATTATATCACTCACCACAGAGGGTGTTTGCAGTATACACTGTTAATGACTTTTAATATGAAAAACTGCACCTTAAATATAGTCCCTAAAGGACACCACTTATGTAACCACCAACAAAGGAATTACAGCCTTTCACCCATAGAGGGTGTTTGCCACTGGCAAATGCAGCTTACTCCTAGGCATGCCTGCCTTTGCCCTTGCCAGACAGATTGGAGCCAAATCCAGGGAAGGAGGAAAGTTAGGCAAAGAGGGCATCCACCACCCATAGGCTGGCACTGGCTAGAAGAATGGCACCGTCAGGACCTGTCATAAGAACACTTCTGGATCTTTGGAAGATTCAGAAGGAAGACTGCTCAGCTGTCCTGAAGGAAGACTGTGTCTCCTTGCCATGAGGTCAGTATCCCCAGAGGTGACTCCAACAGTCAGTTGATTGACCTCCTGTGTGAGCTACAGGGACACATCAAGCTTCCAGAGGCCTTCCCTGCAACTGAATAAGCTGACCATCATCAACTGCACCTGCTGAGCCCTGCTTTGGCCTTTGCTGAAGTGAATCCTGATGCCCAGGATGTGACCCCCCAAGGTCCTGAACCATTGACTGGCATCAGTGTGCACTCCTCCTGCTTCAAAACTGAGCTACAGTGGAAATTCAGAAGTTTGAGGCTCTTTGAGACTTGGACCAGGCACCTCATGCCTGCAACAATCACCACATCTTCCACCAACGAGTAGTTCTGAGGGCAACCTGTGCTTCGAGTCAAACAGCGACCACCTACATTTCTCAACATTGTGAAGCTCCAGAGCCAGCCTTCTGCTTGCGCTGACAAGGATCTCCTCATGGCTCCCGCCAACTCGAACCTTCAGCTGAGGCTCCTCCTGTAGACTTGGACTGTTCAGTGGGACGAACCTGGTCCCTGAATCCGACCCATGCTCCATCGCATTTGGACTGCACTAGTGGCTTTGACCCAGTGCAGTGCGACCAGATAACCGCGAGTGGCACTTTTATGCTTTTTGGCACTATTTTCAGCTGAATATATTATATAATTCATAGCTCTGGTTAAACTGATTGGATTTTTGTAATTTTATTCGGTAAAATATTTTCTATTTTTCTGAATTGGTTTGGGATTTTTCTTGTGTTGTGTGTTCACTTTATTACTGTTTGATTGCTGCATAAATACTTTATATATTGCATTTAAGTTAAACCTAACTGCTTTTGTGCCAAGTTACTAGAGGGTGGAGCACAGGTTTATTTAGGGACTATTGTGCTTCACCCTGACAAGGACTGTGCTCATTACTTGAGTGGGCTCTCACCCCCCTAAACTTCTTACAGGATGATTGATGCAAGGGAGCAATTGTGAATAGACAAATGGCAGATTCTTAAGTAATGTGAATGGATCCAGGGGTGGCTCCTCCGCTATGGTGGAGGAGCGTTGCCCCACTGCTTTAAAGCAGTGAGAAACATAAAATGTCAATAACTTAGAGTTATTGTCATTTTATGTTTCATGTCCTGCTGCTTTGTGGCAGGCGTGGGGCGGGGCTGCTCTGCTGTCCGAGCAGTGCACGGGAGGAGTGGTGTGTCTACTCCTAAAGTGTGCAATGGCGGTTTGGTCGGCCCTCTCGGGCCGCCATAAACAGTCATGCACACTTCCTTGTTCTCCATGCAGGCTGCATTACAGCCTGCAAGGAGAACATGCCCACCCCCCCCAGTCCCTGGCTGAGTGCCGTGTCAGACAAATCACAATGCTGCATTGCAGCATTGTGATTGGCTTAGGGGAGGGAGCCTGGCTGCCTTCTTCCTGTTGCTGTAGGAGGCAGGTAAGCAGGAGCAGAGAAGACGCAAGACCCGGCCTCAGGGTAATTTCTTTTGTTTTGTTTCCTATACTCCCTCCCCAGCGTGACACCCGGCAACCCCCCCCCCCATCAGCCCCACCACCTGGCGAGCCATGCCGGCCGCGACTGAATGGATCTATGTGGTAGGTAGGGTGACTGCCCTGAGTAAACAAATGTGGAAAGAAAGAACGGTGAAAGTACTGAAAATATACTAGGACCTCACTGTATTTAATTTATTTGCCTAAAACATTTATCGTGCTAGCACTACTAAGAAGTAAGTGCTGAAACTGAGCAGTACAGACAACATAACGCTACAGCTAAAGATTAGACACATTTTAAAGATAAAAAATGCTGGTTCCTTTATAGATAGGAGGAGTGGTGTTATATTGGATTTCATCATATACGACACCATAAGATATTTATGCATTAGTGCAGTCTTCTAAGGGCATTGACAATGGTTAATTCCCTATAGTCAGTGAGTCAACTACCAACTGCCTACCTTGCAATTATGAGCCATGGTCTGAGTGGCGACAGCAGTTAACAACGGTAAACGTCCAGCAGTACGTGGACAGTATGGCTATTGAAACCTACCCACCTTCCCACTCTGTACAGCAGGCAGTATCTCTTTCGGCTTCATGTCAGTTCTTTAAACGGAATATTGAATGCAAACCAGTCTTAGTATGCAGGAGATGATGCTAATAATAAGGTAGACATTTACAAAAGCTAAATATGGACCAAACTTGCACAAGATATCTTTTATATTTTGAGCAAGATAGATGATGGGCCTCTTGATTGGGGAGACTCAAAAACTACAGACCCATCTCCCTGCTCCTGTTCCCAGCGAAAGTCATCGAGAAAGCCATCAACAGCCAACTCGCCACATTCATCGAAGAGCACAACATCCTCGACTCCTCCCAATTCGGCTTCAGAAAAAACCACAGTACGGAAACCGCCCTCCTCGCCGCAACAGACGACATCTGCACCCTACTGGACAAAGGAGAAACAGTAGCCCTCATCCTCCTCGACCTCTCAGCGGCGTTCGACACAGTCTCTCACCGCACCCTAATATGCAGACTCCACGACGCAGGGATCCAGGACAAGGCCCTCGACTGGATCCACTCCTTCCTCTCCGGCAGAACGCAGCGGGTCAGACCCCCCCTTTCCTCTCGGACCCTAAACCAACCACCTGCGGAGTCCCCCAGGGGTCCTCCCTCAGCCCTACGACCTTCAACGTCTACATGGCTCCGCTTGCCCCCATCATCAGAACCTACGGACTAAACATTGTGTCATACTCAGACGACACCCAACTCATCCTCTCCCTATCCAACGCACCCAACACCGCCAGACACAACTTTTGAGTAGGCATGGAAGCCGTCGCCAAATGGATGAAAAAAAGCTGCGTACAACTAAACACCAACAAAACAGAAGTACTCATCATGGGCCCAAACCCTGATGCCTGGAACGACACCTGGTGGCCCCCCGCCCTCGGAAGCCCGCCCACCCCCACGGACCACGCACGCAACCTGGGAATCATCCTGGACTCCGAGCTCAAAATGGACCGCCAGATCAACTCCGTCTCGTCCTCCTGCTTCCACACCCTCCGCCTCCTACGTAAGACCTTCAAATGGATCCCCCTCAAACACAGAAAGACCGTCACTCACGCCCTGGTCACCAGCAGACTCGACTACGGCAACGCACTCTATGCCGGAATAAACAAAAACCTCACCCGCAAGCTACAGAACATCCAGAACGCCACCGCAAGACTGGTCCTCAACCTGCCAAGACACTGCCACATCTCCCAGCACCTGCGCACACTCCACTGGCTCCCCATCGAGGCTAGAGTCACCTTCAAGATGCTCACCCACACACACAAGGCCCTCCACGACACCGGACCAGCATACCTGAACAGCTGACTCAAATTCCACGCACCCCAAAGGACCCTACGATCAGCCCAGCTCTCCTACGCCGTGGTCCCCCGCACCAGAAAGACCAGATCGGGAGGCCGTTCCTTCTCCTTCCTCGCGGGCAGAGCCTGGAACGCCCTTCCGCTCCACCTCAGACAGACAACATCGCTCCCCATCTTCGCAAGAAACCTCAAAACCTGGCTCTTCGACAGACCCCCTCCTTGATGGACTGGAACCTTCACCCCCCCCCCCAGCACCTTGAGACCCTTACGGGTGAGTAGTCGCGCTCAACAAACGCCTGATTGATTGATTCTTAAAAGTAGCCATGCTTATTTGACTACAGCTGAAATTATGTAACATGGTCCTGATGCTGAGGATGTTCATGGAGTCACATTTGGAAGAAAAAAAGCAGTGTCTTGTTTGTATCACGACTGTGTAAAAGACAAATCTAGTAATTGCGAAGTACCATTTTTTTTTTTAACCTTTAAAGCGGTATTTGCTTATCGCATAGTACTCGAAAAAAACAGCACTATCCGTATGTAGAAGTATTGTCCATGAAAGTATCAAAATGCAGTTAACAGTGTTTCTTATTGTTATTAAGATGCAAGTCATTTAATATATGATGTTATTTCCTTTGCAATCATTCAAAAGTGTAGTCTTGCTTAGCTTGAAGTAAATATTTATCATAAAAATACACTAGGTGGGTTAATACATTCTTTTACAGTGGCTGCTGGTGAATTTAAATGCTAAACCGAATTATCAGATTCAGTTAGCAGGAGATATTCACTAAAGTAAAACAAACATGTAATAAGGCCAGCAAGCAAAGGTCACCATGTATGATGATTGGAAGTGTCATTAATCAATAAGGTGGCGAATAGCTCAGTGTAAGGACTCCACTCCACAAGAAGTAAGTATACAAACTCCTTTATTGAGAGCAAGCTGGTGACTCCTGTCACCACCAGTAACTTCCACCAACTGCCCCTGTTCCCCCACATTCCAGAACCTGTGGCATCCCGTTACCTAGGTTCAGGTAACCAGGATACCACATCTAACTTCTTTACCCAACAACAACAAACTTACTTATGTACAATGTGCAAATAAAATGTCAGCCCTTACAAGATTCAACAGTAAAGGGAGAGAGGCCTCCTTCTTATACACTTACATTTAACAATTACTCCAGCAATGATACATTCATCTAATACATTTACCAAACAGTCTCACCAAAAATAACTGGAAAGAACGGAATGGGTACAGTCCAGTAGTTCTTACAAAGTGGAGCACCCTGCATAAACAGAATGTTAACAAAGGACCGATCCACATTCCCCTTTTTCGTATGATAATTTACATAACATAACTCTCAGATCTCTTAGGTAGCCCCACAGGTCTACCTGCATGTGTTTCAGTTACAAAACCAAAATAGAATAGGCCGAAGGCTGCATCATAGGACCACTTACTACCTCTTCACTTGAAGAAGAAGCAGTTTCTGTTCCACCAGCATTTGTTACCTCCTCCCACATCCAGTCCATTGACGGTGGTGTTCTGTCTCCCTTATTAACTTTCCAGTCAAGGATTCCATTGCATCTAGCCATTCTGCTAAAATACCACACTTCTTTGTCACTGAAGTGTTCTGAAAACATACTTTCCCCTTTTTTAGTTTTGAAACCCAACTTTACTCTCACCTAATCTCCCGGTGCCTGCTCCCCCGTGGGGGCAGAAAGCAAACTGGGCGCAAGAGATTATTTTTATTTCAGTATGTAGGGTGGGGGCTGCCCAAAATTGGCATGCCAATGCCCCCACCCTCAAAAAAACTAAAGGGACAGGTTTTCTGCCCCACCTGGGGGGCAGATGGGGCAATAGCCCCAGATCTGACCCCTCGGGGGGGGGGCAAAAAGCACACTAGGCACCAGGCATTATTTTTTTTTAATATGTAGGGAGGTAGCATTTTTATCAGGAGACTGAGGGCAACGCTGGGTAGTGGGAAATTTGTGCCTGTGCGGTGATCTTACAAACTTCCCACACAGAAATGCGAGCAAAATGTGGCTTTTTAGCTAAATGTGAGGTTTGCAGTGGATTCTGGGTAAGAAAACATTGGAGGATCCACACAAGCCACACATCCCTGGACTCCTCTGGGTGTCTAGTTTTCAGAAATGTCTATGTTTGGTAAATTTCCCTAGATGACTGCTGAGCCCGGATCAAAAACGCAGGCGCCCCCTACCTATGACAAAACAACCTGTTTTTGCAAGGGAGGCACCTGTGGTTTTGGTCCCGGGCTCAGCTGACAACGTTTGAGGTTTGCAAAGGATTCCGGGTAACAGAACCTGGTGAGAGCCTCACAAGTCACCTCATCCTGGATTCCCCTGGTTGTCTAGTTCTCAAAAACGTACAGGTTTGCTAGGTTTCCCTAGGTGCCGGCTGAGCTAGGGCCATAAATACACAGCTAGGCACATTGCAAAAAAAGGGTCAGTTTTAAGTGGAAAAATGTTGTGTGTCCACGTTGCGTTTTAGACCTATCTCTGTCACGGTCACGAGGCCTACCCACACAAGTGAGGTACCATTTTTATCAGGAGACTTGGGGAAATGCTGGATGGGTGGAAGTTTGTGGCTCCCTGTAGATTCCAGAACGTTCCATCACAGAAATGTGAGGACAATGTGTTTTTTTTTTTAAACAAAGTTTGAGGTTGGCAAGGGATTCTGGGTAACAGAACCTAGTGAGAGCCATACGTCACCACATCCTGGACTCCCATTGGTGTCCAGTTTTCAAAAATGTCTAGGGTCAATTTTCACTGGAAAAATGTGATGTGTCTATATTGCGTTTTGGGCCGTTTCCTGTTCCTGCCACTCCTTGCAGATTCGAGCAATTTCCATCCCAGAAATGTGAGGAAAATGTGTTTTTTTATTTATTTATTTTTATTAATGAGGTTTGCAAGGGATTCTGGGTAACAGAACCTGGTGGGAGCCACACAAGTCACCCCATCCTGGACTCCAATGGTAATCTAGTTTTGATAAATGTACAGGCTAGGTTTCCCTAGGTGCTGGCTGAGCTAGGGCCCAAATGTACAGCTAGGCACATTGCTAAAAAGCATTGAAAATGCAATAGGTCTCGCCTTTGATTAAGTTAAAGCTATTTGCTTTGCTAATGGTATTGTATAGCAACGCAAATGGCTTTAACTTAATGAAAGGCGAGACCTTTGCATTTTAATGCTTGTTTATTTTCTTTAGGCACAGAGAGACTAAGTGATTTGTCCAGAATCACAAAATGCTGAGACTAGAACCTGGTTCCCCAGTTCCAAATCTGGCAGCTCTGGCCATAACGCCACATCCTCGTCTTGAAAGTACCACCGGTTGACCTCTACCAAGAGTAAAAGAGTGCAAGAATAGCCCATATATCCATTTAATCCTAATGAAGGGGTGGTATATGGAATATAGTGCCCTCTGTCATGAGGTACATGAATATTGCAAGTCACTAAGGATTGTAGCGGGCTGAAGGCCATGGATTAAGATGTTTAATAGAGCTACGGAGAGCGATGTGGCTCGCAATTTCCTTATAATACACTCTAGGTATAGTAACAGAGGATCATGGACTACATATCATCTGACAAAAATGTCGTGTCCTAAATGTCGTTTAAAAAACATCACCCATTAAATTCCATAGACAAAAGCGACACCAAAGGATACAATATTTTTGTAAGCAATATTTAGAACACACTATTATGTGAGATGATAATTTTGTCAGCCATATCCTGACATACGAAACCACGCCATGCATTTAAACGTCTGTAATTTTAATATAGTTTTATAAATAACCACAAACAGTACTGTAACTCAAAGGTTGTACGGAGTTTGCAAGAGTTTCTGGCAGGCTGAAAAACAGCTCCCGTTGCCTTCCAAGCAGAGTGATTCCATAGCATGAAAGGTGCCACAGCCGGCGCGGCGCGCCAGAGGCGTCCGGGCACCTGTGAAGGGACTCGGCGCTGGGTCCCTGCCGTGTGCCGTAGAAGGCGTCGGTGCTCAGGAGCTGCAGCCGGCATCTGTAGGGGCACGACCGCTTTAAACCGAGGAGGAATTCACCCCTGCCTGTCCTCGTCCACCGTAAGCCCCCTGGATCCCATCCATGGAGTGTAACCGAGCTCACCGTGTGATCCCCGGCTGATTCATCCCAGCTCAGCTCCTCACACCGGCACCCTCCTGACCTCCCTGGAATAAAGCCCCTCAATCTCTTTAAACCCCTTTTATCTTGAAATGATTTATGGGAAAGCTGGGCTCCCGGTGCCTGTGCCAGAGGCGGCGCTCATGAAAACAATAATATCAGAGAAAAGCAAAATACGGGGATGTTTAAGCGAGGAAAGTGGGGGAGCGCGAGATGTGCAGTCCAGCGGCGCGCTGTGTGGCGCTGTGCATCTCCAGCCTTCCACACACTTGCAATGGCCGGGTCGCCATGCTGAGAACATGTGCCGGCCAGTTTTCTTTTATGCATTAAACTTTTATGGGACACAGGCTTTTCCTTAAAACAACACGATGAACAGTAATATTTTTCGTGCGTCTGCGTGTAGTCAGAGGCGTTTGCAGCCTTGTTCTGTTATCTGTCCGTGTAGCGCTTTTGCTGCCGTGACCCGTTTCACAGCACTAAGGAACGACAGGAGAGAGAAAATGAGGGAGCAGCAAAGATAGAAGTGGAAAATGGCGGAAATAAGGGACAAATATATTATTTTCATTCAGGTTGCTTGTCTAGCGTTCATGCAGTCCTATAGTCGCTTCAAAGCGCTGACAAGATCAGGAGAAAAGAAATAACGAGAGCGTGTGAAACAGAGAAAAGGATGGAACAAAAGGAAGGCTGATCGTGATCTCATGTCGTTGACATGCTTCTTGTTTGTATAGCGCGTGCGCTCTCCTGAAGCTGCTTCAAGCACTTTAGTGCATAAGGAGAGAAAGATGGGACAATAGACGAAAAGAGGGCAAAAGCCATGATGTAGCCTTAGCTGCTTGTATAGCAGGACTTGGAAAATATTATCCCAGTGGGGGAATAGGAAATAAGGTACATCGAGGTCTCGGCGGGGGTTGCAGAATGCCCAACAGAGTTTGTTGAGCGGCGCCTTTACATTGCGCTTTCTCCCAAAAAAGTCCCCCAAAAAAAGTGCCTAGTGTCACGCCGCCAGTGAAGCCTCCAGTCTACGCGTGCACATCTTCTGTCCGTCCGCATGCACATCGGAATCTGTATCGATTCCAAAAGGCCCTCGCATGGCGAGAGCAGCGCATGCGCACTGCTAACGCCAGGCGAGACCTAAAAAGGGTCAGTTTTCACCGGAAAAATGTGACGTGTCTACGTTGCGTTTTGGACTTATCTCTGGCGCGCACGACGCCTACCCGTACAAGTGAGGTGCAATTGTTATCGGGAGACTTGGGGGAATGCTGGGCTGGTGGAAGTTTGTGACTCCCCACAGATTCTAGAATTTTCCATCCCAGAAATGTGAGGAAGATTTGTTTTTTTTTACAAAGTTTGAGGTTTGCAAGGGGTTCTGGGTAACAGAACCTGGTGAGAGCTACACAAGTCACCCCATCCTGCACCCCCCTGGGTGTCTAGTTTTAAAAAATGTACAGGTTTGATAGGTTTCACTAAGTGCTGACTGAGCTAGGGCCCAAAATCCACAGCTAGGCACATTACAAAAAAAGGGATCAGTTTTTACTGGAAAAATGTGGTGTGTCTACGTTGCGTTTTGGGCCGTTTCCTATTCCTGGCACTAGGCCTACCCACAAAAGTGAGGTACCGTTTTTATTGGCAGACTTGGGGGAATGCTGGGTAGGTGGAAGTTTGTGGCTTTCCACAGATTCCAGAACTCTCTAGCACAGAAATGTGAGGAAATTTGTTTTTTTTTACAAAGTTTGAGGTTTGCAAGGGATTCTGGGTAACAGAACCTGGTGAGAGCCACACAAGTCACCCCATCCTGGACTCCCCTGGATGTCCAGTTTTCAAAAATGTATAGGTTTGTTAGCTTTCCATTGGTGCTGGCTGAGCAAAGGCCCGAATCCACAGCTAGGCACTTTGCAAAACAAGTGTCAGTTTTCACCGGAAAAATGTAATGTGTCCACATTGCGTTTCGGACCTATCTCTGTCGTGGGTATGAGGCCTACCCACAACAAGTGAGGTACCATTTTTATCGGGAGACTTGGGGGAATGCTGGGCTGGTGGAAGATTGTGACTCCGCGCAGATTACAGAACTTTCCATCACAGAAATGTGAGGAAGATTTGTTTTTTCTTGACAAAGTTTGAAGTTTGCAAGGGATTCTGGGTAACAGAACTTGGTGAGAGCTACACAATTCAGCCCATCCAGAACTCCCCTGGAAGTCTAGTATTCAAACATGTACAGGTTTGTTAGGTTTTCCTAGGTGCTGGCTGAGCTAGGGTCCAAAATCCACAGCTAGGCACATTGCAAAAAAGGGTCCGTTTTCAGTGGAAAAATGTGATGGGTTTCACGTTGTGTTTTGGGCCATTTCATGTTGCAGACACTAGGCCTACCAACACAAGTGAGGTATAATTTTAATTTGGAGACTTAGGGAACATAGAATAGTAGAACAAGTGTTAATACCCTTTATCTTTCTATGCATGTCTGCCTTCCAAATGTAAGACAGTGTGTAATAAAAGAAGTCATTTTGAACAATACCCTCTAATTCACATGCTAATATGGGTAACCACAAATTCAAATAACCACTGCATCTAAACTCCATAGCTTATTCCCATTTCAGTTATATATAGGTTTTCTTGATAGCTATTTTTCACTCATTATATTTTACCAAATGAATTACTGTATACCCGGTACACAATGAAAAACCATGCAAGGTGCAACTCAGTAATTGGCTCTCGGTGAACCCACAACCCTCAAATATCTCTGTAACCACAAGGGTCCTGCAGACATAACGGTATATAGCTCTCAAAAATCTACCATAGTTAGAAGAAGTTACAGGTGAAAAGGTAGGAACAAATGGCTGTTTTTTTCAACTAAATGTCAATATTCTTTTATTTCAACTGTTACTTTCTATAGGAAAACTTTGAAGGATCTACACAAATGACCCCTTGCTGAATTCAGTATTGTGTCTACTTGTCAGAAATGCATAGCTATCTGGGATCCAGTATTGGTTTTACACCCATTTCTACCATTAATTGGAAGGAGGTTGAAAGCACAAAAAATGTTGGTTTTCTGACAAAAGTCTGCTTGTACCTGAAAGCTGGGAAGATGGTGAATTTAGCACCACAAATCCTTCATTGATACTAATCGCAGGGAAAAAAACAGACACTTTTTACTGCAGCACTTTTTTCCCATTTTTCTCCAAAAATCCCTAACTTTTGGTGTATTTTGCCTAATTTCTCGATCCCCTCCAGGGGAATCCACAAACTGTGGGTACCTTTAGAATCCTTGAATACCTTATGAGGACAAAAATGTATGGGGGCCTAAGCGCAAACTACCACAAATAGCCAAAAAAGGGTGTGGCACAGGAGGGAAAAAAGGCCTGGCAGCAAAGGGGTTAATGCATATCTTCATATAGTTCTAAGCTATATTGTCCTTAGTAAAGGGTTCCCTCTCTCACGGAATCCTGAACGGACTGTAACCTGTGCCTGTAGTTTTTATTCTAAACGCCCCAATCGTGCTGTTTAGCTGCTTCATCCAGTCTTTGCCAGCATTAATGGATGCCTGAATGCTCCCCATCACAACCCTGTTAAGCGTTCAAATATGCTATTCCCTGCTGGGTGGTAAACAGGGTTTTTCCCCAAGAATGCCATTTCTGCTTAAGAAACTTTCATATCTCCCAGTTGTAAATTGTGGTCCATCATCACTAAGCATGGACTTGGGAATGCCCTCCCTCAAAAACATATTCTCCAGGGAGGTAATTATAGTTGTGCTCTCAGTGTTGTCTATCACCTCAATTGCCGGCCATTTGGAAAAATTGTCAATAGCAACAATATGTTTGTACTCTCCCCTGTCATCCAGAATGGGACCGAACATATCTATACTTAGGCCCTTCCAGGGATGCTCAGGGTACTTCCTGTCTCCCAATGATGGTCTTAATACACACTGTGCTTTGTCCGAATTGGCACAGATTTGGTACTTTTTCACAAATCTCTGAATGTCTCCATACATGCTTAGCTAACAATACATTGATTTCACTTTCTTCTTCAATTTGACAATCCCCAGATGTCCATCATGATTTCTATCCAGTACTCTGGGTCTCAACATCTTCGATTCCACTACTCTGTCACCCCTGAAGACGTAACCAGATTCATTAACAGATAACTCATTCTTGATCTCCCATAAGCCTCTGCACTCCTCCTGAAAATCTTTCTTTCTGGGATGTCCATTGGTAATATAATTGTTCACCTTGCACAACATAGTACCCTTACTATACTCCGAATCTTATTCATCCTTCAATATGGCAACTTTAGTATCTCTAATTACAGCTACACTAAAATCCTCCCAATCCTCCTCTGCCTTTTCAATGAAAGGTAAAGGGGAGCGGCTCAAATAATCGCCAATTTTAATCCTCTTCCCTGGCAGGTACTCCACATCATACATGACATCAAGCAGTTTTAAAGTCATCCTTACTATTCCTGGGGTGGCTCTAATTACACCCCCAGATGTCAGAACCTTCACCAAAGGTTTATGGTCCATACATAGGGTGAACTGCGGCCCCCAAATATACTGTCTGAACTTCTCGATAGCCCAGACAGAGGCTAACATCTCCTTCTCGATGACTGAAAATGTTCCCTCTGGCGGAGACAAGGAGTGAGAGGCAAATGCTACCGGGGCCTCTTCACCAGAGTCTGCCACCTGTGTCAAAACTGCCCCTAACCCCTTTCCACTAGCATCAGTAGTGATTATGCTGTGTACTGCTGCACCAAAACCTTGCAAAGGAAGAGCAGTGCTTAAATCCTGTTTTATCCTCCCAAAATCACTTCGCAAATCATCATTCCAAATGAATTCCTGTTTCAACTTTAACAATTGTCTAATGCCATGCGTCTTCATCGCAAAATTGTGTACAAACTTAGAATAGAATACTTCCATCCCTAGAAAAGGTCTAACCATTTTCTTGGAGCTCATAGCTGGGGCATATCTTTCTTTGGTGATATACTATCACCTCCTACCTCATTGTCCAAATTAGTAACTGACTTCACTGCAAAACTGCATTTTTTTTTTAACTCAGCCGCCAACCCTTTCTCTGCTAGCTTTCCCAGAACCATTTTTAACCTCAACTCATGTTCTGATTTGTCTCTGCCCATCACCAAGATATCTATCACCCCTTTCATGTCTTTGAAAATCTTATGCATTAAGCATTGGAATACCGCAGCCGCAAGGCCAAACGGCATGCATACAAACCTATAGCAACCAAAAGTGGTGATGAGCGCCGTTAGGTTCCCTGCGGTAGGATGTAGCTGAACGTGGTGCTAGGCCACCATTAAATCAATGGTAGAAAACCATTTTATCCCTTTAGACTGAAAAGTTCTTCTATTCTGGGCAAAGGACATTCATCAATTACTATACTCTTTTATAAAATCCCTAAGGTCAATGCACAAGCGTAACCGTCTGTCTGATTTTCGTTCAACGACCAAGGGAGCCAACCATTCTGTATGCTCAATGCATTCTATCATGCCTTTGCTCTCTAGCGCATCCAATTCTGCCATGACTCCTTCTCTCATGCCAATGGGAATGTTCCAAGCCTTGTGACAAATAGGTACTGCACCTTCCTTTTGCACTATCATGTGGACAAATTCCCTACCATGCCTAAAAAGACAGTAGGAAATTGTTCCCTAACCTTGTTTTCCATGGACTCACTATGTTAACTAATCAACATTAGCTGGTCCCTCCTGTTGGGATCCAGAGTAATAGCCGATCTGTCCTTGAATATAAATTCTTCTTCCACAAACCCAACCATGGGAATCTCCTCTCCAGTGAACGTGACTGGGTGTACATCTGTCGGCCTCAAGCAATTACCCAGCACCCTCACAAATCTATCTTCCCACACAGTACATGCCATTATGGTGTAGGGCGAACCGGAATTCGGGAACAACCTGTATTTGTACCCCTTCTATGGTTATGTCACACAAGGGCTTTTTCTTCAATTTAGAGCACACATCCAGCACTGCCTCATCTGACCAAGCAGCATCATCAATGCACAAAACCCCCTCATCACTCAACAATTCATTGTACCTTCCTCTTCATCCTCATTATCCATAACGCACTTCACAGACTTCTTGTCCCCTTTGATCAACTTTCTCCTATAAACCTTAGCAAAATGGCTCATGATACCGCAGAAAGCACATTTTGACTACATTGAGGGGCAACATCTATCTCTGGCCATATGGCCCTTGTTCCCACACCTAAAACATGTTGAACTCTTGTCCTCCATTTCTGTTTTGTTTTTAACCGTCCCTTAACACCCATGGTCTTTGTTATTGCATTTCTCACTTTTCCTTCCTTCTTCTTAAGAAGTAGAAACTTTACTAACTACCTCCCCATCACTATTGTTTTTCAAAGCAGCTTTAGGACATTTCTGCCTTCTTTACAATTGTCACAATTTCATTCAATGGAGACTCCCCACACACCTACAATTTTTCCTGTATCCCCACATTATTAGAGGGCATTACAAGTTGATCCCTTATGAGATCATCTTGCGAGACCCAAATTTGCAAGTAATAGCCAGTTTCTTTAACACCGCAACAGAATCCTCCACTGACTTAGTTTCATTTGCTTCCTCTGAAAGAAAGTGTACCTGTTGATTGCTGCGTAAATAGCTGGGTGCTAATGAATATCTAAATCCTCTAAAGCTTCAATGAAAACATTTGCATTCTCTGTGGGTCTTCCCTTTTTCTCCATTTGACTATAAACACGCAAGCCCCCAGGCCCCAGACTGTGTAAAGGAATCTTTTTCTTCTTAAATGGTGTAAACTCATCCTCATTCTCCTCTTCAACTGCCGACAGATAGTTTAAAAAGTATTCCTTCCAGTCAGGATATTTTAAAAAGGATCACCTGGACATGGAAGGAATGGCAATGGTGGTGTAAGGCCACAATAGTGTGAACTCACGATGAACCAGGTACAAAGGGAAAAAAAACTATGCACTGATAATTGCTTGTTACAATGCTGTACACAATATGCCGATCACCACAACCCTGGGGCTGACTTCCACTGTAACTTGACTAACGTAGTGGTGTGTGTATCACCATGATGCACACAGATGACCAACCAATATAAGTATATGACTCCAACAATAACACAGTTAGAGAATATAGTCAATCTCTGCGCTTGGTTTGAAAGATTAATCCCAATATGTATCAAAAACAAAGTGTGCACTTACTAAAGAGGTGTGCACATCACTGAAGCTCACGACATCAGGCCAGCCAATGAAAAGCTCCTAAATGAATTGTGCCCCTACAGCAACGCACTCACTAGAATACAAAAACAATTTTATGGTGTGCCCGTCACGGAAATGCCCACTGTTAGACAACACACATGCCTTCCAATTACCTGCCTCGGGTGTGCGTGTCACCAGAATACGCACCGTTGCTCTCAGAAACTGGTGGAGGTGTGCACATCACCGAAATGTGCCTCTGTCTTCACTTCCTGATTCCACCTCCGATGCCGATACAATGTCCTCGATGGTGCTGGCGTTGGAAGGATCTACGTGATGATGAGATTGCATTGCGCTTCCTCAGACACTCCTGCAAATTGCTAGAGAGCATCGTTAGGGCTCAAACATCTGTCTTTGTGCGCGAGCACTGTAAGCTCAAAGCTGGCGCCTCTTCTGTTCTTGTGCCAACTCCAAAACAGCTGCACTGGTTCCTCTTCAGCTGCTGCAACTCTCCCCAAAATAACGGGTGGGCTCCAGCCAGCACGAGCACACCGCAGCAGGACTCCACACAATGGTGCCTATAATTTCCACACCAGGCTTCTCCTTCCGCTTGTTCTCTAAGCTGGGGGACCTCAGACCACTGCTGATTCCTTTGCAGAACGAGGGTAGCACACTCGTGGTTCCACTGGCTGTTTTCCAGTTCAGCTCGTCGCCACACTCTAAGGACTCCACCCCACAAGAAGTAAGTATACAAACTCCTTTATTGAGAGAAAGCTGGTGACTCCTGTCACCACCAGTAACTTCCATCAACTGCCCCTGCTTCCTCCACATTTCAGAACCTGTGACATCCCATTAACTAGGTGCAGGTAGCCAGCATACCACACTCAGTGTTTTTTTTATCTTCTCAAATTAATTAAGCCAAGCAGTGATCAAATTTTGGGTAGAGGACTACATAATTCCGTAAAAACATTTTCCAGATATGCTGAAAGTACCATACTAATGTAGGCTAGCAAGATTACTACATATCTCCAAGGGATGGTCTAAAATAGACTATCTGTGAGGTGTGAAATTAAAATATGATATTTCTTTCACTTCTAAGTGAGACCATGCACCAGAGACATGCGTTTTACAATCAATCAATCAATCAGGGAATTGTAAGCGCGCTACTCACCCGTGAGGGTCTCAAGGTGCTGAGGGGGGGGGGGTTCGCCACTCCGTTCAGCCGAAGAGCCAGGTCTTGAGGGTCTTCCTGAAGGAGTTCAGGGAGGGGGCGCATATGATGTCTGTCGGTAGCTCGTTCCAGGTTTTGGCTGCGATGTGCGAGAACGATCTTCCGCCTGATCTGGCTTTGTGGATGCGCGGGGTTTCAGCCAGAGCGAGGTTGGAAGATCGCAGGTTTCTTTTGGGTACGTGGAAGTTTATTCTGTCGGTGAAGTATTTGGGTCCGTTGTTGTGCAGGCATTTGTAGGCGTGAGTGAGGATTTTGAAGGTGACTCTTCTCCACGGGGAGCCAGTGGAGTTGCCGCAGGTGTTGGCTGATATGTTCGTGTCGGGGGATGCCGAGGACGAGTCTGGCCGCGGTGTTCTGTATTGTTTGCAGTTTGTGGAGTAGGGACTTGTTGATGCCGGCTTAGAGTGCATTGCCATAGTCGAGTTTGCTGGTGATTAGTGCGTGGGTGACTTGTTTTCCTCGACTTGGGGGGGATCCATATGAAGGTCTTTCGGAGGATGCGGAGGGTGTTGAAGCAGCTGGAAGTGACGGCGTTGAACTGTCGGTTCATGGCGAGTGGTGAGTCGAGTACGATGCTGAGGTTCTTGGCGTGGTCTGAGGGGGTAGGGGGGCTTCCAAGGGTGGTGGGCCACCAGGTGTTGTCCCATGCTGAAGGGGTGGTTCCGAGGACGAGGACTTCTGTCTTCTCGGCGTTGAGCTTTAGGCCGCTATTGGTCATCCAGACTGCGACTTCTTGCATTCCTCTCTGGAAGTTGAGTTTTGCGGTGGTGGTGTCTTTGGTGAGGGAGAGGATGAGCTGGGTGTTGTCAGCGTAGGATACGATGTTGAGGCCGTGTTGTCCGGCGATGTCTGCGAGGGGGGCCATGTAGATGTTGAAGAGGGTCAGGCTCAGAGAGGACCCCTGTGGGACTCCGCAGGTGATATTCATGGGGGCGGAGAGGAAGGGTGGTAGTCTGATCCTTTAGCTTCTTCCGGTGAGGAACGAGTGGATCCAGTCTAGGGCAGTTCCTTGTATACCGGCGTCGTGTGGTCTGGTGATTAGTGTGCAGTGAGAGACGGTGTTGAAGGCAGCCGACAGGTCGAGGAGGATGAGGGCTGCGCAGTGGCCCTGGTCCAGGAGGGTGCGGATGTTGTCTGTAGCGGCGTGTAGGGCGGTCTCGGTGCTGTGGTTGGCTCGGAATCCAGATTGGGAAGGGTCAAGGACGGCGTGGTCTTCGATGAATCGTTTCAGTTCCCTGTTGACTGTTTTCTCTGCCACTTTGGCTGCGAAGGGGAGGAGCGAGATGGGCCCATAGGTTTTGAGGTTGGTGGGGTCGGCTGTGGGCTTCTTGAGTAGGGGCCTGACTTCGGCGCGCTTCCACGTCTGGGAAGGTGCCTGTTTTGAAGGTGGTGTTGATGGTGTGTTGCAGTTGGGGTGCGATGGTGTCTGCGGCTCTGTGGTAGATGTGCGGGGGGCAGGGGTCGGTGGGGGCCCCCCGAGTGGATGCCTTTCATGGCCGCCGCGGTGTCCATGGTCGTGATTGGTGTCCAGCTGGAGATGGTGGGCTGGCTGGTGTCTTGGGGAGGCAGGGGGCTGGCTGAGGTGTCTTGTGGGTGGTCGGTGAAGTTGTCGTAGAGTGTTCTGATCTTGAGGTGGAAGTAGGTTCCGAGCTTGTCGCAGAGATCTTGGAACGGGGTGATGTCTGTGGCTTCACTGCCTGGGTTGGTGAATTCCTGAATGACATTTAAGAGGTCCTTGGAGTTGGTGGAGTTGGTGAGGATTTTGTTGTGGATGAAGTTCCTTTTGGTTGTTCTGATTTGGTTGTGGTAGTTCGTCATGGCATCCTTGTAGGTGGAGTAGTTGTCGGTTGTCTTGGTGTTCCTCCAGTTCTTTTCCAGGCGTCTGTAGGCACGCCTGGCTTCTTGGAGGTCGGTGGTGAACCAGGCGGCTTTTCTGGGGCATTGTTTGCCGGGGTTGCGTAGCGGGGCGAGCTCGTCTGCGCAGTTGGAGATCCACGTGTGGAGTTCTCTGGCTGCGGTGTTTGCGTCAGCTGCCCAGGTGTGGTTGTCTCGGGAGAGGGTGGAGTTCAGTTGCTCGTCGGTGACCTTGCTCCAGTTCCTTCGTGGCGGGCGGGGGGCTGGGTTAGATGCTTTGGGTTTTTCGACGCCGAAGTGGACACAGTGGTGGTCGGTCCAAGGTGGTTGCATTGTGTGGCTGAGGTGGACGCTGTTCCCTGCAGCGAAGATGGGGTTGAGGGTGTGTCCTGCCCTGTGTGTCGGTGTGTTGACGAGTTGGTTGAGTCCGATGTTGGCGAGGTTGTCACGAAGGATGGTGGAGTTGGGGTCGCTGTGGTTGTTGAGGTGGAAGTTGGGGTCTCCAATGAGTATGTAGTTCGTAGATGAGATGGCGTGGGGTGTGATGAAGTTGGTGATGGCGGTGGCGAAGGGTGTACGGGGGCCAGGAGGTCTGTAGATGAGAGTTCCACGGAGTGTGGTCTAGGGCTGGTCCTGATCTGGAAATGCAGGTGTTCGGCGGAGGGGAAGATTTCGCTGGAGGTGGTGTGGCGGAGGGTGCTTTTGTGGACTATGGCGAGGCCTCCTCCCGTGTGGTTGGGGCGGTCCTTCCTCTGGATCTTGTAGCCGTCCAGGATGGCGGTGTTGATGTCGGGAGCGGAGGCGGCGTTGGTCCAGGTCTCTGTGAAGAAGCCGATGTCGGGCGAGAGAGAGTCGAGTAGGTTCCAGATTTCTATGGCGTGTTTGTGTACGGAGCGCACCTTGAGGAGGATGCAGCTGAGGGTGTCGTCGGTGCTGGCGTTGGTGGTGGTGAGGGTCGGGGTGGTGGTGAAGGTCCGGCGGCAGCGGAGGCAGGAGAACTGGCCGTGGGTTGTAGTCGGTGAGGCCTGTTGGCAGTTTGTGTGTCTTCCGGGGTTGAGTGCGAGGAGTGCAGTGGAGTCGTAGCGATGGAAGGCAGTAGATCCAGGGTTCCTGGCGCTGGTCGCGGTCGGGTCGCGGACAGGCGTGGTCGGGCTTTGCTTTAGGCGTGCCTTTGGCGCGCCAGCGGCGCCCCCGCTGGGCACGGCCGCCATTAAGTAGGGGAGGGGGGAGGGACGATCAGCTGGGAGGCGGAAGCGAGCGTGGGCAGGGGCCGCAGGGGCAGCAGCGGCGGGAAGGAAACGGCAGAGAAAATGAAAAAACTGTGGGCACACGAAGGGAATAACAGGCGGGCACAAAATCACAATACAGTGGGGGCAAGATCAGAAACCAACAGTTGCCAACAATACAATACAATACCGATCGACTCTCACACAGCGGGCACAGAACAGAGCAGGCAGTGACCTCGAACCCCTCGTGGGAGGAGGCTGGGGCTCAGCGGCAGAGTCGATGGCACGGAGCTGCGGGGGAAGAGCAGGACAGTGACCTGGGTGAACACCGGAATAGGAGGTATTTAATTGCAAACTTAAATACAGAAATGAAATAATATCAGGTTTTTATGATTAAGGAGCACGATATGTTAACGAAGCCAGGGAATTTAATTTGGACAGTCAAACATGACAAAGGATATGTGGGATAAGAGCAACAACATAAAACTATAACATCATAGCCAGTATCAATGTAGCACTAAAAAGGACGTGAACAGTAAATAACATTTAGTTATTAGGAAGACTTGCAGAATATTTAAAGTGTCATGATATGCATGGTGTATACAGCAATACGGCAAGTGGGAAATAAAAATACATTTGAGGTCAACATAAGTTCAAGAATGCAGCAAGTGGCTAATCAATATATAAGTGAACTACAGTAATCAACAAATAACCATAGGAGCTAGGTACACAAGTATGATAGGTGAAGGAATGTGCATTTGTAGGCATTAGTTATCCTATAATGCAGGTCACAACGGACTAATGTAAGAGTGGATAGCAGCCATTGGGTTGATTACAGAAAGAAGAGAGCAGGTACAAATGGCTGTGGAATAAACAATACGTTGATACTGAGTCTACTTCAGTTCTCTGTGACATATGACATAATTCATATAGTTGTATTGAAACAAAGAAGATGAAGTCAGTTGCAGGACGTTATAGGGAAATAGAAGGGTAACTAAGCCAATAGATCATTATGGTGGTTAGTGTTACTGGGTGTTTAGAAGATGATCTTTAAACTTGGATTTTAAGACCTGAAATGAAGGGGCAAGTCTTTTGGGTGTGAGAATGGATTCCATATCCATGGGGCATTCCCTGAGAAGGAGCGTTTTAGGGTGCACATTTTGTGAAAGTAATGTTGCTTTGATATTAAGGTCTAATTTAGCTGGTTAGTTCATTTTTTTGTCCAAGGTGGAGGTGGGTATTTAGATGTATGGCTTGGTATGTTGGTACATACACACATTTTCTTCTGTTATATGTTCTCATTTATCAAGCAGTTTCAGTCTAGCCAAGTCATCTCAACCACAGAGTTTAGCACTCCAATTTGTGATTACAATTCTGCTTGCAGTAATTGGAGGATATTGCTTGACTGTGACAGCTTCTCAGAAGGAGCGTCACCACTGACATCAATAGAATTAAATTTAGCAAAGGAATATTGGCAATCATGTGTGATTCAGTATGTTCTGTCCTACAAAGGTTATGAGGGAAGGGTTAGCAGAGAAGCAGGCAGCATCATATACCTCACAAGGACCAATCAAGGATATTGAGAAGCAATTCCAGCCTATACTTTAAAGTTAAAGCTGTGGGCTTCCAATACAGGACTCTGCAGTCACCCCAAAACGTTTTGCCTTCTCCCCTCCTATTTCGTTGAATTTGTTTTTGTTGGCCTTAGAACTCTGTGCACTTTACCACCATGCTCACTGGTAGTTAAAAACTCACACATTTATTTTTCACTACTGTGAGGCCTACCTCTCCCATAGGATAATATCAGGTTGCCTTATTGCATTTACTAAGTGATAACGTTTGTTTGAGAGCAGGCAGAAATGTCATGTTTGGTGTCTAAGGAATGGTAATTTCAAAACCCTATTCAATTGTAAAGTTGCATTTTTAGTTACAATTTTGAATACGCCACTTTTAGAAAGTTGCCATTTTCTTGTCCTAACCATTAGGTGACTGTAGCCTGGTTCATGGGTCACATGACTAGGTATAGTTGGTAGTTGGCCTTTGGGTATTTCACCCAGACAGCCACACAAAAGAGGGACTGGGTGTTGGCAGGATAGGCCATCCTAGTAGGATGAGGGGCTGGAGCTGTGCACAGCCACAATTGCACTTCCAAGGCACTGCCTCAGCTCACACACAAATAACTTCACACTAGTTTTTTGGTACTCCAGACATCCTGGGACCGGGACAGGTAGTCAGGAAATTCCAGACACTCCTATGGGACAAAAAACACCAGAAGTTTTTTCCATTTCAAAGCCTGCACCAGGTATAACACTAGGACCCTCAAATCCACTCTTCAGTCCACCTCTGGACCTGTGGAAGGACTGCTCTGTTTCCAGTTGCCTGCTGTGTACTTCAGAGAACAGAGGTGCTGCACCAAGAGGACTGCCCTGCTATCTCAAGCCTGCTTTGTGCCCTCAGAGGACTGCACTGCTTCTTGAGACCTTCTTCTCTCCTTGAACCCAAGACTTCCAGAGTGACTTCAAGGGCTAGTTGGCTTGCCTCATGACCAGAGCCTCAGGGACAGAAAACCATCTTCAATCCTCACATGGACCATGCCGGAGTGAGTCTTGACCCTACAAATGGTGCCCCTCCAGTCCTATATCCTCGGAAGTGGTGCTAAAAGTACCCAAATAGCCCATAACCAAAATGTGGGATTTAACATTTTTTATGCTAAACAGTGTCCTGAGAATTGATGGGAGACTGGGACCTGCCTGCTTGCCAATCTGCCTGAGGTGCATTGCTGGTTGGCCTGACATTGCAGTAGCTCCTGCTACATTCTGCTCTGCAGCAGTAAATCCTGTTTAGTAGCTTCTTGTAGAAGGGGTATAAGGCCTTGTGGAGCCCTCATCTGCTACAGCCTCATCCTACTGGAGATTTTCGTCTTCAATAAAGGATACAAAGTCCGAACGTAGCACTCTTCACTGTGACTTCGTTCAGTGGCTCTCTGACAACGACACCTCCTCCTCAGATACCACCGGGTGCCTTGCCCCACCTTCTCAGAATTTCTACTCTGTCCGAAGGTAAGCAGAGACTGGGCCCAATCCACTTCGTGTGTCAGAATCGCACTTCATCGTGGTCAGCCATAACTTTCGACTCTGCCCTGGACTCGTGCGTCAAATGTCCACAGTTGGCACTTTGATCTTTTAGGTGCTATTTTTCACTATAAACTTTTAAAATTCATAACTCTGTCTCTACTGATTTGTTGTTTTGGTGTCAAATAAAGTATTAAAATCTGCTTTATTTTTCAAAATTAGTGTGAGATTTTTCCTTCTATTGCATTTTCACTTTATTACTGTACTGCATAAATAACTTACACATTGCCTCTAAGTTAAGCCTGACTACTTTTCTGTCAAGCTACCAAAGAGTTAAGCACAGGCAAATTTAAAGACTTTTTGTGGCTCACCCTGACAAGGATTGTGGCTTTTGCTTGATTAGGGTTTCACCCCGCCCCCCCACCAACAACCCAATTTCTCACAGAAGTAATTAGTTTTTCTCATTTATTATGATATATGTCACATCTTTCAAATCATATACCAAGGTTTAAGTGACTCTGATACTCCTGGTCTTAACACCAGCTAGTCAATTGTCACAAAAAGCAAGGCAAATTGGAAGGAAAATGCTTTTAAAAATGCCAGAAGCGGTCTCAATATATTAACAGAACAACCACTACCTCTGGGACACTCTAAAGCCTGACAGTTGGAACACTCGAAAGCCTGACAGTTGTTTCATCACTTGGCGGACCATACAGGTAAAACTGGGGTGAAAAAAAAGTTCTTAAGAAATAACAATTGTAAGGTCGCTCTAATGAGTTTTTATAATAAAAGATATGTGAAAATAGCATTTTGAAATATTTGTTCTAATAAAGCATAGATAAAGGTTGAGGGCTTAATTTTGTTTAGTACTCTCAGATATTTTATATTTTTATGGACATATTTTTGCTGCTATTAGTACTCAGTGCACAATAACCCTGCCATTTAGATGCACAGGATATGTGTTTTTGAGCCCAAAATGTACTGTCAAATGTATTGGTCTCAAGTGTGTTGGCACATCAGTTACAACCAGTAGTGTGGAATTTAAATGTTATACTCAGGATGCAGGACATTCAGACCACCCACATACATGACTAAAAAATATGACTCCAGAAAACACAGGAAAAGTGTTTAGACACATAGAAAACCTGATTTTATTCAAATGGTAATTCACAACAAAATATGCTCTGTAAGCCCACAGGACTGGGTGCTTAATATATAAAAATGTGACAGGCCAGGGAAAAGGGGATTTCACTCATTTTGATTAAGCTTGACATGAAAATAGCTACCAGGCTCCAGGAAGGGGAATAAGGCTAGGGAAATATTGATGATGTAATATGGTAATCTTTAGACAAATTTGAGAAATAAAATGCTTTTAAACGAAAGTGGCCAGGATTGGGTACAGAAGATTCTCCAATAACTGGTTTGTGTGCAGGGTGCGAATGGTGCCTCACTACCACCTCTGCAGAACATACCTGGACCTGCAAGAACATCTCAAGCAAGAAAAACATTCTGCCTGACTGGTGGAGTAAGAAAACTAAAGAATTCCTGATCTCTGTTGGTGCTCAGGGACTGAAACAGCCTTCCAAGAGTCTTCAGAGACACAAAAGACAGCAGTGCAACCAACTCTGTACATAAGCTTGCTTGCAATTTGTGAATGGAGCTTAAGAGAGCTATGACTGGAGAGAGACCTAGTACACACATTTCAATCTGATGACTTAAGAAATATAGGAGAGACCCGAAGTAACTTTGTCTGCATCAAGAAGGCAGAAAAGCTCCAATAGATGTAAGCAGTCTAACTGCCTATATAGTTGTACCTCTTCAGTATTTTCACCTGTCATTTGAGACTACCTTATTTATTTATGCATTTTTATATAGCCTGGACACTACACAGAGGTGTTAGAGCACTTTACAATAACACAGGTTGCATTGCAAGAGATACAAAGTGCCAAAGAGTTACTAATTTCAATAACTACAAAAGACACAAGGGGGCGAGTTGACTCAAAGGGATATTCACTTGTTTAGGTCATTACACAGTCACAGAGTATAAGAAGAGGTAAGTGGTGAACGTAGTAGTAGCAGCAAGGAGAGGTGAGACAGGAGTATTGTCATGGGATCATCAAAGAAGTGCATTCAAGTCTGTAGACCTATGGTTGGCTATTGATGCTGAAACATTTCTTAAGAGCCTTATCACATGAATTATATAGTCTTTTTAGCTATCCAATAAAGCGGGAGCCATTAAATTGTTTTTCAATCCAACATTTTTCTTTATTTTTTTTAGTATTCATCCAACATCAGCCCAGCCAACACATTTCGTTCCCAAAATTGGACTTCATCAGGGTTTTATCCAGTTTATCTGATGATTCATCATCAATAGTGTACGTTAAACGGTTGTGAGTCCTTTTCCTCAATAGGACCTCTGCGTATTGTAAAAAGGCATGCAGTATTCCTTCCACAAATGAAAGGAATACCGCGTCCCTTTTACAATACAAGTGTGGAAGGAATACTGCATCCCTTTTTACAATATGCACAGATCCCACTGAGGAAAAGGAAACACAACTGTGTTTATACATACACAGATATAGATGTATAGATAGATATAGCTATATAGTCAACATCTGCCATTCTACCTTACTGAACAAATAACCACCCCACAACTCGTTGTTTACCCCAACTTTTACTTAAAATTACTTTATTGAGTTGGCCATTGTTCCCTCTACTATGGGGTTGGTTTGATGAACTGGAGGGTTTTTCAAAGGAGTTTGATTCGTTGGAAGGATTTACATTACATTTCCCACTTGCGAATTCAGGCAGAAATTTCCATCCCACAACACTTTGAGGTGTCATGCTTTTTTTTATAGAGAGGATTTGGTTGTTAAAACAGGTTGACTGAGGATCCTGGGTGTTTATTTTTTAGGAGCTGTGTTGGGATCAAGATCAGAAATTCAGTTTTTGTTCATTTTAATTTAAGACAACTGTCCCCCATCCATACTTCAATTACGTTGAGGACTATGCCTATCATTTTTAAATGTTTGAGATGTACTGTGACTCCATGATATATTTGCATTTTGCCCACGCAGTAATGGGGTGGTGGTGGAGGCAGAGTAGGTCCATTAGCAGATTTATATAAATGTTGAAGAGGAGCAAGGAAAATACATCATTGTGGTGCTTCAAATGGGATTAGAAGGGTTGAGAAGAGGATTTCTCCAAATCTCAATGATTGGGTGTATAATTCCAGAAAAGATTTAAATCATCGGGTGATTCTGTTTAATGTCTTGGCCACCTTATGTAGGCTGTGGTGTAGCATATTGTTGACTGTGTCAAATGTGGCTGAAAGGTTAAGCAGCATATGTATGCTGAATGAGCCTTCAATTGAAACTTTAGGTAGATAGGAGATCATGCATTACTTAGTGTGGTTTCTATCCTGTGCTTGAGTCTGAATCCAGACCGATATGTGTAAAGATGATTTTTGATTGTGTTCTTATGGTTAATTGGTGACAATATTATTCTGATATTTTTGAGCTCCTTGAAAGGCATCCAATAGGTCAATAGGCGCTAGGGTCTGTGAGGTTCAGGGCGGCTTTTTTTAGCAGCTATAAGAGGGCTTATGGGTGCTAGGATTGTGCCCACTGTGATAATGCTGTCTTTACTCACATGAGTCGCTGATGTGTCTAGGTGGGCTATTGCAATAGTGGTAGGCCAAGGTCACTTGTATCTTTTCCAAGACTGAAACGTGTGAAGAGTCACGCCAGTCACAAGAGATGAGATATTTGTGGTCATTGGGACCAAGTAGAATTTACACCATTTCTATTTTTTTATGAAAGAAATAGTTCTATTTTGCTTTTAAGATTACTTGATGGTGAACTGTCATGTTGGCTTGAGAAATTGCGGTATTGACTGTAGATTTTAATATTTTATGGTTTTGTAGGTTATAGTTATTTATATAACATTTTCTACCCCTGATGAGTCATTGAAGCACTTTGCACATAGAGTAGGAACCCCCAGTTAGTTGTTTAGGGAAGTGTCTGGCAGCAGAGAAGCAGTTCAGAGTGAAACATAAGACCAAACTGGTTTTTAAGGATTCTCATGGTTTCTCTCTCTCTCTCCTTTCCTCTCGTGTTAGCAATCAAGTTTGCCTCTATTGTATACTGTGTAGCACATCTTACCCATTGGGGTTATGCCTCTTCTGTATGAATTATTGAAGGCTCACCTACTAGACTTAGTCACTGCACCCTTGATTGCTCAGGTACGGCACATGAATCCCTACTAAGAAACCCATCTGCTATTCAATATTTTACATTTAAACTATGTACCTATGGAATTTGAAGATTATAACATTATTCTGATTTACATTTCTACTTCATTCTCAGTCTTGTATTATAAAAGCTAAACAAACTCATTTTAACTGTTGCCAAGTGATATTGCTATGAATTATGGCTTACCCCTCCATACTCTGCAGGAATGAGGACATCATACTTTGAATGCTCTTGCATTAGATTCAAGTCAAAGGATGCAAAGCCTGTATCATTGGTCCTGTTTAGTATAAGCCTTTGTGCTTTTGGAGGACTCAATATGTGAAAGCATCAAGTAAAAACTACATTGCTCTTGATTCCTGAACTAGCACATAATTTGAGAATAACATCAGCCATGTTCAATTTTCATTATACATTTTTGGTTGAATACAGGGATAAAAGGTTAGTGCTGTCTGGTAGATGTGTATTCTGTTGCCATGTTATGCTCTATTTCATCACAATACCTGTGCACCAAGAAGCAATTAGATTTTACTGTGTGTGTGTTTTAGAAAATAAAACTTGAAAGTAATATCTGCCCATTATTACGTCTTCAACATTCATGTTTTCCTGCTTCACCGTTGTTTTCCCACAGCCAAGAAGCAAATCAAAACTCACATTCAGATCAAAGTTACCGTAACCGGTTCTTCATTGGCATTCCATAGTACACCTTCGCACTCTTACCAAAATTTTCAACATCCCAACATGCACCTTCTTCAGAGTCTTGACTGATACCTTCCTGCAGCAATTGCCTTCAGGCAGACTGTCTCACAGCACATAATATGTCCCTCTATAAATTCTTCACCATTGTCTTTCAAACTGACCCTTAAATTCCACCTCCGTATGACCTCCGCAAATCCTCAAGTATGTTCCTATCCAGCCCATACAGGTAAAATGCCCCACCTCAAGCTGTTTTGATAGTCCACCTCCCGGTGCCACTACCAATCATCAAGTATGTTGTTATCCAGCCTCTATAGTTAAAATCCTTCACACCCTAGTAACTCACAACCTTCATTTTCTGAATACAGAATCCGATCTTTCACTTTCCTAGGGTCCATGCAGTGAAAGTCCATTACACTGAGATAAGTGACCCCAGACAAATGCCTAATAAAGTTCTCAAGATTCAGAGAGATGCAACACAAATTACAAAAGTCCCTCTACAAGCCTGCAGGCACTACCAAGAGGATGAGAGCCCATTTGCCTAATGTTATGTATGAGACAAAGTCCAAGTCATCAACTACTTCATCTCCGTGATGAATGTAATTCGCCTTCTCCTCCTTTCATTCAGTTACATTTTTGTAACTATTTTACAGTTGTTGCAAACGGGTTCCGCCCATTTAGTCTGCCAGGATATTTTGCTTTTGATTACCCGGTTTTTGGACCTTTACTGTGGGTGATCCTCACTACCCATGTCTCACTTACAGAAATATCATGGTAATTCGTCTGAGTGCGTTTACCACCAGTGTCCACTTTTTAAGATAAGGCTGCTGTGACACAGCTAGGGAAAGTGGGACTGTGCTGGTAACACGTGAACGTGTGTGTACATGCATGTACACATGTGTACAGGTGGTGCACGAGAGACTACAGGGTAGATGGCCGACAGGTGAGGAGCTCTGGCCGGTAGCTCCCGGCCAGGGATTGCCTTTTTGGGCTTCAATCCCCAAATCTTCACCCCCTGGACCCTCTTTACTCACCAGGGTCGTGCTCTGATTGCTGCCATTGTCTCTCCGGCTTCCTCTTCTGGATTCGAACTCTTCAAATTGGATCTGAGGCTTTTCCCTGACCGGCGGAGCCCGAGCGGCATGGCTGATGTCCTGTGGAGCTGCATCGATGGCTGTAGGGGAGATTGGCTCTGGCGCACCGCCCTGGCCGACACCTACCCAGCCGGGCATCTGGCATAGTTGCTCTGCGTTTTCTCCGCTGCTGTTGCCTTTCCTCCCCCTGCCTACCGACGCTTCGGTGATGGCCGGCCATCGTCGGAATCCACTCTCGGCGGTGCTAGGGGCGTTTTCTCTGGCTGGCTGTTACAGAACTGGATGAGGTCTCCCCACCCGATGCATTCCGGGTTCGACTTCTGCCGCTTCCCCCACGGCCTGCCCTCCTGCTTAGCCTCCCGTGGGACGACCGGGACCCGCAAGTCTTATTGCCAGGTACGGGGGTACAATTGTGGGGTGAATCTCGGCACTACGGCGTGACGCCCCCAGGCTTTTCTTTGCTATCTGAGCCTGGGGGGCGCCCCTCCATGGACTGCGTCTCTGCCTACCTCGGTCTGGGACAGCTGCCCCTGGCACCCAGGCGGACTTCCCCAGACATTCGGCGTGCAGCCTGATGGCACTGCTACCCTCGCGGCCTAGAGCCTGTGCATTTGGACAGACTGTGTATCAACATCCTCGACGACTCTGCTGCCCCAGAAACCCTGAGCGTTTGCCCGTCTAAAGGACCCGTTTGTGTTTCGGCGTTTCCCCAATCCCTTTCCCTCCTTGCTCTTGTGACTGCCCCCCCCCCTCTCCTCTGCTCCGTAATTCCAGCGCCCTTGTTAATTTGCGAATTGGATCTCGTGTGTTGCCCCGCCATTTTGTGACTTTGCAAACTGTGCCCGTTTCCCGGGTCATCCATCTTGGAGGATTCGGCCGCCTCACTTGCTGCTGGACTACGCCCTTTGTCGCCCGACAATTCCTTTACCCTGTCCTGACCCCCCTTTGGTCTCCCTCCTCTCCTTTTCAGTCACCTCGCCTCCTGACGTTATTTCTATTGATCCCCTGTTCGATTTTTCATATTGTGTTTGGTTCCCTTGGAACACCTCCATCCTTGCCGGTTCTACCTGGTCCGATCCTTTTCCTCCCCTTTTTCCTTTCCCCCTACCTTACATACCCCTTTGGACATGTCTATATCTTCTGCTATGTTATTGTAACTAATGTTATTGTGCAACACTGTTTTTAACTTTGTAACTCGCTGATCCTTATGTAAAGCGCTCTGATACCTCCGGGTCTAGTCAGCGCTATATAAAACTCAAATAATACAGTCATGTAGAGCCTGGTAGCCGCACACAGGTAACGCGCCTGTTGCAGTTTTAAACTGAAAAATTCAACTTGTCAAAATACCCCTTAGGCCTAAACCTTCCTTTTAAATATTAATAACTCACCTCTAAGTAGGCCTTATTGCCCATCAAGACACGGTTGCCTATATTTAAAAGTAGGAAATATAAAAGTTAATGATGAATATGTCCTAATAGTGAAATATACCCAAAAGGTATTTTCACTGTAGCAAAGCTGGCTGCTTCCATACGGAATCAGTGGACAGTGGACTACACTGTTACATTTAATAAATGCTAAATTCTGATTAGAACTAATGACCTGAGCGAGTGCTCAGGAAACAGTGTGCACTACTGAAGCCCTAGATAGGGTCAACAAATGAATCAAAATTTACACATAAATATACAAATCTTCAATAAAATCTTCTTAGAGCAATTTCAACAACATAATTCTCAAAAAACAATATTTCAGAGGTACATAACAATCTCAATACAACGAAAAGATGTGAATCCAGTCGATTTAATGTCAAAGACCAAATTCTTGATTCAAAACATTGAGTTCTCAGATGATCATGAAATACAATGTGCTTCCCAATGCATTTCGGGCTTCGAATGAGCCCTTCGTCAGGGGAATTTACAAATTAAACAGAAACAGCGATCATCTAAATATACACCTGATTCATAGCAATCTTAATACAGCAACCTCATACGTGAAAAGACAGCAAATCAATGACATATGTGGCTCATGTATAGCAATTATAGGCGGATACCAGTGGAAAATATATACCTGTGATCGATATAGGTGTTGACCAGAGACAGAAAGAGTTTCCAGTACAAGAAATACAGGGCGAAAATGAAGAGTAAATGTTAGTGAAATAAAGGTGAAATAACAAGGAAAGAGCACTCGCTCAGGTCATTAGTTTTGATTATACAGGGGGCGAGGGTGGATCCCCTTCACAGAGTGCACACTAAACTTATTCGTTGGTTTACATTGTTTAATGTTTTGGATTTAGCCAGGAGTGCAAAACAACAAGTTGTACATATTTCTCGAATTCTTACCCACCCTAGTTGTGGTTGCACCCTAAACATGTCATTTGACGATATCGCTCACTTGACTGAGAACAAAGCAGAAACTAAGGTTTGCAGTTCAACTGAGGCAAATGATATATACAACCTCATATGTGACATTAGGACCTTTGGCCCTTCAACTAGTTCAGTGACCCAACAGATCCGACAACTCGAATATTAAATTCGTAGAGAGATTAATCAGAGACTTCATGCCACTACACTGGTTCAGTATCACAAATCAAGCAGGATCCCTAGGGGCTTGAGATTAGCTATCAAACCCATGATGTTCAAATTGAATAAAAAATTTATGGATAAGTGGTATGCCATTTTAAATAAATGTTCGTTAGATCTCATACTACTTACAATAGAAGAACTGTCGCAGATTCTTTCCGGTCTTGAAGAAGAAATCAAACAAACTTAAAGACTCATTGGTACATCGGATGGAATCAAGTGTCTGGGATACTACATTAGCTGATATTAACAACAAATTGGACATCTATGCCAAGGAGATACACGATCGTAAAATCCGAAAGTTCAAGAGAGACACAATAGACTAGAAACTTGACGAGGTCTACACTTGGGCGGAGGTGTACGCCCAAAGGAGAAGCTTTCATAAACCAAACACTGCATCCTCTGAAGAGAGTGTCGTTTCCATCAGTGAGACTAGGGATAACCCTCCGCCAGTATCTGAGATGTCGTCTAGAGGCAAAACAAGTATTGCTACCAGTGATCCATCTACCTCCAAGGTTTCTTGATTAGAGATAAGTCCTCCGCAAACAACCCGCCCACGCAGCCCGCAGCAACATCACAGGAAGTAGCAAAACCCACAGAGGGCACAGATTTAATAAAATCATCCAGGCGGCAAACGAAAAAACAACACTAGTGATCAACATCTCCAGTATCACTTTGACACCCTCACAGATAGCGGTTCTTAACAAAGGAACTTCATTTGTCCCGACTTTCCACACCAGATCTCTTGACACGGAGATAGCATTGTACAGATTCACCAGAAAATTGCGTTTGCAATATTTTTTCAAAACCATGGATTCCACGCACATGAATCAGGAAGAGCATAAATATCGAGAATTCAAACCAAAGAGTATGTTTGTTTCTCCAGTGTCCCATAAAGCCATTGATCTATTCGAGACCCTCGTTAAGAAGGATCTTCAAAAAATATCCACTTTCACCAGTAAATACACTAATATGTCTAAACAAGAGAAGTCCGCTCTAAAAACTCTCACCAACAATCACGCATTAGCTTTTTCACCAGCTGATAAAGGGGGAGCACTCGTGGTGATGGACTGTCAATTTTATGAAAGAAAGGTTAAAGAACATTTGCAAGATGATCTCACGTATTTGCCATTATCTGAAGACCCAACGGTTTTGTTTCAGAAGACTCTTTCTTCATTACTATCACACGCCTTGGACTGGAGTGGATTACCGAGAAGACTCGACGGTTTTTATACACGGAACATCCCAAAAGACCTTCGTTGTATATGTTACCAAAGATTCATAAAAATAGCAAAGACCCCCCTTCTAGACCAATTGTAATGTAATGTAATGTAAATGGAAACTTGTATAGCGCTACTATCACTCCAAGGAGCATCTTGGCGCTGGGACGGAACACCAGAGATGGAGAAAACTGGTATACTGCTCATGCCAGAGGGGAGATAGATGTTTAAATCAGTGTTTTGCATAATATATCAGGTGCACTGTAGATCCAAGTTTTAAGTGCCTTCCTAAAGACAGACTCGGAAACAATCTGACGGAGCTGAGATGGGAGTTGATTCCAAGCCTTTGAGCCTATGACTACAAGTGATTTTCCTCCCTTTGTCACCAATCTAAAAGATGGAATGGTCAGTAGATTTGCATTGGATGATCTTAGGCTACGGGAGGGAACGTAGCGTTTGAAGCTAGTTTGAAGATATTGTGGGCCACGTGAATGAAAGGCCCTAAAGGTAATAATAAGGACCTTAAACAGAATTCGTTTGTGAACTGGCAACCAATGTAAGATGTCTAGTGCAGCAGAGGCAGATGATTTCCTAGGCCACTTCAATACCAGCCGGGCAGCCGCGTGCTGGACCATCTGAAGCTTGTGCAATTGTGACAGGTTGTGGATCAATTCATGAACCACTTGGACAATATCTTGACTATTTTTTACAACCAATGGTACAATCTAGCCCATCTTACCTGCAGGATACTACTCATTTACTGAGCTTACTCACTGACGTCCATTTGGTTGCTGATGAGCAGATTTGGTTATGCACGGTGGATGTGATAGCCTTGTATGCTTCGATCGCTCACAATGAAGGAATAGAGGCCATTGAATGGGCATTGTTGAGAGTGGGAGAACTAGAAGCCAATAAAGTTTTTCTTCTTGAGTTGTTACATTTTTGTTTGTACCACAGTTATTTTCACTGGCAAGAAAAAAAAATTCTCCAAAACGAATGGGACGTCCATGGGATTCTCAGGGGCACCTAGTTATGCAAATCTGTTCATGTTGAAATTCGAGACCGAACACATTTTGTCAGATACCAGCTGGACGCAGAGGCTTATACTGTATCGCCGTTACATTGACAATATTCTTCTAATTTGGAACGGAGATAAACTGGACTTGGAGAATCACCTGATAGACCTGAATCGGAAGAATCCTAGAATCCAGTTTATATCTAGTGTTCAATCTCAGAAGATTCACTATTTGGATGTGGAAATTAGGTTAGTAGGGACGCAGATTCACACTGATGTATACAAAAAGCCTACTGATAGGAACAATGCTCTTTTATTTAGTAGTTTCCATCCCCCAACTCTTAAGCGACATTTGCCATTTTCGTAGTTAACCAGAATTAAACGGATTACATCTGATGCTGACAGTTGTGTTATAGCTATGGATGAATACAAAAAGCGGTTTATGGAATGCGGCTATCCTTTAGAAGTAGTGGATCAAGCTGTTCAAAGAGTACAATCTTTGGAAAGAGCGTCTTTATTACAAAAACAACATAAGGAGACTCAATCCAGACAGGTGTTTGTGTCAACATGCTCCACTAAATCACCATTGATTAAGAAAATTATTCTGAAACAATGGGAGTTGGTGCAGACAGAACCCGATTTAAGTGACATATTTGCAGAGCCACCTCTATTTGCATATAGAAGATCCCGCAATTTGAGAGAACTTTTGACTAGGCAAAGCACTATTGGAAAGATCATGCACAAACGGATGAAAAAATGTTACAATTGCACTCATTGTAACAATGTGTTGGAAGGCAGGACCATTTTTCACCCTTGGACTGGGAAGATGATTAATCTTAATTACACAGCAGATTGTAATACTCAAGGGGTAATTTATGTGATTAAGTGCCCATGTGGTTTACTTTATGTGGGCAAAACTGAAAGAAAAATCAGGATAAGAATGCCGGAACACAAAAGCCGCATCAGAACCAAATCCTTAAATTCCCCATTGGCTGTACACTGGAGTGAGCGACATCACACTATTGCGCAAATGAGTTTTACTATTTTGGAGGTAGTTCAACAACAAGTGGACATGCACTACAACAAGAGATTGTTACAATGTGAAACGCACTGGATACTGTTTTTGGACTCTTTAATTCCCAAAGGTCTTAATGACAAATTGGAATTTGCATGCTTTTTATGATCGTGGATAGTTGGTAGCATTTTAATTCTTCATCTTCAGGTAGGCAGGACTATTTATCAGTGGCTAGAGGCAGGGGGTTATGACGTCCATTTTACATACTCAGACGTCATGATCTTTACACAATTTCTCTCTTGAATACTTATTCACATACACCTTGGTGACCTCATATTGTGGTTTTGGCAATGAATGCTGTTTTCTGTGAACCACTATATGCTTACATTCATTCATATTGACAGTAGCTTGGTATGGGTTTTGTCAATAGATTGTGATTTTGATATTTAATGTTACTTTTGCAAATCACCAAGACTGCTACTGTGTACTTCATAATTGCGAAGTTTTCTCATTATGTATTATTGTGGCATATTGAATTTTCTTTTTTTTGTGACAGTTTGTATTTTCGCACTGTGATTTGAATGTTACTCTTGAGAAACCATAAGTATTGTTTATATGGCTTTCATTCAATGTTATGTGTCAGTATATGGTGATTTTTGTTAAGTATTGTGTATTTCTTGTATTCTCTGTAGCTGGGTAAGCTATGTGTCATGATATAGCGATCACAACATCTGTCATCAAAAGAGTAGCTTCATATGGCAAAACTGTTCACTTGCATTTGTTTTATTATTCTGATAATACATGTCTCATGTTTGTTTTGGAGAGTTGGACACTACTTACATACCCTATCCCATCTAATTTTTTCTTTGCCTTTAAATCAGATTCTTTTTTCTACGCACTTTTCTCAATGAACTTTATTGAGTGGTGAGGTGGTAGCATAATTAACGGTCTGTTTTCACTTTCATTACTTTTTATGAGTTATTTGCATGTTCACCAATATGCACGAGTCAGCCTGATTTAGTTAGCACTGTGTTTTTGTTCCTTTGGTCGTTTTAGTTTTCTAGTTTTAGTTGGGAGATGAGAGTATGCTTGGGGCTGCTGTCTCAGTCCTCTTTTTACTGTTGTGATGCACGCGTTTAAACGCGAAGACGTATGCGTGGTTTTGCATCCGTCTGTTTGGAACATCCGGGTTTGACTAGAAGATACGCATGCCGTCTCGGGTTCTGAACAAACTTGGAGAGGTGCACTCTCAGAAAGTCTTTTCGGGTTCTGGTGAGTACACCGGCACGTAGCTGTTCTATTGTTTCATAACTTTCCACCATCTCTATGTACCGACAGGTGACATTGGCTCACTGGGCACTTATTCTCTTTCTAGATTTTGAAAGTTTTCGCTGAAGGATTGCTGCTCGCAGCCTCCTTGTTACTTTTGAACACGTACGCTTTTAAACGCAGACGCGGTTGTGCGTCGTGGAAACAGCCGATGTTGGGGTTTGATTAACAGAAGTGTTCGACCCTGTGGGCTATGTTTTGGAATTCTCTTGACCATTTGTCTCCTTGAGTATTTCACGGTAAGGTTTTGAATTAGTGGTCTGTTGCACAAGTATATTTTTGATCACGCTTTTTCTGACACGTGGTTTTATGTTTGTGACAGAGAAGCTATTGACTTCGGCTGGAGTTAGGTTTACTCCTGATCTCTTATTTAGTGGAGTTCCCGTAGATGGTAAAATATTACTGTTATTCACTTGTCATTTCACTGGTGACACAGTCGGGTTTTCAGGCATGAGCATGGGTTTCACTCCTTCACAATTTTGTTTATAAGGAGCACTGAGGACTCATCTTTCCTTGTTATTTCACCTTTATTTCACTGACATTTACTCTTTATTTTTGCCCTGTATTTCTCGTACTGGAAACTCTTTCTGTCTCCGGTCAACACCTATATCGATCAAAGGTATACATTTTCCACTGGTATCTGCCTATAATTGCTATACATGAGCCACATATGTCATTGATTTGCTGTCTTTTCATGTTTGGGGTTGCTGTATTAAGATTGTTATGAATCAGGTGTATATTTAGACGATCGCTGTTTCTGTTTAATTTGTAGATTCCCCTGACAAAGGGCACATTCGAAGCCCGAAATGCATTGGGAAGCACATTGTATTTCATGATCATCTGAGAACTCAATGTTTTGAATCAAGAATTTGGTCTTTGACATTAAATCGACTGGATTCACATCTTTTCGTTGTATTGAGATTGTTATGTACCTCTGAACTATTGTTTTTTGAGAATTATGTTGTTAAAATTGCTCTAAGAATATGTTATTGAAGATTTGTATATTTATGTGTAAATTTTGATTCATTGGTTGACCCTGTCCAGGGCTTCAGTAGAGCACACTGTTTCCTGAGCACTTGCTCAGGTCATTAGTTTTGATTATACAGGGGGCGAGGGTGGATCCCCTTTACAGAGTGCACACTAAACTTATTCGTTGGTTTACATTGTTTAATGTTTTGGATTTAGCCAGGAGTGCAAAACAACAATTTGTACACATTTCTCAAATTCTGATTAGTAGCAGCTAGATAAATATTTCAAAGACTCATTTTTATAGTTATCTAAAATCCAATTTAAAAATCAAATTTTGTCTAACTATTGAGCAACAAGCACTTTTAAAAATGTACCATTTTCCTGTCTAAAGACTAACTATTTAACTGTCACCTGGCAGCTGGATGGCTCCCCTGTGGTGAAGCAGACAAAAGGCTTGGGTGTGGGGAGGTGTTGGCCTTCACTTGACAGGAGGATCTGGGGGCTGTGCCCAAGGACTAATTACAATTCTAAGATACCTACCCTGTCCCAAGTAGATGAACCTGACACTAAGTCTGCCCTCTTCCTTTGTCCCTCTAGCCAGCTTGGCTACAAACCTAGTGGGAGGGGGGAGCTGACCCAGAACGGGTTTGGAGTGACCACAAACTAGGGGTGGTTTACCCAATATCAAAGCTACACCTCTGGCTAGGCACAGGAGCCCCGCACTGGGAAAAAGGGTTCTGTTACATTGGATTGTTGCAGAATGCTGTGCAGGAGGATTGGGACAGAATTGGGAGATGACTTGGCTTCCTAGGGTTGACCAGGGGTGCCTGGCACCTAGAAACTCTCTTCCACACTTATAAACCCCTGCACACATGAACATGGACAGGTGGAAGCCACCTGGTGCCCTGCTATGAAGCTGACACCCAGGGATTGATGGATCTATCCAGGTCCAGTGGCACTGGCCCCCCCCCATGCCTTTGAGGACCAGTTAGGTGACGAACTGGACTCCAGTTGCCACTCCAAGTCCCCTGCAAAACAGCCAGGAGGCTTTGGGGCTTGTGAATGTAGGCAGGAGGGTGCTCTGTTGACTGGTAGTAAAGGAGCTGTGCAAGATGCCCTCACTAGCATGAGAAGAGCGCCAGGGGAGGAAAGACTAGTGAAGGGAGCCCATAATCCAGCTCCCAGCAATACGTGCCCTGTTAGAGGCTCAAAGACCTGTTGAAGATGAACCAGATAGATAGAGCTTGCCACCAGGAGTACAATGAGTCAAAGATCCAGATTATCGGCCAAATGAGGCCTGAGTTATGCACATTTGAAAGGTTGCTCATTTAAACCTGCCTAAACTAAACAGAGGTGGGTCTCCTCTGCTACTTTTAATAAATGTCCCACCAGATTGGCCAGGGCCCAGAGGTTGGCAAATTATTCTTTTTTATTTTTCCTGGGGAGTGGACCCCATGCACGCTCAACTTCGTTCCTGGGTACCCCATGCCCAGGGCCCGATGCAACAAGAAGCAGAACCAAAGCACTACAACGCGGGATTCCCACTGGTCTGCCAGTACCCAGTGATTGAAGGGCAATCTGGGTAGGTGTGTCCAGCACCACACCACTGTTCCCGCTGAGGGACTAAGGGAAGAGCTGCTCCCAAAAAGCGGGAGCAAAGAACACTTAAGCCAGCTCCTGGCGTGCTGGAAGCTGGGGGAATAGCTGTGACCTTGGTTCTCCAACCCTGGACCCCAACACAATGACTGAGGCATCAGAGTGTCCTGGTTGGAACTGAGGCAGCCCTAATATAAAAGAAAAACTGTGCAGAGAGGCCGTACAACAAAGTGGTAATAGCAGCCGTAGCTGCTCATATGCTATTTATTTTTCTTGAGAAGGAGTGCCCTATGCCCTGTGGGGCCTAATTCGTATATTGTTATCTTCTTCGTGGTGTCACTAGGAGGGGGAAGGGACCCACCAACATGGTTATTTGGTGTTGTGGGGGCTGCATTAGGTGCTCTAGCCCCTCCCCTGGGTTTTATAAAAATTACACTACCTTTCCTGTGTAATTACAATTATGACCCCAGGAAAGTCTACTCATTACTTTTAAGCATTACCAGAGCTGAACCTTTGGTTCTTCAGATTGTGAGTGCAGTGATCCCTAGTGTTTGGGCAAATAGCTTCATTACACTGGCCTTAACAGTGTAAAGAAACATTTAGACACATGCTAATATTTTTTTGATATACAATGTTTATTCACAATGAGAGGTCATGAACAATAAAATGCTCTTATTAATAATGAACACATTTTTAAATGGTGATTCTTGGCATACAATCTCTGCTTTTTCTGTTGTGGTGACCCCTTGACACATAAATACATACATATATGAATACATACATAGGTTTCAGGGACGTTATAGTTAGGAATTAGCATTTTAAAAAACCTTAGAAACACACAGAAAAAACCACAGGTTTCAGGGTCGTTATAATTAGGAATTTGCATTTCACAGTGAATTTCTAAGGTTTTTTAAATGCTAATTCCTAACTATAACGTCTTTGAAACCTGTGTTTTTTTCTCTGAATTTCTAAGGTTTTTTAAATGCTAATTCCTAATTATAACGACCCGGAAACCTGTGGTTTTTCAGTGAATTTCTAAGGTTTTTTGAATGCTAATTTCAAATTATAATGTCCCTGAAACCAGTGGTTTTTTCAGTGAATTTCTAAGGATTTTTAAATGCTAATTCCTAACTATAACGTCCCTGAAACCTGAGTTTTCTTCTGTGAATTTCGAAGCTTTTTTAAATGCGAATTCCTAACTATAATGTCCCTGTAACCTTTGGTTACAGGGAGGTGGTGGTGGTCCCAGGGGCAGTGGGGGGGCATGTGGCCCACCACATATTAATGTATTAGCCCTGGGGAGGTGGCGGTCCCTGGGGCTACGTGGGAGGGCTGTAGCCCCATACGCATTCAAATATGTATATAGACCCAGGGAGGTGTCCGTCCCTGGGACTGCGGGGGCCCATGCGGCCCCCGCATTATGAATTCAATTGCCCCCGGGACCTGGCCCGCCCGGGGGCCTAATTAAACAAAGCGCGGGAGACCGCGCTTCATTTTTAAAAAAAGATTTCAGTGGGATTTGCAGATCCACCGCGATTCCCGATGAAATCATTTTTTTAAAATGTTTTTTTGGGCCCTGGGGGTCCCTGTGGGACCCCCTATGCAGGCCCAGGGGTCAGGGTGTTTCTACACTGCCCCCTTCTCTTGCTTTTTAACCTTTTTATTGTGACTCGGTTCAACTAAGTCACAAGATGGCTGCCAACACTTCCTGGTTTGAAGTGTTGGCAGCCAATCAGATTGCGGGTTCGAGATCGGGAGGGTTCGCGGATCCTCCGCGGCCACAGTTGTATATCTGAGAAATGTTTACATTTCTCAGGAACTACTGAATGGATTTACACCATTTAACAAAAAGAGACCTTTCTGGACCAAGAACCACCTTTTTGCCAAATTTGGTGTAATTTTGTTCAGCAGTTAGGGCTGAAGCCTGTCTAAAGTTTCCCATGGAAATTAACATGGAGAATAAGCGTTTTGGGTCCCCCCTTTTTCTCGGGCCCTGCTTGACGAATCACCCCGAAACTTTCAACACAGCAGCTGAACTGAGTGGCGTATTAGTATTGGCAAATGAAAAAACACTCTTCCTATGGAAACTAGGTCCTAACAAGAACTAATATATATATATATATATATATATATATATATATATATATATAATATATTACCTACTGCCGGTCGCCAGTAGGTAGTTATAGTTAGGACCTTGTTTCTATTCAAAAAAAGTTTTTTCATTTGCCAATATCTTTGGTGCCGTTTGACGAATCTTTGCGAAATTTTCCAGAAAAAAGGTTCACCTGGGTCAGGTCCTGTCTTGAAAGTTTCGGGGTGATTTGTCAAGCAGGGGCCGAGAAAAAAGGGGGGCCCCAAAACACGTTTTCCCTATGTTAATTCCCATAGGAAAAATTGGAACAGGCTACAGCCCGAAGTGCTGAACGGAATTACACCAAATTTGGCAAAAAGGTAGTCCTTGGTTCAGAAAGCGACCTTTTTTTTAAATGGTGTAAATCTGTTCAGTAGTTGCTGAGAAATTAAAAAAAGAAAAATATCGATATCTGAGTACCGAGGAGTCGCGACTCCTCCCGAACACGAGCATTGCGGGGCGCGAATTATAGTTAGCTCAACTAACTATAACGGCCATATTTCTCTGGTTTTGTACGAGTGAAATGTCCAACTAACTGTAACGTCCCTGAAACCTGTGTTTTTTTCAGTGAATTTCTAAGGTTTTTTAAATGCTAATTTCTAACTATAACGTCCCTGAAACCTCTGGTTTTTTCAGTGAATTTCAAAGGTTTTTTAAATGCTAATTTCTAACTATAACATCCCTGAAACCTGTGGTTTTTTCAGTGAATTTCAAAGGTTTTTTAAATGCTAATTTCTAACTATGCCTACAGAGGTAGAACATGTGCAGAAAGACAAAGAAAGGTGCAGAAAGAAGCAAGAGATGTGCACAAAGAACCAACAGAGGAGCAGAAAGAGGTCTTGTTGCAAAGTCATCCTGTACCCCCAACTTTTTGCTGACCGGTACTGGTGGTAACTGACTCTGACTAACCAGGCCTAGAGCCAGTGCTATGCTAAAAGACCCCTAGAATACAGTGAAAACACCTACATACACTAGGGAACAACACTATGCGTTGGGGTACCCCTGTGATTGGCATGACCTCCTCTGTAAGGCCCTAGTACATAATAGGGCAGGGGGATTAAAACTACCTCTAAGTCAGAGGTGCAGAAAGATGCTTCTTTAAGTAGTAGTCACGTTTGCAGAGAGGAGGAGAAAGGGTGCTGGACCTCCGACCAGCGCTCAGGAATTCCGCAGCATAGGACTTAGAGGAGGTACCAGGAGGGCTTCTTGGCCCCCAAAGTCCCTCAGGAGTAAATTGGACTTCATCCCCCATCCCGTAGTCTGCCAGGAGGTGCATTTGCAGAGTGGTGGAGAAAGGGGGCATGTCCTTCAAAGACGTCTTAGCAATCCCACTGTGGGACTTACTGGAGGTAACAAGAGGGTAGCTGGCCTCCAAGGACAACCTTGAGCCAACTACCCCTCCTATTACCGCCAGTAAGTCCCACACAGCAGGATTGCTAAGTTCTCATAGCAGGCCACGCCCCCTTTGCCCACCACTCTGCAAACGCGCTCCCTGGCACGCTCTTGGATGGGGATTGAAGTCCCCTTCACTGCTGGGGGTCATTTAGGGGCCAAACATCTTACCTCTTACCTCCAGTAAGCCCCACACAGTGGGATTGCTGAGAGGTGGACGTAGGCCACACCCCCTTTCCCCACCACTCTGCCGCGTTCTTAGTTGGGGTATTAAGTCCCCTTCATTCCTGAGGGTCCCTGGGGGCCAACTAGCCCATCAGGTACCTCAAGTAAGCGCCACACACCTGCATTGCTGAGAGTGGTTCGAGGCCATGCCCCCTTTTTACACCACTCTGCAAATGCGGCTCCCGGCGCACTGCTGCTCAAGGCATAAAGTCCACTTGTGTCCTGTGGTCCTCAGGACACAATTGGACCTCATCGCCCCTCCAGCAGTGAGCCAAGAGGCGCGTTTGCAGAGTGATGTAAAAAGGGGTGTGGCCTCGGACCACCTCTCTGCAATCCAGCTGTGTGGCGCTTACTGAAGGTAACTGGTGGGCTAGTTGGCCCCCAGGGACCCTCAGTATTCAAGGGGACTTAATTCCCCAACTTAGAACGCACCAGGGGGCGCGTTTGCAGAGTCTTGCAGTTAGGGGGCGGGGCCTACGGCGAGTTACCGGTTACTTTTAAAAAAAAATTATTTTATGGGAGGGGGGCTGTGTGGCCTCCCTTCCCTGGGCCACTTTTGGCCCCGGGGACCCCATTCCCCAGGGCCTGGCAGCCTTGTTTTTTAAAATTATTTTTTTTGGGAGGGGAGCCGCGTGGCCCCCCTCCACAGGCAAATGATGGCCTCGGGGACCCCATCCCCGGGAGCCGGCCTTTCCGTTTTTTTATTATAATTAAAGGCCCCCCTCCCGGGCCACTTCTGGCCCCGGGGACCCCATCCCACGGGGCCTGGCCTCACCGTTGGGTACCGCGGGGGGAGCCCCAATGCTCCCACGGTCCCGCCGGCTCCCTGCCTCCTGCGGGAGCCGAGCATCAGCTTACTGCACAAGGGAGCTGCTGACATGCAGCTCCCCTTGTGCAAAGCAATCCTGCTTTGGTTTTGGCAGCCAGAGCAGGTTTCCTGCTCTCGCTTCAAAACCAAGCAGAGTTTGCCATAGCAGGGCGGGAGCCGTGCTCCCGCCCCTGCCATATAAACGGGCAATGTCCCGGGTGGGCACCCGGGACATTGCAGGAGCTGGCCCTGGGGGTGGGGGTTCCCAGGGTCATCAAGGGCTCCTGGAGGGGGGCCTCGCGGCCCCCCTCCCAAGTGTTTAAAGCCCAGGGGAGGAAATGGTCCCCAGGGCCAGGGGGTCTGCAACAGACCTCCGTATTTGAATATTTAGTGCCCCGGGGAGGTGGTGGTCCCTGGGGCAGTGTGGGGGAGGCAAGACCCCCCACACTTTTTAAAATTCAATTTAAGCCCTGGGGAGGTAGTGGTCCCCGGGGCTTGGGGGGCCCGCGAGGACCCCCATCCATATTAATGAATGCCCCGGGGAGGTGGCAGTCCCCGGGGCAGCGTGGGGGGGCTGGAGCCCCCCATGCATTTTATTAGAAGCCCCGGGGAGGTGGCGGTCCCCAGGGCTGCGGGGGGCTGGTGCCCCGCGCACATAATGAATAAAGCCCCGGGGAGGTGGCAGTCACCGGGGCTGTGGGGGCCCCCGCGGGCCCCCGCTAAATATTTGGACATTGCCCCCGGGACCTGGCCCACCCGGGGGCTTATACAAAATGAAGCGCGGAAGCCCACGCTTCCTTTTTTTTTTTTTTTTCTCAGCCGGATTTGCGCACCCAGCGCGAATTCGGCCGTTTTTTAAAAAACAAAATGCTTTTTTTGCGCCTGGGACCCCCTGACCAGGCCAAGGGGGTCAGGGTCTTTCTACCCTGCCCCCTTTTCTTATTTTTCAACCTTTTTTCCACTGTTTTATTGTGACTTGGTTACTGAGTCACAAGATGGCTGCCAACACTTCCTGGTTTGGAGTGTTGGCAGCCAATCAGAAGTCACCTCGTGTTCGGGAGGAGTCGCGACTCCTCCTCGGTGCTCAGTAATCGATATTTTTCTTTTTTTAATTTCTCAGCAACTACTGAACGGATTTACACCATTTAAAAAAAAGGTCGCTTTCTGAACCAAGGACTACCTTTTTGCCAAATTTGGTGTAATTCCGTTCAGCACTTCGGGCTGTAGCCTGTTCCAATTTTTCCTATGGAAATTAACATGGGGAAAAAGCGTTGTGGGACCCCCCTTTTTTCTCAGCCCCCCTTGACGAATCACCCCGAAACTTTCAAGACAGGACCTGACCTAAGTGAACCTTTTTTCTGGAAAATTTCGCAAAGATTCGTCAAACGGCGCCAAAGATATTGGCAAAAGAAAAAACGCTTTTTGAATAGAAACAAGGTCCTAACTATAACTACCTACTGGCGACCGCCAGTAGGTAATATATATATATATATATATATATTCAATGTGAGAACCTGATAATCTCTTGAAAAAGCCAAAAGGCCTGCTTTATTTACAATGACATATGCTTATATAGTGATGTTACATCTGTAATAGGTAGAGGGTATTGTGATTATGGGGTTCAGGATCCACTACGGGTCAATTGGGATTTCAAAATGTCACCAAAAATATTTTCATCTACCTGATGCATATATTTGTAATTTAACACATAGTATTTAGTAGGGTTTGTGTATAATAAATGTATGTTTCCTTTCTTAAAGTAAAAGCACTGACAGGAAAATAATTTATTGAGTGTTGCTGTGTGCTAGTAGATGGAGCTTACTAGCCCACATCACCTCCTTTGCCTTGGACTGCTCTGCTTCGCTACCCTCAGAGTCAAGTGCTACAATATGGGACTTGGTTCCCATTAAGGAAACAATTGTGGACCTATTATTTGCTCGGGACTCACGTCATGCACAACTAATAACCCATTTCCTTAAAACAATGTTCTTGGTAGAGGTGCAATCTATAAACAATCATAATTTCAGTGGCCTGAATGACTGCTTCCATTGCACAAGATTGGAGGAGATCAGTTACAGAATAGGGATGAAAGGGAAGGGGCAGGAAAAGGTTGAGGATGCAGGAGTTTGTGGAGTATAAGTAGATCTAAAAAAAATTAGAATACTGGGAGATGTGTGGCATGGCAGAAGGTGTAGGCATGGAGCAGAGCACATTGCATGGCTTAATGGCTTAAGGATTCATGCAAAACAAGTTAAATGTTTCTGTCATTGGTATGATAGAGCTTCCATGAGCCCCATTGTGGATAATGAACCCAATGTTGATACAGCTCAATTCTTGTGACAAAGAGTAAACTCTATCAATTATTGAAAGTTTTCAGAGATTTTCATAATATATTCGTATTTCATACTTAAGACAGTTTACAAGAAACTAAAACAACCCTAAATCCAATGGCCTTTTGGTGACTAAGAAAACTCAACAAAATGCATAATTATTGCACTTCTTTTCCTAACGGGAAAGTGCTTTTCATTTCTGAGCATCTACAATAATTTCAAAGTTATTGGACAGCTTCCAAACGCTAAGCCTTTGAAATATGAATTAAAGATTTCTGAACTTTAAAAATATTTGGCACTTGATTAAAGTGCTTTCACAGGCTCTCAATCTTTAGAATTGTGGTTCTCAGTGAGTTATTGGATTAAAGTAATTAAATATGCTCATAGCGTCTGGTTTTGAACTGCAAAAGCTTCCAATACAGAAAGGTAGCCAGCACATTTTCACAAAGGCAATAATTCTATAAGGTGTATGGTAACCACATGACTAGGGAAACATTGACTGTGTATTCAGTGTTAAATAACATTATTTATACTTTTACTTTGAAAAAAGGCACTGTAAGTCGCTACCAACCATTGAAGACATTTGATGTCTGTCATCTGCTTTCAAAGTCATGTTGTCAATGATACAAAATCTAGAATATCATATTGTGAGATTTTACTAGGGCCTACTGGAGATAACAGGTGGATTCTTTCCTGTGAAACTGAGCACTGTGTCAACTTATTTGATGATTCTGAGGTGAAATTCAGCAGTAACAAGCTCATGTATTAAGGCCACTGTGCTTATATTGCCTGCTGAAATGCCACATGTTGACATAAAATCTGTAGATTTTTATTTTGCATCTCAAACCTTGTATCACTCCATATGTTGCCAGATTACCTGACCCGTCCACTCCCTGGAGTGATACCAAGAAGTATGTTTAACCTACAAGGGATAATTCCATCTGTTGGTGTACAGTGGAACACACAAATAACTAAGTTAGGTTATCCAGATATACCAATAGCATGCCAGGTTTTTTTGGGGGGGAAACATACTATAAGATTGTATAGTTCATTCCTTTGAGGCACCTTTGATTACTCAGTTGACCCTCTCCTTTTCTCCAAATGCTGTTGGCCAATCCAGAAACAGGGTTTTATTTTTGGGCATTGAACTCAGTAGCAGAGGATGAGAAATTTGAATGTGGGCCCTGCTTTTGATAGGTTGAATATCTGCCCATCTGCAATGTATAAGATTATAAGATGGGTAATGACACGTCCAGAGATGGCGGAGTTGGGTGCGTATACTGGACAGTCTATCACACTGAGAGGATTCAGTAAGAGGGTTTCTATTATTGGAGAATGAAGGAGGACTTTCAAACTTGTATCCGATATTGTGGAAACTTTGAATAGATGACAGATACTCTCTGCCTGTATGTGAATGATTAGATGTCATCTCAAGCAAGAGTGGAGTGGGAATGATGGAAGAGAAGCTGAGAGGAGACACAGGAACTGGATTGTGTGGCCAATTGTAGGAGAATTGCTTTTAAATATAAATAATTTTCCAATATTATCTTTTGATATTGTAGTTATGTTTAATTATGTATGGCCAGGATATGCCAGCCCATCCATCCTTTGTGGGAATAGGTAGTTCCCTGGTAGCTGACCATTTTTTGGTCTACCTTAATGAATGCGGATGTATCACTTTGTAGTACGTTCTTGTGTTTTGTATGGGGATTTGGTGGGGATTTGTTATCCCTGTTACTTTAATTAGTTCTCCCATAGAACTGCATGACTATTTAAAAGGTCACTTGTTGCCAAGTGACATCAAAATGATTTACTTGAAAATTACAGTTTGGATTTTCAGCTGTGCCTGGTGGAGCCATTACGTGCTGCTGGCTCCACAACCACATAGCCACAGGAATAAATCTATCAAACTGAATCCAGCCTCCGCGTCTTTACTACAAAAGTTTGGCGATGATCCTGGCTACATGGTGGAACCATCTGCACGCAAGACTACATCTGCCACAAGAGAAAATAGATCATTTATTTCACATCTTCACCATCAGCTTTGATGACCATTCTGCAACCATCTACTAAGGCATGAACTGCATGGTTTCATTGAAAAGTACCTTACGAGATGTTTTGCATGAAACTGCAAGTTTGCCTTAGAACCAGCAACAACTCCATGTCGCCTGCTCCCACTGTTTACTTTCATATACCGGAGTGGGCGTGTTCTCACGGCACACCATCTTCTATAGGCTGCGGTGTGCTCAAGGATCCGAGTCAGACAATCTTTCCCCATCCGGATGATCTGGGGACAAGTTTAAGTACTTATCATGGCGCCAAGTGCTCATTGCGATGATGCGCACATCTGGATTGAGGGCTTCATATCATTTTACCATTAGTACCTTAAGTTTGTTACCTATTCTTGAGCTGCGTGTCACTCAGTTATATGCACACCACATATTTTACTATATTTGACTATGGCTATTTTCACTGTTCTTTTTGTTTTACCGATTTGTCAGCTGTGCGTCACTCGGTGATACGCACACCACATATTTGACCCCTGCTTATTTACCAGGTTTTTTAACAAAATAGTTGCCTCTCACTTTGTATTAGGTGGAACATTCTTTCTCTGGCAGCAACTATCTTATAGGTGTTAGAGTACTTACTCGATCATTTTTCCTACCCTGAGCCTTGCTACTTTAGAGCAGGTCAGTTTGTCATTTTGTTTAGTACTATTTAACATGTGCACTATGTAGGCAGTAAATCCTCCACCTGCCTTTTTGGACACCCCAGGAGAACCAAGAGTTAGGTGGGAAATATGGCACAATGCATTTGAAACTTATTTAGGGGCAATAGGGGCTTCAAGGTGTAGTGCAGACAGAAATGAAATTCTTACTACTACATTCCTTGGGGTTTGAAGTCAGATCTATCTTCAAACATTTTACCGAATTTGTCTCCGGAAGAAAGCGATGGAGTTGATGAATGTTGTGAGACTGTTCTCAAACTTCAACACAGATTTGATAAACAACCCAGCCTTATGGTACTAAGGCATACATTGAGGAAGCAAAGTGAAAAAGAAGATGTTGACTCCTATATTTCAGCTTTGCGCAGATTAACGGCCGATTGCAAATTTAAAAACTTTACTGATCAACTGATAAGAGATCTTCTTCTTAAGTCTTTATTTCGATTATAAAACCATAAAAGACATACAAACAATTAATAAATAGGCAGGGTAAAAACGTGGTAACAGAATAGTTGGGTGATGCCAGGGTTACATTGATCTGGGACAGACACAGTGAAATATTTAAAAAAGGAACGTTAATCCATCATTTCAGCGGACACTAATGTACTATTAAAACATTTTATTAGGAAAGATATGAGAAGAGATTTCCGCTCAATTGTAATTTGTAAAGGGAGCGGAGAATGGTAAAACCAAACAACATACAATCTAAAAGATAAAAGCTACCCAGATCTTACACAAAATCAATAGGCCCCACCACAATTCTCGGCAGTGTGGCAGACACAGGCTACCACGCAACCCACATGATAAGGATAGAACAAAATAAAACAGATCAAGTTAATAGGCCCTTGAATTTCTTTACCCGAATCACCCATGCCCAACTCAGAAATGTTGCCATAGCAATGACAATAGGTTCCTGGGTACATGTCTGTAGGATCCTCAGGGCCTCTATAGCGTCTCTCGTGCCTAGGGTGGAACAGATGGGTTTGAGCCATTTCGTCCTTGGTGGCCTGTAGGACACAAATAGTAGGGAGCTTTGAAAACACTGTTGGTTTTGCTTCCAGGGTGTGGAAAGCAGCTGAACTTCAGTGCTCTGTGATTGAGAAGGAGCTTTTGGCTTGTTGCCGGGCGCTTGAAAAATATTGTTCATACTTTTGGGGAAAACATTTTCTTTTACAAACTGATCACAAATCTCTTATAAGCATTCTGGGTGGTAATATGAGCAAGTGATGTACACCCAGGATATTAAGGATGGTCACCAGACTTTTACAGTACCAATTTGATGCAAGACATATCTCGGGAGGTAAGAATGGTAGGGCAAATTTTCTTTCCTGCTTTCCCATTGAGAACAGTGTACATTATGAAATCAGATTTGGTGATCTTATTGATGAAGATTGTCTGGTCGCGGCATTGGAAATATCCAAGTTAAGGATGTGCTCTGAAGATGAGTGGAAGTCTGCTTTTCAGGAGGATTCTGTGTTGCAGGTAGTTTGTACTCTTCTAAGAAAAGGTTGGCCCAGAGAAAAGGCATTATCGCCTCTGTTGCAACCATTTTGTAAAGTTGAAAGTGAGATTTCTTTAGAAGATGGATTGCTCTTACGGGCAGACAAGCTCATTTTACCACATGTTTTCAGAAGTGATATTATCAAGAAGACCCACAATGGACACCTGGGAGCCACTCTCACCAAACGTCGCATTCTTGATACTTTTTGGTGGCCAGGAATGGATGCACGGATTGATGAGCTGGTTGTGAACTGTTGTGTGTGTGGTGCCTCGGACAAAAGTCTTAAGATAGTAACCCCATCTCTCCTATCTATTGAATGTCCGGATGGTCCTTGGGTGAAGCTTGGAATTGACTGACAAAGCTGGTGAGAGATCCCAATGCCAAAAGAATTGTTGAATTTTTAAGGGAAGTTTGCATGAGAGAAGGGTTCCCTGAGTTTGTGGTCTCTGATATTGGAAAGCAGATTGTAAGCAGTGAGTTCCAAACTTTTCTTGATCTTTCAGGGGTTAAGCAGACCTGGATGGATGTCAAAGTGGCTCAAATCAGACTCGGATGTTTTGAAGTTGATGTCCATTGTGAAAGAGAATATGTCCATGACCCAGACTAAACAGAAAGAGTGGTTTGATTCAAAGAAGGGGGTTAAAATGGCTCCACTTGAGGTTGGAGACATGATCAGGATAAAAACCTCAGTACATGTCAAAAAAGGGGATAGTAAATTTGGGGAACCTGTCAAGGTTCTGAAATTGGTGGGCAATGCAGTGCAGGTTGAAGGTGGTCATTGGTGGACTCTTGCTAAAGTTGTTACGGTTCGGGGAGGGTATAGTGGTTCTGACTGTGATGACAGAGTTTCTGCCGGATTGACAAGTCTCCCCAGCAGGTGAATCTTAGAAGGAGTGCCAGAGTGATTGTTAAACCTGCCAAATTCAGGTCATAATGCTTTTTCTTGTGTACTGTCTTGTTTGTTTCCTGTGTTTTCTTTTCTTTTTTTTGCTTTTGTTTTATTAGCTTCTCTGGGAAAAATGGAAGATGTGTGGTATGTTCTTGTGTTTTGCATGCTTTCAGGTGGGGGTTTGTTATCCCTGTTACTTTAATTAGTTCTCCCATAGAACTGCATGACTATTTAGAATGTCACTTGTTGCCAAGTGACATCAGAATGTTTTACTTGAAATAGACAGTTTGGATTTATAGCTGTGCCTAGTGGAGCCATTACGTGCTGCTGGCTCCACAACCATGTAGCCACAAGAATAAATATATCTAACAGAATCCAGCCTCCAGCTTCTTTACTACACACTTATTTCATACTAAAACTCAGGGATGAGCGCTTTCACAATCCTCTTACCCTGTTGCTTATTGGTCCTTTGATCATTACTGCTATGTGAGGCTTAAGAGTGAAACCATGAATGGAAAGTCTGTACAATGATGCTAGGCATATTTGCTGGGCTTAAATAGCTCATTAGATCTGTATAACTCCAGTAATATCTGCCAACGTGTCCGTTATCCTATGTTTTGACCCAGATGTTGGTGATAATGCAGTAATTAAAAGTTTGGGTACTATTAGGTATTGTACTTACAACACGAAGGCAACTGAGTTCCTTTGTAGTCTAATTGCAGACATAGGAAGTGGTTTAACAAATCCTATGCTATAAGTAATCCCAATCTTTGGAAAACTGTTAAATCTGTATCTTACCATGAAGGTTTGGTTTGTGAGAAGAGATCGCCTACCACGGAGCAGAAAATAATTCAAGTTGCAGGGCAGTTAGGGAAGAGTTCCGAAAGGATGCAAGTCCCGAGATGGATTTACTTTAGAAGGATAATCTCTGCTCAGGATGACCAGAGCAACCCTGATCCAGCAACAGAGGTAGCAATTCTGGCAGATAGTTGGGTGAGACATTTTAAAATTGTACATGGGATCAGTTATGCCCATAGTGCAATCTTTAAGTTGTACTTTGTTAACCTGAATATTTTATTCTCTCTAGGTGAGATGGTAAAGGTAATTTTAGGTAGGTTATCAAATAAGATCCTTAGTTTGGATGAAGTTACGTTAGATGTTTATAAATTTGTAGGTGCCCCTTCTGACCAGGGTCCTAAATGTCCCATGTGGATTACTTGTATTCAGTAGAACTGTGAGTCTTGAGAAGTGGCCTTGGTGTTGATGATGATGGATGTTCACAGTTAGCAATCTGTTCATCCTCACATGGCATGTATGAACGTCATCTTTTAACGTGGCTGGAATATTTCCAAATATGTAGTGACACAAACTTTACCATGGCTTGGCTTTGGGGGTGGGAGTATGTTTAAATTTGTGAAATTGTGTAAAGTGGAATATTTTCTCTCACGTTTCAGCCACAACAACGGCCATTACATTTTTTGTCGGCTGGAGACGGAGGAGATGGTTAAAAAAGTAAACAAAATATTTGAAAGGTGTACATTCTGAGACTTAACAAATGTTTCATTATAGGAGGCAATTATATGAGAAGGTGAATTATTTTAGGCTTTCAAACAGCACCTGTTATGCGTGTGTGCTCATAAGGATTATTTATTTGCCTGGTGAATTTTATGTGGTGCCTCTACAATGTACAGAACTGGTTTGCTATCACAGTGGTCATTATTCTTTGGAGGTTCTATCTTTATAGGTAGAAAGAGGAAGGCTAAGTCTGGCTCCAGTATTGCTCCTTTTCCATCTATAAATATTGATTTTGTGTTAGATAAAAGTCATTCAGGTACTGAGTTTGGAATGAAGGGCATTTCATCATCTGCTTCTACACAGAAAGGTTAAGCGTCTGGAGGGAGCATCAAATGAGCCCTAAGATTTTCTCCTCTTGTAAACCTTAAGGCCATAAATTATTTTTTGTTTGAGTGTGACTGATGGTGGAACAATGTTTTAGAATCAAGATCTGCTTTGGAATCCCTTAATGCAGGATATATCCTTCCTTATTCATCCTGGTTTGTTCAAGGTCATCTATAAAGAGTGGTTGACTACTTATAATGACATAACAAAGCAATATCTATTCATAAATGAGAGAGAGAGAAGGAATAAATACATCAAAATCTGGTTCTGGAAATGTTGACTGTTGTATATGTTGCAGCTTTGAATCTATAATTGCAGTGTTTATGTATTATTTTTCTCTTTTATAATCTGTCTAATGGCTTGTTATTGTGCTCTACTATACAATCTCTCTTTCTTCCTCTCACCAGGTTTGTGATCTCTCAAATTCTTTATGTTATGTTTAGGCTCCATTATTGTTGGATTTATGCTGTCATAGGTTAATTGAGGTGAGGAGAGCATTTTCTTTTATAAGGTGTTGTCAGTCATTTTTCTCTTGTATTTTTCCTTGTAGGGGTCTACCATGCAGTTGTGTCCTTTTTGACCACTTTTTGTGTTTTAGGCAATATGGAATTATTTTCTGCTTCTGTTGATATTTCCTTTCATTTTTTTTGGGGGGGCTGTTTCTTGAAATGCTCTTTATTCATTGTCTTTATTTTTTTTCTAGAGCAATATTTGACTTCTTACATCTCTGGTTTACAAGTAGTCAACATACTATGTGATTATAGTTATCAATGTTAAGATTGATTTGTTGGAGTATGAAGAGTATTGACAATCCAGTGAAGCATCAGAAATTCTTAACACAGGTATCTCAGCCGATAATAGATAGTTTTTTATTTTAACAAGAGAAACACTTAGGAGAAAAATATATTGCTAAACTTAAAAAGTTGTAGCTGGGTGAGATCTCGGCCTTCCCAGCAGTTGATAAGAAAAATGGTACAATTATTTTATTTAGGACGTCTCTGAATCTTGAGTTACTTTCAGAATAGAGAGATGCTAAGGGTAGATGGTTTTGTGCTGGTTGCAAAATTAACTACATCCCACTTTGCTTTTTTATATCTATTGTCCTATGTGTTGTAATGCTAACTTTTGGAAAGAAATCCGTATGGAGCTAATGACTATTGCTTAGGGTATTATTGTGTTGGGTGTTAATTGTATTTAAATTATTGACTCCTTTTTAGATAAAAACTTAGGGCCCGATTCTGATGCGGGTTGGAAAAGCTTCCCGACCGATGGCCTGATTCTGATGCGGTTAGGAAGGCCTCCTAACGGCATTTGCTCCTTCCAAATCGGATCGGGAACGTGTCTTCCCGACCGAGTTCCCAATTCTGATGCGGTTAGGAACAAATGTTCCTATTGAAGTCAATAGGAGTTCAACCAAATCGTATCTGGAAACATCCGGATGCATCCTACTCTGCCGGTTGGACTTTCCCGATCCGAGTGGGTCGGAAACCATTTCCCAACCGATTCGGTCGGGAAGCTTTTCCAACCCGCATCAGAATCGGGCCCTAAATGTTGAATTTGTACTAAATAGAATGCATTAGCTTTTTAGAGAAATAATATTTCACGGGGGCATTAACAGACACTTGTAGACTGTATAATCTTGATGTTCCTGAATATACCTTAATTAAGCCAGTACATTGTTTACAGGCACGTATTGATTATATTTTTGCTTTCTAACGTTTAAGTAGAAACTTGCTCAATTCACAAACCGGACAATCATGATTATAGACCACACCTCAGTAGTTTTAGATTTTGATACAAGGCTTAATAAGAAAGAGTTAAGGAGATAGAAATGTAATACTACCTTTCCTAAGAAGTTTTGTTACATTTCATATTTTGAACCCTTTGCCACCACATTTTAGTTTTATTTCTTTACTAGATAAGACACTAGAAAAGTTAGCTAATAGAACAGTTTCCTTTTTGATATTCAAACAGTGGCAAAAGGTAAGTTTGTACTTTGTCTCCTCTACTTATTGTGTTGTCACTTCAATAGATTCTTGCAGAATCAGATGTAATAACTGAATCTCAGGTTATAAATTTGGAAATAATGTAATAATATTTTCTGACTATACGGATGATATTTTATTATACATATCTGATCCTGAAGAAATCAGAATATTTTCATGAGTTTAAGGTTATAAATTTAATACATATATATCTTAAGTATTGCCATGAAATACATTTTGTCTTAATGGTTTTTTTGAGCTTTATGATCTCAGTTGGAAAAGAAACAACATGAATACTTTGATATTTGGTTGTTAAGTCCTTTCAAATATATTGTACATTTTAATTTAGAAGATTTCACATCTAAACTTCATGTTCAAGAAATCATCTCCCTTTATGCTGGTCATGGTGGGGAAGCCTGGATTCTATGAAGATGGTTTTGCTACCAATTATAAATGTTACTTAATTCACGTTTTCTATCAACATTTCAATTATATTTATTTTTATTTTTGGAGAATAGTAAAAAGTCTAAGATTTCCTTGGCCAAACAAAAAAATGGTACAATTAGTAGGAAAGTTAATTTTTCAGATTTTCATACTTACCTTTAAGCTTTTTATTTATACAGCATGCTTGGCCTTGTAATGCTTATGTGGGCATATATACTCATTCCATTTCAGTCAATATACAGAAGGAAAATATTTCCCTTTTACATTTATGGAAGTATTATGTACGACCGAAAGACCAAACTAAATTTAATCTCCCAAATTGAGGTATATATGTTGTATTTTGAAAACTATTTTGTTTAAAATGTTTCTCATAAGGAACAAGTATTGAACTCACCGATATGGTACAGTAATAATATTAGGATTAATAACAAAGTACTCCATTCAACCAAGTGGAGACTGAATCGTAATATGTGGGATACCCACATTGCTTAGATCAATACTTTTTTGTCATTTACTTTTTGCAAAGAAAATATAATTTACCAATATAATTTCTGGAACAATATGATGAACTGATCTGAACTATTGATCTAGCTCTTGATCGATCAGTTAGCAAAAAAGTACTATCAGAGTATAATTTACATATTCATTTTCTTCATTGTGATATTGCTCCCAGAGCATCCTTTATTTTTTTAAGGTCTATAGATGTGAATAGGAATACATTCAATATAGAACTTTAGTGTGAAAATGAGCTAGAAAAGACTAAGCCCATTAGGGTTCAGAACAGGATTTGTTTAAAATTCTTCTCTACATCTAGATTGGCTGAAACTTCTCAGACACAATTTTTATACACAATAGACTGTTTTAACTCACCAGCTAATGTTCAAAATGAAATAATTGTGAAACACCTCTAATTCCTAGTTCTCTTCAACTACTGTTGTTTCTCTTGTTCATATGCTTTTTTATTGTCCTTTAGTTTATACTTTTTGAGAGTCAGTTACCCATACATTGTTTAATACTTTCTTAGTAGGATTATCCCAGGATTTGAGTGAATCTCCTAAAAGAGGAAAATTGCTTTATTTGTTAAGAATATTAGCTTTGCAATATATTATTGCTAACTGGAAAGATGCTATTTCATTATCGTATAGTCCATAGTGGAAATCTATAGATGAAAATTACATATTATATTATTTGTTCTTTCTCTTTGCTGTTAAAAGTGATCACATATGCCTCCTTGACTCAAATATTAATCTAATGGTATAAGTTCTATTAATGTTAAAACAGAGAGTATTCTTGACATGGCATTTCCTAAAGCACCACAATCTGCTATAATTATTTATTAACTATAGTAGCATTTACAATCACAATTTATTAATATTTTGCAGTTTTATATGGTGCAAGCTTGACTCTAGGGCATTACGCCATCTTACATGATAACCAGAACGTGTTGCACATTTGTATGCATTGGGAGATTAAATGATTCACCCTAAATCACAGGATATTGACCAGAGGACAAGACTCAAACCTGGTTCCCCAGTATCAAGGTTGACAGCTCTAACCATTTGACTATACCTCCTTGAATATTCATTACAGTTATGCAGGTTAACATTTCATAGTTGAACTTCATAATCACCTCTATTTGCAATCTCTTATCCCTCCTTACCCCCTTCATTTTTCTCTTGTTTTGTGGAAATTTGTTTTTTAAAAACTGCTTTTATTCTTGGATTTTCTGATACCCTTTTCTTGATGATATTCTTAGGAGTTTCTGCTGTTCATTCTTGGGCCTATTTATTAAATGAACTTAATGTAAAGATGTTAACCATATTTTAATATTGCATTGTTAAGTATTTATTCTATGTATCAGTATATATTTCTGTCTAAAGGCTTTTTACACAAAAACTAACTGTAAATCTGAAATTAAAGGAACGTAGTAACCATGTTGCTATCTTCCAGATTTACTCCCTTGCAATGTGGGGAGGATTGTACAAGGTAGTCAGCAGAAAAAGTCTAAACAGAAAGGCACCCTGCCAGATGTCCAGTTCGGTTTTAGGCAAGGTTGCAGCAGAAAAGAAAATCACCTAATCATCTGCCTAGTGATAACAAACATTTGGTCTGAAAAAGGCAGCATCCATTTAGTTTTTTGACATATATTTTCATTTTGATAGGATAGCCAGGCTCAAACTGTGGGAGATGTTAGAGACATTTGGGGCACAAACAGTCTTTGTGCACCTGCCAGCATCTTTACATAGAGGCCTGAATTTAACATTAGGAATTGGAATTGAATGTACTGCTCTGTTTAACTCAGTGAATGGACTGAGGCAGCAATGCATTCTGACACCCTTCCTCTACAAACTGAACTGAATGCCGAACTGGTAAATGTGTGTGCTGACCCACCCAAAGTAAAGGTAGAGACTCTTATCTTGGTTATGCTGTGTGGAAGAGGCCACCTCTGTTACTCTATGTGGCAGATGCCAATTTGATATCACATACATGTAATGGCTTTTACTGACTTATTTCTAAATTAGTGAAATGCATCGACTCTCAAACTTGCAACAAATCTACCAAATCAAAGGTCATTTCTATTGGATGCACTAGCTACCTAAGGACGTGAAGTAAACCGATCCGCTTGCTAGAATCACTGAGAGAGAAGCCAGAGAATATCATTGGTGGTATTTGCAGTCACAGTAGATTTCATGGCAAGGCATATTCCATAAATGATTAAGTTATGCAAGCGTAGTGTCTCATAATTGGCATATGGTGGAGCCATATGGGGTTGTAAAGTTCATATTCCCTGTATAGCTTACAAAATATATTTCTTAAGAAAATATTGACAATGTCAACTTGAGGTTCTCAACTGCAATTTCAAATTATGCATGTTACCTTGAGGTTGGGATGCAGTACTTAGGAGACAGGATTAATTGGCCCTTGGGCTCCCTGTTTTCTCAGTGTGGGTAAATACCCATGGCTCATTAACTGGACGCATTGGAAATGTGATACTAAAATACAAAGTTCAGAAGTAATTACCTTTTTGGATTATCTTGTGAAAGTATCTGGCTGGTTGGGCTGTCTCTGACAAAGGTGAAAGAGAAATAATTGAACTAGGAAAAGCCTCAGTGATGGCTATTCTTCTGACAAAACCGTACATTGACCAAGAATTGTATTTGAACTGGGGTTCAAGCTCAATTTACTCTCACAATTCAAGGAGGGAAATATAGCATTGATGTAGCGTAAAACAAAGTTTATTTGTAGGGGTGCATTATAACCACACGTGTAGAGCGCACCCGCATATAATCCTTTGTCGTATTAACGTGAAGTGTTAGAATTTGTAAATGTAATAAAAGGAAATGTGATGTGTTTAGGCCATTGAATAGTAACTTGGAGAATTAACGTAGAAAGTGAATGCAACTAGCAGAAAACATTTCATGTTGTGAAACTGACAACTATTCATTTATTAAATGTGTTTATTAATTGTATAATTTTAATGTAGGCAAATGCATTAATCAAATGTGCCTTATTTTCCTATTCAGTTTCATAAAGCTCACATGCCACTTTTCTTATGTTAGCCAAATCTTGTAGGCCTGAACGCATTTTCCCCAGAGGCTCTCGCTTTACAATCAACAGTTTGAATTTCATGTGTGCTGTGGAATTTGTTATTTCTCACGTTTTGTGTTGCAGGTGAAAGAAGTGCTCTTGTTAGCTAGAATAAAGTCTTTGTTTTATTAGTTAGGCAAGGGGAGAAAATGTTACATCGTACAATCTGTATCGATAAAGGAAGGCTGTTGTCCTTCGCACAGGAGAATACTTGCGAATCAAGGACAAATGTGGTGAGAAGAAGATCAAGCTATCCCATGGAAATCTACCTTTAGGACGGTACCCAGAGTGGATGGTGTGACCTGCAAATAACCACGGGAAAGTTCTCTTCAATATTATATTGTTGGGAGTAGGTAAAGCGCCCAATTCTCCTTCTGCCTTCAGAGAGAGAGCACCTTAGAACAAGCTCTGTCTCAATAGCTTTATGCTATTTGACCCATTGATGGTGGAGAGACTTCTTAGGAAGACTCCACATGCCGACACTTTTTATTTCTTGTCCCTGAAGATGCTTAAGTAGGGATGTCATTTTAGCGTTAGTGTAGGGATAGATTAATGCTTTATATTCATCAACCCTCGATGCAGGGAAACTTGGACTCATGCTTTCTGATCCTCTGTATCCTGCTTCTTGAATGAATTGTTTTGTTTATGCTGCACCATTCACACTGGATGCACAGATTTGGCTTTATGCTGATTCAGATTTATTTCTACACTCTCATCTTGAGGTGTCTTTATGTGCAGTTATTTTTAGCTTTGTAATAAACTAACTAACTTTATGCAGTTGTCAGTGGTTACTATGTTTCCAGAGTAATTCCTGTTGAATTGATTGGCAATAATAACAACTTTCTCCCCTCTACGCTTACATGCTGCTAAAAAGAACCATTGTATTGTGATTCTAGAATAGGTCCAGAACTTATGGGCCCGGCCCTTTCAGCATCAATATTTACCTTTCTTAAAACTAAACACCAGAAACTGGAACGTGTGGCCCTGCTGCCCATGCATTCTACTATGAAGTAAATCATGTTTCTGCTACTGTTTTATATTATCCAAAGTAACTTTTCTTTCCTATGTTAACCTTCTAAGCGATTAAAATTGTACAAAGGGTTATTTGTTAAGGTTTATCCCACCACACATTTGTTGTGTGCTTACTAAGACCCTTGGGACTGCTGTAAGGATTAGGGACAGCAATAAGTAAAATGTAATAAATTGTGATCTGGGAACAGTGATTATTGTGATGTGCATGTAAGCTTGCTTGGGTGAGTTTGGGCAAGAGTTAATATCTAAGAGAGGGGAAATTATACTTTTGATTATGCACTGAATTTACTGTCATGTACTTCAGGAGATGACTTGTTTATATGATGCATTGTATAAAATAAACTATTTGAATGGGAAAAAAAAAATGCGAGAATGAATGGACATTTAATAAGAGATATATTAATAATGGTTAGGCTTTAATATGTTTATGATACTGTGAAGGTATGACTCATTTTTCTTGCCACTGCAATAGTATGGCCATATTGCTTTCCTCATAGCAGGATCATTCACAGTTAGCGCCTTAATGAAATACTGTAGTCTACACTTTTGTTTTTAATAAGTAATAGGTAGCCAAATGCACCCTCAAGGCTGTTAGGAGGGCATTTCAATGGTCTTGTTCTTTTGGCTTACACCCCCGTTAAATTGACCCTGGAGTGCAGTTAGTTACTGAACTATAAGGTCAAGTGAAAAAACAGCTGAACTGTAAAATACTAAAAAATATGGAAATAGGATCCATCCAATTTGTAATCATGAATTATTCCTCAAATACTTTCCTGTAGTGCTTCCTAAAGCATTATTGTAAATAATACTTCTTTTTTAATGGTACAGTTCCACCCATTCATCTTAATTAAATGCAGCAAACCTCGAGAGGGCATTATGTGTGCTGCATTGCATAAATTATATTTACTTACTATAAATCGGAATTGGGTCTACTAAGCATTTATTTAAGTAAATTCCATAAATATGACCATAGGGTGTTGAGTAAATGTTCTGCATCAAGCAAAATCTTGAGTCCAGTTCAGAAAAAGAGGTAGTTCTAAAAACAAAAGCATAGATGTCTGAACAGAAATAGCATTACCTCACATTTTTAGGTCGAGCTAGACAGCGCTTGCGCTGTCTCTCCGAGACCTGCTGTAATCAGTCAGTGTGCATCCAGCCAAGCCCTCTTTTGTTATTGGCTGGGTGCATTTTCACTCGAACATTCTTTATTTTCATTTGCTAAAGGCATGCATTTGTCATGCCTCTTTACTCTTGCTCCTCCCGAGAGCAGCGACTGAGTACAATCTCATTCCACAAGTTAAGTGTAAAGCATCTGTTTCCCGGACTTCTTTTTTGTTTTTTTCGCATAAAAAGCATTCATACGATCCTTTGTGTTTGTGTTGTTTTTTTGGTGCTTCAAATTGTTTTGCGTTCAAAAGTGTGGGTGCTTATTTCTAGGTTATGTTTGTGTTTATTTTTAGGTTACATAAAAAAAAGAAATTAGCAAAAGGCATTGAAACATTTGTTCCCGGTTCCATTCGATTTGCTTTGAGAGACTAAAAAGGTATCCTGGAAAGCATTTATGTGTTTAGTTAAACGTTGCCTTTTATCTCATTTCTATTTTAAAAAGCATTTATATGCTGTTTCCCGTTTGTTTTGCGGTTGTGTTTAGTTTATAAAATGCATTTAAAGGATACTTTTTTTTTTAATGCGGTTGCTTTTTACTTAAATATATGTTTAAAAAATGCATTTAGAGGATGCACTTGTTTCCATTTGCATTGAGTTTGCATTGTAATTAACATATGTTACCCCTTGTGTTCTATTTTTTTGAGGGTTTAAAAAATCATTCTCAAGACAACTTTTTTATCTTTCTTTTCAGGTCTTTATTAGATGAGTAATAATCAAAGAGGATGTGGTGTAACGGCAACATTTACTAATTTTGTAGATTGGGAACAAGGGGGGTCATTAGGATGGCGGGCGGACTTGAGTCCGCCCGCCATCCTAGCGGTTACGGGACCGCCCAACTGTCATGCGGCGGTCCCGCACCCCTAATTATGATGCGGCCGCCACCGCGACGGTCGCATCTGGCAAATTAACATTGCGGCAGGTGCTGCTGGCTGCAGCACCCGCCGCAATGTCAAATGGCCATGTCCATGGTGGTTTTACCGCCATGGAAAGGCTGGCTGACGCCAGCATTGTGATCGGGCTCGAGGCACCGCCCCCATAGCCACGGCCTTATCCGCTCCGCCAGGCAATCGTTATGATTGCCTGTGGCAGAAGCGTGGCGGGCTTTGCGCCCGCCACGCTTGCGGAATGATTCCCCCCGCCATCCTGATCTGGCGGGGGAAATGGGCATGCAGATGGCGGAGGGACCGCCACCGCTGGGCCGGCAGTGGCAATCCCTCCGCCATTGTAATGAGCCCCAAGGTTCCAGTTTCTACCGACTTTGTTGCTGAGGAACAACGTTCAAGGTTTGGCATCACCTTAACATTTTGTGATTTTGGGCAAATCAATTTAAATTGTTTTGGCTAATTAAAAAAGAAACATTTGTATTCATAGGATAAGCTTGTTTCCATATTAATTGTGTTTGTGTTCAGATTTCCTATTATTTTATTTTGGCATAAAGAAGCATTTCTACGATCCTTTGTGTTTTTGGTCCCATTTTTTAAATATATATTTTCTATCGTTTCAGTTTTTGTTTGCTCTTTAAAAGCCATTTCTAATAATGTTTGTGTTTATTCTTAGCTTAGGTAAAAATTAAAAGAACCTGGTAAAGGTATTTACACGTTTATTAGCCATCATGTTTTATTTTTTTAAGGGCTTAAAAAATTATTCTGAAGAGCATTTTGTGTTTGTTTTCAGGTTATTACTTTCGGATTAAGCAAACAAGATGTGGCCTAACGGCAACATCTACCGACTTTGTAGCTGGGGGACAAGGTTCAAGTCTTGGCGTCACCTTAACATTAGGTGATTCTGGGCAAATTGCTTAATCTTCCACTGACTACTAAAAAATAATTATGTATGTATTAATAGGATAAGCTTGTTTCCACATGTATTGTGAACTTTTTTTATGTTACTTTGGCATAAAGAAACATTTCTACGATGCTCTCTGATTTCCGTGGCATTTTCTGGTTGCTATTATATTCCTAATAAACAAAGAGGATGTGGTGTAATGGCAACATCTGCTGACTTTGTAACTGGGGACCAAGGTTCAAGTCTTGGCGTCACCCTAACATTATGTAATTTTGTGCAAATTACTTAATCTTTCTCTGACTGCTAAGAAATAAACATATAGGTATTTAGTGGATAAGCTCCATCCTGTTTGTGTCCTCAACTTCTTTTATGTTAAAATGGCATAAAAAGCATTTCTACGATCGTTTGTCTTTTTGGTCCCGTATTATTTTTTTTCTATAAACTTGCTAGCGTTTCTGTTTGTTTTTGTAGGCTTCAAAAGGCATTCCTATGTATGTTTCTGTTTATTTTTAGCTTACATGAAAAAACAAAATAGCCTGGAAAAGGCCTTTACATGTCAATTAGCGGTTGCGCTGTGTTTTTTGAGAGCTTACAAATTTATTCTGAAAAACAGTTTTATGTTTGTTTTTCAGGTTGTTATTACTTTAGTAAGAATGAAAGAAGATGTGGGTAATGTTTTTTATATCGCTACTGCACAAGTTGTTTACAAAAACAAAAAAGGTTTTTTTCCCACAAGTTACTCAAACCTTACTAATATGAGTGTAAGGGGCCCCTTAAGCATATCTTCCATGGGGGCCCGCTCACGTTTTCTGATGCTCCCTACTGTTGTCACATTACCAGCAAAGTAATACAGATTGCGTATACTTCTCTTTACTTGGTACCATGCCCTCTGCTTCATGGTTATGCACAGGGCAGGCTCTACCGCATTTATGTCTGCAACAAACAAACACACTTTTTTCCACAGTGTGCATACAGTTCGAAGTAATTAAACCTTTTCACCACTTAACCGCACATGCTTTGTATAATTTCATAGTTTTTTTCTTCCGTCCTATTTTAACTTTTTGCAAGTGCAACTGTTACAGTGGGAACTGAATGGGAAGTTTAAAACAACATTCTCGTCTCAGTTGGAAACTTCTCACCCTGTTGTTTAAAGAGCATCCATCAATATGTACAAGTTGATGAAAGCAACATATACAGCTCCTACCAATGATGACGATCTTTACCAGGAGGCGACATTTCACTTTATTGTACCACTGCATGTTTCCATCTACAAACTATTCAAACGTTTCACACCACTCCAGACTTCTTGGAGCTTCATTCGGTCTTCTTCCGAAAACAAGATGTGAACGCATTTTAAACACATTGAACTGAAAAGGTACCATATGCCACAGCAACACTGATAACCATCTTAATTAGAAGGCTAACTTTCAGTGTATTATACGATTGCTGTTTCCTTTCACAGCAGATTCTTAAACCATTAAAAGCTGTTGGCCACTCCAGACTTTGTGGCACACCCTTTTGTTTTTTGTTTTTTTATATAATTCAAAGCCCTTGCTAGCCTTCCTTTTACATTTTGCTTACACAAACATTTACAAGTAAAAATGGAAATGCATAATGCTTATATCACTATTTTGCTAGCATAGCAAACATGTCCTCATCATGAAAAGCATGAATGGAACTGTCTGTTATATTTACTTACAGTGCATGCGTTTTAGCCTTCACTACTCAAAATGTTATTATTTATTTTGGGAGGTTGCTGTATTGCACCAATAATAATACGCGGACAGTCAAATCTTGATAGCTTTGGTGACTAGGCCTAAACGACTGCACATCTAATACTAGTTATAGGTGTCCAATAAGAGGTACAATGTACATTGAAAGAAAGAGTTCAGGTGGTGCTATCTTGCTAAGCACCCAGTCACCATAGGTGCTAGTTAAACAGACACAGCAGGGTATGTTTACAATATACAAAGCGAAAAACAAGCAAACAAGCACGCACTGGTTCTGGTATTTTTTGAGTCCAACTCCTATCGAGTAAATCGGTTGTTGGCAATAAATCAATTCAATCCACTGAAGTTTGTGTTCTTCTTTTACTTCACAGTCAAAGTCACAGGTAACGAAATCCAAAACACTGCAGCCGACAAGTGTTTCGTCCCCCCGGACTATTTCAAGGCTCAAGGACAATGATAACCCCTGTGAGAAATAGATTTGTCTCTCAGATTCCGTAAAACAACATCAAGGTATGTGTGAAGACCTTTCCAAAACGTCCATGTTGCGGACAATATAGACAACAATTCTCTACTTCTGTCTATTTCCCTCAGTGACAGGAAACATGATGTACAGATAGGACCTTGATAAGTCCGCTCGTTCCAGAGTTCCCGGCACCAGTCTGACGTCGCGACGTACATCATGAAGATGCTCAACGAAATGCGTAGAGAGGTTTGGGTTTACACTGTGTAATTAATCAAAACATGACAAAATCAGTGTCAAGATGAACCAACTTTGATGAGGGTCGGAAAGCAGAGGAAGCACACACCTCACAATCACTTGCTTCATATTGCACTAACTGCTTCCTCACCTTGAGAACAGTTTTAGACAGAATTCGAAGATGTTGGTCCAAAGTTTGGGTGATCAACGTGGTGTTTTTCTCTTAAAGACGAGACCCTCTATCTAACTCCTATTAATATAATAAGGTTTGCTGGCATTGTTTTATTAAATGTGGAAAGATAATAATGCAATTAAGCAGATATTGCAACGTACTCCCCATCTACATTGAAAATGATCTGATTATTATACTTAAAAAAAAGAATTACTGATGAAATCAGGGGATGGAGACTGATTTACTATTTTTTGGTGAGGCCAAAAGCAGTTGGTGTGCAAATTTGCCGTTTTTGCAAACACTGCAACCTAAGTCCTTTGATAGTGTATCATCACCTTCAAGTGGGTGTTATAAGTAGCAGCTGTCTCTGATGAACAGTTCTACTTTGTGACTGTGACAGGCTGGTAAAGGTAGGCGTACACACTGGTCTAGGGAATTGCTGCATGCCCCATATGTCTATTCTCGGTATGCCAGTGTTTTTATACATTGTAGCTCCGATTCCCAAGCACTGCCAAATTGCTATTCTGAGAATGTCAATATAGGGATGGGGCTCCATTGTCCTTCACAGGCTTCCATCTCTGCATTTGAAGTTAAGGGAAGGATTCACAAATTGAATTCTGCTTCAGTAATATAAATGAACCAGAGATTTGGATATTAGTATGATGTGATACTTTAATATTGGTCAGAGAGAAAAGAAGAAAACCGATATGGCGGAGTAAAGTGTGACTGAAACACTTACAATATGAAGGGAATTGACACTACCTTATTCCTCCAGCTTTTGAAGTTTATCCAGTAAGGAAACACTACTGGGGAAAAACATACCTGCCACTTACCTAGGGGAAAGTTGTACTTGTTAGACCTGGTATCCTTGGTGAGGTTCCCCCCCCTAACTTTTTGCCTTCAACCCTCCTGTTTTGCTGACTTTGTTTTTACAGGTTTAGGACTCTGCACAATTTTCCACTGCTAACCAGTGCTAAAGTGCTTGTGCTCTCTTCTTAAAACATGGTACAATTGTCTTATACTTAATTGGCATATTTAATTTACTTGTTAGTCCTAGTAAAGTGGCACTACCAGCTTTAATCTTCCTTGACCTCTAAGCAGCTTTCGACACCGTATCCCACCACACGCTGATATAAAGACTCCACCACATCGGCATCCAAGAAGACACACTCAGATAGATCACCTCCTTCCTCACCGGAAGAACCCAAAGGATCCACTTCCCACCTCTGAACCCAAAGAAATCACCTGCAGTGTGTCCCAGGACTCATCCCTCAGCCCCATGCTCTTCAACACATGTATGACCCCGCAGGCCAACATTGTCAGGTCCTACGGTCTCAACATAATTTCCTACACAGATGACACCCAACTCATCCTCTTACTCACCTATGACCCCCACCACCACCTGAACCAACTTCCACAGATGCATGACAAACGTCGCTGACTGGATGAAGAACTGCCTGCAGCTGAACACAGAAAAGATGGATGTACTGATCTTTGGCAACAACAGCAACAGATGGAACAACTCCTGGTGGCCATCAGAGCTAGGACCCGCACCCACTCTCTCCAACCCTGCTAGAAACCTTGGAATCATCATTGACAACAAGCTCACCATGAAATCACAGATCAACGCCGTCTCCTCCGCCTGCTTCCTCACCCTGCGCATGCTATGAAAGATCTTCAAGTGGTTACCCCTACACATGAGAAGTCCCGTGACACAGGCACTCATCACCAGCGACTGGACTATGGCAATGCATACCTCCTACAGAGACTTCAGACCCTACGGAACGCCGTAGCCAGACTCATCCTCGGCCTTCCCTGACAAACCCACATCACACTCAACCTCAGGCAGCTCCACTGGATCCCTATACAGAAGAGATACCAATTCAAGCTGCTGACCCACGCACACAAGGCTCTACACAACCAAGTACCCGCCTACTTTAAACACCGCCTGAACTTCCACCAACCGCTGAGAAAACTACGCTCCGCCTCCCTTTCACCTGCCTGGACTCCCCGCATCTACCAAAGCAGAGGTGGAGGACGCTCCTTCTCCCACATTGAAGCAAAGACCTGGAACAGCGTCCCCACGCCCCTCCAGACCATCACCTCACTTCCAGAATTCCGAATGGCCCTCAAGACCTGGCTGTTCGAATAAGCCTCCAGGACCTGAAAGCGCCTGGATAACCTATCGGGTGATTAGCTGCACTTTATAAATCTTGATTGATTGATGAGTCACTTATGCCCACTGACTGTGCCACCCAACTAGGTAGCACTTAAAACATGTTTCGGGTCTGCTATTGCAGCCTGTGTGAGCAGTTTTAAACTACCATTCGACCTGGCAAAGTAAACCTTTTGCCAGTCCCACACATTTTTTTGATACATACAAGTCAAACTAAAGGTAGGCCCTGGACAGCCCAGAGTGCAGGGTGCAGTGTATTTAAAAAGTTGGACATGTACTTTTAAGTTTTACATGTCCTGGTAGTGAAAAACTTGTATATTCGTTTTTCAGTACTGAAAGGCCTATCTCTCCCATAGGATAATATTGGTGTTGCCTTATTACATTTTATAGGTGTAATTTCCAAATGGGAAGAGATGACTGGTTCATGTTTGGTGTCTCTGGAATCCTAATTTTAAATCCTAACTTATGGTGAATTATGAAAATGCCACTTTTGGAAAGTTGGCATATTCTTGCCTTAGCCATTTGATGCAAGATTTTAGCAGATTTTATTAAAGTTTTAGATCTACAAGGAGACCAACAGTATGATAACATAAAAGAGTTGGAAACATAACACATTACAATTTGATACATTTATAACAGTGTTTTTATAAATTAATCTGTGTAATAGAAGAATTAATACGTTTAAAAAAACCTTTTTTTTTTAAATTACAATTCTGTAACACATCACTTCATTGACCGGGCTGTATAACAACAGTGCAGAATCTCTATCTGATTTAATACCATATTTCATGGAAAGGGGTTTTTGAAAACGACATCTGGGGAATTTTAAAACAGGGTAAACAAATAGAACGTGATCAACTGTCTGTACTGCACCCTTGCAAAGGTTATACCTCCTATCGGTGCAATTTATTCGCCGCCAAGCATCCTTAATAACTTAAAGGGAGGCAATTCAGTCTAAACATTAGCATACAGCAGCAGATACTATGCTCTAAATTTCATCTTAAATAAGGCTGTGGGGCTGAAACACATCCTGTCTATATTAATTCCCCAGCCTCTTCAAACTCTCACAAAGCTCAATATTCTATATTTCATAAATGACTGTAGATAGCCTCTGAGGGCAGAATAATTAATATCTTGCTAATCTACCACTTTTAGACTAAAGTACACAGGTGCATATACAAGATTACACATCAAAATATGGTCACCTGTTGCAGTGGAGAAACATTCGCACTGAAACTTCCTCAAAGAGTTCTCCTTCAAATGAATAAGATGATAACCCCAGCATATTATAGCTTTCATTCTACTTAAAAATGTGCTTACCAGCCCCATTTTGATGTAATGCCTTAAATTGGTGCCATGGTATTTAAGTTACATATTGTATGCAAAACCTTCCCTTCTATTCAATGCATAAAGTGCCAGTGCTCAGTTTTAATAATTTCTACACCATATATTAGTGTAGGGGGTATTTTCATCTTGTAAACAGTCAGTAAAGGGATAAAGTGTCCTTGGCCTGTAGCGCTATAAAGTGCTTTAAGTGTGTTTGCATGGGACAGTGCCTTATTCGTGAAGTGAGCGATATGTTCTTTCACCGTTAAATCAGCCGAATTCTTTTTTTCCTAAATAGGGGTATGATTTAACTGTTTCTATAGGTAGGGTTCCCACATGCCATCTATAGTTCGTCTTCGGGTGGCAGCCCTTTCTATGAAACTTCATGATTTTACTTTTATTTATATTAACTTTTAAATAATGTCTGTCAGCATAACTTGTCAAAAAATTAAGATGTTTCTGCAAGCTTTTAGGAGTGAGGTCAAATAGAACAATAAAGGAGAATCCCCTTTGGGTAAAACTTTACCTTTGGTGAGTTTCCTGCTACAATATTCATCAGCCTTGAGAGATCAGCGGCATAAAGTGAAAAGAGAAGGGGTGCTAATAGACAGCTTTGTTTTAGGCCATTTTTAGTTTCAATTTTTTGGTGTGCGACTATGATTACCACCCAACATTACTTGACACCACGTGGCCGTGTGCAGGGCTAATATCAATTTTAGTAGAGTTTCTGCAATACTCAAAACCCGAAGTTTTCTCCACAGGGTATGCCAGTCCACGTGGTCAAAGGCAGTATTGCCAGTTGATGCCTGGGGCCTGTCTCTGGACACATGACTTGGTGCAGTTGGTAGCTGGGATTTGTGTATTCCTCCTAGACAACCACACACAATAAAGAGATTAGGTATGCTTAGATGGGCGGAGCTGGGCACAGCGCCACTTACACTCGAATAGGCTGTGTCCTGCCTCCACACAATGGGCTGCATAACCCCTATGGTTAGTCTGGAGCCAAGACAGGAAAGGCAAAATGCTTGTGGACTTCAAAGGGAAATATCAACAAGCTTCTCCTACTTCAAAGGAAGGACCAGGTATAAATATTGGACCTCAGACTCCAACTCTTCAATATACTTTGGGACCTGTGGATATTCTACCAGAAAGAAAGACTTCTGTGCTGTAGAAAGGACTGCCACTCTGCTGAACTGCTGCCCTGCTGTGCTGACCTGCTGTCTTCTTGCCTGGGTGAGAAGGGCTGGACCTGCATCCATTGAACCCAGGAACCCAGAATGATTCCAAGGGCTTGTTGACTGGCCTCCTGACTAGAGCCTCAGGGACAGAAGGCTCCAAAAACCTTGACCTCACCCTGGACTCTGCCATCTGTGACTTCTACCCTGCCACGTGGTACCCCCCCCATTACTGAACCCATAGAAGTGGGCCTGAAGGTGTTCTAACAGCCCATCTGTGGATCCAGGAGAACCGACGCATCTCCTTTGCTGCGTGGTGCAAACCCGAGCAGAACCGACGCATTACCTCTGCTGCGATGATTCTGCCAGCGCAAGGACTCCGCATCAACCTCGCAGGCTGCATCAAAACCATTGCTGTGCGACACCTTCTCCACGCCAGTCCTAAATCGCAAATCTTTCATCTAAGGCAGCCTCGAGGACGACGCAGGTTCCTGCATCGCAGCTGATGGAGTGAGGTTTGTAAAATACATCCTCATAAAGTCAAGCAACTCTATAATAATGTATTAACTGCATGAACTAATCAACTCCAGATACACACATCTACTCAGGGGGCAAACGCAATTTACATAATATACTAAATCATGTTGGCATGAGTACGTATTAACTGTTTGCGCTTTGAAAAACTGTACTAATGCATGTTTATGCTGTGTTGTACATTGCACATTTTGCATGTTGTGCACGAATAATAAGAAGTCTGCTTTAAACTAATAGCTTTCGCTAGGATTTATTTAACACAGGGTATTAGTATGATGGGAGGTAAACATAATGGGTTTTATTTCACAAATTAATATTCTTTTGTGTTTGTTTATTTTAGTACGGGATTGGGCCTGCATGAAAATGGCCTCTTGTTCAAGCCAGCATGCGGCTGGCCTAGTCGGTATGGAGTGCGCATGTGCCAAGATGGGTTGCCTGTTCGCAGACTGCTGAGTGTACCCGATGATGCTATCCGTGTGAAGGCCATGTTGACCTGTGTCTTATTGTTTATGTGCCAGGATGCGACAGCGACTGTGGGAACAGCCATCACTACGTGCAATACGAACGTGAAAGCGGATATCATAATGAACATTGTAGCTAAATGTATAATTATGAATGTTAGAAATATACGAATGCAATGGTCTTAAATCCTTCCTTTGTTAAAACTGGTATAGGATGGATTTGTGGGGAGAACTGGATGAGACGACCCTAGTATGATTCACAACAACCAATCACAGTCCGAGTTTCTACCGATACTGCAACATTGTAAGATAGTGTATTAGGCAGAAAGGTATAACTGATGTCCCAATTTGAGGTGTGGCAGAACGAGAGCAGATCAGATAAGAACGCAGATCAGAGAACAGAGAGAGGAGAGGGGAGAAGAGAATGCAGACGAGAACGCAGACGAGAACCTAGAGAGAACGCAGACCAGATCGCATAGAAAAGATCTAAGACAGAAAGAGCAGCCCTGCACAGAGAAAGAGAACCTTTAGGTACGAGAACGTTGCGGGAGTGCTTGGGAGGAGACTGCGACCGAGGAGGTAGATTAAGTGGGAGATAAATTCTAATTGTTAGTATATTAAACTTTGCTGCATCTGTCCTGTTTGACTTTGTCCTCCGAGCCTATCTCTGGGGACCTCTTGCCACAACCTCGGCCAAAGAATTGGTTTTCCTGTTTCTTTGTTGGGTATTGCCCTCCTTGATTGCTTAAAATTGCAAATATATTTTCTGCAAGTATTTATGCTGTACCTTCTTTCCCCCATTCCTTTGCATGCTTTGATATCGATGAAAATGATTCATTTTGATTACATTGCTTGATAATGTGTTCTCTTATATGCAATCTTGTATGTGCACTGACAATTTCATTACGAGCATTATTAAGATCAAATCATTAACTGAAGAAATTACTTTGTGGTTATTTAGTTAAATGCTAAACTGTTTAGTTAATCATAGTCACCATCAACTCTTCAACTAATGGTCCATCGAACAAAAGAAGAAGTTGAAATTACTAATAGTCAGAATTAAATATAATTGTTATTAATATGAAGTATAGTGTTTAATAAAACTGACAAATTAAACCCCCCAAATCCAGCGCCAGTCCTCAGGGATCATTTATGGGTAATGTGTGATGGGCCCCGTTGTTTGATAAAACATTTTTATGCAGGACGAGATTTTCTTTGGTCCCTGGCTTAAGAATTTAGGGGTTGCGCTGGATCAGTTTTTCTTGGTAGCAGAATGATGGTTATTATTGATTAGTTTGGTGATTTATTGATTATTGATTATTGACTAAATGTTTAACAGTTTATGTAAAGTGGGTTAGTATCGTGTTTTATGTAGTCTTTGGAACACAGGTACAGAAGGGTATCTGGGAAGCCGGCAAAATAGAAGTTAGCCTGAAATAAGGCAGAAGAAAAGTGTGAGAAGTGAAATCACACGGGAATAAGTGCATTGTCTGTTTAAATTAGTAATACTATTTAGCGTATAGGTGAAGATAAGAGTGACACAGCGAAGGGTCCACCTGTGAAAATGTGGCCTTATCCCTGGAAGAGTAGCAAGACCTCCTTTTCAATAAAAGGTCCTCTTGTGAAATTTTGGCCTTATCCCTAAAGAAGTAACAGGTCCTCTCTTAGCTTGAGTGAAGGGAAGAATAGCGGAATTGTTATACTTGCCCGTATGGTAAGAAAGTTCTTGAGAGGGGAAAACTATCTCTCTATTTAGTAAACAGACAGTGTGGTATCGTTTTATGTTGTGACGGATAAGTTATTGTGAAGAAAACAGACTTAAAAAAGTGCCGATAATTTTTTGTAAAGGAAGGGTCAGCAGCAGGAGGAGAGGCTGACGTCACAGAAAAGCTGCGCTGGCATTGGTCAGTCTATAAAAACAGAGTGAGCTCAGATTGGTTGGTTGGTTGGTTGGTGTGAGCCGCGCTGGCATTGGACAAGATAGCGGAGACGTAGAAAGCTCCGATTGGAGGAGATGGAGTGTGCCGCGCAGACATTGGTCAGGCGTTAGGGAAGCAAAGGAGTTCGATTGGTGAATTATAAGTGGATCGTGTTGATAAAGATTGCATTAAGTGAAATCATTGACAAGCAACGAAAATGTATTTTGAACAACCGAAACAGTAGAAATTGACTTTGTTTGGAAAAATTAAAAGATTCTTTAAAAAGGACAAACCAGTAATAACGAGAGGAGTTCCTATTCCTCCACCAAAGACACCAGCGTCTTATATGATGTTAAAATATGGTTATCATACATGTATTTGGCTAGAAAATTGGGTAGGATATACGAAGAATGATGGTATAATAGCTTTTCCGGAGCATGGTTCTTTTAATTTGGCAGTATTGTGTAATTTGAGAGAAAAGATGATGATATTACACCCAAGACCTAGACCTACCAGTTTGAAGCATAAGTGGAGTGGGAAGATGAAATGTGAGAAAGACACAGAGGTGGTAGAGTACATAGATTTATGTTTGGAAGATTTCATGATGAAAGACATGAGGACAGAATGAAAAGATGGAGAAATGGAGAGATTACTGAAGGATTGTATCCAGTTTTAATGGTAGGAGAGACTGCAGGAACCAAGTGCAAAGAGAAAAAGAGACATTTAGAGCAATTTGGTTATGGGTACAACCCGAATGAATCTGATGATGAGCTGCTGGATGATATATTAGTTAAACGACCACCACCTTATCAGGAGAATTCAGCGATGGTGACACCAAATGCACCGTCAATGGAAACCCCAATGACACCTCAAACGACACCTGTTCCAATTGGAAGCGAAGTAGAGCAGGAGGGAGAAGTAGAATTTGCCATACAAACTAAAGAATTAGTTGAAAAATTAAATCAGAATAACATGAAAATAGATGCAATAACTGTGCCAGTGACTATAGGTCCAGCGATACCTGTATTTGAAAATAGACTTATCCATGAACCTTCTTTAACTGTCCCATTAAATTCCGCTATAACACCAGCTAATAGTAGAATTAGTGCTGTAAGTGTCACAAGTGAACAGCCAAATATAGTTACTAGATCTACACCTCCGACTAATTTAACAATTATTGAAACGCCTAGGGAAATAATACAGCTACAGCCCAAAAGGATAGAATTGGATTAAATTCCCAGAAGCGAAGTTCCAATAGGTCCAACTACTGAAGAATTAGATGATTAGGTGAAAGGGTTACAAAGGAGAAAAACACAGCCGCAAGCTATAGATGTATGCAAGTTGAAAGTAGATCTGGAAGAAATGATTATTGGGACCATAAGTCCATACAGGCAGAAGACATATCAGGATGATGAATTAATGTATCTGTGTAAGAGTATTACTTGGAAAGCGAAGAATTTACATGAGAGGTTAGTGGAAGCTGCAGAAGAGTTAGGAGTGGACATAGGAAGATCAAAGGTGTTGCAGAAGACATATAGAGTGGATTTTACTGAAAAGGATATAGAAAATATGAATACGTCTGGTAGACGATTGCAGATAAAAGAGTTAATGGTTGTTTTAAGAAAATGGGGAGACGTAGAAAGATGGAAGGGTAGATGGATGAGGATGAAAGAAGAATTGGCTGCTAAAGAGATACATTTGCGTCCAGTAAGAGAAGTCGAAAATGTAGCTCTGGAATGTCCCATGAGAGAAGTTCCAGGAGGAGGTTATGTGCATGTTCCGTGGTCTAGACAGGATATATTGTCTTTCACCAATGAGTTTCCTAGATTGAGAGAAAAACCTGTGGAGTGGTACAAACAAGTTGAGAGATTTGTGAAAGTATCGAAAGTATTGTTGAAAGATTTAGATGGATTATTTGAAATTGTTGTCCATGCAGATCTATGGACTGAATGTAAGATTACAGTTGATTGGCCAAAGGATGAATATCCTAGGGATGCCAAAACAGGTGCACCTTCAGATGAGGTGATGAAAAAGCATCATCAAGTGATAACTTTCTTGAAAAGCAAAATTTCCCCTAAGGAAACTGATTGGGTAAAAATTGATAGAACAACCCAAGAACCGAATTAATCTGTTCATACCTATTAGGAGAGGTTATTGCAAGTTTTTAAGCAGTATAGTGGGTTTGAGAATATTGGAGATAAGGATATGGGTCATTTTGTGTATAGGTTTGTGTATGGATTAAAACCTGAGATTAGCCAGATGATACAGCAGCATATGTTGTGTTGGCAAGCCAAAACGATAGACGAAATCTTTAGGTATGCGAAGTATTGTAGTGATGACATTGAGTCTCGTCATCGTAAATTAACCACTTCTGTGCTCATGACGGAATGGTTCCGTCATGAGCACAAGTTCTAGTGTGCTCATGACGGAACCATTCCGTCATGAGCACATGCTCAGGAAATCCCTCTGCTGCAGACAGCAGAGGGATTTCCCATTTTATTTTTTTGCCTGTGGAGGTGGGGAAGAGCTTCCCCAACCTCCCCAGGCCTAGTTTTGTATTTCATTGCAATGACGATCACGCACATGTCGCGCTATGGTCATTGCAACGAAATCAAAACTGAAACTTAGTTTCAGTTTCTCAGTTTCGGTGCTTGTGGGGCTAACTCAGCCCCCCGAGTACCGAAAAAGATGGGAGGGGTATCGTTGGAAAGGGAATAATGCCCCCTTTCCAATGGTACCCTTCCCTAGTGGACCCCTGCTTGGGGATCACCCCAGGAGGGCGATCCCCAAGCAGGGATCCACCCACTAGCGCCAGGGAGGGGGGAGCGGCCCCTTGGGCAAGGGCCTTTGCTCCCCCCATATTTGTTTGGCCGCAACAGACTTTCTGCCTCCGGAGGCGGAAAGCCCACTAGAAACCAGGGATTATTTTTTTATTGACGTTGGGGTGGGGCTGCCCAAAAGGGCATGGCAATGCCCCAACCCCCCAGAGAAATGGAAGTCTTTCTGCCCCCTCGGGGGCAGAAAGCCCACTAGGAACCAGGGATTTTTTTTTATTGACGGGGTGGGGGCTGCCCAAAAAGGGCATGGCAATGCCCCCACCCCTCCAGAGAAATGTAAGTCTTTCTGCCCCCCTGGGGGGCAGATGGGGGGAGTAGCTCCCAATCCTCCCCCCTGGGGGGGCGGAAAGCCCACTAGAAACCAGGGATTATTTTTTTTATTGACGTTGGGGTGGGGGCTGCCCAAAAAGGGCATGGCAATGCCCCCACCCCCCCAGAGAAATGTAAGTCTTTCTGCCCCCCCTGGGGGGCAGATGGGGGCAGAAGCCCCCAATATGCCCCCCCCTGGGGGGCAGAAAGCCCACTAGGATTTTTGTTTTTTTTATTGGCGTTGGGGTGGGGGCTGCCCAAAAAGGGCATGGCAATGCCCACACCCCCCAGAGAAATGTAAGTCTTTCTGCCCCCCCTGGGGGGCAGAAAGCCCACTAGGAACCAGGGATTATTTTTTTTATTGACGTTGGGGCTGCCCAAATAGGGCATGGCAATGCCCCCACCCCCCAGAGAAATGTAAGGGTTTCTGCCCCCCCGGGGGGGCGGAAAGCCCACTAGAAATCAGGGATTTTTTTTTTTATTGACGTTAGGGTGGGGGCTGCCCAAAAAGGGCATGGCAATGCCCCCACCCCCCAGGAGAAATATAAGTCTTTCTGAGAAAAAAGGGATTTTTTCAGCTAAATTTGAGGTTTGCAGGGCATTCTGGGTAGGAAAACGTTGGGGGACCCACGCAAGCCATACCTCGCTGGACTCCCCCGGGTGTCTAGTTTTCAGAAATGTGTGGGTTTGGTAGTTTTCCAAGATAGCCACCGAGCCCTGGGCCAAAAACCCAGGTGACCCCCCTTGCAAAACCAGGTTGTTTTGTGATAGGTCATTTTGATGTCTCCTCAATACGTTTTGGGCCCTTGCCTGTCGCGGGTACTTGACCCACCCATGTGAGTGAGGTATCATTTTTATCGGGAGACCTGGGGAACGCTGGGTGGTAGGACATTTTGGATCCACGTAGATTCCAGAACTTTCCCACACAGAAATTTGAGAAAAAAGTGATTTTTTTCAGCTAAATTTGAGGTTTGTAGGGCATTCTGGGTAGGAAAACGTTAGGGGACCCACGCAAGCCATACCTCGCTGGACTCTCCGGGTGTCTAGTTTTCAGAAATGTGTGGGTTTTGTAGTTTTCCAAGATGGCCACCGAGTCCGGGGCCAAAACCCAGGTGACCCCTTGCAAAACCAGGTTGTTTTGTGATGGGTAATTTTGACGTCTCCTCAATACGCTTTGGGCCCTTGCCTGTCGCGGTTACTTGACCCACCCATGCGAGTTAGGTATCATTTTATCGGGAGACCTGGGGAACGCTGGGTGGTAGGACATTTTGTATCCACGTAGATTCCAGAACTTTCCCACACAGAAATTCTGAGAAAAAGGGATTTTTAATCAAAATTTGAGGTTTGCAGGGTATTCTGGGTAGGAAAACGTTGGGGGACCCATGCAAGCCATACCTCCCTGGACTCCCCTTGGTCTCTAGTTTTCAGAAATGTGTGGGTTTGGTAGTTTTCCCTAGATGACCGCCAAGCTCGGGACCAAAAACTCATGTGACCCTCCCTTGCAAAACCAGGTCATTTTCGGTTACATAGGGGGCATCTGAGTTTTTGGTCCCGAGTCGGCAGCCATCTAGGGAAACCTACCAAACCCACACATTTCTGAAAACTAGAGACCCAGGGGAGTCCAGGGAGGTATGGCTTGCGTGGGTCCCCCAATGTTTTCCTACCCAGAATCCCCTGCAAACCTCAAATTTTGATAACAAAATCACTTTTTTCTCAAATTTCTGTGTGGGTAAGTTCTGGAATCTATGTGGATCCACAAATTTCCTACCACCCAGCGTTTCCCCAGGTCTCCCAAGAAAAATGGTACCTCACTTGTGTGGGTGGGTCAAGTACCCGCGACAGGCAAGGGCCCAAAACCTATTGAGGAAACTTCAAAATGACCTATCACAAAACAACCTGGTTTTGCAAGGGGAGACACCTGGGTTTTTGGCCCCAGGCTCGGTGGCCATCTTGGAAAACTACCAAATCCACACATTTCTGAAAACTAGAGACCCGGTTGAGTCCAGGGAGGTATGGCTTGTGTGGGTCCCCCAACGTTTTCCTACCCAGAATGCCCTGCAAACCTCAAATTTAGCTGAAAAAAATCCCATTTTTCTCACATTTCTGTGTGGGAAAGTTCTGGAATCCACGTGGATCCACAAATTTCCTACCACCCAGCGTTCCCCCAGGTCTCCTGATAAAAATGATACCTCACTCGCGTGGGTGGGTCAAGTACCCGCAACAGGCAAGGGCCCAAAACCTATTGAGGCGACATCAAAATGACCGATCACAAAACAACCTGGTTTTGCAAGGGAAGTCACCTGGGTTTTTGGCCCCAGCCTCGGTGGCCATCTTGGAAAACTACCAAACCCACACATTTCTGAAAACTAGACACCCGGGGAAGTCCAGCGAGGTATGGCTTGTGTGGGTCCCCCAACATTTTCCTACCCAGAATGCCCTGCAAACCTTAAATTTAGCTGAAAAAAATCCCTTTTTTCTCACATTTCTGTGTGGGAAAGTTATGGAATCCATGTGGATCCACAAATTTCCTACCACCCAGAGTTCCCCCAGGTCTCCCGATAAAAATGATACCTCACTCGCGTGGGTGGGTCAAGTACCCGTGACAGGCAAGGGCCCAAAACGTATTGAGGAGACATCAAAACTACCTATCACAAAACAACCTGGTTCTGCAAGAGGGGCCACCTGGGTTTTTGGCCCCGGGCTCGGTGGCCATCTTGGAAAACTACCAAACCCACACATTTCTGAAAACTAGACACCCGGGGAAGTCCAGCGAGGTATGGCTTGCGTGGATCCCCCAACGTTTTCCTACCTAAAATGCCCTGCAAACCTCAAATTTACCTGAAAAAAAACACATTTTCCACATATTTTAGGGTGGAATCACCGTGCCAGCACAAATGTCCTACCCCACAGCGTTTCCCTCAGTCTCCAGAGTAAAATGATACCTCACTTGTGTAGGTGGGGCAAGGGCCTGTGACTGGGAAGAGCCCAAAACATAGGGAATAAGGGTATAGCACCGAGAATTCTAAGCGCTACATTTAAAAAAATATATATTTTTAGCCAATCCTGCATTAGACACCCACACAAGTGAGGTATCATTTTATTTGGGACACTAAGGAGTACACTGTGGGGTAGAACATATGTGCCGCCACGCTGATTAAACACACAAATATGTGGGAAATGTGGTTTTTTCAGCTAAATTTGAGGTTTGCAGGGGATTCGGGGTAGGGAAACGTTGGGGGATCCACGCAAGCCATACCTCATTGGACTACCTAGGGTGTCTAGTTTTCAGAAATGTGTGGGTTTAGTAGGTTTCCCTAGATGGCAGCGAGCCCGGGGCCAAAACCCCAGGTGCCCCCCCAAAAAAAACCAAGTAGTTTTGTTATAGGTAATTTTGAAGTCTCCACAGTACGATTTGGGCCATTTCCTGTTGCAGCCACTATGCCTACCCACACAAGTAAGGTACCATTTTTATCGGGAGACCTGGGGGAACGCTGGGTGGGGGGAAATTTGTGGATTCACGCAGATTCCAGAACTTTCCCACACAGAAATTTGAAAAAAAGTGATTTTTCCAGCGAAATTTGAGGTTTGCAGGGGATTCTGGGTAGGAGAATGTTGGGGACCCACGCAAGCCATACCTTGCTGGACTCCCCCGGGTGTCTAGTTTCCAGAAATGTGTGGGTTTGGTAGGTTTCCCTAGATGGCCGCCGAGCCCCGGGCCAAAAACCCAGGTGACCCCCCTTGCAAAACCAGGTTGTTTTGTGATGGGTAATTTTGACGTCTCCTCAATACGTTTTGGGCCCTTGCCTGTCGCGGTTACTTGACCCACCCATGCGAGTTAGGTATCATTTTTATCGGGAGACCTGGGGGAACGCTGGGTGGTAGGACATTTTTGGATCCACGTAGATTCCAGAACTTTCCCACACAGAAATTTGAGAAAAAAAGTGATTTTTTTCAGCTAAATTTGAGGTTTGTAGGGCATTCTGGGTAGGAAAACGTTAGGGGACCCACGCAAGCCATACCTCGCTGGACTCCCCCGGGTGTCTAGTTTTCAGAAATGTGTGGGTTTTGTAGTTTTCCAAGATGGCCACCGAGTCCGGGGCCAAAAACCCAGGTGACCCCCCTTGCAAAACCAGGTTGTTTTGTGATGGGTAATTTTGACGTCTCCTCAATACGTTTTGGGCCCTTGCCTGTCGCGGTTACTTGACCCACCCATGCGAGTTAGGTATCATTTTTATCGGGAGACCTGGGGGAACGCTGGGTGGTAGGACATTTTTGTATCCACGTAGATTCCAGAACTTTCCCACACAGAAATTTGAGAAAAAAGGGATTTTTTAATCAAAATTTGAGGTTTGCAGGGTATTCTGGGTAGGAAAACGTTGGGGGACCCATGCAAGCCATACCTCCCTGGACTCCCCTTGGTCTCTAGTTTTCAGAAATGTGTGGGTTTGGTAGTTTTCCCTAGATGACCGCCAAGCTCGGGACCAAAAACTCATGTGACCCTCCCTTGCAAAACCAGGTCATTTTCGGTTACATAGGGGGCATCTGAGTTTTTGGTCCCGAGTCGGCAGCCATCTAGGGAAACCTACCAAACCCACACATTTCTGAAAACTAGAGACCCAGGGAGTCCAGGAGGTATGGCTGCGTGGGTCCCCCAATGTTTTCCTACCCAGAATCCCCTGCAAACCTCAAATTTTGATAACAAAATCACTTTTTTCTCAAATTTCTGTGTGGGTAAGTTCTGGAATCTATGTGGATCCACAACTTCCTACCACCCAGCGTTTCCCCAGGTCTCCCAAGAAAATGGTACCTCACTTGTGTGGGTGGGTCAAGCACCGCGACAGGCAAGGGCCCAAAACCTATTGAGGAAACTTCAAAATGACCTATCACAAAACAACCTGGTTTTGCAAGGAGACACCTGGTTTTTGGCCCCAGGCTCGGTGGCCATCTTGGAAAACTACCAAATCCACACATTTCTGAAAACTAGAGACCCGGTTGAGTCCAGGGAGGTATGGCTTGTGTGGGTCCCCCAACGTTTTCCTACCCAGAATGCCCTGCAAACCTCAAATTTAGCTGAAAAAAATCCCATTTTCTCACATTTCTGTGTGGGAAAGTTCTGGAATCCACGTGGATCCACAAATTTCCTACCACCCAGCGTTCCCCAGGTCTCCTGATAAAAATGATACCTCACTGCATGGGTGGGTCAAGTACCCGCAACAGGCAAGGGCCCAAAACCTATTGAGGCGACATCAAAATGACCGATCACAAAACAACCTGGTTTTGCAAGGGAAGTCACCTGGGTTTTTGGCCCCAGCCTCGGTGGCCATCTTGGAAAACTACCAAACCCACACATTTCTGAAAACTAGACACCCGGGGAAGTCCAGCGAGGTATGGCTTGTGTGGGTCCCCCAACATTTTCCTACCCAGAATGCCCTGCAAACCTTAAATTTAGCTGAAAAAAATCCCTTTTTTCTCACATTTCTGTGTGGGAAAGTTATGGAATCCATGTGGATCCACAAATTTCCTACCACCCAGAGTTCCCCAGGTCTCCCGATAAAAATGATACCTCACTGCGTGGGTGGGTCAAGTACCCGTGACAGGCAAGGGCCCAAAACGTATTGAGGAGACATCAAAACTACCTATCACAAAACAACCTGGTTCTGCAAGAGGGGCCACCTGGGTTTTGGCCCGGGCTCGGTGGCCATCTTGGAAAACTACCAAACCCACACATTTCTGAAAACTAGACACCCGGGGAAGTCCAGCGAGGTATGGCTTGCGTGGATCCCCCAACGTTTTCCTACCTAAAATGCCCTGCAAACCTCAAATTTACCTGAAAAAAACACATTTTCCACATATTTTAGGGTGGAATCACCGTGCCAGCACAAATGTCCTACCCCACAGCGTTTCCCTCAGTCTCCAGAGTAAAATGATACCTCACTTGTGTAGGTGGGGCAAGGGCCTGTGACTGGGAAGAGCCCAAAACATAGGGAATAAGGGTATAGCACCGAGAATTCTAAGCGCTACATTTAAAAAAATATATATTTTTAGCCAATCCTGCATTAGACACCCACACAAGTGAGGTATCATTTTATTTGGGACACTAAGGAGTACACTGTGGGGTAGAACATATAGTGCCGCCACGCTGATTAAACACACAAATATGTGGGAAATGTGGTTTTTTCAGCTAAATTTGAGGTTTGCAGGGGATTCGGGGTAGGGAAACGTTGGGGGATCCACGCAAGCCATACCTCATTGGACTACCTAGGGTGTCTAGTTTTCAGAAATGTGTGGGTTTAGTAGGTTTCCCTAGATGGCAGCGAGCCCGGGGCCAAAACCCCAGGTGCCCCCCAAAAAACCAAGTAGTTTTGTTATAGGTAATTTTGAAGTCTCCACAGTACGATTTGGGCCATTTCCTGTTGCAGCCACTATGCCTACCCACACAAGTAAGGTACCATTTTTATCGGGAGACCTGGGGGAACGCTGGGTGGGGGGAAATTTGTGGATCCACGCAGAGTCCAGAACTTTCCCACACAGAAATTTGAGAAAAAAGTGATTTTTTTCAGCAAAATTTGAGGTTTGCAGGGGATTCTGGGTAGGAGAATGTTGGGGGACCGACGCAAGCCATACCTCGCTGGACTCCCCGGGTGTCTAGTTTCCAGAAATGTGTGGGTTTAGTAGGTTTCCCTAGATGGCCGCCGAGCCCCGGGCCAAAAACTCACAGGACCCCCCTTGCAAAACCAGGTTGGTTTGTGATAGGTAATTTTGTTGTCGCCTCGATAGGTTTTGGGCCCTTGCCTGTCGCGGGTCCTTGACCCACCCGAGTGAGGTACCATTTTTATCGGGAGACCTGGGGGAACGCTGGGTGGGAGGAAATTTGTGGATTCACGCAGATTCCAGAACTTTCCCACACAGAAATTTGAAAAAAAGTGATTTTTCCAGCGAAATTTGAGGTTTGCAGGGGATTCTGGGTAGGAGAATGTTGGGGACCCACGCAAGCCATACCTTGCTGGACTCCCCGGGTGTCTAGTTTCCAGAAATGTGTGGGTTTGGTAGGTTTCCTAGATGGCCGCCGAGCCCGGGCCAAAAACTCATGGGACCCCCTTGCAAAACCAGGTTGGTTTGTGATAGGTAATTTTGATGTCGCCTCAATAGGTTTTGGGCCCTTGCCTGTCGCGGGTACTTGACCCACCCACGCAAGTAAGGTACCATTTTTCTTGAAGCACTTTGGGGAACGCGGGGTGGGTGGAATTTTGTGGATCCACGCAGATTCCAGAACTTTCCACCACAGAAATGTGAGGAAAATTTGTTTTTTTTACACTTTTTTAGGTTTGCAAGGGATTCTGGGTAACAGAACCTGGTGAGAGCCAGTCAAGTCACCCCATCCTGGATTCCCTAGTTGTCTAGGTTTCAAAAATGTATAGGTTTGCTAGGTTTCCCTAGGTGCCGGTAGAGCTAGGGTTCAAAAACTACAGCTAGGCACTTTGCAAAAAAAAGGGTCATTTTTCACTGTGAAAATGTGATGTGTCCACGTTGCGTTTTGCGCCGTTTCCTGTCGCGGGCACTAGGCCTACCCACACAAGTGAGGTACCATTTTTCTAGGAAAACTTTGGGGAACGCGGGGTGGGTGGAATTTTGTGGATCCACGCAGATTCTAGAACTTTCCACCACAGAAATGTGAGGAAAATGTGGGTTTTTTTGACAATTATTTAGGTTTGCAAGGGATTCTGGGTAACAGAACCTGGTGAGAGCCAGTTCAGCCACCCCTTCCTAGATTCCCCTGGGTGTGTAGTTTTCAAAAATGTATAAGTTTGCTAGGTTTCCCTAGGTGCCGGCAGAGCTAGGGTTCAAAAACTACAGCTAGGCACTTTGCAAAAAAAGGGTCATTTTTCACTGTGAAAATGTGGTGAGTCCACCTTGCGTTTTGGGCAATTTCCTGTCGCGGGCACTAGGCCTACCCACACAAGTGAGGTACCATTGTTCTCGGAAGACTTTGGGGAACGTGGGGTAGGTGGAATTTTGTGGATCCATGCAGATTCCAGAACTTTCCACCACAGAAATGTGAGGAAAATGTGTTTTTTTTGACAATTTTTTAGGTTTGGAAGGGATTCTGGGTAACAGAACCTGGTGAGAGCCAGTCAAGTCACCACATCCTGGATTTCCCTGGGTGTCTAGTTTTCAAAAATGTATAGGTTTGCAAGGTTTCCCCAGGTGCCGGCAGAGCTAGGGTTCAAAAACTACAGCTAGGCACTTTGCAAAAAAATTGTCATTTTTCACTGTGAAAATGTGGTGTGTCCACGTTGCGTTTTGGGCCGTTTCCTGTCGCGGGCACTAGGCCTACCCACACAAGTGAGGTACCATTTTTCTCTGAAGACTTTGGGGAATGCGGGGTGGGTGAAATTTTGAGGATCCACACAGATTCCAGAACTTTTCACCACAAAAATGTGAGGAAAATTTGTTTTTTTGGACAATTTGTTAGGCTTGCAAGGATTTCTGGGTAACAGAACCTGATGAGAGCCAGTCACGTCACCCCATCCTGGATTGCCCTGGGTGTGTAGTTTTCAAAAATGTATAGGCTTGCTAGGTTTCCCTAGGTGCCGGCAGAGCTAGGGTTCAAAAACTACAGCTAGGCACTTTGCAAAAAAATGGTCAATTTTCACTGTGAAAATGTGGTGTGTCCACGTTGCGTTTTGGGCCGTTTCCTGTCGCGGGCACGAGGCCTACCCCCACAAGTGAGGTACCATTTGTCTCGGAAGACTTCGGGGAACGCGGGGTGGGTAGAATTCTGTGGATCCATGCAGATTCCAGAACTTTCCACCACAGAAATGTGAGGAAAATGTGTTGTTTTTTTACAATTATTTAGGTTTGCAAGGCATTCTGGGTAACAGAACCTGGTGAGAGCCAGTCAAGTCACCCCATCCTTGATTTCCCTGGGTGTCTAGTTTTCAAAAATGTATAGGTTTGCTAGGTTTCCCCAGGTGCCGGCAGAGCTAGGGTTCAAAAACTGCAGCTAGGCACTTTGCAAAAAAAAGGGTCATTTTTCACTGTGAAAATGTGGTGAGTCCACGTTGCGTTTTGGGCCATTTCCTGTCGCGGGCACTAGGCCTACCCACACAAGTGAGGTACCATTTTTCTCGGAAGACTTTGGGGAACGTGAGGTGGGTGGAATTTTGTTGATCCACGCAGATTCCAGAACTTTCCACCACAGAAATGTGAGGAAAATTTGTTTTTTTTGACAATTTGTTAGGTTTGGAAGGGATTCTGGGTAACAGAACCTGGTGAGAGCCAGTCAAGTCACCCCATCCTGGATTCCCCTGGGTGTCTAGTTTTCAAAAATGTATAGGTTTGCTAGGTTTCCCTAGGTGCCGGCAGAGCTAGGGTTAAAAAACTACAGCTAGGCACTTTGCAACAAAATGGTCATTTTTCACTGTGAAAATGTGGTGTGTCCACGTTGCGTTTTGTGCCGTTTCCTGTCGCGGACACTAGGCCTAGCCACACAAGTGAGGTACCATTTTTCTCGGAAGACTTTGGGGAACACGGGGTGGGTGGAATTTTGTGGATCCACGCAGATTCCAGAACTTTCCACCACAGAAATGTGAGGAAAATGTGGTTTTTTGGACAACTTTTTAGGTTTGGAAGGGATTCTGGGTAACAGAACCTGGTGAGAGCCAGTCAAGTCACCCCATCCTGGATTCCTCTGGGTGTCTAGTTTTCAAAAATGTATAGGTTTGCTAGGTTTCCCTATGTGCCGGCAGAGCTACGGTTCAAAAACTACAGCTAGGCACTTTGCAAAAAAAAGGGTCACTTTTCACTGTGAAAATGTGGTGTGTCCACGTTGCGTTTTGCACCGTTTTCTGTCGCGGGCACTAGGCCTACCCACACAAGTGAGGTACCATTTTTCTTTGAAGACTTTGGGGAACGCGGGGTGTGTGGAATTTTGTGGATCCACGCAGATTCCAGAACTTTCCACCACAGAAATGTGAGGAAAATGTGGTTTTTTTGACAATATTTTAGGTTTGCAAGGGATTCTGGGTAACAGAACCTGGTGAGAGCCACTGAAGTCACCCCATCCTGGATTCCCCTGCGTGTCTAGTCTTCAAAAATGTACAGGGTTGCTAGGTTTTCCTAGGTCCTGGCAGAGCTAGGGTTCAAAAACTACAGCTAGGCACTTTGCAAAAAAAGGGTCATTTTTCACTGTGAAAATGTGGGGTGTCCACGTTGCGTTTTGGGCCGTTTCCTGTCGGGGGCACTAGGCCTACCCACACAAGTGAGGTACCATTTTTCTCGGAAGACTTTGGGGAACGCGGGTTGGGTGGAATTTTGTGGATCCACGCAGATTCCAGAACTTTCCACCACAGAAATGTGAGGAAAATGTGTTTTTTTGGACAATTGTTTAGGTTTGCAAGGGATTCTGGGTAACATAACCTGGTCAGAGCCAGTCAAGTCACCCCATCCTGGATTCCCCTGGGTGTCTAGTTTTCAAAAATGTATAGGTTTGCTAGGTTTCCCTAGCTGCCGGCAGAGCTAGGGTTCAAAAACTACAGCTAGGCACTTTGCCATTTTTTTTTCATTTTTCACTGTGAAAATGTGGTGTGTCCACGTTGTGTTTTGGGCCGTTTCCTGCTGCGGGCACTAGGCCTACCCACACAAGTGAGGTACCATTTTTCTAGAAAGACTTTGGGGAACGCGGGGTGGATGAAATTTTGTGGATCCACGCAGATTCCAGAACTTTCCACCACAGAAATGTGAGGAAAATGTGTTTTTTTTTACAATTGTTTAGGTTTGCAAGGGATTCTGGGTAACAGAACCTGGTGAGAGCCAGTCCAGTCACCCCATCCTGTATTCCCCATTGTGTCTAGGTTTCAAAAATGTATAGGTTTGATAGGTTTCCCTAGGTGCCAGCAGAGCTAGGGTTCAAAAATTACAGCTAGGCACTTTGCAAAAAAAAGGGTCATTTTTCACTGTGAAAATGTGGTGAGTACACGTTGCGTTTTGGGCCACTTCCTGCCGCGGGCACTAGGCCTACCCACACAAGTGAGGTACCATTTTTATCGGGAGACTTAGGGTAATACAGAATTGTAGAGCAACTGTTATTACCTATTGACTTTCGATGCATTTCTGCCTTCCAAATGAAAGACAATGTGTAAAAAAGAAGTCATTTTGAAAAATGACCTATAATTCTTATGCTAGTGTGGGTACTCCCAATTTCGGAAATGTGCAAATATCGACTGTTTCTAAACTCTATATTTTGTTCCCATTTCAGAAATACATAGGTGTCTTTCATACCAATTTTTCCATGTATACATTTTCCCAGAATAATTGCTATACACCCAGTACATAATAAAAAACCATTGCAAGACGCTGCTCAGTTATTGGCTCTGGGTTCGTCGGGTTCTTGGTGAACCTACAAGTCCTATATATCCCCACAACCAGAAAGGTCCAGCAGATGTAACGGTATATTGCTTTCAAACAGCTGTCATAATTAGAAGAAGTTACAGGTGAAAACATGGACACAAATGGCTGTTTTTTTCAACTAATTTTCAATTTTTCCTATATTCAACGGTTAGTTTCTATTAAGAAACCTTAAAGGATCTACACAAATGACCCCTTGCTGAATTTAGAATTTTATCTACTTTTCTAAAATGTATAGCTTTCCAGGATCAATTATTGCTTTCATACCCATTTCTACCATTAACTGGAAAGAGGTTGAAAGCAAAAAAAATAGCAAAAATAGGCTATGTCCCAGAAAAATGCCAAAACTGTGTAAAAAAGTTTGGTTTTCTGACAAAAGTCTGCTTGTCCCTGAAAGCTGGGAAGATGGTGATTTGAGCACCACAACCCCTTTTTTTATACCATTTGCAGGGAAAAAACCAGACGCTTTCATCTGTAGCCCTTTTTTCCCCAAAAAAACAAAATTTACCTGTATATTGGCTAATTTCTGGGTCCCCTCCAGGGGAATCCACAAACCCTGGAGAAACTTAAGAATCCCCATGATGTTGGGAAAAAAGGACGCCAATTTGGCATAGATACCTTATGTGGTCAAAAAGTTACAGGGGCCTAAGCGCGAACTACCCCAAAGAGCCAAAAAAAGGCTTAGCACAGGGGGGAAAAGGCCTAGCAGCAAAGGGGTTAAAGGAAAAGGTGATATGGGCACAAGTGAAAGCAGCAGAGCAGCAAGAAAATCAGTTGAATTCTCAGGGTATAAACCAAATGGGAGGAGTTAGTCAGAATGCTCAGAAACCAAGTGGAGGTAGAGGACAAATGAGCAGAGAAGAGGCGAAAAAGAAATTTCCTTGTCATGGATGCGGAAAGTATGGACACTGGAAGAATGAGTGTAGATCAGTGCAGAGGACTAATGGAGGAAATCAAATTTTAACCCCACAGGTACAGAGTTAGATAGTTGTGCAACAAACACTGCAGCAACTGGTAGTTTCTACTCAATATCAGGTCCCGCAACCACCGTTACCACATAGTGTAAATGCTCAAAGATACAGTGCGGATACAGGGTTTCACGGAGGAAACCAGGTTGGTAAAAATACTAACACAAATGTGATTCCCCAATTTTGGATGCAATGTGATGGAAGTGATGTTGAATCGAATCAATGACGGTGCCTGAGGGGGGAGGAAGAGTGCGTGCTTGGCGCTACTCTTGAGGTAGATCAGTCAGGTCCATTTGTTGATGGAAAAGTGGAAGGTAATGATATCACCTTTATTGTGGACACTGGTGCTACCCGTTCTACTGTGAGAGCAGCAGAAATTCCAAACCTACCCCTCTCGGGAGAAACTATCCAGGTAGTAGGAGTCTCAAATAAACAGATCAATACTCCAGTTACTAAACCAATTGAAGTACATATTGGTCCCTTTAAAGATATGCATCGGTTTGTAGTGTGTGACTCGAGTCCAGTGAATTTGTTAGGAAGGGATTTGTTGTGCAAAATGAATTGCACAATTTATTGTACACCGGATGGTATTGCATTTCAGACACCTGATGAGGATGTTGCGTTGAAAATGGTGCTAGCAAAGCAAGGAACAGAAGTGAATGAGTTATTTTCGCTTCTTACAGACAAAAGTGTGCCTGAAGAATTGATGAAGGTAGTGAATTCAGAGGTATGGGATTTCACAGGACAGGAAATTGGACTGATGAAGAAAGTGGATCCAATTAGAATTACAGTGAAAGATGGTATTGACTATCCAAATACACCACAGTATAAAATGAAGCCAGAAGTTATAGCAGGAATAACTCCTGTGATTGATCAAATGATTGAACAAGGAATTTTAAAAGAAATAATGAGTAGTCCTTGTAATTCAACTATTATGGGATTGAAAAAGCCAAATGGAACCTATAGAATAGTACAAGATTTGAGGAAGATAAACAAAAGTGTTGTGCCTTGTTGTCCAGTTGTGCCAAACCCAGCAGTGATTCTATACCAAATCCCACATGATGCGGAGTGGTATACTGTGATAGATTTGTGTCATGCATTCTTTTCAATTCCTTTGGATCAAGATAGCCAGTACTTGTTTGCTTTCCGGTTTGGAGATCGTGTTTTGGCATGGTGCCGAGTTCCTCAAGGCTATACTGAGAGTCCTTCAATTTTTAATCAGATATTGAAAAAGTGTCTGGAAGATTTGAGAATGTCTGAAGGGTCTGTTTGGTTCAGTACATTGATGACCTACTAGTGGCATCAAAGACTCGAGAAGCCTGTGTTGCAGACACAGTTGCTTTACTGAACCATTTGGCAGAAGGTGGACATAAAGTGTCCCCTGCAAAACTGCAATTCTGCCAACAAGAAGTCCAATATTTAGGTCATAAGATTGAGAAGGGAGTTAGAAAGGTAACATCAGAGCGTATTAGAGTGATTAAGGACATGAAACCTCCATCGGCACAAAGAGAAGTGTGAATGTTTTTGGGAGTGGTTGGATATTGCAGACAGTGGATTTTCAATAATGGCAAAACCTCTACAGAGGTTGACGAGGAATGATGTGAAAGATCCAGTTAAAGTGGATGAAGAAAGTATGGATGCTTTTGTTAAATTGAAAGATAGTCGTGTAAGGCTCCAGCATTGGGTATGCCCGATTATTCAAAAGATTTTGCATTATATTGCAGTGAAAGAGATGGATGTGCACTTGCAGTTTTAACTCAAAGGCATGGAATGTCAAGACGACCTGTGGCATACTTTTCAGCTACTTTAGATTCAGTGGCTGCCGCATTACCTGGATGTTTGAAAGCAGTAGCTGCTACTTGTGTGAGTCTGGAACAGAGTGAAGGGATCATAATGGGTCATCCTGTGAGAGTGTATGTACCACATTCAGTTGAAATCCTTTTAACAAGGACACGGACACAGCACCTCACCTATAGTCGGCTGACTAGGTATGAGAGGGTGATTCTGGGAGCTGAAAATGTGACAATAGTGAGATGTACCAATGGGAATCCTTCTACTCTATTGCCAGATGTGTGGGATGAAGGAGTAAAGGATGAAGCTGAACATGATTGTTTGGATGTGACTAAGTTTTGTACCAAGCCCCGTCCTGACATCAAGGACGTTCCTCTTGAGGAATCAGATCGTGTGATGTTTGTTGATGGTTCATGTTTGCGAACTGAAAGAGGTGTATTGAGTTATGTTTATGCTGTCTGTACTGTAGCAGAAATCCTGGAGGCATCCTGTTTAAAAGGGATAAAATCTGCACAAGTGGCTGAATTGATAGCTCTAATTCATGCCTGTAAATTGGGAAAACGTCAGAAAGTGACCATAATTACTGATAGTCAACATGGCTTTGGCATTGTGCATGATTTTGGAGAACTATGGATGCAGAGGGGATTCCTGACCTCTTCGGGGTCCCCCATCAGGAATAGTCAATTTGTAAAAGAATTACTGGAAGCATTACAATTGCCAAAACAAATTGCAGTGGTCAAATGTGCCGCACATAAGTCAGGAGATGATTATGTGACTCAAGGCAACAGATTTGCTGACCAAGTAGCACAATATTGTGCAAAGAATGAGACTTCCATAAATCGGGGAAAAGCAAAAGAACGTAGGGTTTGTCAACTTATGTTTACTACCACTATTGAAACTTGGGATGAAGTGAGACAATTGCAGGAAGAGGCAGATGATGAAGAGAGACAGCAATGGGAAAAAGTCGGTTGTAGGAGACGGGAAGATGACGATGTATGGGTATACACTGATGGAAGACCAGTCATGCCAGATAATTTACTTTCTCATATGGCAAGGATGTATCATGGAATGACACACATAGGCCGAGACGCCATGGTCAGATCATTTCAACAGACATGGTTTAATCCTAAGTTCAGGACTATTTCAGAGAGCCTTTGTCAAAGATGCCTGACGTGCCAACAGCAAAACCCAGGAAGAAAAACAATAGTAAGTATGGGAACAATAGGGAGGGCAGGTGGTCCTTTTACCAGACTGCAGCTTGATTTTATCGAGTTGCCTCCCTGTAACAAGCTTAAATATGTGTTAGTAATTGTGTGTTTGTTTTCTAGATGGGTAGAAGCTTATCCCACAAGGAGGAATGACAACTAACAGTGGCCAAACTTTTGCTGAGGCAATACATTCCTAGATATGGTTTTCCAGTCACGATGGAAACAGATAGAGGAACACATTTTGCTAGTGAAACAATCAAACTGATTTGTGAAGCATTGAGTATTCAACCAAAACTTCATTGTGCTTATCGTCCAGAGGCTTCTGGAATAGTAGAACAGATAAATGGCACAATAAAGAACAGGTTAGGGAAAATGTGTAAATCCACAGCACTGAAATGGCCTGACGCTTTACCCCTAGTTTTGAGGAGTCTCAGAAGCATTCCTGACAAAAAGACAGGACTAAGTCCTCACGAAATACTGATGGGAAGAGCAATGAGACAAGCATTTGTACCTGCGAACAAATTAATAAATATATCTGATGATCTCATCCTTGAATATTGCAAAGGATTGGCTGATGTAGTACGTTCTGTGTTTCATCAGGTTGGAGCTGACGTGACTACAACACAACAGACTCAAGCACATGATCTACGCCCTGGTGAGTGGGTTCAGGTGAAAAGGCATTGAAAAAAAACTTGCCTAGAGCCCCGCTGGGAAGGACCCTACCAGGTCATATTGGTGACAACCACAGCAGTAAAGTGTGCTGGTCTACCGAATTGGATCGATGCCAGCCACACTTATCGAGTCCCAAATCCACTTGAACCACGAGTAGAGCTGCATCTGGAGATCTCAAGTACAAGCTCTGAATCAGAGGCTGAAGCCCCAGAAACTGGTGAAGGTGGAGCACCAGACTCTGAAACTGGTGAACATAAACTGAAAGACTCTGAAGAGCAGACTGAGGAAGAGTTGCCTAGCTCAAGTCAAGTAAAGTGGGTACCAGCTACTGGGACTGAAGAAACTGCTGTTGAAAGAGAAGAGAGACAACCTTCTGATAGAAAGGAAAGGGAAGAAAGAGAAATAAGTGAAAGAAATATAGAAGAAAAAGAAAGCAAACTTAAAGTAGGTACAAAGAAACGAAAGTACAAAATGAATAAGGCAGAAGAAGAAATACAACCGAAAAGGGCAAAGACAGATGATCATTGGCCAAGTGGGGTGAAAAGACTGAAATACAGAGTAGTAAAAAGAAGACCAGAGAGTAAGTTAGAACAGATAAAGGAAGTTTCAGGTGAAATAGAGCAAGGAGAGTCAGATGATGAATCAGTGCTGCGACCAAAGAGAGTGAGAAAACCAAACAAAAAGTTCAGTTCACCTGACTGGATTTACATAGTGTTGGAAGAGATTGAAGAAGAAGATCTAAACAAAGAAAGAAACAGCACTGACAAGCAAGCAAGAAGAAAAGAGTGACTTAGATCCACCTTAAAAGACTGTAAACAAATCAAGGTGTCACGCTAACAACTGAAGAAAGATTTTCTGAAGACGTCCTGGAGATTTGGATTAGTTAAAATAAAAGAAGGGGTAAAGAAGAAAGCTTTTGGAAGTGTGGGATCACACTACATTTTTATTGTTTTGAATATTTTTGATAGACTTAGAAAATCCATTTAGAATGATATAAGAATTATGGCAGATACACAGGAAACAAGATCTAGATGTAGTTTTATGCATAGGTGTTATAAAGCTTGTTTTTGTTTATTTTGTATATTAATAGTATTTTGGATGATATTAACAATTATAATACCTTTACATTTGATTAAGGAAGATACATTTCATTCTAATAACTTGACAAGTCCAAGGATAGACAATGACAGTAAGCAAATTCCTATTACTCACATGAAACAGATAGACACTAGTAGTTTGCATCATGATAGATCAGTTACTAATATTTCCTCGAATGTTTTCACTAAACTACTCTACGAATATGTGGAAACAATGGAAGTGAGGGATTGTTATGTATGTATACAGTTACCATTGTCGGTTTCAGAAGGTGTGACCTATCATCACCTTCCTTTGACATATGGTGTAACATGTAGTGTTTTATCAAGTTTATTGTATAGAACAGGAAAATTAGATTACTATTATTCAAATGTAGATACAATCTTTTCTAAAGTTCCTGTAGTACCTGAGTTGAATAAGATAGCACATGCAAATGTCATGGGAGATTTTTTCTTGACAACAAAACCTTTAGGTATAGCTTATGCTAAGAAAAATAACTTAGCATGTAGACTGGAAAGAGAAGAGAAAATCTTTTTGGAGATGGTAGAAGAAAGAAGGGCTAAGTTTCAGAGAAAAGCTGTTGAAGAGAAATTGAAAACACCACCTTGGGTTTCCAAAGAAGGCAATTATGACAAAGCGAGACTTATGCTGCAATGGCTCTGGATTGGTCACAGAAGGGAAAATTATGCTTACGTAGGGAGAAGACTAATTATAATTCCTATTTCATCGGTTCCAGTGAATGTGAAGATACCTATAAAATTATTGGGGGTTGTGGATTAAAGGGAGGAACTGACCCTGTTTTACCAGCTATATTATGTCTGTGGGAGGAAAGCCTATTATCGGCTTCCAGATCACTGGTATGGGACATGTTACCTTGGGATTGTCTTTCCAAAAGTCTATCATGTAGACAAAAGTACAAATGGAATCGATGAAGTAAGGCAAGGACTAAATCGTGTAAAAGAGAACGTTTTCAGAAATTGTAGGAGATATATTTGGAGCATTGATACCTGGAGTTGGAGTTACACTGAATGCATATAAAATTCGACAATTATCTACAGTGGTTGATCGTTTATCAACGGATACTGCTGGAGGATTCTTAATGATTGACATTGAAATGATTGCCATGAGATCTATGGTTATGCAAAATCGACTTGCCCTTGATATATTATTAGCAAAAGAGGGTGGAGTCTGTGGAATGCTGAAAGTTCAACATTGTTGTACTTACATTCCAGACAAAAGTAAGAATTTGGAAGGATACATTCAGAATATAACTGATTTGCATAAAAAAGTAACCCAACTGGAGGTTGATGGTGTTTGGGAGAGACTAAGTAAAAGTTTCTCTACTATAAGCAAGTGGTTTTCTTCTATAGGTAGTTCCTTAGTTGCAAAAATACTAGTACCAGTAGCTTTTGTAGTCACTATGGTACTCATGATACGAATGACCTATGTTTGCGTGAAGAAGAGTCGTAAAGAAAAGAAAGAAAGGAAATTGAGTAAGGAACATAAGGAAAGGGAAAGAGAGATAGAAGAATTAGAGATGGAAAATTTCAAAGAGAAATTGTATGAAAAACGTAAGGAGCAAGAGTCAAAAGACAAAATAACAACTATATAACTTGAAAAACCGTATGTTTTGGGATTTTATGATGGTAAAACCATCAAAGGGGGGGATTGATGGAGTGAGGTTTGTAAAATACATCCTCATAAAGTCAAGCAACTCTATAATAATGTATTAACTGCATGAACTAATCAACTCCAGATACACACATCTACACAGGGGGCAAACACAATTTACATAATATACTAAATCATGTTGGCATGAGTACTTATTAACTGTTTGCGCTTTGAAAAACTGTACTAATGCATGTTTATGCTGTGTTGTACATTGCACATTTTGCATGTTGTGCACGAATAATAAGAAGTCTGCTTTAAACTAATAGCTTTCGGTAGGATTTATTTAACACAGGGTGTTAGTATGATGGGAGGTAAACATAATGGGTTTTATTTCACGAATTAATATTCTTTTGTGTTAGTTTATTTTAGTACGGGATTGGGCCTGCATGAAAATGGCCTCTCGTTCAAGCCAGCATGCGGCTGGCCTAGTCGGTACAGAGTGCGCATGTGCCAAGATGGGTTGCCTGTTCGCAGACTGCTGAGTGTACCCGATGATGCTATCCGTGTGAAGGCCATGTTGACCTGTGTCTTATTGTTTATGTGCCAAGATGCGACAGCGACTGTGGGAACAGCCATCACTACGTGCAATACGAACGTGAAAGCGGATATCATAATGAACATTGTAGCTAAATGTATAATTATGAATGTTAGAAATATACGAATGCAATGGTCTTAAATCCTTCCTTTGTTAGAACCAGTATAGGATGGATTTGTGGGGAGAACTGGATGAGACGACCCTAGTATGATTTACGACAACCAATCACAGTCCGAGTTTCTACCGATACTGCAACATTGTAAGATAGTGTATTAGGCAGAAAGGTATAACTGATGTCCCAATTGGGGGTGTGGCAGAACGAGATCAGAACGCAGAACGCAGATCAGTGAAAAGAGAGAGGAGAGGGGAGAAGAGATTGCAGACGAGAATGCAGACGAGAACCTAGAGAGAATGCAGACCAGATCGCATAGAAAAGATCTAAGACAGAAAGAGCAGCCCTGCACAGAGAAAGAGAAACTTTAGGTACGAGAACGTTGCGAGGAGTGCTTGGGAGGAGACTGCGACCGAGGAGATAGAATAAGTGGGAGATAAATTCTAATTGTTAGTATAGTAAACTTTGGTGCATCTGTCCCGTTTGACTTTGTCCTCCGAGCCTATCTCTGGGGACCTCTTGCCACAACCTCGGCCAAGGAAGTGGTTTTCCTGTTTCTTTGGTGGGTATTGCCCTCCTTGATTGCTTAAAATTGCAAATATATTTTCTGCAAGTATTTATGCTGTACCTTCTTTCCCCCATTCCTTTGCATGCTTTGAAATCGATGAAAATGATTCATTTTGATTATATTGCTTGATAATTTGTTCTCTTATATGCAATCTTGTATGTGCACTGACAATTTCATCACGAGCATTATTAAGATAAAATCATTAACTGAAGAAATGACTTTGTGGTTATTTAGTTAAATGCTAAACTGTTTAGTTAATCATAGTCACCATCAACTCTTCAACTAATGGTCCATCGACCAAAAGAAGAAGAAGTTGAAATTACTAATAGTCAGAATTAAATTAAATATAATTGTTATTAATATGAAGTATAGTGTTTAATAAAACTGACAAATTAAACCCCCCAAATCCAGCGCCAGTCCTCAGGGATCATTTATGGGTAATGTGTGATGGGCCCCGTTGTTTGATAAAACATTTTTATGCATGACGAGATTTTCTTTGGTCCCTGCCTTAAGAATTTAGGGGTTGCGCTGGATCACAGCCGTGCAGCTCTTCTGAACCAACGCATCGCCTCGACTGTGTGCCGCATCCTCAGCAACCAAGATTTAAGGTACTCTTGTTCAGCGGGCTTAGCTGGGTCCCCGTAGCCGGCCCATGCTCCATCGTGGTAGGTTTGAACTTGTGATTTGTCCCGGTCCGACACGACCAGATACCCACAGTTGGCACTTTGTGCTTTTTGGCTCTATTTTCACTTAAATCTTTAAGATTGTATATCTACAGTTCTACTGATTGGATTGTTGTCATTCTGGTCTTGATTTATTTATCAAATTTTGCACAATTTTTCTAAATTGGTGTGGATATTTTTGTGTTATGTTTTCACTTTATTACTGTTTGAAGTGCTGCATAAATACTTTACACATTGCCCTTAAATTAAGCCTGATTGATCTGGGCCAAGCTACCAGAGAGTGGAACATGGTTTAGTTTGGGGTTTACTTGTTCATCACCCTGACAAGGATTGGGTTGCTGCTTGAGTATGGTTTAACCCCCCTCAATCAGTAACCAATTTCTTACAGTATTCCAAAGATGAGGGAAGCTGAATGATAACACTTCATTCAAATATGAGGTCCAAATACTGTAAATTGGAAATTGGGTAGATTGTTGCAGGATTATAAGTGTCTAAAGAAGTTTTTGTTATGGAGATGGGTAAACGCTACCTTTTTCAGCTCACTGAAACTAATGTATACCAGTTATTAGGGCCATGCTGATGAAAGTATTAAATTTAGAAATCAACGAGATACTGTTGACATGTGATATGAGTAAAATTTGGGGAAAAATAATATTACCGTGGTCACTTGGACATTATTCCTGCTTTCCTTGGAGATAAGGGTTGCGGGCAGGGGGCCAGAGAACAGTTAATTAACAAGCTTTAAGTTTTAGAAATGTCTTGCTCTGGTTCCCCTAAAATTCCCAGTTGAAGTACAGTTATTGTTATAAATTATAAACAAACACCACTAAAATTCACAAGTTACGGTTAGCTACACAAACCATAATCCGCACAATGGCCATGCAAGCCATAACTCAAACACAAAATACAATCTAATGTATCTGTCACATTAAGAGTGAGCTCATTCGTACGCCTATCACTTATATATATGCACCAATAAACATTAGATTCCTTGTTTTTGTATCACTGCTATTCTATTTAGGTTCAAGCCTAAGAGCAGCTGCCTTCCTTTCTATCAGAAGCCACAGAGCGTCCCTGATAATTATGAGCCTCTGAGGTTTTTCTGCCTTCTTGCATTATGGTAAACACTTTCATTAGTGCATCTACTAGCCAATCAGCAGCAAAACATTAGTGAGGCTGCTTCACATAGTCAAGTGACCTGCTCCCAATTACAAAGCACAGCCTTCATAGGCAATCAGGGGTTTTGATATTTACCCACTATCCCAGCGCAGTCTCTAGACATTTAGAGGGGTTACAATAGCAAGGCAGCATGGACTTTTTACGGGCTGCCTTGTACCCAATAGGGAGCCGCTAAAGTCTCAGCAGACGGTGAGCTTCAATTTTATTCTGACACATCTACCTGGTGAAAATCCCTCGGTTATTGGAGCCTCAAGCCAATCAGCAGTAAGAAAGCACAATGGGGCATCCTGTCATTTGACCAGCTTCCATTCACAAAATCAAGGGCCACAACATCAGTAATCGGAAACACTGAAGTGTTTCCATCATACCAGGCCAGTAGAAAACCATTCTGATGGTACAGCTTCCATACAATCAGCTGCATCATCTACTGCACTCCCTCAGGCGCCACATGCTTATCATTTATATAGTCACCCTCATCTAAGGGTTACAGAAGACATTAGGGTCTCTTCATTGGGCCTGATAAGACTCAGAACCGAACACTTTGCACATCATAATGCACCGCGTACACTCTTTATTGAACCTGGTAAGAGCCAGAACCAAGCACCTTTCACATCACAAATCCTTACCATATTTTTCCCGCCTCACCCTGTTTGATCCCCATCTCTCGCACATGCATACAACATGACCCTCTACCACATACATTCAACTTCCACCTCAGAAATGTCAACAGCTTCCCTCTTGCCATCACTCAAACATCACACTGGGAACATGCTTTATTTAATGAACATCAATGTTCAATACAAGTCATGCACACAGATGAGATAGCCAACTTTGCTAGAAAGCAAGAAATATCAAAGTAAACTAGACACCTGGCCTTCTTCTACCATCCACAAAGTATCTTGCATTCCATCTTAGTCCAAACCCATCTGGCTTAATCTCTTCAGGAAAGAAATGAAAACATTGCCCTTCAAACAACACAACCAAGTAGTTACAGCCCCCACCCCCACCCCCGGAAGTAAGTCAGTAGTAAATTCCTTCTTTCAAAATCTCCCCTAGATCAGACCCTGCTTTTCAAACAACATCATGTTACAATGTAGCCCCATTAGAACACAATCATTGGCAAATCCAATAGGTTTCGCCTATTCGAGACCTTTTGGTGTTGTCAATGTTTTTTGAAAAATGCAGGTGGCTATACAACATAGCTCAAAGTAAACAAAAACAAAGCACTAAGAAGTGCCCAGTGTTGACAATGTCAGAGTTTTTTTTTGTTTACTTTAAGACATGTTGCACAGCAGCCCACTCTGTTGGGCAATATCTTAAAAAGCATTAACAAATCCAAATATCTCTGTGCAAAAACCACCAGGAGAGTGTCTTTGGTTCCACCCGCACGTTAGGAGCCAGGAGTAGACTTTTTGATTGGGCAGAAGTTGAGTGCTGGCACAGAAAAGTGCCTGCTATCTACACCGCTGTGATCATTTAATTTATTTATTCAGCTGACAGCTTGAACATTAAAGGGCACACAAGCCATTGTAATGCTATTAAAGTGTCTTAGATAACTAGATAATTTACAGTGTTTTTCTCTGGCAGCAGCACATATAGGAGGAGGTAGTCATTAACGTACATGGAATTTTAGATCTGGCTTGAGAGTGTGTTCGTAATCTGGACCTGTTGGCATTACCAATGCTTGTTTGCAAATAAATCATCTACTACATGAAGGGCTCTCCGAGGCGGAGGGTTTCAGAAATGAATCTTACCCTGCTAAATACAGTAAGAAAGAAGGCGAACTGAGATCATTTACATATTGCAGGATTCCCCATTGGAACGGCCCTTTAGTTAAACCCAGCTGTGCATTTTTTTCCTGCGCAACTCGCACTGACGCTAATTAGTTTCTAGGGCTTTTTTCAGAGCCTTTTTACACTGGGCGCTGCGTTTGATGCCACACTGCACAAGCAACTGAAAGATGCAGATGACCGAAAATAAAACCCAAGTACCAACTGTTCACAAGGCTTTTTTCCTGCTTCAAACGAGCAACATATTTAAATCACTTACAAGCTCAAAATGAGCAGCCTGAATAAATTAGCGTGAACCCCTAGTGAGTTGCTGAATGGAGTTGGGGTTGGGTGGGCTGGAAGATGGACGCTTCCACCAGCTTCTTTCTGAACACACTGAAGAGCATGTCCCCAGCCTGCGATTTCTACCCTCTAAGCACATTCCTCACTAAGAGATAACGGCTCAGTCACTTGCACCCCATCTTGGAATGAGATATATGGTCTCATAGCCCTTTAATTTAAAAAAAAAAAAAAGCGACAAAAACATTTTTCATAGCAAATACGTCAGTAGCTATCTTCGAAAGGAAGTAACGTTACCATTTAAAACCTTTTATTTTATTTGAACCTTGCTCCCTTTGGGTTAATTTGTGGCTACCACTAAAATAAAGCATTAGGCAAACAGATAACATGGGATGTACACCACAATAAAATGTTCCGATGTTATATTGCTTGTCACATTTCGGGCTTCTATAATGTTTGCGAAAAAACTATTGCATTTCCAATTCAAAATATTTTAGCTCAGGTAAAGGGTACAGGCTTTCATTATGGGTCAGTGGCTTGCTGCATCTGTAACTGTACACTGCTTTTCGAAGCATGTTGACTTTTGCCTGACGTCCAAAGCTGACTGACACATTTGTCACAGTCAGGACAGGCCATTCTCTCCTGAAAATAAGGTTCCCCCCTTGATCCCTGTCCCCAATCATTGTTCACAAAGTCGTCGACATTGTTAATCCTTTTATTAATAATATCCTGAACACCTCTCTGTCAATGGTTGATGTTCCCTGTGAGTGAAACTAACAGCCATGAAACCTTTGCAAAACAAATCTTTAGCGGACCCTACCATACTGTCCAACCTACGCCCTAGCTCACTGCTTCCTGCCTTAACTAAAATGTTGGAGAAACTGGTGAATGGCCAAATAATATCTTTGCTGGAAAATGCTAATCTTCTTCATCCCCGGCAATCTGGCTTTCCTCCCAAATACTCAACAGAATCAGCTTTGTTGGAACTCTCAGACACTATAAAAAGGACTTGGGACACTGAAAAGAACGCAGTGTTGATCTTACTCGGCCCCTCTGCCGCGTGTGACACCATGTCACATGCCATACTCCTTTGACGAATCAAGGACTATGGCATTTTCCACAAAGCTCTGGCCTGGAATAAAACATTTTTAACCGGTCACACACAGGTAGTCTCTTTGGGACCTTACACTTCAACTGAAAAATCTTTAACATCAGGAGTTCCACAGGGATCAACCCTTAGACCTGTAGTTTTCAATATTTACATATTGATAACCTCATTGGGAATTGCCACTACATCGTATGCCGATAAAACACAGCTGATCCTTTCATTGATAAAGGACCCTTAGGCTCAGAACTCAATTTTTAAAACTGCCTTAGTGAAGTTATCTTGTGGAGGCAAGAAAACCATCTAAAATGCAACACAGATAAAACAGATTCTCTTATTCGGAAAATCCAACCTTTTTTCGCCATCGCAATGGAGGCCAAATTCTGTGTCTCCGCCTCCTGCCACAGTAGAAGTTGCACGTAACTTGGGAGTACAATTTGACACTGCCCTCTCTTTCCATCCACATGGCAGGCATGGGCTTCAACCTTATCAAGTCTCTGAAAAAGTTTTTTGACTTTCTCCCTCTGGCTGCCAGGAAATTGAGCACCGTTTCCCTCATCACCTCCCGGCTTGACTATTGTAATAGTCTATGCACCGGAGCCTCGAAATACATTTTTCACACACTGTAGATGGTGCCACACGCAACCGTTAGACTTGTGTTAAAACATCTCAGATGGAGGTCTGCCTCCACTGCCTTGAAAAGTCTACACTGGCTACCAGTACACAAATGCATCATTTTTAAGACCCATTTACTGGTGTTCAGTTCATTAAAAGCTACTGGACCCACATACCTTACCACTAGATTTATGCACAATACCCCCACAAGAACTCTTAGATCCTCCCATGCTAATCTTCTCAAGCCCCCATTCAGACAAAAAACTAGGGGCGGTAAATACTTTTCAGTGCTAGAATCCAAGGCGTGGAATCTACTGCCTAGCCATCTGCATTTCACGGAATCGGAAGCCCCCTCCCAAAAGCTTCTGAAGACCTGCTTCTTCCAGGTCCAGGATGCACTCTGCTATTCCCTTATTTAATGACTGTTTTTTCTTCTTCTTGTCCTTCTTGAGTTTTTGCTGTTGAAACCTTAGCGCCAGGATGCTCCATTGGGAGTGACAGACGCTTTACAAGTTCTATATTCAATTTGGGTTAGGTGGGGGTGGGTTAAAGACAATGACGGCGGGGGATAGTAGGTTATGTCTTCAAAAGAATGGACGGTGGAAGGAGGGCAGGTCAAAATGATTGGAGGATGGTTGTGGGGTATTCACACCACGGAGAACATGGGTGACTCAAAGGAGAGCAGGGGTGCTGGGGGAGATATGGTAAGGCACTTCAGAGGTATGCACCCTCCAAGTGCATGTCGAAAAAAATAATAATTAAAAAAAAGAGTACTTGAAAGACTCTGTGGCCAGTGGAATAACGCTGACCACATGATGATGTTATTCGTTCAAGCTCCATGGCAGGGACAGATTAAGACTGAAGCCAGGAGGAAGCTGGAGACGTGGAGGAGGCACTGACCAATAGGAACCAAGGAGTGCATGTCCAAAAAAAAAAAAGAGTACTTGCAAGAGTCTGTGGCCAGTGGAAGAACACTGGCCACATGAAGTTGTACTTCATTAAAGCTCCATGGCAGGGACAGACCAAAACTGAAGCCAGGAGGATACTGGAGAAGAGGAGGAGGCACTGACCAATAGGAACCAAGGAAAGGAAAGTGACATGGGCGCCAACCGATGGAAAGTAAAGGGAAGTAATGAGCAGGCTCTAAGTCCCTTTTAATTTTTTATATTTTCTTTACAAGAGATTTTGCTAACACAGCGCAAGCGATGTGCAGGCAAAACCTAAAGAAACACTGCCCCAAAGCTATGCTTACTTATCCTTGTCTCATCTCCTCTCATTACATGACAACAAGTGGTTCCACTTGCACCACCCTCTATCAAGCAGAGTGCATCCCATACCTGTCCTCTTCTGCAAAAAATGTATCTCCCCTCTCTCCATGAGCAACCACCATCCAGAGCTAACCCTTTGATTTCGTCCTCTAAATAACTTCTTGCTCACTGGCACTTGTTCTCCTCCTCCACTGCATTGCTCATGGAGCAGAGTGCTCTTTTGATTTGGAGCTAGGCTCATGTTCTATGAGTTAAACCATTAGGTTATGCATACTCATAGTGCTCTTGCCAAGAAATGTTGGAAGCAGGGGCGTCGTCAACCCCCTGCTTTTGCAGCGACAGCGTGGGTGAGGTTTGTGATGGGCCTCTTCTGTCTGCAGTTCGGCAGACAAAGCCTCATAATTAATGTGAAAGGACAAGAGGGTGAGTGAGTGAAATGGAGGGATAGATGCATGGATGAATGAGTAAAAGGGAGTGAGAATGGATGGGTGAATGAAAGGATGAGTGAACAGGTGAATGGATGAATGAGTGAAAGGGTGGGTGGATGGATGACGAAATAAAGGATAGATGGATGAGTGAGTGACTTAAAGGGTGAATGGATGAGTGAAAGGGTGAGTGGATGAGTGAAAGGTAAATTAATGAATGGATAAGTGGATGAAAAGATGGAGTGAAAGGCTAGAGGGATGGACGGAGTGAAAGGCCGGATAGATGGACGGGGTGAAATGGTGGATGGATAAGCAAAAGGTTGGATGGAAGGATGGATGAGTGAAAGAATGGATGATGAGTGAAAGGGAGGGTAGATGGATAAAATGCTGGAAGAATGAGTGAAAGGGTGGGTGGATGATGAAAGAAAGGATAGATGGATGAGTGAGTGACTTAAAGGGTGAATGGATGAGTGAAAGGTAAATTAATGAATGAATGAGTGGATGAAAAGATGATGGAGTGAAAGGCTAGGGGGATGGACGGAGTGAAAGGCTGGATAGATGGACGGGGTGAAATGGTGGATGGATAAGCAAAAGGATGGATGGAAGGATGGATGAGTGAAAGAATGGATGATGAGTGAAAGGGAGGGTAGATGGATGAAATACTGGACGAATGAATGAGTGAAAGGGTGGATGGTGATATGGATGAGGGAAAGGGTGGATGGATGAGTGAAAGGGTGGGTGGATGTATGACGAAAGAAAGGATAGATGGATGAGTGAGTGACTTAAAGGGTGAATGGATGAGTGAAAGGGTGAATGGATGAGTGAAAGGTAAATTAATGAATGGAAGAGTGGATGAAAAGATGATGGAGTGAAAGGCTAGGGGGATGGACGGAGTGAAAGGCTGGATAGATGGACAAAGTGAAATGGTGGATGGATGAGCAAAAGGATGGATGGATGGATGGATGAGTGAAAGAAAGGATGATGAGTAAAAGGAAGGGTAGATGGATAAAATGCTGGACGAATGGATGAGTGAAAGGGTGAATGGTGATTTGGATGAGGGAAAGGGTGGATGGATGAGTGAGTGATAGGGTATATGGATGGATGAGTGGATAGATGTATAGGTTAAAGGGAGGATGGATGGAGTGTAAGGGTCGATGGATGAGTTATAAGATGAATGGATGGATGGAAGATTGAAAGGATGGATGGATGGTTGAAAGGGAGCATGGGTGAATGGATTGTTGAAAGGGGGATGGATAACTGAAAGGATGGTTGACTGAGTGAAAGGATGGATGGATAGGTTTGAATGATAGGTTTGAAGATGGATGGATAGGTTTGGATATAATGGATGAAAGATTGCATGGATGACAGAATGTAAAATTGAAATGGTCGATATAAGCGGCTGGATGGAAGGATGAATGGATAGATGCTTGGATGGAAGAGACAAGGCAGCTCTTTTGGGGAGGGTTGCAATGATTTGCTTCACTTGCTTGTTGCCATAAGAGCTTTGGTTCAAAGTGGGGGCTATTTTAATTTTTGGCTACTCCCTTGGTTGGAAGAAACATGCTTAGGAGTTTACATAGATCTATACACCCAGCAGACTCATCAGGATAAAACAAAGGTGCATCATTTCACCTTCTTCTGTTCTCTGATGCTGTGCCTCCACAAGTGCAAAATAAGCTCCTACAATTTAGAAACTCTTGTATAAACATCCTGTGCGTTTCTGCTCCTCTTTTCCATATCAGACATCCTGCTGCCAATGGCTATACATCTTCCTAAATTTGTTGTCAGTTTTAAGTATGCTTAATAAACAGTGTGAACGTTCTCACATCCTTCCGTAGCTGATCTAAATTTGGATCCAGGAACAATCTAATTTAAAAAATGAATTCTACAAATGGAAAGGAGCGTCAATGTATCCGCTATGGTATCCAATCAATTATAGTTTTTCGAGAATCAAATCCATAGGCAAACTCATTTCATATGTGTTTTCCATTTATTAATTCAAAGGAAAATCATAGCTCCAAAATATAACAGTATCCAGTCGTCAGCCAAATATAACAATATCCAATCGTCAGCCTACGCGTTTCGTCCTCACTTGGACGTCATCAGGGCTCCAATGTATCTCTTAAGCGTTTATCTTTACAGTTCTTCAGCTCTTCATTTGCCCAACCCATACAAGTGGAAAAGATTATCCTCTTGCCAGAGTGTCTTTTACTTTGGTCTTCCTGCCACGACCTGGCCCGACAAATGCCGCAGACGGGATTGAAGAGCTGAATAACTGTAAGGATAAACGCTTAGGAGATACGTTGGAGCCCTGATGACGTCCAAGTGAGGACGACACGCGTAGGCTGACGATTGGATATTGTTATATTTGGCTGACGACTGGATACTGTTATATTTTGGAGCTATGATTTTCCTTTGAATTAATAAATGGAAAACACATATGAAATGAGTTTGCCTATGGATTTGATTCTCGAAATCAATAATTGATTAAATACCATAGCGGATACATTAATGCTCCTTTCCATTTGTGGAATTCATTTTTGAGGACTGGGTCTTTCGCGGCGGGACCTGGGAGAGTGAAGCGTCATTTATATAGGACTTCGTGATTTGTTCAAACAAGACTTTGAATTGCTCACCAGTGCGCTTGGTTGTTGTGCCCCCATCGCCTACAGGAAAGAGACATTAATTTAAAAAATGTTTGACTACCCCAATGCATAAGATCAAGTTACTAGCTGCAATATCAGGAAATGTTTTATCTTAAAAAAATGCTTCCAAATGACTAATGAAAGAGCAGGCATAGCAGCAAGTGGCCACTACAACAAAAGAAATACTAAAAATCTATACATTTCCACTCAGTATGAACTATCAGTCAAAGAGAACATTGTTCGCATGCACAAAAAATATTTCCTTTATCGTCAGTGATAAAGCTGATTCAAAGTGAGTTGTGATTTATTTTTTAATAATTTTATAAATACCAGCTATTTGTTTTGCCTGCACGTCAGTTACTTGTGAGATGGCTTTGATAGTGTTTATATCGCTTTGTAACATTCTAGCTGACTGCGATTTGAGTGCTTGATAATGTGGTAATTTATTTCTGTCTCCTCCACAAATCATAATAACACAGTGCATGGCACAACCAAGAGGGTTCATATTTAAAAAGAAAATAGTAAAATAGACACGTTAACAAACGTTTTTTAATTCCATTTTTTATTGCAAGCATAAATGGCGATCAAGTTTAAGTGGCAGTATGTTTTCTACTTTCTTCCTCTTTTTAGTGGGATATGCGTGCAATAAAAAAAATAAAAAAGGTAACCATCTCACCAGCTCGCCATGGCAAGACCTGCAGGCTTTACCATTGCTTGTTTTAATGTGCGGGGCTTCACTCATGCCCCATATATATATTTTTTCAACTAAGTGGTGGCTCCTCCAAGCACTACTTCCCCATACTCCATGCTCTATTACTCTTTGCATTTTCTAATTTTAATACTAGGACAAGGCAAGGGTTTGATGCTGGTGGCAAGATTTCTGGTGACAAGGTACCAGAGGTTTTAAATGTGTCATTCCAACTGAGTCCAAAGCCCTGCAGATCCTGGTTTGCTGTTTCTTCATTCTGAACACACACATCATGGAGATTATGAAATTATGTAGGGGAGGGGAGGCCTGAAACAGATCTGAATCAAACCTTCCTACCCTGAAGAGAGCCGGCCATAAACATCACAGTGTCAAAGAGTGGATATTGTCACCAAATGCCGTACAATTGTAGCAATAAAGTATCTTTTGTCTTTGGCCTTTGGCTCTTAAGTAGGTGGCTCAGTGAGTTTGCAAGACTCTGATAGAAAGTGTTGCTCCAATAAATGAAATAAAAATGCCGCACAGAGAAATTCCTAAGGCCAGCACACAGAATAATTGGCAGAATGGGCTCATAAACCGTACCCAGCAAACTGAAATAAACACTGATATAAATAGCTGATAAGATCAAAAAATGTGTCTGTTTTTCCTTTGGGGAAACGTGGGGCTCTAGTCTAGCACATTCAGCCTTCAGTTTTTATTTTACCTCTACCTGGTCAGCGGCTTCATAAAAAAAGAAGAATATTGATAATTGATAATTAAAAAACGGAGCAGATGTTTTCAGTGTGCTGTTCGCGGTGCCCCTGGCTAGGCTTGGCGGTGCACAGGGGGGCTGCGGCACACAGATTAGGAACCACTGCAGTAGACCAACAATCATTATGTTGTTTCTCCTAGCTCTGCCCTCTGCATCTTCTGCTCTAGCCATCAAGAGTTTGGTTTTTGCTTGTTATTGCTTCACTGTGGTTTGTAATGTTTTATGTTATCTTTTGTGAATTGTTCCACTCTGCCCTCTCTATCTGACATTCTTCTGAGATCATGCCCTGGAGGTCTACCTCCACTGACACAAATCAATTTTCTGTTTCAGTATTGATCTTGATGCTGTAACTGTAGCGAGTTCTGCTAATGTGAGCGCCAGGTGCACCTATTTCCCTGGTAATCCCCTTCCGTCCACCATGCCTATCAGATATTGGGCCACACTAGATCCCTGCAAAGTATATTTTTCAAGCTTACTGGACTGGTGGTTCCCCTTTTGCATCCCATTACTGGCTAGGATAATCTCACTGCTCACTTGTCGTTAGATGTTACGATTGAAGTATGTGTTGTCCTTCACTATGTTGTAATGTTGACCCAGGCAAGATTTGGGTCTTCCTTCCTCCCACTCCTTTATTTTTGCAGTCCTTGCTCCAGGTGCCACCATTTTTTGAAGTCTTGGAGTCAAGCTATCCTGGCTGATGAGGGGCGAAACCCCAAAACCGGTACCAGAATGCAGTTCGGGCTGGACTGTTCCCATTGGGCGCAGGGTCAAGACTGATTTGCATATGGCTGGGTTGACCTGGAATGCAAAGGGGAGCAAAAAACGATGGATTTAGGCCCAGATCTCTGTACTGGGGTGAATGTATGACATTGTTCTGCATTCTGTCCATCAATTGTTCTTTTTGCATTTGTCACCCCGAGTGGATCGAGCATGCCCAGACGTGGGTCCCGTGCTCTCCATGCCACTGGAATCAAGCTATCCTGGCTGATGAGGGGTGAAAACCCGAAACCGGTCCAAGGATGCTTGTTTCCAGTCCAGGGAGGACCTGGCCTGCCAGTTCGGGCTGGACGGTTCCCATAGGCGCAGGGTCAGGACTGAATGGCATATGGCTGGGTTCAAACTGGAATGACATGGGGAGCAAAAAAACTATGGATTTAGGCCCAGATCTCTCTACTGGGGTGAATGTATGACATTGTTCTGCATACTGTCCATCAAATGTTTGTTTTGCATTTGTTACCCCGAGTGGGACAGGTATGCCCAGACGTGGGTCCTGTGCTCTCCATGCCACTGGAGTCAAGTTATCCTGGCTGATGAGGGGAGGACCTGACCTGGCAGTTCAGGCTGGACTGTTAACATTGGGTGCAGGGTCAGGAATGATGTGCATATGGCTGGGTTGAAACTGGAGTGGCATTGGGAGCAAAAACAATGGATTTAGGCCCAGATCTCTGTACTGGGGTGAATGTATGACATTGTTCTGCATTCTGTCCATCAATTGTTCTTTTTCCATTGCTTGAATGAGCATTAATGGGTCAAGGCCATTGCCATCTCCATCGCTTCCTCTTGCCTATTTCTGAAGGGGGGTATTGCTTCACGGCACTCACTAGACTTTGATTGTGCCTTGGAGTTAGTTTGCGCACTATAATGGGGACAATTAGATGTATCAGCTGGAATGTTGCTGGGCTAAACTCATCTACTAAGCGACAGTTGGTTAGAGAAGAGCTCAAGATATACAAACCACACCTGGCAGTTTTGGTAGAGACACACTTGGCATATAAGGATAGGGGTCTGCTCAAACAACTTGGCTTAGAAATGTTAGAATGTACTTCACAGGGGGCAGCAATTAGAGGGGTAGCAATCCTTAAGGATAAGCATTTAGTTTGTAAGAAACTTAAAAAAGCTTCTGACCCAGGTGGCAGATGGGTCATATTACAGCTTGAAATTTACAATAGAAAGCTAGTTCTATGTGCGGTGTATGGGCCAAATCAGGATGACCCTACTTTATTTAATAAGCTAATGTTGGAGCTGCTTGACTGGCAGGGAGAAATAGTCACTATGGGGGATTTTAATTGTACTTTGAACTATGCTATTGACTCAACAAATCGGTCTGCTTTACCGAGAATGCGTAGGGTCCGGAAGTCAATTCATGAACTAGCTCGACTCCATGGGCTATCAGATTTATGGCGCACACTACATCCTACTTCGCCAGGCTTTACGTATTACTCTGGGCCACATCGACACTACTCAAGAATAGACCTAATCTTTGTGAGCAATAGTTTTTTGGGAACATCACAAATAGAGGTCTGCCCACGGATAACATCAGATCATAACCCGCTCTTGACTTGCTTTCCGCTTTCAACTGAGGGTAAGAGTAGCCGGCCTTTCTCATTTCCAAGATATTTGTTGTCTGATCCACAATATATCATACACATTCAAGGGGTTCTTACAGAATTTTTGCAACTTAATATGGAAACTGCTTCTCCTTTTATTGTATGGGACACAATGAAAGCTTTTATACGTGGCTCTACTCAGCAGTATATCTATCATTTAAATAAGACTGCTCAAAAGAGTTTGAATGAGGTTTGTGATACCTTAAATAAATTAGAGCTTTCGCATGCTGAGGAGATCATGTCCAATGGGCTAAATAGCGAGGCAATTTATTGTTCTCTAATAAACACAAGGGCGCTTTTGACTCGGAAGTTTAAAGAGAAAGCTGCTGCTGCCTATAATAAAAACCGAGCAAATCAGTATGAGTATGGGGATCAGGTTGGGAGGATATTGGCTTATCAGATCGCAGATAAAAAAGCTAGAACTCGGATCGACTCAATTAGGGGAAGAGACGGTCAGATACATAATTCTAATAACTCAATTTTAGATCATTTTTTTCAATTTTATCTTGAGCTGTATACTCTGCCCGATCAGGTGGATGTAACTTTGGCGGAAGAATATCTACAGCTAGGGGATTCCCATCCTCTTAGCTTGGAGGCAGCTGAATATCTCCAACAAGATATAACTGAGGAAGAAATCATATCTGCAATAGCTTCGCTACCATCGGGTAAGGCTGCTGGGGATGACGCTTTACCAATAGAATTTTATAAGACCTTCAAAAGCTCTATCCTTCTGCTGCTTAGGGTGGGTTATGCATCAGATTGGGGAATATATGGAAGTTCCTAAATCCTGGGACATGACAAACATTGTCTTTTTTCTCAAGAAAGGGAAGGTGGCGGATGACTGTGGGTCTTATCTCCCATTCTCTCTTATCAATACCTACGCTAAAATATTTGCCAAAGTGTTGGCTAATCGCTTGGCGTCTTATGTGCCTGGTCTTGTATCCGAACAACAACATGGATTTATAATTGGTATGGATACTACTGCGCATGTTAACACAGCTATGACTGCTTTTGACATTGCTAATAAGACATCTAGCAATTTGGGGATGATCCTCTTAGATGCGGAAAAAGCATTTGACCGGGTGGTATGGGATGCATTATGGAAAATACTGATTAACAACGGCTTACCAGACCGATTTATGAACTGGATCGGGGCACTATATATCAAGCCACAGGCTAAACTTATATATGCCAATCTGCATTCTGCTACATTTCCGATACAGCGCGGCACAAGACAGGGCTGTCCACTCTCTCCCTTGCTCTTTGCTCTATTTATAGAGCCATTCATTCAAGCGCTAAATCGGAATACTAATATCATCCCATTTAGTCATGGCATGCATCAACTTACGGCCATCGCGTACGCGGATGATATTGCGGTATTTACATCTGACCCAGCAACAGCCCTGAATATCGTACAGGAAGAAGCGGAAACTTTGGCGGCTTTTCAGGTTATAAATTAAATGTACACAAAACACAAGTCCTGCATAATTTAGAATCCATAACACCTATAATTGGAGCTTGCACCGCCGTAATGTATCTGGGGGTTCGGATTACTGCCAATATAGATCAGATTTGGAGAATTAATTATGAAACGTTGTTACAATCAGTTATAAAGAAATTTAAGAGCTGGAATAAACTTCCCATAACCATCATAGGCCGGATTAACATAATCAAAATGACAATTCTATCCAAGTTTTTATACCTATTTCGTGCTATCCCTATACGGGTCCCCAATTATTTCTTTCAAAAATTAGAGGGTGCAATTAGTAGCTTTATTTGGGGCTATAAGCAGGCACGTCGGGTGTTACACTTACTTAAGTTTTCTTATAAGTTTGGAGGCTTACAACTTCCTGATTTTAAACTTTACTTTTGGGCAGCATTCACTGGGCATTTACAAAGCTTATTAAATGCTAAACAGCCATACTTTGGGCTTGTTTTAGCGCTCGGTACAGATAGCCGAATGTTTTTGTACAGGGTTAACGATCCCAATTATTATAAAAGAGTGCGGTTTAAGACCATTAGGGATATGGTTCGCATATGGAATAAAATCCTTAATTATTCTTAACTCACTTTTGAAGATCTGATCAATCATGAACACCTTAATTTATGGAGTAATCCATCTCTCCCGAGTATATTTCATGACTCTATAGCTCGTAGTTGGGCAAGATATGGAATTGAAAGATTAGGTCAGCTATACGATCACTGTGGTTTTTCTACTTTTGCATATCTCCAACGATCTTTTGATCTCCCACATCAGTCATTTTTTAAGTATCTACAATTTAGAGATTACTTCTTTAAACGGCAAGGGTTGCAAATTCCACATCTTCATTCACTACTTACACATTTTTTAAATCTTGCGCTTAAAGCTAGAATCAGCTCAATGTATTTACAGTTTTGTCATCTGAGAAGTGCTGATATCAGCCACTTAGCTAATAAATGGAGTCGGACACTTGATACGGCTACGGATATATCTGAAATTACGTTGGCACTGGATACACTAGATAACTCTATACACTCTATCAACTTAAAGCTGCAACAATATCGTACTATTTGTATGTTATATTATACTCCGGGGAAAATCAGCAGATGGCACCAACCACTGCAGGTATTTGCTCGAGTTGGTGGGGATAGAACATGTTGTCCTAAGTGCGGCCAAAGGGCAGCTGATATTCTCCATATGTTTTATACTTGTCCTAGGTTATTAGATTTTTGGGAGAGTGTTACACAATATGCTTGTCAACGTTTGGGACTCGATTTGTTTTTTACTGCTAAAGAGATTATGCTGGGGCTTAAGGTGTGTGATAATCCCGCTATCAGGAGCTTTTTGTCTATTGTATTAGTAACTGCCCGTCTTTGTATTGCGAGAGAGTGGATTACGCCTAATCCTCCTACTTTATTAGAGTGGTTGGCTCTTATGCATGATATCTACGAAAGAGAACGTGCATTGGCTAAAACTAGATCTATTCGCTCACTGCAAAAATGTGGACGAATATGGAAATACCTCAAGAATCAGGATGCTATTTAGAATGCATTTGGATGTTATTTGGATGTTTTCTGGACGTATTTAAATGTATAGGTATTATTGTTTATTTACATGTCTAGTATGACTGAATTTGATGTACCCTCCGTTAAAATAAAAAATAATAAAAAATAAAAAAAAAGGAGTTAGTTTGCGTATAGTGTGCCCTTCAACCTGGGTCACAAGCATCAAGTCCTTGTAGAAGGTGATACCACTTAATTTGTCTAAGATTCTTCCCCACTGGCACCCAAAGTCACTCTCGCAAGTTCTGTGGGTGGGGGACACTCTATTTAGAGAGGCCAGGCAATCTCCATCTCTCGGGAAATTCAAATGTCTGGGGCCAAGCTGGTTTTCAGCCTCTCTCCCCTTGTTTTCTGTCTCATCACAGGACAGCACCTGATCCAGCTCCTTGTTCAAAGGCGCTGCCCCTCTACTGATTCTGCTGCCAGCCTCCACCAGTTTACAGTGGCCTTCAACATATGGGCTGCGATCAACTGCCTCAATGAGTGATTTCTTCTATTTTCTTTTTACTTTCTGCCTCCCAGCCCTCTGTCTCTGGTGGACTTACAGACCTCCGATTCCTTCGGCTTTCACCATGCTCCATCGGTCTTTGACTCATGGTTGATGCAAGAGTCCTTCTTCCAGTCCTCCTGCACCGCTCATCCTTTATCAGCAAGAGGGGGCGGAAGCATTGTTTTCAAAGGAATATCCAATGTTCACGGCCCCACACTGTCACATCTGTTGAGCGCCCAGGGCAGCTAGCCACCAATGCAATGATATTTCATGTTTCGCTACTAATATGAACAAGATTAAGGATGGATGAAGAGGGATTAGTGGCTGTCAGAAGGGAGCTCAGTTAGTGCGTGACCATCTTGCCCAGTGGCCAACCACACCCCCGAGGCTGACAACATTTAATGATTTACTAAACCAAGCTTGGCTCTTGACGATTACTATAAATGGAAGCAATTTATCCTTTTTTCATTTTAATTAGAGAGCACAGTTTTTTCATTTTTGTAAGGCAGTCTAATACAATTGTTACGTGAAGGCACTTGAATAACAAGTGATTAACACAGCAAATGGATAAGATAATATTGACTTGTTTCATGCCACTCTCAATTGGGTAGTATGTTAAAAAACATTGAAAAGCTTATTGCTGACTCTCTCCAGGAACTCCATGATATTGTTGGAATACTTTTATAACCATCTTTGCTCTTCCCCAAGCTCACATCCTAGTGCCCTCTGCACAGCTGGCCCTTCTCGAGACACTGCCTCCTTCCCTGTCCACCCTGTTCAATCCCACAGTGGTACGTTTAGCCTACCTAAATCAAACTTTTTGACATCTGAGGACCTTGGACACTGTTTATTGACTCAATCCTTTGACTGCATCCTCTGAGCTTCAGGACCCTCCACCCTCTGAATCTAAGAGTTACTCTAATAATCCCCTCCTATGCTGGACATTCTCTCATGGAACATTGCTGGTGTAGCGAGTCTCAGGCATGACCCCTTCTGGCTGGCTTTTCTAAGGAGCTATGTGTCTATCTACAAGAGACCTTGACATGAGTAACAGCCTTTTTCTTTATGGCTACAGCAGTTTTTCTGTACCTGCTCGGCCCACTCAGTCTGGGAGAGCCAAGGGTGGTCTCACGACCCTAGTCCCTTTTGTTCTCAAGTGTAAAATAGACCAGTAGATCTTGACTGCCCCAACTTGTTAGCCCTATGATTGTCCTTTTCTAATTTGTGCAGGTTGCTGGTCATTAAGTTTTATAACTCCATCAACCTGATCCTTGCTGCCAGCCATGTCAACATAATTAGATCTTTGCTTGATAGCTGTCCCCAATCTGGCAATGTTTTTATCTCAGTTTTTAACGGGTGATTTTAACTTCCATTGCTTGTGACAACTGTCAGTCATATGATGGGTTCCTACACTGTTCTCCACACACTCATTTTGTACACATCACATTAGGATAGTTCTTTAATACCCCCGTGAGTGATGTCAACTTATCTGCACTGTGTGAGGGTGCAACGCAGAATGGGGGTAGTCTTTTGAAACCTACTTTCACGGAGAGAGGTGCTTCTACTATCATAGATGACATCTCTCTTTCCACCACCTTGTGGCAACTGTTGACACACTGTGATGTGTTATGGGACACTAGAAGTGACCAAAATCCCCTTGTCGCCACCCTATCATGAATGCACCACACACATTCCTCCCTGAATCTGACCCAAAGGCGGTTATCCACACATGAACAGGGGCGCAGACTTAAATGATATGGTATTGATCCTGGACCCTTTTATTGTAAACTGCTTAGGCTCTGCCTTGATTGCTTTATGCTGTGTCTTAATCCTCTATGTTCCGCTGTGATTTCTCTCCGTGCATATGAGACCATTAGCAGACATGTTGCGATCCTTCTTACAACATCTCACCCAAGTCAGCTGAAAAATGTCAAATGGTTTGACCGCTCTTGTGCTAGGGCTCATGGGGTGCTTCTGGAAGCCCATGCAAAGTTGCCTCCCTAGAACCCAGTACAAAGCCACCCTACAGATTAGAAAACACTCACTAAAACTAGAGGCCTGGCATGATCTTGCTTCTGCCTGTGCATCTAAGTCCAGTGCTGACTTCTGGGTGATTGTGAATTGCCCTTTGTTTACTCCTTATCAGAGTAGCTCTTTGTCGCAGCACATCATGGCCGACATGTGGGTTAAACATTTTAAGGCCATTTATGATAGACCTTGCTCCACCACAGAACATGTAGAGTTCCCTCTAACATTGACTTCTACGCTCAAACTCTATCTTTCTCTTGACTGGACGGAAGCGAGTGGTGCCATTTCAACCGTGCCTAATCACAAGGCCCCCAGGCCCTAACAGAATACTGATGAACCTATTTAAAAACAACACTACTTTTTGGGCCCCCATTTTAGCTATTTATTTTAACTCAGTTTATAAGCATAAACTCCCCAGTACTTGGTCCAAGTCTGTCACTGTCCCTGTGTATAAAAAAGGCTTGAGAGATTATCCTCCATGTTACTGCCAGATTTCTCTGATAAACTCTGAGCTCCTAGTCATGGGTAAAGGGCTCCATGGAGTGCTTTCAGATGTCCAATATGGTTTTCGCCCTGGAAAGGACACTGTAGATCACTGCCTTAACTGTATTTTTCAATCAATAAATACACATTAGCAAAACCCAGGGCTGTCCCTCTGGCTTTCATGGACCTAATTTCTGCTTTTGACAGGGTCAACAGAGATAAGCTGTGGTGCATTATACTAGACATGGGGGGTTGACAACATTTTTTTCCTGTTTTTACATGAGCTGCACTACAATCTGAGTGAATCTGTCAGTTTGGTCCGAATGGGGAATGCACTGAGCACTTTAACCTTAACAGAGGGGTCAGACAAGGCTATATTTTAGCTCCCTTTTTATTTAATTGTATGTTAACAAACTGCAGCAGATTCTGATTTCTGGGGGGTTGTGATCTCCCTCTGCTGAATGGCCGCCCTTCCCTGCTCTTTTATATGCAGATGACACTGTTTTGATCTTGAGGACTGCACAAGGCCCTAAAATTCTATTGGACCTTTTCTGTAACTGTATGGACTCGCTTTATCTCAGTATCAACTCAGCCAAATCGCACACTATGTTGATAGGTCCCAGAAACACCAGAAGCAGAGGTGACATTTGCAAAGATCACACACTTACCAGAGTCAAAACTTGTTCATACCTTGGCATCACATTTGACTCTTCCCTCACTTGGTCGTCTTTGGTCAGCGGAAGAAGACATGTTTTTACTAGAAGCATTGCTGCCATTTTTGATTTTGTGGCCAGCCTGGGTCTCAAAGCAATGGGGACTATGTTAGAGATTTACAAGACCAAGTGCATAGCCATAGCATCCTACAGTTGTGAAATCTGGGGCTACTCCAATGTCGCTCCTTTACAGCGTGCTGAGAACATGTTTCTCAGAAGGCTACTTGAACTTCTCAGCAGTTCACCCACCTTTATTATCCACCAAGAGTTGGTGTAAGTGCTTCTGAAGGTGGACACAATCCAATTGAGACCTCTCATACTTTAGCTGACTGTTTGGTTTAAGCCTGAACTAGCTCTTAACAGGGAAATACTGAGGGACTGTTTAGGTTAGGATGGTGCCTCTCGAGTACCTTGGACCAGCTATGTTCATGACTGTTTACATTTGGGTGCCCTTCCCACTCCAGCTCCCCTGAGTGCATTAAAAAAACAGACCTTTCCTGGAACAAAGCAGCTTTTCGCAGACAATTGCACGGTGAGAGGGAATCCATTGCTCTAACCACACCTTCATTCAGGTCATACTATCTTGTACAGTTCTCTTTGTCAATAGAACCCTACCTCCTGTTTGACATGTCTAACACTCACCGTTATCTGTTAACTTGTTACGGTTAAATATGGTTCATTTTTTACTTTGTACTTCTAAGAGATGGTCCAGACAATGTGGACCACCCCCCCCCGTGTGTTTGTGATGCCACATCTACCCCAGACACTATGCACTTTACTTTCTTCCGTTCTATTTACAAGCACCTTAGATCCCGCTTTCTGAAGTCAATCTTAGTGGGACGAAATTTTATCCAGGCTAGGCCTTCCTTATTGTTTTTACAGTTACTAAGCGATCCTTTTATCTGTCATTCTGTTGCTTGTTTTTAAAACCGTGCTATCAGACTTTGGAACTCCATGGTTGATGATTCCGATTGTTTTGCTTGTATATGTTGTGCTGCACACTGTTTGATGTCATTGCAACTGACTTTTATGGTTTGCTATTTTAAACCGAATAAAGCACACATTGCTTGATTGAATTACTTGCTGGTGTTAAAACGTTCGGATTCATGTCAAGTGGAGATTCTTTAGTTTATTAAGTAAATTTCAAAGGCTTTAATCGATGGTCAAAATAAATAGTGGTGTTGTGTCTGGTTTTTGATTATCTTCTTGTTTGGATGGTTGGCTATTCCACAATATAAACACTTCGGGACTAGCAAAATCATATTATTTCTATTGGATGTGTCACTCTGGGGTGTTCCCTCCCCTTTCCCACCCAGGGAAGGGTAGGCATTCTCAAAGAAGTACTGCTTCCAGGTCCCTAGCCTTCTGTTCGCCCTCTGATGTAGCGCAGTGTGTCAGCGCTGAGGGCATCAACATACAGTGCCCCCCAAGCAATGGCATAACAGAAGACTGTAATATGTCCCTGTCCTCATCCCTAGCGTCAGAGGCACTTTGGGAATTCCTTCCTCGTCACCAAAGGAATGGGACTGCAGAACACTCAGTGGTAAGTGGCTGTGATCGGCGAGGAGTATTCCAGCCCTCCCGCCCCCTCATTGAACTGACATAGGACAAGTTTAAGTTCCCAGTATGCTTCACTGACGCTGCTGTTAGTACAAACCTGCAGTTTTTATGGAGCGATAATCGTAAACTAAAATTATGAGTTGAAGTATGTTTTTTCATAAAAGATGTATGAATAAATTGTAACTCAAAACGTAAATTATTTTTTTATAATATATGTTTTTTGATTTGTAGATTAATTCATGCGTACCATAGAGTTCACGCAGAGGACAAAACCGTAATAACTTTTTATTACATCGATAATATGCGTTATTTTTATGGGTGGCTGTTGCTCTCGTAAGAGTAACAGAAAAAATGTATAATCCCGATACCATTTTATGAAGCCTATATTTTTACATTCCATGCTGTTAATAGGGATTAAGCGGCCTGCATAATATACTTACTACAAGAAATAGCGTTACTGACGGCAGGTACTACCTAAATATGTTGTTAAACTAGTAGAGGTAGGAGAAACATGTAAGTTTCCATTTCACTTCATCGTCAGTGTAAAGGAAATTCATCAAACATGTTGAAGTAGTGAATGGGCAGAACACTGTAATTAGTGAGAATGCGCCAAAGTATTTGACATCAATAATAGTTACACATTGTATCGCTTAACGAGAAAAACGATGTTCGCTTGTTTGGCACGCGGCCATAAACAATATGCAAACGATACTGATGTGAACAGCTGGATGCAAAATGCTTGATTAAATCGCTTTAGCTCCCAGATTCCATATTCTTCCTGCATTTAACAGCTTTGAGCATTCGATTACCAGCACATATTCAACTTTTCCTTCACCTCATTGTTTAGATTCTGAGTTTTCATTCACTTCATCGCTTAGATTCTGAAGCGAAAAAAGACACGTCTAAATCGTGCAGAAAGATCCCCTATGGAGAGTGCAAAAATATACAGAGCTCCTTAAAAACTCGAACTCATACCCGAGTAGGAATGGAAGTAAAAGCAAGAAATGACAAAAGCTTCTTCAAAATGAACATGTTTCTTGCCTGGATGTGAACAATACTCCGCAGCTGGCCTTTCAACTAGAGCGCAGCAGGGAGTTTTCATTTCTTAAGAGAAAGCCCAGCTATACTAGCACCAGCAAGAGTCCTTTTTCTAATCGTCAGTTTGCAAGCACATAATTCTAATGGCTGGACAGCAGGCTACTATTTCTAGAGTGTTGTTCTTCACCCGGAAGAAAGCCGACTGTATGATGTGATGTCGTCAGAAGCAAATTGCCCATCGCCATTTCTAGAGTTTTTAAACTGTGGTAATGGATTGATCTGAGAGCATTAAAGGCAGCGCAAGAAAGCAATACAGCTACCTAGGTACATTAACTGAAAATACATCAGGTCTGCTGATTAGAATTAACACAGTACGTCATGGTGGCCACTGAGTGGTAGTCAGGTTGACCAAACTAAAACTGTGAGTAAAATAGTAGTTGACCAGTTTGCACAACAACACATCGTACTGTTTCAAGAGGTGCACCTCTAAGCTGGTAGCAACTATCTATCTGTTGGTAATAAAAGGTTAAGGGAATCAAGTGGTGGCTATTGGGACATAAAGGCGAGTACCAGGTTTACACATCAGAAGAGTGCTTAGAAGCCCCATTAGCCTCACATTGCACTTGCTAAATCAGACGCGCCAAGTTCGAACAGGGAACTCTGCCCACAAGAATCAAGATTCAAACTCTTCTTTTAGGAACTGTCCACCACTGACAATGAGAGTCAAAAAAATCAAAAAATCAAAAATATGCTTTATTCGATTTTAACCATTAAAAATCACAAAAGCAGACAGATAAAATACAAATGTACACTTATTACACAGTTCATTTGATAAAAAGATAATTAAACTGAACATATTAGTACATTTAAGAACAGGGTAATCCTACCACTCTTGGTACAAACAAATCTATATATATAGAAATTTAACTATTTATTCTTTTCCTTACTTTCAAGATGTTCTTTAGGAAGCCGGCCATAACACCGATACAATAAGCGCTATCCAGCAACTGCAAATATAAAAAGGCAGGACGGCATTGCCTCCATCCCCCCACCTTTAATAGAGGTATAATCCATCTTGATCTTTCCTTGCCATAAAATTTGCAAAATAAAATCACATGGATAGTGGTTTGAGGGGACAAATTGTCACAAGGGCAATGACCGAGATCACTAGACCAATCAGTCTTTGGATAACTAATTAATCGGTGAAAGGTACCAAACCTGAAGCGTGTTAAAAGATATCTATCATATCCCCCTGTACAACATAGAAGGTACGGTTGAATTTCATAGGTAATCAAGGTCATTTGATGTTGGACTACCATACTTTTATTCATCTCAACGGCCATTCTAAGCGACTCGAGATGGGACATGCAGATTGCTTTAAATTCCTTCCTTGGTATGGAATTCATTGACTCTGGGGAATTATAATATTCTTGATGCCCCAAATCAAACATAACATTTTTAACATATTTCAACCAAGTAATCTTACTTGCATGATCCAAATTCATTGAGTCCTTAATGATTTCCCTATTTAGGCCAGTAAAACTGGAGGTCCAAACTCTATGCCAGAGTAACACCGGTTGTACTTTAATCACATCTGAAATGTAAGGAATGCCCAGCTCACTATGGCAATTAAAAACTGGGGAACTAACAGGTACTGCTAAAATATATCTTAAAAAGGCATTTTCCACACGTTGTATAGGAGATACATCATAAAAACCCCAGACTCCCGCCCCAAATGTCGCAATGCTCATGCATTTTGCTTGATAAGGGGATAGGATTTGAAAAAGGTCTGTAAAACACGCTCATGTAGACCTTTTTCAAATCCTATCCCCTGATGAAGGGCAGAATGCCCGAAATGCATTGGGAAAGCAAAACGCTAAAGAAAAACGAATCCATCTGATTGATTAAGCACATAGTTGCGATGCATTCTGGATATTGTATGCTGGTTTGTAACCAGGACTTTGCTTCATGAATGAATTTAAATTTGTGAAAATATAACAAATAGTACATTCAATCAATGAATGATGAATTTGGATTACTGTTGTTATTTTTGAATGGACCATAAAAATTCTCAAGTCCTTTTCAAGGATCAGATTGGTGCCTAGGGGGACATACCCCTTGTTAGGGGGTGCTACGCATTGGTTTTCATTTACACTCTTGTCCAGAGAGTGATGCCCCGGGTGCACCTTACACATTGATTTAAGGAAATCAAACACACTAACGCTACAGAATTGGCAGTGCATGAGCTTTAATTCTTCTCACTTTTAGAAAGTTGGCATTTTCCTGCCCTAACTATTTGGTGCCTGTAGCCTGTTCCTGGGCAACATGACTGGGTGTAGTTGGACTTTGTTTATTCCTCCCAGACAGACACACAGTAGAGGGATTAGGTGTGCCTGAATGGGCCATCAACTGGCAGGAATGGGGGGCGGAGCCGGGCACAGCCCCACTTACAATTGAATAGGCTGTGCCCTGCCTTCATACAAAGGGCTTGTCACCACAGCATTGTTCATGCAGCCAGCTTAGAGCCAGGGCATAAGAGGAAGGAAACTCAAAGACTTCAAAGGGAATTCTCTAGAAACTTCTACTTTAAAGCATGCACCAGATATAAATATTGGACCCTTAGAGCCAACTCTTAAGTACACACCTGGACTTGTGGATGCTACATAATGACTGCTTGCTGCTTTTTTGCCAGAAGGACTGGCACTCTGCTGCCCTGCTACTCTGCTGCCATGTGGCCTGCTGCTCTGCTTGCTGAGAAGGAAGATTGGATCCCAGGCTGAAGTGACTCCAAGTGTCAGCAGACTGATCTCCTGTTTTGAGCAACAGGGACATAACAAGCTCCAGAGGATCCATGCATCTCCCCAGCTGACCTGCTCACTGGACCTGCAACTGGACCTAACTGACCCCTGCTGACCTCTGCTTGCTGGAGTGAGTTCCTGACCCCTTAGAGGTGCACCTTAGGTCCTTGACCCTTGGTGTGGCCTCAATTGAGCTCCTCTCCAAAGACAATGAGAAATCCTGAAGTTTTAGGTTCTTTTCTAATGCGAACTGGCCTGTTCACAACAAGATATTGTACCCGCACCTCCCACCAATGCGAAGATCCGGTGAACCCAACTCTTCACGCCACAGCGCCCGCCAACGACACCCAGCAGCATAAGATCTGCACTTCGCATTGACAGCTCATGGTGACAGCAAAAACGATGCTCCAGCAACGACCGTCCAGACACCATGCAGGATCTTCGCGCTATATCGATGAGTGCCCGCGACACCTGGCCTGCTCTTTGCACTACAGCAATGACCATCCGTGACGCCTAGCCTGCTCTTTATGCTACATCAGCGACTCTCTCCCTGCTCCTTGTGGCCCCTTACACTGTGAACAGAACTCTTCACGCTGCACTTTGAAGTTAACTCTTTCAGATGGACTATCCTGGTCCCTACATCCGACCCGCGCTCCCTGACGATCGGCTTGAACTTGTGACTTTAACTCGGTCTCGCATGACCAGATAACCGCGAGTTACGCCTTGCGCTTTTAGGTGCTTTACCTACTTTACACACCTGAAATGTTTAAAATTGTATCTCTCCGGTTCTGCTGCTTGAATTTTTGTTATTTTGGGTCAAATCATTTATTACATTTTGCGAATTTTTCTAAATTGGTGTGGGATTTTCTCGTGTTGAATTTTCACTTTATTACTGTTTGTGTACTGCATACATACTTTACACATTGCCTCTAAGTTAAGCCGGACTGCTTTTGCGCCAAGCTACCAGAGTGTTGAGCCCCTGATTGTGCTCGTTTTTCCTTTCTGTGCCCCCTTGCTGCCCCTGATTGTGCTCATTTTTTTTTCTCCTTTCTGTGCCCCCTTGCTGCCCCTGATTGTGCTCGTTTTTCCTTTCTGTGCCCCCTTGCTGCCCCTGATTGTGCTCGTTTTTTTTCCTTTCTGTGCCCCCTTGCTGCCCCTGATTGTGCTCGTTTTTCCTTTCTGTGCCCCCTTGCTGCCCCTGATTGTGCTCGTTTTTCCTTTCTGTGCCCCCTTGCTGCCCCTGATTGTGCTCATTTTTTTTTCCTTTCTGTGCCCCCTTGATGCCCTGATTGTGCTCGTTTTCCCTTCTGTGCCTGTTTCCCGCCGCTGCGCCTGCGGCCCCGCCCCCTCACTGCCCATTCGCTGCCCCATTCCCTGCTCCTCCCTCCCACCTCCCCATTTATGGCGGCCGCTGTGCGAGCCGCGCAGCGGACGTGCGCAGCGGGCGCGCCTCGCAAGCCCGTCTGCGCCCGTCCGCGCCGTGACCGCGCCCAGCGCCAGACCCCCTGGTCCGGGCATCCCCCGCGCCCGCCACATCAACAGACGCCGATACGACGCCAGCACCCTCCACGCACTCAACCCCGGAAAAGATCACGCCTGCTACCAGGCCACCCCGAAGCGCACCCAAGGGCCCTTCACCTGCCGGAACTGCAGCTTCGCCAGCACCCGCCCCGCCAAACCACCGCCCAGGAAAGAACCCAACTACCTCAGATGCATCCTCCTCAACACCCGCTCCGCCCGCAAACACGCCATCGAACTCTGGGACCTTCTCGACTCAACCTCCCCAGACGTCGCATTCCTGACGGAGACCTGGCTGAATCCCGCTTCAGCCCCCGACATCGCCATTGCCATCCCGGACGGATACAAGATTACCCGCAGGGACCGCACCAACGGAGTCGGAGGAGGCATCGCCATCGTCCACAGGAACACCCTCAGAGTCTCAACCAACACCGACGACACCCTCAGCACCGCCGAACACATGCACTTCCAGATCCACACCGATTCCAACACCACCCTCAGAGGAACCCTCATCTACAGACCCCCCGGACCCCGACCACAGTTCAGCGATTCCATCGCTGACTTCGTCAGCACACACGCCATCGCCTCCACGGACTACATCCTCCTCGGGGACCTGAACTTCCACCTCGAGAACAACAAGGACACCAACTCCACCACCCTGATCGACAACCTCGCCACCCTCGGACTCAGACAGCTCGTGACTACACCCACCCACGCCGCCGGCCACACGCTAGACTCCATCTTTTCCGCAAGCCCACACGTCTCCTTCAACCACACCTCCGAACCCCACTGGACTGACCACCAGTGCATCCACTTCACCTACAGGAAGCCCACCACGCACCACCGCACCGAACAAATGCCTCGCCGCTGCTGGAGCAGAGTCACGGAAGACCAGCTAACCACATCCTGAGCCCACCCGCCGAACCCTCCGACCCCGACACCGCCGCCCGCAACCTCAGACAGTGGATCGATGACTGCGCCAACACCCTCGCCCCGCTCAAGAATCCGCCCAACAGCCACACCAGCAAGAAAGCCACCTGGTTCACCGAAGACCTCCAGGCCTCCAAACGAACATGCCGAAAACTGGAGAAGATCTGGCTCCACGAACGGACAGCGGACAGCTACGCCGCCCACAAGAGCGCCACCCGCAGTCACCATCACCTCATCAGATCCGCCAAAAGGGCCTCACTCAAAGACCGCCTAGACAACAACGCACACAACAGCAAAGAGCTCTTCAACATCGTGAAGGAACTCTCCAACCCCAGCTCCAACACCAACGACATCCAGCCATCGCGAGACCTGTGCGACTCACTGGCCACCTTCTTCCACCGCAAAATCGCCGACATCCACGACAGCTTCAACACCACGACCGCCCCGGCAACCACCGAGACCACTGCCCCCACAACCACCAACCGCCTGCTCTCCTGGACCAACATCAACGACGAGGACACCAGCGAGATCATGAACACCATCCACTCCGGTTCACCACTAGACCTGTGCCCTCACCACATCTTCAACAAAGCCAGTACAGCCATCGTGCCCCATCTCCGGAAAATAATCAACATCTCCTTCGAGACAGCAACCTTCCCGGAAAGCTGGAAGCACGCCGAGATCACCGACTTACTCAAGAAACCCAAGGCAGACCCCAAGGACCTCAAGAACTTCCGACCCATCTCTCTGCTCCCGTTCCCCGCGAAGGTCACCGAGAAAATCGTCAACAAACAACTGACCCGCTACCTCGAGGAGAACAACATCCTGGACGCTTCCCAGTCCGGCTTCCGCAGCAACCACAGCACCGAAACCGCCCTCATCGCCGCCACCGATGACATCAGGACCCTGCTAGACAACGGAGAAACAGCAGCCCTCATCCTCCTGGACCTATCAGCCGCCTTCGACACGGTCTGCCACCACACACTACGAACACGCCTTCACGACGCCGGGATCCAAGAGAAGGCCCTGGACTGGACCACATCCTTCCTTTCCGGCAGAACACAAAGCGTCCGCCTCGCCCCTTCCGATCCAAGGCCACCAATATCATCTGCGGCGTACCCCAAGGCTCCTCCCTCAGCCCAACGCTGTTCAACATCTACATGGCACCCCTCGCCCACGTCGCCCGACAGCACAACCTCAACATCATCTCCTACGCCGACGACACCCAGCTGATCCTCTCCCTCACCAAAGACCCTCACACCGCCAAAGCCCACCTCCATGAAGGAATGAAGGCCGTCGCCGAATGGATGAGGACCAGCCGCCTGAAGCTGAACTCGGACAAGACGGAGGTCCTCATCCTTGGTTCCAACCCTTCAGCCTGGGACGACTCCTGGTGGCCAACATCACTGGGAACAGCCCCGCCACCCACCGACCACGTACGCAACCTAGGGGTCATCCTCGACCCCACCCTCTCCATGACTAAGCAGGTCAACGCCGTTTCCTCATCCTGCTTCAACATCCTCCGAATGCTCCGCAGGATCTTCAAGTGGATCCCCACCGAAACAAGAAAAACAGTCACCCAGGGCTCGTCACCAGCAGGCTGGACTACGGAAACGCCCTCTACGCAGGAACGACGGCTAAGCTCCTGAGACGGCTGCAACGCATCCAGAACGCCTCTGCACGTCTTATCCTCGACATCCCCCGACGCAGCCACATCACACCCCACCTGAGAGACCTGCACTGGCTCCCTGTCAACAAGAGGATAACCTTCAAGCTCCTCACCCACGCACACAAAGCACTCCACAACTCCGGACCAGCCTACCTCAACAGACGACTCAGCTTCTACACCCCCACCCGCCAGCTCCGCTCGACCAGCCTCGCCCTCGCCACAGTCCCCCGCATCCGGAAAACGACCGCCGGCGGCAGATCCTTCTCCCACCTCGCCGCCAAGACCTGGAACACCCTCCCCACCAACCTCCGACAGACCCAAGACCTACTGGCCTTCAGAAGACTCCTCAAGACCTGGCTCTTCGATCAGTAGCAGCACCACCCCCCTCTTCCCCCAGCGCCTTGAGACCCTCGCGGGTATGTAGTGCGCTTTATAAGTGACATGATTGATTGATTGATTGATTGATTGGTTGTGTTTCACCCTGACAAGAAATGTGGTTGCTGCTTGGGTAGGGTTAACCCCCATCAACCAATACTCCAATTTTCTACAGGATGGCTGTGGTGAGTGGCATAAAAGGTGATGCACATAAACAAATTGAATGTTACAGAGCAAATCAAGCATACAATCAGGGTGTTCCCTTGGGTCTTTAAAAAAGTGTTCCAGAGTTATGAGATATTCCCTAGGATATTTGTGAACGACTGCTAAAAGATATGCTGCCATATCCAGGGAAGATTGTTCCAATGTTAGAAGACCAGAAGTTGGTTGCTATGCAGAGAGATTTATGGTGGCAAATAGATGGTGGGATGCCAAGGAAGTGGGTAGGGACATAGATTGCATTGCTACATGTGAGGTAGGGAGAAAAGAGGTGGGGACGTGCAGCAAGGATGAGGAACACATACTTTAAAAGATGTGTTTTGTGCAAAATATCAGCCTACAAGGTGGTGGTTAGGTCAGATGTTGGTGCTCTGGGGCAGATTAAGGAGACTGTTATGGTAAAAGTGGAGACTATCCCCATTGGGAGGAACACCATTTGCAGGATACCAAAGTGGAAGCTTTCACAATACTTTATATTTTTGAGAACACATTTTCATCAAGAATTTTGAAACCGTAAAATCATATGTGTGGAAGATTCTGCAAATATTCAAGAGGTAGAACTTGAAAGCCTTTGATGAAGAGGGGTTGAGAAGGAAAGTCACATGTAGGTGACACGTATAGGTGCCAAAGAAGGCTCAGGATGTTTCTAGCTTGGTTCTAGTTTAGGACAAGGGAATAAAGAAATAATTAAGATGCAAAAAATGTAGTGTTCTGGGTGCTGCAAATAAAGGGACGTAAATGACTTCAGCATTAGCTGAGTTGAGCATGACAGAGTCAAGAACAAGCTTTGGTGTAATTTTGTGAAATAGGCTCTACTGGAAATGAGGGCATAAGGATTGGAAGGAAAATATTATGTGAATGCAGTCCGCAAGTAACTAGTAGGAGAATCCATAATATTATGATGTTTTCAAGTCAGTTATTGGAGAGAGAATAGGTGAAGGTGACTAATCCCTGGGGCAATGCTACTGGTCGGAGATTTGGCAAGGATTTCTCGGAACAGCCCTATTAATACATACATGCCTAAACATGGACAGAGCTCACATTCACTTTACTTGTTTTTTTATTCTATTTTTGGTGCACCTTCCTGAAGGCCAATGACGTAATTTACTGAGTATATCAAATGTAAGCAGTTCGAAGTCATGGTATGAGACTTTCCCACTACCCTGAAAGCAGGTAATACTTAAGGATGTGTTATATTCACTGCTCAATAATACAGAATTGAGAACTGCCTAGTGATGCATTATTTACCATGCATTGTGCCACAGAGCTTAGTACTAAATAGTGGCATATCATATGCCCTACGTAGTATACTAGGAATAAATACTTTTCCTGCTGTAACATAACACACCCTGTAAATAATCCCCTATGATGTTTTCTGTCCAGCTGGCTCCAAAGTGAATTCTATTTGTAAAGAAACAAGGGAACCCTGTGAGTCAAGAGGGACCAAGGGTATGCAATGTATTATAAGAGACAGCGGTCCCTCCTAGGAGCTTAAGGGCAATGATACACACAACCACAATGAGACCTGTGTAGAAATATCTCCAAGTGGAGAGACAGTGTATTTATTAAACGCACAATCAAAAAACACAAAGCAAAATATATACAAAATTCTGTGGGTAAAAGGTTGGAAATCAGAACACATGAGTATATGCCTATGAATGGTCAGGGGGCACGTCCCTAAGGAGAAATCCAGAGCGAGTGACGGATGGTCAAGGCTCCACAATAAGGGGCCTGATATTGCTAACTGGGGAGGTATTTAATGGGATGATAGACAGCCGGCCAGAAATCAGCTGCAGGAAGGAACCCTGCATTGGAGCCTGATGCTAGGAGTGAGCTGAAAACGGGCAGTCGCAGGAACAACCGGAGTCCAGCGCTCCCCCAGTGAGCAACATCAGGCCCCTTATTGTGGAGCCTTGACCATCCGTCACTCACTCTGGATTTCTCCTAAGGGACGTGCCCCCTGACCATTCATAGGCATATACTCACGCGTCCTAATGATGATCCCCCATTTTTAGTTGGGATCGAAACGTCGTCCACTTGCACATCTTGACCCCAAACTGTCTCATTTGCATTTGTGTGGAGCACAAGATGTCATTTGTATCGTGACTGTTCTTAAATATGCTTTCACTGATAAAGTCAATATGTGTATGAATGCCTGAGGTTGGAAATCTGTTGATTTCCAACCTTTTACCCACAGAATCTTGTATATATTTTGCTTTGTGTTTTTTGATTGTGCGTTTAGTAAATACATTGTCTCTCCACTTGGAGATATTTCTACACAGGTTTCATTGTGGTTCTGTGTACCATTGCCCTTAAGGTCCCAAAGTGAATTCTAGCAAAGCCAAGAAAGAGGTGCAAGTGTATGGCTATATTATGCAAAAAGATTCATGGAAGAATTGTATCAGAAATCATGTGAATACCAATTATCACCTTGATGAGCAGAAGGAGACATCAAATTGGAAACAAAGAACAGATGGCAGGTTTCATTTGGACTCATCAGAAAGACTGGAGAAAACCGAAGAAACTGGAGCAGTAAGGAACTTGCGTGTTGCGCGAGATGTGGCCATAATGAAAAAAGAAGGAAACATGGTGCAGATCTGCACTAGCCTTCAGGAAAACACATTCATTAGAGAGTGAAAAAGAAACCGCGCTCCCCAACTGTTGTTGTTCCCGATGGCCCTCATAGATATTGGACTCCTAGTGGACATCTTATTTGTATCCTGTATTTCCATGAGATTTCCTGTACCAGTGTGTCCTTGGTATTTCAGGGGCCATAGGAGAATTCAAGACATCTTCACTTCGTATTCTAGCTGGTTATATAATTTATTTTATCAAAGTGTGTGCTTATCTGTTTATATAGTGGCACTTGGGAACACAGTTTATCACGCACCCGTTTTTTGAAACTACTTGCAATACTAATCTAAGAATTTTCTGGAAACTTGATGAATGTGATGATTGAATGTCTTTTGAAGCTTATTACAAGAATAATTTATGGTAGGAAATAATGTATACCATTAGAAGATATTAGAAAAGGAAAACGGCTTTGCATTTAGTGATCATATTTTCTTAACCTACAGTAAAATTTACGTATGGAGAATTGTCAAAGGAGAAAGAAGAACATATAGTATGGGTGAGTTAAAATATCTAGGAAACGGAAACGTTAACCAACTAGTCGATTTTGACTTATTATGTTCGTTATGTTATACAGGGTCTTTCTTCAGTTAAGTACAAGGAGAGGTACAATCCTGAGATTGTATTGTAAAGTATTGTAATTGCATTTATATAGCGCTTACTACCACTGATGAGGCATCAAAGCGCTTTTTCGGCGAGTAGCACGCTACTCCAGAACCCATAAAGGATTAGTGTTGAATTAGTATAGTGAAATATGAAAGTAATTTGAGTGGTGGATAGGTTAGTCAGTTATTTGGATTCAGAAGGATAGTGGAGGGATAGAAGAGGGAAAAAGGTTTGCATTTATATAGCGCTCGTTACCCCTAATGGGGTGTTGAAACGTTTTTTTTGGCGAGTAGCACGCTACTCCGGAACCCATAAAGGAATAGTTGTGAATTAGTATAGTGAAATATGAAAGTAATTTTAGTGGTGGATATTAGTCAGTTATTTGGATTGAGAAGAATAGAAGTGGGAAAAAGGTTTGCATTTATATAGCGCTTGTTACCCCAGATGGGGTGTTGAAGCACTTTTTTGGTGAGTAGCACGCTACTCCGGAACCCATAAAAGGATTAGTGGTGAATTAGTATAGTGAAATATGAAAGTAATTTGAGTGGTGGATATGTTAGTCAGTTATTTGGATTGAGAAGGGTAGCGGAGGGATAGAAGAGGGAAAAAGGTTTGCATATATATATAGTGCTTGTTACCCCTGATGGGGTGTTGAAGCGCTTTTTTGGCGAGTAGCATGCTACTCCGGAACCCATAAAGGATTAGTGGTGAATTAGTATAGTGAAATATGATATTTGAGAAGTGGACATGTTAGTCTGTTATTTTGATTGAAAAGGATAGCGGAGGGATAGAAGAGTGAAGAATTTGACTTTTGTTTTGGGAGGTCATAGCAGTAGTAGGAGGCTTGGGATGAGTAGAACGGGATGTGGAGGGGAAGAGTCAGAGGGAAGAGTTTAGAAAGGCTTGTTTTGGGGGATCGGTGCAGTATAAGAGGTGTCAGATGGTGCAAGGAGGGGTAGAGTAGAGGAGAGTCTATAAAGGGCTATTTTGGGGATCATAGTAGTGGTATGGGGTTTGGGATGAATGAGAGAGTGGATGTAGAGGATATATTGATAGAGGTATAGGGTGAGAAAAAGGGTAGTGCATTGGAAAGAGTAGTAGAAAAGGTTTGAGATGAGTCAGAGAGTTGAGGTAGAAGATTTATTGAGAGAGGTATAGGGTGAGAAATAGGGTAGTGCATTGGATATGCTGCATTAGAAGAAAGTAATAAATATACAGATCCATAAGTACACGGAAAGTATATAGATGCATAAAGGAAGTAAGTATATGTAGATTAAAGATATTGACAGAGGTATAGGGTGAGAAATAGGGTAGTGCATTGAATATGCTTTTTTGTTGTTGAGAAAAGTAAGAAATATATAGATCCAAGTACATGGAAGGTGTATAGATGCATAAAGGAAGTAAGTATATGTAGATTAAATATGCATTAGATAAACTCTGGTTTTTAAGTGTTGTACTTACATATATTTTTTAAATATAATTATTCTACATGTTTATACAAAGTAATACACATATATAGGTACACATCTATAGTACAAATAAGTGCTTATATACAGAGGGATATGCTGTATATTTCTGTTTGCGTATGGTGCTTATTTGGGGAAGAGCCAATTCTTGAGTAGTTTTCTGAAGATAAGGTGGCTGTCCGTGGATCTTATGTTGGGGGGTAAAGAGTTCCATAGTTTGGCTGCTTGAACAGAGAAGGAAGTGCCACCCATGTTTTTTTTCTTGTATCTTGGGATTTTGAGGCGAGGTGCCACTATAGAGCGGAGGTTCCTATGTTGAATGTGTTTGGTGATTATATTCCTGATGAAGAGTGGTCCCATTCCATGTATCGCTTTGTGGGTGATACAAAGCAGCTTGAACGTGGATCTTCTGGCAACCGGTAACCAATGCAGGGCTTTCAAGGCAGGGGAGATGTGGTCTTGCAGTTTGATATACAAGAGTAGTCTGGCAGCTGAGTTCTGAATCCGTTGTAGTCTTTTCATGGTCGTTAAAGGTGATCCGTGGTAGAGGCTATTGGCATAATCGAGTTTGGAAAGAACAAGGGAGATGGTAGCTTGGACCTTGTGTGGAAATCCCAAATGGGGGAATATTCGTCACAGAGTTTTTATAGTAACAAACCTTGATCTTGCTAGTTTGTCCACTTGGGCATTCATTGATAGCTTGAAGTCCATGGTCATTCCGAGGTTTCTTACTTCCTTCGATACTTTAGGCGGTGATCCGAGTTCATCAGGCCAGTCATAATGTTTCCAATCGCCACACGTGAGTATTTCCGTTTTGGAAGCATTCAATTTGTGAAGGCTCCAAGTCATCCATTGATCCACAGCTCTGAGACAACTGAAAATTGGCGAGTTTCCAATGTCTTTGGGCATTCCAGTTGAAAGAGTATTTGTGTGTCATCTGCATAGTTATAGCACATGAGGTGAAATTGATTGATCAGTACTGGTAATGACTTCATGTAGATGTTGAAAAGCATGGATGAGATGATAGAGCCTTGAGGGACCACAGCTTTTGTGTAGTACGGTTTGGGCGAGAAAGGTGGGGTATGGATGACATTAGTTCTGTTTCAAAGGTAGGACGTGATCCAGTCTAAAGCAGTCCCCTCTAAGCCGGCTTCGTAGAGTCTTTGTATCAGAGTGTCATGGTCAATCTTGTCAAAGGCAGCCGAGAGGTCCAAGGGGAGAAGCACAGCAACCCCGTTGCGGTCAACTGTGTTCTTCAGGTGATCCCAGATGGCAAAGAGGGCAGATTCTGTGCCTCTTCCTGGATGGAATCCTGTTTGGAAATCTGAAAGTATGGCATTATCTTCAATGAATTGTGACATCTGGGCGAACGCTGCTCTTTCTATCAGTTTGCCCAGGAAAGGTCCATTTTTAATGGGTCTGTAGTTGTCAGGGTTCAGCGGGTCCAAGGTGATTTTTTTCAGTAAAGGGCGTATGTGTGACTTTTTGAGTTCTTCTGGAAATATTCCGGTAGTTATGGAATCGTTGTTGATTCTTCTTACTGGAGTGGCAGCAGAGGTTGTTAGAAGAATTGTCTTGAAAGTTTGCAGTGGACACGGGTCAGAAGGGCTGCCGGCAGGCCTGCTTGCTTTGACCAGGTCCATAAATTCATCGTGTGAAATGTGTTGGAAGGAATGGAGAGGCTGAGTTACAGTATTCTTGGACTGTTGTTTTGTAAAAGGGTTAGTGCTGGTGCTTTGTCTCTGTTTTAAGTATGAGTCCAACGTGTCTGCTTTGCCGTGTAATGATTTGCCAGTTTGTCTGTGAAATCTTGAGTAACAGGATGAGTTCCTTCTAGGCAATTTGGTTTACGAAATTCATTGAGTATTTTATAGAATTCTTTATTTGCACACTTAGCATTTTGAATTCTGTCTGAATAGTACCTTTTCTTTGCTTTTTTGATAGCTGACTTGTATAATCTGCTAATTTTGTGTAGGTGAAGTTTGTCTTGTTTGGTTTTTGTTTTGAGCCAGGCACGTTGCAGCTTTCTAATTTGTAGTTTATGTCTTTTATCTTTGTATTTCTCCAAGGTCCTTGTTTTCTTTTGTTCTGTTGTGTGGTTTTGAGTGGTATCAGGATATCAAAAGCTTCCTGTAGCCACTCATATAGTTTTTGAACAGAATTTATTGTTTCCAGATCTGTACTGGATGTTAGTTGTGTTTCCAAGTGTTCCAAATTGAATTTGTTCCAAGGACGATAGATGGATGCACGAAAGGTGGTTTTAGGTAAGTCACTTAGGGGCCGATTCCGATTCGGGCCGGAAATCTCCCCGACCGAGCCGGACCCGGAGAGATTTCCGACCGAATCGGACCCGTGCAGTCCGACCGAACGAGTACGATGCGCACGTATGCCATCGGACTCGAGTCGGTCGGACTCCCATTGAAGTCAATGGGAGCCTGTCGTACAACGCGTACGCGGGCTCCCATTGACTCAATGGGTGCGAGGCGGACAAGGGCGCCCCCTACAGCGTGTACGCGGCAAAGCGATTCGCGCCGTACACGCACAGGTAGGGGGGACCCATGGGTCCCCCCTGTGTGCGACTCGCGGCTACGCATACAGGGGGGTCCGACACGGACCCCCAAAGTACGGCTCCGACAGCTCTTTCGAGCTGGAGTGCGCGGCTCGGTCGGACTGCTCGCGGCGCGCATCGTACTTACCCGGCCGGGGAACGTCTCCATTGCGCGGTGCGAGTCGTGTCTGGGCGAGTCGGTCGGTGCGGTTCGACCCGGGATCGAGTCGGTCGGAGCGGTCGGGACGCCCGGACGAGTTGGTCGGAGTTTTCGCATCGTACTCGCTCGCCCGGACGCGCGTACGGATCGGTCGGGAAATAGGGCTCCGAATCGGATCCGGTTAAGCCGAATCCGATTCGGAGCCCTACCGGCCGAGATCGGAATCGGCCCCTTAGTGTTGTTTTATGTTGGAAAGCAAGCAAATGGTGGTTTGACCATGTGACTGGATTTATAGTTTGAAAGTTAACTAGTTCGGTATTAGCAAAAATGACATCTAGGATATGTCTAGCGATGTGTGTGGGTTTGTGGACGATCTGATGCAGGTTCAGTGCGTCTAGGCCAGTGATTATTGTTCTTGGATGGGTCATATTGGGTTTGTCAAACCAAATGTTGAGGTCACCCAGAATGCATAGGTTGGAGTGTGATGTTATCAGGTTTGAAACTGTGTCTAGAAGTGCGTCTGGGAATGTCGCCTTGCTAGGTGGAGGTCTGTAAAGGAGTAGGAAGTTACAGAAGGAAGACTGTGTAGGATTGCATCTGGTGAGAAGAGCCTCACAATTCTTTATGGAGATGTTGACAACTTTAGTGATATGTAATGTTTGCCTGAACACAATAGCTAGGCCACCTCCTTTTTTGCCTATACGATTTTGGGTGATCGTTTGATAGCCTAGAGGAATGGTTTCATGCAGGACTGGAGCCATATCATCTCCCAACCATGATTCAGTTATGAATAGTATGTCTGGTTTTGCGTCAGTGAGAAGGTCGTAGATGTGATGTTTGTTTTTAGAGAGCGATCGAGCATTTATTAGTAGACAGTTTAGAGAATTTGCCTTGGTGACAGTGAGACTTTGTTTTGTAGAAGAGTGATCAGTATTGTGTGGGTTAGTAGCAAGTGTGTTTTTAGTGCTGGTATTAGCTGTATTAGGATAGCAAATGTGTAGCTGTTTTCTAATGCATTATCCCCACCGCCCCATTTTATTTGTAGTAGTCTATTGTGGACACTCTATTGAGAGTCGGGAGGATAAGGTGGAGAGATCAATATCCATTAACTCCTGCACAATTGCATACAGGTCAGTTATAGTAAGTGCGTATGTAAGTTGCATTATTTGTCCTGCCCAGTTTCCAGGTATAGTAGTGTTTATATATGTTCTTTTACCTATTTAGAACTCCAGCTATGACTGTAATGCATTGTGATTGCTATAGACCGCCGTAATTATGTATTGCCTAGTGCTACATACCTAGTAACAGGCAAGGAATGTATAATATGCTCTTTACAATGCATTGGACATACGTATTGCCTACTGATGTGTGACATGCCTTGTACAGTACCCCGAATTGAGCATTGGCAATTGTAGGGTTCTGTCAAGCTCCAGTGTGATTTAAAAATAGCTGGTGAATTGGTTTTTGACACTTCCTATAAAGCACCTGTGGAACATCTGACCCCACTATTTCCCCATGATATAATTTGAACAATATGTTTGTCCTTAATTTAAAAAAAGTTGTGCCACTATAACTTTTGTAACCTACTATCTTCATTCGATATATAGCACAAACGTGCTTTAATAACCCTCTAGATGTATTGGATTTTTCAATTTTAATTCCTAATGGCATTGTGATTGGTTTTCTTTACCTCTGACTTCCAAATACAATAGTTTGATGAGTGTGGGGTATGACTGCTGCATTATGAAAACAAGCATTTGCAATGCAATAGGTCTCGCATTACTGAAAGTTTAAGCTATTGGCATTGCATTATTGTTAGCAATTCCAATAGCTGGAACTTTCAGCAATGTGAGACCTATTGCATTGCAAATGCTGTTCCCTTTATCATCTGTTCCTCTTGTTCATTGTGTTTTCCTCTTTGACACCCCTACGCTCCATCTTGTTATTCTTTTGCAGAGTGAGATGCTTTTGTATCGGGATAAACATCTGCGCCTAGAGTGGACACCTGTGCATGGAACAAGATACCTGTGTATAGGTAGAAACATCTGTGCCTAGGGTGGACACCTGTGCAGAGGGAGTCACCAGTGCATGGAGTGAGATGCTTCTGTATCAGGAGAAACATCTGTGCTTATGGTGGACACCTGAGCATGGGACAAGATGCCTGTGTATAGGTAGAAACATCTGCGCCTGGACACATGTTCAGAGGGAGAGAGACCAGTGCCTGGTATTAGATCATTTTTATAGGTAGAAACATCTGCCCTTAGGATGGATACTTGTGCATAGGGCAAGACACCTATGCATGGGGTGAGATATCTGTGGATGGAACGAAACATCTGCAGCTACGGTGGACACTTGTGCATAGGGCAAGACACCTGTCAGAATGGATGCTATAAAGAACAATGTATATTGCCCCCCTACTTGTGGACAGTAGCTCCAGAACCAAAGTAACCCGTCCATCGGAATGATGTCTTATGTGTTCCTCTCAACAGTAACTGCTAGTCGCTTGTCCAGGAAAAGCTCCACAAAGTGATTGTGAGGCGCATGAGCGCTATATAATAATAACAATAGGGAGGTCACATTATTGGCTGGGTCATGACTGCTTGCAACCGATGCAGTGGCTGTGGAGAGTGGCCAAGGCAGCTGTGCAAAACATGGAACACCGTGAGGCGAGGGGCTGGTGGAGCAGCCAGTGCCAAGCACGTGCACGCAGACAGGAGTTGGGAACCAGGGACGTTCATTGTGGAAGGATCATGTAGCTCCCTCCCCTCAACTCGTTCATTACAGCGGGGGAAGATTGGGGGGAGGTGATTTACTCATCTGTGGGAGACTTAAGGAGTGAAATAGAGTGAACATGAGCAGTGATTATTCATCATAGGGATGGTCAAACCTCATAATAAAACCAGATAAATGTGCCCCGGTCTGCTGCTCTGATCTAAGACCGGGCATGTGTTTATTTTAATCATAAATGGTTGGTTTTACTTGATGTAACAATAGCATGTGTTCCCACAGAAGACCACTTGATGTCACTCTTGCATTTCCGACAGTTTAAAAAAAAAAAAAAAGAAACGCACCTCGCTTCTTTCGGGCGTAGTAAGACGCTTTTAGCAATGAGAAAATATCTTTATGGTGCTTTCATGTTGGACGTTCGGAAAAAAACATTCTAATATATATGTTTAATTCCAGTTGGTATTAGACTAACAAGTGTTCTATTCATCTAAGTACACAGGGCACAAGTCCTAAACAAGGCAGGCCAACAAAACAATAACGAGGAGCACTTACAACTTAGCCCCATGCTGCTGGGAGCGGAAAGGTGGGAGGGAACCAAGATGTGTAAAGGCTGCAATGCCCATACTGGAGGAGGGAGGAGGGGCCATCACACGCTGTACAGTGTAATGGCCAAACAGAACGTTCTCTGAGTGAAATCACTGGAAAGAGAGCTAAGCATACAAGGAGGAGCATTTACAGAAATGCACTAATAACAAGCCAGCATTTCTAAATACCACATGAAACACCCAATGGAAATCGGTGGGTGTGCCAGAGCCTATAGAGGAAAATACAACAGGTCTTCGAGGCTCGACCTAAAAAGGGAGTGGAATTGCTCTGATAAAACTGTTCCCTGACACGTTTGCTAAACACAATCAGTGCTTACTTTGAGCTGATGGTTGCAGGTGGAGTTCACCAACACTCAAAGAAAGAAAGCAGGGATGAAAAACAACTAGACAGAATAAAGTAAAGTGGTTTCTGGTGGTGTGTGAAAGAGGCAGGGGGTAGTGTCCAGACTACGCAGCCTTGGTATTCAGCAACACCGATATTTCATAGCACGCGCCACAGGCTTCTGAGCTGAACTTTGGCCCTACACTTATTCTTCTATTTAGTACTGAATACAACATCAATACCTAATCAATTCTTCATAATTCCATCCTCGACTGAGACAAAGTCTGACTCACCTAGGTTCCTTGTCTTTTTGCATAAAGTGCAGGAGTGTGGGCAGCTGCATGTGCATGTGTCAATATGTTTTGAAATTTTTAGTGAGCCATAATAAAATCCCGTTGTTATTACTACTTTTCCTTGTGTGTTTGTAGCACCCACAAAACTATCCTTTTATATATGTCATTATTTACAGCTGCATTTATAATTCAGAGTGCAGGATGCATACTGTGTACTGCTCAGTTACCACAGTAATGGCTGGTAATTAAAGAAAAAGTAATTTAATCACTATATTTTCAGAATGACCTCATGTATTTTTAGAAGCTTAATTCATGATGAACATGAGGATATGTGTGTATTAGAAACAAATTGAGCATGTCAGAAGAGTATGTATTTGAAATGTACACATTATAGTCATGTTCTAAGACTCACGGTCCCATCAAGTAATTCCATTGGTTTCATAGTGGAACTCATTTAGCAGAAGTCCCAAGTAAAGGTAAAATTCAGAGAAATTGAAGTGACATGGATTCATAATTATACTCCCCGGAACACTGGGTGGTAGTCCCATGAGTTACCCGAGAGGAATAGTTGGAGTCAGAGACAGAAGACCGAGGCAACCACGGACACTCTAATGAACGTGGGCCATTTTCCTTCAATAAACTAACATGTTTTTTGTTCCCCTGGCCTGAAAGTTAGTGCTTGGTGCTTCATGTGAAAAGACTTGACAGTGATGTCAAATATTTCAGTCTACAGAGTTGAAGACATATTTGAAGTGCTAATATGAGCAAAACAACTTCCCATGATACAGAAAATCCATGGCACAAAGCCAAACAAAAATACACAGTTTAAGAATTACTTTTCTAAATGCTTTTTATAAGAAAAACAATAATATTCCTTTAAGCTTGTGAATTAGAATTCTTTACAGTATGTGATGTTGTTAGACCTGGCATCCTTGGCATGGTTTCCCCTGACTATTTGTCTTCAGACCTCCTGTTTTTGCTGACTCTGTTTTTGCTGGCCTTAGGATTCTGCTCACCTTACTACTCCTGACCAGTGCTAAAGGGCTTGTGCTCTTCCCTAAAATGTGGTAACATTGGCTTATCCACAATTCGCATATTTAATAAGTCCCTAGTAAAGTGCTCTACATGTGCCCAGGGCCTGTAAATTAAATGCTACTAGTGGGCCTGCAGCACTGATTGTGCCACCCATTTAAGTAGCCCTTTAAACATGTCTCAGGCCTGCCAATGCAGAGCCTGTCTGTGCAGTTTTAAACTGCCATGTTGACATGGCAAGTTAAGCCTCTTGCCAGGCCCAAAGTTTCCTCTTTAATATATATAAGTCACCCCTAAGGTAGGCCCTGGATGACCCAAGGGCAGGGTGCAGTGTATTTAAAAAGTAGGACATGTACTTTTAAATTTTGCATGTCCTGGTAGTGAAAAACTCTTAAATTCGTTTTTCACTACTGCAAGGTCTATAGCTCCCATAGGAAAACATTGGGATTACCTCATTACATTTTATAAGTGTAATTTCAAAATGGAAAAATAAAACTAATTCAAGTTTGGTGTCTCCAGAATCACAATTTAAAATCACAACTTATAGTGGAATCTGATTTTAAATTGCAATTCTGAAAATGCCACTTTTAGAAAGTTGACATTTTCTTACTTTAGCCATTTGGTACCTGATGCCCAACTCTGCTACATGTTGGGGGGGGGGGGGTGAAAGCTGGGCATTGTGTATTCTCCCTAGACAGCCACACACAAAAGGAACTTAGGTGTGACCAAATGGGCCATCCTGGCAGGATGGGAGAGGGGAGCTGGGCACAGCCTAACTTACACCTGAATAGGCTGTGTCCTGTCCACACACAAAGGGCTGCATAACCCCCTGTATTGAGTCTGGAGCCAGGGCAGGAGAGACAGGGACTCTCTTCACTTCAAAGGCACGTTTTTAAAGTCTCCCTCACTTTAAAGTGGGGGGGAGGGTATAAAACTGTGTATAAGTACTGGACCTCTGACATCACCACTTCAGTACACTTCTGGACTTGTGGATATTCTGCCAGGAAGAAGGACTGCTGTGCTGCTACAAGGACTGCAACTCTGTTAGACTGCTACTCTGAAGAAGCTGTTACCTTGCTGATCTGACCTGCTGTCTGGTGCCCTCTTGCCTGGGGAAGAAGAACTGGCATGGAACCCATCTCGAACCCAGGACCCCAGAGTGACTCAAAGGGCTAGTCTGCTGGCCTCCTGAACTGAACCTCAGGGACATAACAGGTTCGCCACAGCTCCTAGACCTGTTTTCAACAAGCTCCTGACCCCCAAGAGGCGCATCTCAGGTCCTGAGCCCTTGGAAGTGTTTTGTAAGCTCTTAAAGTCAAGCTTTTGGGCTCTTCGCAAATGTGAATGGGCCAGTTCGCTCCGGAACTGCGCTTCTTGCAGAAGAAATCAGCGTCAGCTGCCACAAATTTGTCTCTTCGCACAGCAAGTATCGTCTGCTGGTGCGGATCGCCACCATGAGGCTCCAGCCCACTCGTACACGATGCCCAGCCTGCTCCTCACGTCATGCCGACCCCGCCAGCATCGCTCTCCTGATAACCTGCTTCTATGCGAATGGCACTCTTGGCACAAAACTTGAGAACGTAAAACTTGAGCGAGACTTATCTGGGAGTGTATCTGACCTGCGGTCCATCGCAGTGGGCGTAAACTTTTGGATTTGACCCTGTCTTGGGCGACCAGATATCTCCGGTTGGCGATTTATGCTTTTAGGCACTTATTGCAGTTTATTCTTTAGAAATTAATAACTCCGATTCTACCTATTGGATTTTGGTCGTTTTGGACTTGTTTTGTTCAATAAATTAAGCTCTATTGTTCTGACCTGGTGTAGGAATCTTTTTCTTTTGTCAACACTTCCTTTGTTGTATTTTGCATACATCAATTAACAGCAGGACATTCAATGTAAATCCAAGGAATATATCACAAACAAGCTATTGCATTAAACAGTATCTGTTGTGAATAGCGAGCACACCTGCAACATTGAACAGAAGCTTGCTATTGCTGGCATGCAAATTATGTGAAGAAGTAAACATTTTTCCCAAAAACCCCATTCCCCCTACACAAATAATTACATTAACCCCATAAAAAGGGGGACAAAGAAACAAGAAAAATGAAAAAACTAAGGTACATGGATGTCTGACAACCTGACATAACAGAATGGTGGGTGACATAGAGGGACCATGGAAGAGTTGTGCTCAAAGAGGGAAGTCCCCCGTCTCCATCTAAGGAGGCTTCAGTCAACACTGTTAAAATTGGAAAGTGTGAAGCACCCTCGTACATGCCACTGTGACAGTGTTGGGGCCTCTTTTTTCTTCCAGGCTGCAGCTGGCGCCAACTTAGGCTGAATCATAGGCCGAAACGTGGGCAATCCCACCATATTTTGTGGAAGTCACCTTTTAAGTCACACCCTCTCCAGCAGAATTCAGAAGAATTTGAGAAAAAATGTCCGCTCGGTGGGCTAAAGGTACCTATCGAAGAGTATTTTGTAATGTGCCTCTCTCATGCTAATAGAGTGGTTACAGTTTAGAATGTCGTGCCAGATATTTTGACACTTTGCCACAGGGATTGCCTCTTCAAGAACATGCTCCCAAAAGTGATGTGGTGCGGCTGTGGGATGAGAAGTGTGATGAGTAGTAAGGAGTTCAGAAAGGAAATGTATCCCCTGGAGGTTCCCGCCCTTCTGACAAAGAGCTCAATAGGAGTAAGGTCTCCAGTGGTAGCTGTTCAAATGTCAGGGTGGCGTTTCCAATACTTCAATTGTGTATAGCAGTAATGCTTTAAGTCTGAGAGGTGGAAGTTCTGCTGAAAGAATTAAAAAGTTATGATGTCCCAGTTGTGAAAGAGATTGAAAGGGTGAGGCAGCCCCTTCCCTCCAGGTGTCAAAAGGGCCGGGCTCAAGAGCTGGGGGAAAATTCTGGATTGTAGTGCATCAGTGTGAAAGGGGAAGGAAAGGTAGTCCATTCCTCCATTCTATTTACCTCGCCCCAAATTTTAAGAGTTGCTTTTGTGGGAGTGCTCAAGAACACATTCGGCGGACGGTCTGCTTTCGGCTTCCATTACACATCCCATATATATCTCCCCACTATCGCCCTGTCCATATGCAACCAATGTTTATCAGATTCTCCGAGTGACCAAAATTGCGCTACATTATAATAGAGTTGGAAATCTGGAAGTGTTAAACATCCTGGGGCTTTTAGTAATCTTAATCAGTTTAAATGGCAAGCGGGCCATACAGTTTTGCCATACGAAACATGTGATTAGTGTGTGCAGATCTGGCAGGAGCTTGTGATCTAGCTCTATTGGGAGGTCTTGAAAAAGATATAGAACCATGGGCAAGACCGACATTTTAATAGCGTGTATGTGACTGAGCCCGAAAATATACATATGTGCCTATCATTTAAGGTTGGTTTTCACTTGCTTAAGAAGGGGGGGAGGGAATTGGCATGAAATAGGTCTGACAGCTTTGGAGTGATTTTAATATCCAGGTAAGTGATGTATTTTTTAGCCCATTGAAATGGGGTAGAGACTACTAGAGTTTCAATGTTAGCGTTGGATAGTGTCAGGTTGAGTAGGAAAGATTTAATCAGGTTAATGCGGAAGCCCACTACTTCCTCATATATTCGCAATTCATCTTGTAGGGCTGCCAGTGAGGCCTGGGGAGAGGTGAGTGTCAGCAGAAAATCATCTGCAAATAAGGACATTTTATGTTCTATCGACCTAAAATTAAGACCTCTAATCACAGAACTCGAACGCATTTTGGCCGCCAGCAGTTCGATCCTCAGAGCAATTAATAGTGTTGAGAGGGGGCATCCCTGCCTCGTCCCTCTCCCTAGGTGGAAAACCTCTGAGCTTATTCAATTAACCAGAACTCTAGATTGGGGTGTTGTGTGGTTGGCCTGTATCATTGCTATGACTTGGTCATAAAAACCAAATCGCTTCAAGGTGTGAAATAGTAAGGGCCATTCCACCCGGTCATTGGCTTTTTCAGCATCAAGAGCTAGCAGTACTGTTGGTATCTTTTTCTTTGTACCTTTTTCGACCAGGTGGTGAACCATTCTCAAGTTGTCATGCATCTGCTTGCCCTTGATAAAGCGAGACTGACCCGGTTAAATATAGTCCGGCATCACGTCATCAAACCTGGAGTCTAATATTTTCGAGTATAGCTTGGCATCTAAATTGAGTAATTCAATGGGCCTAAACAAACTACAGGATTGTGTGTTTTTGCTCGGCTTAGAGATGATTGAAATCAGTGCTTCACTCGTGGAAGGGGTGAACACACCGGTCTTGGCCATGTGATTAAAATAAGTAGGGGGACTAGGTCGGAGCTGAATGTTATATAAAATTGGGCTGTAAGGCCATCTGGGACCGGTGACTTATGTAGTTTCAGGGCTTTGATAGCCGTTTTGACCTCTTCATCACTAATAGGTCCCCCGAGAATCTAATTTTGGGTGAAGTCACTTGCGGGAGATCACGCCATTGAGATACTCATATTGAGCTTGGGTGACCATATAATTGGGGTTGTAGAGCCTTTCATAAAAAATTGGCAAATATTTGGGCATTTTCTGCATCGGAGTTCGCTGGTTCACCCGCCTCCCGTAAGATTTCCCCAATGTATTCTCTTCTGCGCTTGACGCTGAGTTGTTGCAAAAAGAACAATTGATGGACAGAATGCAGAACAATGTCATACATTCACCCCAATACAGAGATCTGGGCCTAAATCCATCGTTTTTTTGCTTCCCATGTTATTCCAGTTTGAACCCAGCCATATGCAAATCAGTCTTGACCATGTGCCTGATGTGAACAGTCCAGCCCGAACTGCCAGGCCAGGTCCTCCCTGGACTGGAAACAAGCATCCTAGGACCGGTTTTGGGGTTTCACCCCTCATCAGCCAGGCTAGCTTGACTCTAGTGGCATGGAGAGCACGGGACCCAAGTCTGGGCATACCAGTCCCACTCGGGGTGACAAATGCAAAAAGAACAATTGATGGACAGAATGCTGAACAATGTCATACATTCACCCCAGTACAGAGATTTGGGCCTAAATTCATCGTTTTTTTGCTACCCATGCCATTCCAGTTTGAACCCAGCCATATGCAAATCAGTCTTGACCCTGTTCCCCATGGGAACCGACCAGCCCCAACTGCCAACCCAGGTCCTCCCTGGACTGGAAACAAGCATCCTAGGACTGGTTTCGGGGTTTCACCCCTCATCAGCCAGGCTAGCCTGACTCCAGTGGCATGGAGAGCACAGGACCCAAGTCTGGGCATACCCGTTCCGCTCGGGGTGACAAATGCAAAAAGAGCAACTGATGGACATAATGCTGAACAATGTCTTACTTTCATCCCAGTACAGAGATCTGGGCCTAAATCCATCGTTTTTTTTGCTCCCCATGCCATTCCAGTTTAGACCCAGCCATATTCAAATCAGTCTTGACCCTGTTCCCCATGGGAACAGTCCAGCCCGAACTGCCAAGCCAGGTCATGGGGTGGCGAAGTGAGCTAAAGAACGATGATGGATTCAACCCAGATCTGTGGCTGGGGGTGAGTGTCTGAAAGGTTTCAGTGCTCCGTCCATCATCTCCTTGTGTTTGCTTTGTTTGCCCTAATTTGACAGGGTATGCCCAGACGTGGGTCCCTTGCTCACTTTGCCACTGGATTTAAGCTAGCCTGGCTGATGAGGGGTGTTACCCCGAAACCGGTCCCAGGATGCTTGTTTCCGGTCCAGGGAGGACCTGGCTTGGCAGTTCAGGCTTGACTGTTCCTATGAGGAACAGGGTCAAGACTGATTTGCATATGGCTGGGTCTGAACTGGGGTGGTGAAGTGAGCTAAAGACGATGATGGATTCAACCCAGATCTGAGACTAGGGGTGAGTGTATGAAAAGTTTTAGCGCTCTGTCCATCATCTCCTTGTGTTTGCTTCCTGTGCTGTCTTGGCTGACACTGGGAAAGCCATTGTCCCATGGATTTAGTTCCGTTGGCGCTGCATCTGGAGTCCCCTAGTCCTTCCTCAGACCGTTGAGCTTCTAGGGCCGGGATGTCCAGTAGAGTCAAAGCTACCTCAAGTTCTGTCACATGGTGTGGTTTGTTGCACAGATCGACATTCTAACCCAAATGGGTAGGTCCAGAGGTATTTGATTATTTCTTGTCTCAATTTGTCGGTTACAGGATGAAACTGTCGTCATCGGCTAGTGTTGAAGGGGCTATATTTTGAAATAGGGAGCAGGTAGTTCCTTAAGTTGCGATCAGTTATGTCTTCTGGGCTGCCTGGAGAATGGCCTCCTTCACCTTGAAGGAATGCAGCTTGGCAAAGATGTCACGAGGGCACTTCCTCTCACTTGATAGGCCTACCTGATGAACTCTCTCTAGTTTAACCTTCAGTGACATGCTCCCAAGCAGTTCTGAAAACAAGCCTGTGACAAAGACTTACAAGTCTGGACCTTCTGCTCCCTCTTCTAGGTCTTGGATTCGAATGTTGATGTGTCGCGATCTATTCTCAAGATCTTCACACTTCAGGAGGGATGCCTGCAGCTGCACTCAGAAGGCTTGGGTGAAGTCTTCCATCTGGCCAGTGCGTCGTTCCAAGTCTAGCTTCCTAACGTCGAGATCAGCTGCCCACAGAATCCACATTGTGTTGCAGGGAGGTAAGTTTCCCATTTAGGTCTGCCTTGAGAGAGTCCAAAGAGGAAGCAAGGTCTGCTTTAGGCTCCTCTCGTGGTTACTTTTTGCAGTCTCTTAGGGAAGCAAGCAGGTTATTTTTGGTGAGAGACATTGTGTTGCACGGAGGTGCCACTGGCGAGGGATCCCTTGCCTCCACACTCTGTTGAGCTATTGCTTCTTCAGAGACAAAGACTGGGGAGTCCACCAGTTGATACGACTCAGTAGTGAGGAACTGAAGTAGCTCGGCGCCGGCAGAGTACGATGAGAGTCCCTTACATAGTCACAGGCACACTACGAGTGAAGTCTTGGTTGTTGGCACTTGTGTTGGCACATAAGGCTTTCTAGAAGTACCATAGAGCATGTATATTACAGCTCAACTAGAGGTGTGTCGCAGATACCTCTGAGGTGGAGTCACCCGGTCTCTCTCAATACCTGTGTTAATATGATCTCCTGTCTACCTGACCATCATCAGCTGCTTCTTCCAGGGGGAGGGGGGGCTGTTTTTCTGAGTGGCCAGCTGCAGGATGCACACCCCACCGTCCCTGCCCCCAAGTATAAATGATCGAGCTCCACAGGGTCTGTGCTCTGCCAGCTCTGGCTAGCTGATGAGGGAAGTAACATTTCTAACTAACTCTGCCCTTGCTACATAAGGTTGCTGATGAGTGCTTCGCAACAACTCCCCAAAGCCACAGAGATTTCTGCGGAAGCCTTGTGTGTAGGTTCGAGTTCCTTAGCAGTCACGTAATGCTTCTACAAATGTCCAGGGGAATGCGCTGCCTGCATAGTAAGTGCTACTCACCTTATGGCAGGTTCTCCATAGCAGGGTCGCGGACTCTGCGACAGGGCTGACACGCCACCATTTTGCCCCTTGAGGCCCATGCTGAATCAGCCGCAATCCACAGCTCTGGGGGGTTAGAAACACACCCTTGGGCTCCTTCTCGGCTCCCCACATGGCATGTTGGTCTCCAGGTATAATTTCTTAATGGTAGCTATCGTATTGCCTTAACTTTTTGTAAGGTGGCAGGGGAGCCTCTGTGGATCAAGCCCACTCAGCCATCTTCGTTGGCCCCACCTCCTGTAGGAATCTTTTTGTGTGGTGTATTCAGTGTTTTACTGTTTAAAGTGTTGCACAAATACTCTATACATTGCCTTCAAGTTAAGCCTGACTTCTCTGTGCCAAGCTACCAGAGTGTGAGCACAGGTTAAGTGGGGTTTGCTTGTGCCTTACCCTGACTAGGATTGTGGTTGCTGCTTGACCAGGGCTCACACCCCAGTCAACCAAGAACCCAATTTCTAGCAGATGTGAACAAAGAAACAAACTTGTTTAGAAGTGGAAGAACCACAGGGTTTCCACCAGCCTTTGTCAACTCTGCCACTGGAACCTTTTGATCTAAAACTTCGTGGACAATCTCACAAAAAAACAAGAATATTCTCTTATGCCCTGTCTTTTGATACTAAATTTGATGTTAGCTACAGAAAACCTATCTCACACTATTCCATAGCATACCCGGTCTGACTGGCTGTGAACCATTCATATCTGAAGGACCATCCACTGTCAAACACCCTTTAATAGCGGATCAGTTAAAAGCCAACCACCTAGCAGACATTAGCTAAACACAACACTACATTACGCAGAACTGCGGCTGCGCCTGCTCCTAGGCTCTCTTCAAGCTTTATCAGCCTAGTCTATAGGTCAGCAGTGGTAATCTTTGAAATACATATACATAACAATAGGAGAGGAAGGGAAAGTATAGGACACTCCTACTCCCCTCAAACTAAGTCAAGTAAACAACAAAGGAGTGTGACACTAATACAAGAAGAGCACGCATGTATCCTTCTTAACTGTAGTGCTAACTGGTGGGAAAAAACCACTTTAGGTTTTTCTGAAGGCCCTCACTCACCGACTGGTTGGTGACATGCTTCATCATCGGGCCCCACCAGGAGTGGCCGAATGCCACCCTAGTGTGCTGCAACGCCAGTGTTACTGCTGAGCTGGTTGAGTGATTAGTGAAAAGTGAGATGAGTGAATTTAAAAAGTCCAAATTGTATCAAAAAAATCTTTTATTTATTTTGCCAATTAGACATAATTAAAAACAGGTGTAGGATAAAGGACCAAATTAAAAGTCCATTTTTATCCCCAGGTGTAGGTCAACATGTTTCTGCCTTTGAGTGACAATTCGTCAGGCATTCGTCCAGGACCAGTGTGTGAAGTGAATCAACCCGTCGGTATGGGCGCGCTAAGGCCCACTCTAACCAGGGGTTACTAGTGTAAAAATCAGAACACTAGAAAGATTCCCTCAATTTAAAGAGGAACCGAGTTTATTCTGCCAAGATGAAAAAAGACAAACAAACAGGTAGGAGACAAAGAACAACATAAAGGTTATTTCAATATGCCCTGGATGAATGTCATAACAAGAATAACATGCTTAGGTGCTCGTCGGGGTGCTAAGGTAGCCATAACATGGACACGAGTGTCAAAATTATTGATCTCGTGCGCCTACTCAATTGACATGAGTCCCGTGAAACGACAAAGGATCACAGTCCCTCGTCGCGCCAGATGGCGTGAATTATAAAAACCAAATGGTGGGCAAAGGAGTGTTCAAATGCCCTGTAAAAATTACTGACTTATACGTGTACTATACCTAGCTGGTCCGATAAGCAAAATAGTGCTCGTAGGGGCAAAGAAAGTAGCACTAATAATTAATGAGTAAAGAATCTTACAAAAGGTGCTAGCAATCAATGCACCATAGGTCTCGGGAGGAGGGTGATGACGCTTTGGCACACCCTAAGAGACAAACAATAAATGAAAACAGAAATTTTAAAGAAAAAAGCGTAATGGAAGCCACAAAACACAAGATCGTACTTATCTTATGGAGGGTATTACTCACGCCCTATCCGCCAGGCACCCGTTTGGAACCTAAGAGAAGCCTTCTAACCGGACCCCGAAGAACGTCCGTGGTCCGAGTGGACGATGTTAATAAAGCCCGGGAGGGAAGGAACCCATCATAGAACGAGCGCGAAGCTCGGGTGAGGCGTGGTTACAGCCGTGAACCGAACCAACCCCTCGGCATCAAAGTTAGGTTGCGAGGTAAAAAGGGCCAATCGACAAGGACAATATCATTGGAAAATAATTGTGTGAGAGCCAGTCAGTGGGGATAGTAGAAAAGTTGTTCCACAATTCTCCAATCAGGAGGAGGATAGCATCTCCAAGTGACTCGACTAACGCGAGCGTTGTCAAGGCAACGTTCGCGAGGTCACAGACAACACAAAGGAATATGCATATAAATGTAAATATAACCCGAAAGACCGACCTCATGTGAGTGGCTAGCATAATTAATACTCAACATAGGGGCATCGGCAACATGTTAGTTCGGCCAATGAACCACTCGGAATGGACTCAATATTAAAAAGAGTCTAGAAAATGATAATATGAGAGCCAGGCGAAGAGAATAGTGGAAGAGTTGTGCCACAGCTCTCCAAACGGGAGGAGCATGAAACCTCCAAGTGACTAGGCTAACGCATGTGTTGTCAAGGCAAAGTTCGCAAAACCGCAAAGGAAATATAAATATAACTGTAAATATAAATATTGACAGAAAGACCGACACCATGTGAGTCGATTACATAATTCATACTCAACATAAGAGAATCGGCAACATGTTATAGGGCCAATGAGCCACTCAGAATGAACTCAATCATGTAGACAAACTTAAAATTTGGACAGGAATACACAGGTCCAGTGTAGGGTTTAAAGAAAACGCAATGGACCACTCGAGATAAACTCAATAGCAGAAACCAGACTTAAAGAGTTTTTGCAGACGAGAGTATGGGAGCCCAATATTGGGCGCTTAAGGAAAAGCCACAACAAATTCACAACAGAAAAATTCAAAACAGCAGTAGGTTCATGCTGCAATGCACTGTAATAAACAGAGTAAAAAGAAGAATTTCATCATAACAAGGGAAACAGCTGTCTTTTAGAGGTGTGAGAGATGTCACATTACAGCGTGGAGAAGGCCAAAAAACTTTCACAAGACCACGATAGGACTCGTGACCAAATCCAAATTCAAAGATGGTTACAGAGGATCAGTACTGCATGACAGTTGCCCAGGGAATATGATCATTCAAGCCAATTGTATTTGTCCCAAGGCGATAAACCCATCTTTGTTCTTTTTCAAACAGGGCTTTCTGGGTGTTTCTCTTACTGTTGACCTGTTCTATCACAGTCCACCTCATATCATTAGTTGTGTGATTATGTTGCAGAAAATGCTCACTCAGTTTGGTTGTCTCTCGCCGCACCTAATATTACTGCGATGTTCGCATATGCGTAATTTAATTTTACGCGTGGTCATTCCCACATATTGCAACCCACAAGGGCAAGTTATTAAGTATACCACATTGGTGGAGTTGCAATTTGTGTGTGCTCTTTGTGTCCACACCTTATTCGGTTCAAGGTCTAAAGTTTTTGAGTGTCGTGTAAGGTGGCAAATACTGCAGTTGGAGCACGGGTAGTGACCTGTTACTCTGGGTAGGCCCCAAGCGTCGGTTACAGAAGGAAAATTTCTCACTGTAGTTTCTCTTGGACGTGTGTTGACCAATGTATCCCTAAGGCTACGGCCTCTTTTAAACGAAAACATTGGTTTCTCCCAGCTTCTGTTGTTGCTGTTTATGATGCGCCAATGTTTGTTTATGGTTTTCTTGACTGCGTTAGATGCTGAACTAAAAGTGGTGACACATGTCAAAGGTATTGCACTAGGCTCTTTCGGAAATTCTTCGAGGAGTACTTCCCTGGGCTGATGCCTTGCTCTTTTGTAACCCTTGGTAAGTATCTTATCAGGGTAACCACGTTTCTTCAGTTTCGTAGTGAGGTCAGTAGCCTGTTGACGGAAATCAGCCAGTTGACTACAATTTCTCCTTAAACACAAAAATTGTCCGTACGGGAGATTCTCCCGCAAGGCCCTTGGATGGAAGCTAGTAAACTCCAAAAGGTTGTTTCTAGCTGTCGGTTTATAGTGAGTCTTAGTCAAGAAATAACCATCGAGTTTCGAAATCACCACATCCAAGAAGATGACTTCTTGTCTACCAATAGTATGGGTAAACTTTAAATTTAGATCGAGCGTATTGATCCACTGGAGAAAGGCCTGAAGTGAGTCCTCTAATCATTGCCAAATTATCAGTACGTCATCAATGTATCTCTTCCATAGGCCTATGGAAGAGATAAAAGGGTTACTGGCATCCTGGATATACTTGTGTTCAAAATCATGAACATACAGGCCTGCCACACTTGGGGCAAAAGTACTGCCCATTGAAGTTCCGGTAGACTGGAGGAACAACTTCCCTTTAAATTCAAAAAAGTTCTTCTTAAGGGCCAGGGTAGCGCATTTAAGGATGAATTCCTTAGGTGTATTGTACTCCCAAATGATGGCATCTAGAGCTTCCCCCAGGACTCTGATGGTATCGTCCTGGGGAATACTAGTATAGAGGCTCTCAATATCTAATGTCACCAGTATTGTTTGATCCATGTCACATTGTAAGTTTTGTAAGAGATTCAGCAGATTTTTAGTGTCCCTCAGATAAGTTGGCGTTTGTTGGACTAGAGGTTTTAAAAAATGGTCACAAAAACGTGACAAAGGCTCCAGAAGGGAGCCGATGCCTGAGACAATGGGCCGACCCGGCGGAGGTATCTTGTCTTTATGTATTTTAGGCAGCGTATAAAAATATGGTACGATGCCATCGCCCTCCGTCAGAAAGTCTGCCTCATGTCTCGAAATGTGACCGTCCTCCACTGCTTCCAGGACCAGATCTTTAATGCACTTTTTTAGTTCTGCAGATGGATCAGAGGTTAGTGGTTGATAGTTTTTTGTATCACCCAGCAACCGTAGGCATTCCTGCTCATAATCAGTGGTATTGAGAATTACCACTGCACCGCCTTTGTCTGCAGGTTCGATGGTAATAGTGGTGTTACTCTTTAGTTGTTCGAGGGCCTGAAACTCAATTGCACTCAGATTTTTAAAAGTGGTTGGTTCTGCTAGGTTCTCGATTTCATTGAAGACTGCCTGCTCAAAGGCAGTAATCTCTGCTGGTACAGTGTGAGGCGGAGGAATAAAAGAAGATTTTATTCTCAGGGTAGTGTCCCCTGCATTCTGATTCTGGGTATCCATCTCTTTCCCTTCGAAAAAGCTCTCAGCTTCAGTTTGCGGAAAAATTCGAGAGTTCGCAAATGCAAGCGAAATTTGTCCAGACGGGCTGTGGGAACAAAACCCAGACCCTTTTCTAGTACTCTGGTTTCTGCATCCGATAGAGTCACATTTGAAAGATTCACAATCAGACTCCCTGCGCACTCGTGCCTGCTTGTGGTTGTTTGCTCCGAGTGTGGTTGCCCACTACGTCGTCTTGTTCCCACCGTACTTCTGTTTGCCCTCTCCTCTTGCCCCTTCCCCTCCTGCCCCTCTCTAAAAAAGGGAGCCCATAAGGATTAGGCTGATACATCTGATTCGGTGCAAAACCCGGGTTCCAGCCCATAGGAGGTATATGTGGGTATTGGTAATGCATGGGATGGATGCTTCCCCCTCTTTGCATAGGGTAATGAGGCCACATCGGTTGCTGAAAAAATGGACGAGTCCTGCCTCTCATACCTCCCCTCTGTTTGTATTTATAGCTGCCACTACTAGAATTGCTGCTATTGGAGGAGTTGTCATCTGTGCTCTCTGTGCCTGAGTACGATTTATTGGAAGGTGTATAAGCTTCATCCGCATAAGGATACACCTTATTGAAGGCAAATTTCTTAAGATCTTTCTGAAATTGAGCTACTTTAGTTTGTGTGGAGGTTATCTTTGTATTCATTGATGTCTTTGTTGATATCATCCAATCTTTTTATATCCGGTAAGTTGTGGTCTTAAAGTGGGTTTCAGTTTGTACAATTTCCACCATTATTGCTTCGGACAGTCTGACTGCTGTTTTTATAATCAGAACAAGCCAGTCGCGTGTGCAACGCCACGCGATCATGGCCCACTCTTTCCTAAAAAGAGCGTCTTCAAGGAAAATCCTTGGTGCATTAGTTACCAGTAAGCCTCTAGGTGCTGTGTTTGTCCGCAGGTATTCCGTCAAAATTGTACCAATAGTCCAACAAACGTCAACTTATCTGAGGGACACTAAAAATCTGCTGAATCTCTTACAAAACTTACAATGTGACATGGATCAAACAATACTGGTGACATTAGATATTGAGAGCCTCTATACTAGTATTCCCCAGGACGATACCATCAGAGTCCTGGGGAAGCTCTCAGATGCCATCATTTGGGAGTACAATACACCTAAGGAATTCATCCTAAATGCGCTACCCTGGCCCTTAAGAAGAACTTTTTTGAATTTAAAGGAAGTTGTTCCTCCAGTCTACCGGAACTTCAATGGGCAGTACTTTTGCCCCAAGTGTGGCAGGCCTGTATGTTCATGATTTTGAACACAAGTATATCCAGGATGCCAGTAACCCTTTTATCTCTTCCATAGGCCTATGGAAGAGATACATTGATGACGTACTGATAATTTGGCAAGGATCAGAGGACTCACTTCAGGCCTTTCTCCTTTGGATCAATACGCTCAATCTAAATTTAAAGTTTACCCATACTATTGGTAGACAAGAAGTCATCTTCTTGGATGTGGTGATTTCGAAACTCGATGGTTATTTCTCGACTAAGACTCACTATAAACCGACAGCTAGAAACAACCTTTTGGAGTTTACTAGCTTCCATCCAAGGGCCTTGCGGGAGAATCTCCCGTACGGACAATTTTTGCGTTTAAGGAGAAATTGTAGTCAACTGGCTGATTTCCGTCAACAGGCTACTGACCTCACTACTGAAACTGAAGAAACGTGGTTACCCTGATAAGATACTTACCAAGGGTTACAAAGAGCAAGGCATCAGCCCAGGAAGTACTCCTCGAAGAATTTCCGAAAGAGCCTAGTGCAATACCTTTGACATGTGTCACCACTTTTAGTTCAGCATTTAACGCAGTCAAGAAAACCATAAACAAACATTGGCGCATCATAAACAGCAACAACAGAAGCTGGGAGAAACCAATGTTTTTGTTTAAAAGAGGCCGTAGCCTTAGGGATACATTGGTCAACACACGTCCAAGAGAAACTACAGTGAGAAATTTTCCTTCTGTAACCGACGCTTGGGGCCTACCCAGAGTAACAGGTCACTACCCGTGCTCCAACTGCAGTATTTGTCACCTTACACGACACTCAAAAACTTTAGACCTTGAACCGAATAAGGTGTGGACACAAAGAGCACACACAAATTGCAACTCCACCAATGTGGTATACTTAATAACTTGCCCTTGTGGGTTGCAATATGTGGGAATGACCACGCGTAAAATTAAATTACGCATATGTGAACATCGCAGTAATATTAGGTGCGGCCGAGAGACAACCAAACTGAGTGAGCATTTTCTGCAACATAATCACACAACTAATGATATGAGGTGGACTGTGATAGAACAGGTCAACAGTAAGAGAAACACCCAGAAAGCCCTGTTTGAAAAAGAACAAAGATGGGTTTATCGCCTTGGGACAAATACAATTGGCTTGAATGATCATATTCCCTGGGCAACTGTCATGCAGTACTGATCCTCTGTAACCATCTTTGAATTTGGATTTGGTCACGAGTCCTATCGTGGTCTTGTGAAAGTTTTTTGGCCTTCTCCACGCTGTAATGTGACATCTCTCACACCTCTAAAAGACAGCTGTTTCCTTGTTATGATGAAATTCTTCTTTTTTACTCTGTTTATTACAGTGCATTGCAGCATGAACCTACTGCTGTTTTGAATTTTTCTGTTGTGAATTTGTTGTGGCTTTTCCTTAAGCGCCCAATATTGGGCTCCCATACTCTCGTCTGCAAAAACTCTTTAAGTCTGGTTTCTGCTATTGAGTTTATCTCGAGTGGTCCATTGCGTTTTCTTTAAACCCTACACTGGACCTGTGTATTCCTGTCCAAATTTTAAGTTTGTCTTTATGATTGAGTTCATTCTGGAGTGGCTCATTGGCCCTATAACATGTTGCTCAGCTTCTCTTATGTTGAGTATGAATTATGTAATCGACTCACATGGTGTCGGTCTTTCTGTCAATATTTATATTTACAGTTATATTTATATTTCTTTGCGGTTTTGCGAACTTTGCCTTGACAACGCATGCGTTAGCCTAGTCACTTGGAGGTTTCATGCTCCTCCCGTTTGGAGAGCTGTGGCACAACTCTTCCACTATTCTCTTCGCCTGGCTCTCATATTATCATTTTCTAGACTCTTTTTAATATTGAGTCCATTCCGAGTGGTTCATTGGCCGAACTAACATGTTGCCGATGCCCCTATGTTGAGTATTAATTATGCTAGCCACTCACATGAGGTCGGTCTTTCGGGTTATATTTACATTTATATGCATATTCCTTTGTGTTGTCTGTGACCTCGCGAACGTTGCCTTGACAACGCTCGCGTTAGTCGAATCACTTGGAGATGCTATCCTCCTCCTGATTGGAGAATTGTGGAACAACTTTTCTACTATCCCCACTGACTGGCTCTCACACAATTATTTTCCAATGATATTGTCCTTGTCGATTGGCCCTTTTTACCTCGCAACCTAACTTTGATGCCGAGGGGTTGGTTCGGTTCACGGCTGTAACCACGCCCACCCCGAGCTTCGCGCTCGTTCTATGATGGGTTCCTTCCCTCCCGGGGCTTTATTAACAGCGTCCACTCGGGACCACGGACGTTCTTCGGGGTCCGGTTAGAGAGGCTTCTCTTAGGTTCCAAACGGGTGCCTGGCGGATAGGGCGTGAGTAATACCCTCCATAAGATAAGTAACGATCTTGTGTTTTGTGGCTTCCATTACGCTTTTTCTTTAAAATTTCTGTTTTCATTTATTGTTTGTCTCTTAGGGTGTGCCAAAGCGTCATCACCCTCCTCCCGAGACCTATGGTGCAGTTGATTGCTAGCACCTTTTGTAAGATTCTTTACTCATTAATTATTAGTGCTACTTTCTTTGCCCTACGAGCACTATTTTGCTTATCGGACCAGCTAGGTATAGTACACGTATAAGTCAGTAATTTTTACAGGGCATTTGAACACTCCTTTGCCCACCATTTGGTTTTTATAATTCACGCCATCTGGCGCGACGAGGGACTGTGATCCTTTGTCGTTTCACGGGACTCATGTCAATTGAGTAGGCACACAAGATCACTAATTTTGACACTCGTGTCCATGTTATGGCTACCTTAGCACCCCGACGAGCACCTAAGCATGTTATTCTTGTTATGACATTCATCCAGGGCATATTGAAATAACCTTTATGTTGTTCTTTGTCTCCTACCTGTTTGTTTGTATGTTTTTCATCTTGGCAGAATAAACTCGGTTCCTCTTTAAATTGAGGGAATCTTTCTAGTGTTCTGATTTTTTACACTAGTAACCCCTGGTTAGGGTGGGCCTTAGCGCCCTCATACCGCCGGGTTGATTCACTTCACACACTGGTCCTGACGAATGCCTGACGAATTGTCACTCAAAGGCAGAAACATGTTGACCTACACCTGGGGATAAAAATGGACTTTTAATTTGGTCCTTTATCCTACACCTGTTTTTAATTATGTCTAATTGGCAAAATAAATAAAAGATTTTTTTGATACAATTTGGACTTTTTAAATTCACTCATCTCACTTTTCACTAATCACTCAACCAGCTCCGCAGTAACACTGGCGTTGCAGCACACTAGGGTGGCATTCGGCCACTCCTGGTGGGGCCCGATGATGAAGCATGTCACCAACCAGGTCGGTGAGTGAGGGCCTTCAGAAAAACCTAAAGTGGTTTTTTCCCACCAGTTAACACTACAGTTAAGAAGGATACATGCGTGCTCTTCTTGTATTAGTGTCACACTCCTTTGTTGTTTACTTAATCTTTGAAATACAACACAACCAATGTGCTCATCAGAATCGCCAAATCCACTTAACGATGAATAAAATCTGTGGACTTTTTACTCCTAAAACACTCTAGAGATTCCCATTTTGACCTTCACTGGGTTAAATAAAGACTTGCGGAGTCACTTAGTATGTTCACCCAGCTGATGCTAATGAAGATCTTCTACTACATACTGGAGAGCTTAAATCACTTATAACATTGTCCAACCTAAGCTAACTCACATTTTATACATTTATATTTCAACTATACCGGCATGATTCATGTAATTTCAGAAATCTTGTGTTACTTTTGTTACTTGCAATTCCAGCAATTCCAGACAAGACACCATTTTCTGCAAATGCACCACTCATGGTAAATTTTTACAGGGAATGCAAGAGAACGTGTGCAGTTTGAGGAGTCTTGAGTCAGTATTTTTTATCTGGTCAAATCGAATGTGAAGCATTGTTTCAAGAAAATATATGAATGCAATATGGATTCTAAATAAATTACATGTGGATTACACTATTTTCATTTCCTTTTCATTTGTTAGACCTCATGCAACCGTTAATTTGTGCATTCCCGTAATCCTCCTGTGTAAAGATATCGTTCTAAAAATAGCTGAAGATGTAAATGTGATTTTACCAAAATGCACTTGGGAATGTTGTGATTTTACAGCCTGTGAAGTGTAATGTGGAGTAGTGGCACAACTGCGTGATACAAGTGGGTATTTGCTGTCATCGTAAGGTCGATGAGAGAAATCGATTTTCAGTCAAGCTGTTAAAGGAGTGCAGCCTCCATGGGATATATGCAGAGAGGTGGTGATGCCAAGTATCTGGCTGTGAAATGTTATGCTAGTAACATTTTGCTCAGCTTTAAAGAACATGAAAAAGGGACTTTAACAAAGGAAATCTCGAGTTAACATTAACTACAAAAAGCTGTAAATGAGCCGCTACCTTTTAATTTACATTTATACATATTCATGTCGCCTGAAGCTTATTTTCCATTCCCTTGATCAGACATACATTGGGCAGGTCTTACCTCGCGGAACATAGTAGCTCTCCTTGAAGCTACATTTTTACGGACTGCTAACCGAGAGAAAAGCATGACAATTGTGTAATATGCTGACTTATACAGCATGGCACAGGCAACCCCATCTCTGCTTTTTTGTGCTTGTTTGTATGCCTTCTTCCAATGAAAGCTTGAAATAAAAAACTAGGAGCAGGTGGAGGATACAGCGGTCTCCTGTGGCCTAATCAAAAGTTAATATGCATTTTGGGACAGTTCCAACAATAATGATGCTCAACACAAGGTAAATAATGCTTGTAAAATGGCACCTCAAAGGAGGTTAAAAATGTTTATGTTACCTCCTGGTTAGCAGCTGCTAGTTCTTCTTCCAGTGCAGAGACTCTTTCTAAAGAAACCCTCAGCCGTTCCCTTACCTGGAAGAAAAAAACAAATCATGTGTTGTAATGTAGTTTCCATCACTCTTAGACTCATTATATATGACATTGCTCACTACATTAAGGGCCAAAAATAACATTCCTGGTATAAAACTGGTACCCTCGCTCAACTGCATAGAAAAATCAATCGGGCACTGAAAGTATTTTCGTCAGTACTTTCCAAAAATTGTCCCACCCTTCAAAACTGTTGTGGACTGAAACAGATAAACAGATATGTCAAAAAAAATTATTGTTCTTCCATAGAAATATATCTGCCTACAGAGAGCGGAAGTTATTAGTCGAGACGTCTCAATTGCTGCTTAACATTTCATATAAATGGATATAAATTACAAATCTTTAATATTAGTACTTGTGAGGTAATGGATCAAGGACAATAGAATGACATTCACACTTTATCTGTTTTCACAGTTATGCGACTGTTTTGACAAATTTAACACCAAGAAATTAGTGCACTCTTTTGATTTCTCTTCGCGCAGGTTTGTGTAGTTCTCCAATTAGAAACAAGCATTAACAAAGCCAACAGGTTTCACCTGCGAAAGAGCTATTGGCTTTAGCCATGACATACATCAGCGTGGCTGCGGTTCAACATGACTGAAAGGAAAGGCAAAAAAGTGCTAACATATGGTCAACATTGACTGCCTCTTAGTGCTTTTTGCTTGACTTCCAGCCACACTGGTTACCAACATAACTATAATACATTGACAAAGCCAATAGCTTTCACATAGGCGAGACCTATTGGCTTTGCCAATGCTTTTTGTGAATGTAGCTCTATGGCTTCCCAGAGTCCGAGGCAAGATCCATGTCTATGAATAAACCCAGCCACAAGCGCTCTCTCCACTGTACCTGCAAACTGCTGGTTAGATTACACAAGACAGCAGCAGCAGCCTGGATTGAAGGCCCCCGGGGAATAGAAAGTGGCAGGCTAGTCTTTCGGGGGAGGGGGGGGGGGGGGAATTCGTGCCCCAAAACAGGACATGGTTGTGGATAGGTTGTTAGGGGGGAAGGGGTGGGTCATGCAATTAACATATAAGGGTCTGGAGAGGCGTGATTTGCCTCTTCTGGACCCTCTGCATCACCATTAGGGGGTTTTCGTTCTGAGGAGAAAAAGTTTGTGGAAAACGTTGGGGCCTACCTGTTCTGAAGATTGAAGGTAAGCCGGGAGTGGGCCCAATACACCTTGTGTATCCGAACAGCTCTCCGTCATGGTCGGCCATAACTTTTAACTTTGCCCTTGTCTCATGCGACTAAATGTCCCCGGTTGGCGCTTTGATCTTTTCGGTGCTAGTCTTTACTAAAAATTTTAAAAATTCATAAATCCAGTTCTACTGATTGGATTTTTGTAATTTTTATGTCAAATGATTTATTAACATTTTCTTTTTTTTAAATTGATGTGGGATTTTTCTGGTGTTGTGACGTCTGTTTGTTCCTGTTAGCTTACTGCATAAATACTCAACACAGTGCCTCTAAGTTAAGCCTGACTCCTTTTGTGCCAAGCTACGAGAGGGATAAGCACAGGTTAATTTAATAACTTTTGTGATTTCACACCCTGACAAGGACTGTGGTTGCAGCTTGAGAAGGGTTTTCGTCCCCCTTAATCAAAAACCCAATTTCTAAGAACGTGTTTACACAATGTGCATAGAGTGTATGTGATCACCAAATTATCATATCCGCTAACTTTTCAAGTGCACTGAAGAGATCGGCGCTACATTAACCCCAGCACACTGCTGCTGCAACTGGAGTAAGAAATTAAAGGTTTTTCACAACATGGCATCTCTGCAGGATGTCTAAGTCTCACGTAATGGGTGTCTTTCGGGGGACTCAGCGTTTTAGGGGAAGTAACATCAATCACTAAGATGTCCTGGTCTATTTATAGTGGTCTCTGGTGGAGGTGGGAAGGCCAGGCCAACAGCCATTGTTTCTCTTATCGGTGACATAGCAAAGCCTGAGTGACACTTCAAAAATCTGATCCCCTGAAAGAGCCGGAGCAGGCAGACACTGTCAGCTGTGATTGGAGGCCCAGGCGTTGTACTAAAAAACACGGAGGGACGGAGAAGATGCATTAACAGCACGTAACTATGGATGTGGAAGGTGGGGGTTGCACTAAATTGCACAGCGGAATGGTGAGGGTGCACTAAACAGCATAGAGGGTCGGGGAGAGAGCACAGAGAGAAGGCGAGAGTGCACTAAATAGCACGGAGGGATAGGAAGGGTGCAATAAACAGCCCAGTGGGATGCGAAGGTGCACTTAACAGCACAGAGGGGAGAGTGCACTTAACAGCACGGAGGGACAGAGGGATGCAGAGACTGAGGGTGCACTTATCAGTGGTAATGGTGGGTGCACTTATCAGTGGGGAGGGTGTGAGGGTGCACTTAACAGCATTTTGCACTTAACAGCAAGGATGGACTAGGAGGGTAGGAGATTGCGCAGAGGGATAGAGAGGGTGCACTAAACAGCACAGAGGGACAGGGCGAGTGCATAAACAACACCGAGGGACAGGGAGGGTAAGAGGGAGCACACAACAACATTGGAGGGACAGGGAAAATGGGAGGAGCACACAACATTCATCTTTGTTTGCTAAAGAACTTTAATAAAAGTGATTTATAAAACTGCAGTTGCAAAACTCAGGTTAACTGGTACATTGTGTCACAGTACAGTTCAGGCCTCAGGGAATTAATCCTCCGATACTGATCATTGAAATAAATGCATTTTGCTAATTTTTCAGTTTACAATTATGACATTTTAACGCTGATGACCGTTGGAATTCACTTCCATTTCACCCGTTTGGTGGGTGAGCTCACAGGCACTTCGAAGCACTGCAACGATGGTGCAGAGCTTTGAGAGTGAGCCCAGTGCTGGCCATCTCTGCTGGCAACTCTGGTCCACAAGAACAGACGAATCCTGCATTTCTTCTCTGCATGGAAGCGAGAGGGGACGAGAAGTAAAACAAGAGCGTGCACAATGCCAGTGAGAGAGTAGATGTGTAAACAAGCAACAACGAAGAAAAGGAGGGAAGGCATACAATAACGACAGGAGGGGGGCATGGGGTGTTAAAAACGAGGGCAGGCAGGCGGAGCATGGGGCAAACAACAACAGGAAAGGGAGTAGGGCTCAACAGAGGGTGGGAGTGGTACTGCAAACACCAAATTAAAAAAAAAAACAAGGAGAGACGGTGTTGGCTCAACATCCTGTGATCCTGGGCAAAACACTTGATCTATCCATGCCTAAAAAAAAAACAAGCATTTGCAATCCAATAGGTCTCGCATTTATGAGATTTTGAGCTATTGGCATTGTAAATGACAATGCCTTTTATTTATGTGTTGTTTTTAAAACAGATAAATAAAAGGCATTGTCATTTACAATGCCAATAGCTTAAACTCTCGCAAATGCGAGACCTATTGCATTGCAAATGCGCCACATGCCGCGCTTTCACTTTAATGGCGGCTGCACCCCTTTCTTTAGACGAGCCGCGTCTAAAGAAAGGGGCACGGCCGCATTAAAGTGAAAGTGCAGTATGGGGCGCTTTTACAAAAAAAGCATCTGTTTGTCAAGTTGAGAAACAACTGCTTTTTTTGTAAAAGCACCCCATGCCGCGCTTTCTCTTTAATAGCAGCCGTGCCCCTTTCTTTAGACACAGCTCGCATAAAGAAAGGGATGTGGCTGCCATTAACGTGAAAGCATGGCATGGGGCGTTTGTAAACAAAAAAAAATTGTGAAGAAATAGAAAAAAAAACATTAGCCGTGTTCGGCGCTGCAAATAAACCAAAGGCGCTGCCGCCACTGTATGAGCGTGGCGTGATATGAAAAAAAATTAAATAAAGCATTGGGGGAGAACGTGTCCTGCCTGCAACAGCAGGCAGGTGAAAATCATTTAACAACATAGTGCTCGGAGGCTGTAATTAAAGCCTACCGAGTAATAACACATGTAACAGGGGGTGTCCTCCTGGGAGGGTACAAAGAGACAAGGCAGTACTAAGGAGGAAAAACTAAGCCTATTAACCAATGAAAAGGCCACAGTTTACAAATGACAATGACACAAGCCAATGGAAAATATGGGGGGAGAGTGGACGGAGCTTCAAGTCCATACCTGAATGCAGCATGCCTCGCAGAGCAGCGCATGCGTTGCCCAGGATCGACCTAATGAATGCAAACTTGTGTAAGATATCTGGTGTTCATGTAAAGCAGTCCAATACCTTAGGGTCATGTCAATTTTGTGCTATATAAAAATGCCCCCTTCCCCCACAAAAAGAAATAGTACCTCATTCACAGGCCGAACAGTGGACGGACACTTATTAAGATAACTCAATCAGACCTTGATCCATGAGCCACAGAAAGAAAAGGCAGTGATGCTGAAAGTGAGGCCTTGCATGCACTGCTGAATTAGAAAGCAGCAAACAATGGTAAGTAATGGTTGGGGGGGGGGGGGGGCTTGAAGCCCCTTTTAATAGATATTTTTTTTTTTTAGGCACAATTGGTCGCCCAGGAACAAAGCATGTTCACGGTCTACAGGCCCAACCTAAAAAGTGCTTAAGATTTATTTAAGTAAACTCTTGCTTATGAATTAGATTCAATGTGTATCATTTGCCATGATGGTTAGCTCAATTTGCAAAAGCGGTCCTAAGGTAGAAGCTATTGACTTACTGGAAAATGGATGTCACTTCACTAACACGTTTTTCAAACGTCATTTTCATGTAAATGATTTGTGAGAAGGGTGGACATCTCAGATAAAAAAAATGATTTTGCAGATTTCATCAAAGGTTTCCTTTAAGGTAATACAATGATCTAGAATAAATTAGTATTTAGTAATCTGTTTACAGATGACTGTAGCTGTCTGTCACAGCTTGCACCAAGCCAACAACTTACAACATAAAACAAATAATATACAGGAAGAGTGGTGCAGATCAGGCTACTCCAGCTTTGATTACTTTAACTTCACCCTCTTCAGTCACTTGTTCTGTAGAGCATAGGGGCCAAAAGGACCTCGACCCCCCACACCCCCACAACCACGTCGCACCTGAAGCTTATTTCTTAAAATATTACAGCTTTTATATGTAATGAAAGGATCTCACCGATCATTTTTTATATGTAAAAGCTGCAATGTCACCTCGCAACAGAAGAGGGCTCCCCGAGGCTGTAGTGCGCATGTGTGAGGCGTGGGCTGTTACAGCCCGTCTTTTCACAGAAGCAATAGATATCTGACATGCTGCACTAGCATCAGGCAGTGCAGCATGTCAGATAATGGTGAATTGGGGTCTGTCAGTCATGCGCCCTTATGCCCCATCAGAGGCCGTGATGAAGTAAAAAGGACAGCCTTCCATCCTATTTGGGCTCCTGATTGGGCATAAGGGTGTGAGCCTCACTCTGGTGCCTTGTTTGTTCGTTCTGGAAGTCGGGAGATGATGTGCAGAGGAATCTGCGCTGAGGACTACCCCAGGTAAGTTTCCATGTTGTGTGTATGAGTGAGAGTATGTTTGTGTTGTTTATGTGCCTGTCTGCAAGCATGTACCAGTTTGTGTGTATGTGAAAGTGTGTGTGAGTGCTTGTATTCGCCCGACAGTCATTTTATAAAAAAACTATTGATGAGATGCTGCAAGTGCATGCCAGCAAACTGAACTTTCTTATGATAGCCATCCATTTTATAATCTAACCAGCCGCCACTGCTGTAGAGTATTTATTAGACCTGGCCTCAGGCAGCTTTAGCTGTCTGCCAGAACACGTCAATGCAGCAGCAACATAAAAGTAAAGTTAAACAAGTTTATTGTTGTTTCATTAAACCTTTGCAATAAAAACAATTAATACATTTGTATTAGAACAGTGGAATGTTGGGAGCTCCATTGAAGACAATGGAGTGCTCCCTGCTTCTACGGGCCGGTAAAGGCCCGCAGAGCAACATTCCAATGTTTTACAAAGGTCTCTCGGAGCTCGAGGGGATTTAAATCCCCTCGAGCTTCGAGAAGCCTTTGTTTTATTTGTTAGAACATTCTGCCCTCTAGTGGCAGAATGTTCTAATAGTCTTATAGCCCTTCGTAGCAGGGCTATACCGGCTATTAAAGTCCCGGTCCCTTGTTAAAGTCCCTCACCTTCGGCTCGGGCCTTTAACGCGGGAGCGGGCCTTTAATAGCCGGTATAGCCCGCTACAGCGGGCTATAAGGCTATATTACATAGCTCTCTGCGAGAAGCTTGTCTAGTACAGAAAATAAAATATGTTAGATTCCTCCCCAATAGGATTTATCAGGGACTCAAATACAGCAAACTACATGGAGAGAGCGGCTTTGGTTCGGCCCCCATTAGCCAATGGTTGCTTTAGTGAGCCATCTTCAGCCACAGATGTGGTGTGTAATGCACCTAAAATAGCTGGTTGCATCGTTTTACAGAAGTCTATATTTTTGCCATTCACATTTTGCACTGGGGACAACATAAAAGCAGTGTGTTGAAAGTGGTGCCCTGCCCACAATATGCCTGCTTCGTATCTGAGATTCCTACACTGTAATAACTTTAATTTATGGAATTAACAGTTATCTTTCGAATCATATGTTTAAATCTATTTTTTGGTTCCTGGCACAAGCAGTCCAACAGCACCAACAAAAGAAAGACTACAGTCAATTATCCAATCACAGTAAATCGTCAGTCAGGTGCGTCCATGACGGTGATCTTGAGAGGAAAAGCATCCCATCTTCTACCTAAGAAAAATCTCTCCTTTAGAAGGATAAAGCTGTTTATCTGAATAAATAAAAAAAATATATATATTTACACATTTGAAAACCCAAGGTAACTGCATTTACTTACAACATGAAATAGTTTATTTTAATGCTATACTGTCTTGTTCATTTGTGTCCCACAAAGAGTAAATGAAGTAACAAGGGTATAGTGTCTTGCGATATATTATGACAAAACCCTTTTGGCTCTTAACGGAATTCATAGAGCTGTGACATAGGTCTCAGAGCACAAAGCCATGAAAGCTGGTTTTAGAATGTTGAGCTTGCTGTTACATGCAGCAGACTAAAGACGTGCAGTACTAAGCTTCGTGTGTGGCATGGTCATTGGCGGGTACCCAGGCTGGCTAGATGGTACAAATGGCGACGAGATAGAGGATAAGTAACTCGAAGATCGACTGTGCTCTCCCAGAGAGTTTGCCTTGGTCCAAGCAAACTGCTTGTGCGTGCCACGTGTGTCGCTGTCGAAGATCGGAATGGATGCTTCATGCATGTGGAGTCAAAGCGTAACACCAGCAAAGCAAATGAAGACACCGGAGGCATAGCAATAAATTTACATGGGGATGGTCGAGAACCTGCTGGTCAAGACATACATAAAGGTTCCGTGCTGCTATGCAAGATAAAGTTGTACACTATGAGGAGCAATACTGCAAAAGGAAGTTACATACTGATACAAGAAGAAGAGCGGGCTGACAGAATAAGTAAGAAAGAAGTACATTATCACTGCACTTACCAGAGGCTCTATAAGAAGAGCTTTACGACCTCAGTACTGGGCAAGGAAACCCAAGAAGAAGCACAAGGGTTGTGCTTATTGAGCTATCCAATACCTGAAGTGGCCCACCGTAAAAGCTCCCAGGTGACAGCTCAGAACAACTCCAGAGGTCTCCAGCTAGTGAAGGGCTCTGATGGAGACCGGGGAGAAAGTCATCACTCCCTGATTGTCCATGACAACTCTGAGGCTGGTCCATCCCAAGACGTCAGAAATAGAACGAATGACGCAGGCTCAAATGAACAGCCGACAGGAGCAGAAAGTGCTCCACCCTCAAGGCCAGCCACTCCCATAATTAGTTACCATGCTGCTGCCTTTTTAAGACCACCACCACCTTTTGATATCCCCAGAAAGCAAAATATTGGCCACAGATGGTCGGCGTGGATAGATACATTTGATGATTTCATTGATGCATTTGAAGAGACTGATAACAAAAAGATTATCAAGTATCTCAAAAATCTTGCTGGTGATGGTGTGAAAGAAGTCATTAAAAAATGCCACAAACTGGCGAATAAATTACATCTTGTCAGATTAAAGAAATGCTGAATCTAAAGTTCAATCCAGTACCAAACGTTGTTTACGAAAAATATATTTTCAGTCAAGAATGACAAAAAGTTGGTGAAACCACTGATGAATTTGTGGAGAGACTTGATGCGCTCATCAAACACTAAGTTCAGGTAATTTAATGATGAGGAATCTATGTGACTTAGAGTTATTGATGGATGTTTGTAAGATTCATTTCGACAACAAATGCTGAGAAAAACTTTCAGTCTGGAGTGAGTGTTGATGGCTGCCAGAGGAGAGGAGCGTGCTGAAATACAAGCCATGAACATGGAGGCCGGAGATGCCCAAAGTGAATCAGTGATGAGCATAAAAGGTAAGCTAAAGCAAATGACTGAAAGACACAGAGTGCTGTCTAAAAGTAAAAAGAAGTTATGTTTTAGGTGGGGTTTTTCATTTCCACACGAAGGTAAATGTCCCGCCATTGGACAGATATGTAAAGGATGTGGGAAAGCGGACTATTTAAAAAAAAAAAATGTGTGGAGTTTTATATAGCACGAACTCGACCCGAAGGTATAAGAGCGCTTTCCCTGAGCACCAGTTACGTTACAGAAAGACACATTAATTTTTGTTAGGCACGGGGAGATTAAGTGATTTGCCCAGAATCACAGAATGTTGAGCGTCCCTGCCGAGACTTGAACCCGGTTCCCTAGCTCCGAGGTCGACCGCCCTAGCTGTTTGGCCACACCCTCTCCCCATTTTGTGACGGTTTGTAAAGTGAAGGAAAAAGCAAGTGCGTCACGGCGATAATACAGAGGCAATGTTCGACGCACCTCCACAAGGTCAATCGGCGACATCAATTGAGGCAAATTGACACTGAACGAAGTTGATTGTCATCTAAATAATCATCAAATAGTGTGTCCGCCTCAATATCCAGTGAAAGTGAGGAAGACGGTTGCACCATGTCAACGTTTACCTCAGAGAAACGTGAGCATGTCGGACTGACTGCATGGAAGGAAAAATGTAAATCAAAGAAAAGTCGACAAGCCAAAGCACCAATGTCATACAAACATTGTCCAAAAGTTACATTAAAAATAAATGACTCCTCGATAACTTTTATCATCGACAGTGGCGCATCGATAAGCATAATGTCTGAAGAAAATTTTCATGAATTGTCTCCATTGCCGCCACTTACGCCATCCAAAACCAAAGTGTATACTTGGGCTGCATCAATGCCAAGGTTCATTTGTAACGATATTGAAACACAAAAAAATGAAGGTGCAAGCAACCATCCATGTGCTATAAGGCACAGCAGCAAGTACCTGTCTCCTCAGATACAGTACCGATGCTGATATGGGACTGATTTCTGTGAATTACGACGTGAATGCTCACCACAAAATAGTAAGTCAATTTCCTTCATTGTTTCATGGTTTGGGAAAGCTGAAGACAATGAAAGTAAAGTTACACATTAATGACGATGAACGTCCTGTTGCTCAGAGACACAGACAAGTTGCTTTTAATTTACAAGAAGCTGTTGAAAGAACCTTGAATAATTACTTAAGCATGAAATTATTGAGCGTTCAACTGGTCCGACGCCATGGGTTTCGCCCTTAGCAGTAGTGGCCAAAAAGGACACTGAAGGAGCTGTACGCATATATGTTGATATGCACCAAGCAAACAAAGCAATTGAACGAGAACATCATCCAGGTCCACATATTGCTGACATGATAGTACAATTCAATGGTGCAAAAATGTTCTCTTGCCGTGATTTAAATAAAGGTCATCATCAGTAGGAACTCAAAGAAGATTGCAGGTATATTACAACCTTTTCTACACACGTCGGTCTGTTTCGATATAAAAGACACTGTCTTGGTGTGTCATTGGGTGCAGAACTTTTCCAAGACGTCATTCGACGTGTCATACAGCTGGTTGTGAATGCATTCAACTATAGCGATGACATATTGATTTTCGGAGCTACACAGAAGGAGCATGATAAAGCTGTCACTCAAGTATTTCGCTTACTGACTGATGCAGGCCTGACTTTGAATACAGACAAGTGTAAGTTCCACAAGACCAAGTTAAAATTATTTGGCCAAATGTTTTTCTGCTGTGGTATGACACCCGATCCTGCTAAAGTACAAACGCTGTCAAATGCTGATCCCACACAAGATGTTTCTATGATACATGCATTTCTTGGCATGTCCAGTTACTGTTTAAGATACATACAAGACTTTGCGACCATAAGTGTGCCTTACGAGAATTAACGAAGAAAAATGTTTCATTCAAGTGGTCACAAGAATGTGAGAGAAGCATCAAGAAAATCAAACAAGCCATTGAAACTACTACTGAAATGGCATATTTCAATCCAAAGCTTCATACCAAGGTTGTTGTTGATGCTAGCCCCGTTGGGTTAGGTGCTATCCTCACACAGCGGACACCCCATGCTCGAAGATATATTGTGGCATATGCCAGTAGAACTTTGTCCCAAACAGAATCTGCTGACTAACCCCAAGAAACAAAGTTTGCTCGTGGTATGGGCCTGTGAACATTTCCATGTATTCCTGTATGGGAAGCCTTTTACGCTGGTAACTGATCATCAAGCTTTATTGACTATCTTTGTCTATCCAAAACCTAAGATGCCTCCTCGTATTGAAGGGTGGGGACTCCGATTACAAAAGTATGATTACAACATAGTATATCATCAAGGGAAGGATCAAAACCCTGCTGACTACTTTTCTAGAATGCCTATACAAGGTCAAGGTACTCCATCCAAGACAGCTGAAGGCTACATTAATTTAATTGTAAAGTCAAATAAGCCAGCTGCCATATCGTTAGCCCAGATCATCCCTGCCACGAGCCATGATAGTGGCATGCTGAAACTGAAAGATATAAATATACATCAGTCGTGATACCAACACGCTCGACCTCCCACCAGTGATGGTGAATATCAAAAATGTTAAAAATGACCTGTCTATAACTCAGGAAGGAGTTATACTGCGAGGGTCGAGAATCCTAATTCCGGAGAGTTTAAGACAGAAAATAATTGAAGTGCCTCGCAAAAGAAATTGTAGTATTGTTGCCACCAAGAGAGCTCTCCAAGATCAAGTTTTGTTTACATAATTAGATGAGAGGGTTGAAAAGGAACTGAAGACCTGCTATCTATGTAACTGCCTCTATACGAATATTACTCAACATATTCCTACCGTGTCAGAACTCCCTAAGCATGTATGGGAGAGAATAGCCATCAATTTCTTTGGTCCATTTGACAATGGACATCCTCTGAAGGTAATTGAGGATGAGTACTTTCGATTTCCATTAATCGAGGAACTCTCATCCACAACTCATGAGCGAGTCATTGAGAGACTTGATGCCATTTTTGCAACCTGGGGCACTCCAGCCATTTTGAAATCCGATAATAGCCTGCTGTTCAACAGTAGAGAATTCAAGGATTTTCTGGAGCATCTGAATGTAAAGCATCGGTAGAATATATATTTGTAGCCACTCAATGAGCCTATCGCTCAACCCCTCACTTGACCACTGACAAAAGTTCTATGACTTTGATGTTTGGGAGAGCAATGACAACCAAGTTACCTAAATGGACCAACAAAAGAGAAGGAGATGATAGGACAACTTTAATGAAGAACTTGGTTCATGAAGAAAAGATGAAAGCCTATGCTGACAAGAGGTGACATGCAAAGAACATTTCATTTAAAACAGGAGATCTAGTGATCACCCACCAACTGCGAAGGAGAAAATCTGATGCTCCATATGATTCCTCAGTCTTCTGATCAAGATGGTGAAAGAAAGACTGAACCTGAGAACCCAGTGACTGCTGTTACTTCTTCACCATCTTCGAAGATCTCTGACAGTGAAAATGACAGCTCCCAGATCAGGTCGAATAATTAAAGCACCAAGAAGGTTGATTGAAGAAATGTGATTGTACTTGTGTGTGTATGTATATATATATATATACACACACAAAATTTCTGTTTTTAAGAGCTCCTCACTCAAAGGGACTCGCACTCCAGGGTGAATGTAATTCAATATTTTTACTGGCCAGTAAAAATATTGAATTACATTCACCCTGGAGTGCGAGTCCCTTTTTGAGTGAGGAGCTCTTAAAAACGGAATTTCGTGTATCTTAGCCGGGATCCGACACCCGGAACTCGCACCGACCCCGAGTGGAGAGGAGCCGGTATTTGGTCGGAGTGTATATATATATATATATATTTTTTATTTAACAGAGGGGAGATGTGGGGGGCGTGCCTTGAGCGGCGATCATGGCGGACACGGGAGCTTGCAGCTCCGCACGGGCCCGACACTAATCCTGTGGGAATCCGTGGCCCAGGCTGCCGGAAAGTTGATCAAGAGCATACGTGTTGTGGAGGAGACACACTAGATGAGCCCTGGGCACTGCGAGGCTGGACAGCAGCACCGTGTTGGGCACCAGGGCCGTGGAGGTCCGCCGGCCCGACTTTAACAAACTCGCAGCTGGTCCATAGCTCCGTATGAACTCTGGTGCGGGGCTAGATTGAATGGGGGCACAGTTGGAGCGCTGCAGCCTCCCGACATGAAGGCTGAGATTGCGTGCCTGTGGGACTGTGGTGGGAGCCCACCCGGCTTGCAATGGGGAAGCAGAGCTGCTCTGTGGGGCAGGCGCTCCTGGAGCTGCGGAGAGTTCCTGGCCGTGCGGCCCAGGGTGCGGCCTGCACCTGCAGACGGAGGAGTGATGGAGAGGCAGCCTTGGGAGGTACGTGAGAGCCCTGGAGCCAGTGGCAGTAGCAAAGGGAGCTCTGGAGGTGGCCTTCTCCCCCGAGGAGGTCGATGACTGTGAGACAGTGCTGCGGAGGCAGCAGGCTGTGGGGGCTGCCAGGGCCTGCTGGCCTTGCCACCCGGGCTGAGGTCTAATCCTGGAAAGTGCAGCAAAGAGGTGACACGGCCCTGGGGAGTGGGTCGGCAGCCCGGGGACATCTGAGGTGACAGGGAAATGCCCAGAAGAGGCTGAGTGATTGTGCCACAGACAATGGGGGCACTGAGAGGCAGTAAATTCCCCCCTACTGGTGAGTGACTGATTGCTGGGGACCAAAGGGCTGAAGAACAGGTCCAGAAACATTATGCGGATGAGAGTTGGGGCTGTCTGAAGTCCCTTTTTACGCTCTGAGGGGATGCCTGGAACTGGGTCATACCTCAGGACCATTGATAAAAGGTGGACATTGGAATTTATACCACAGCCATACGCAGCGGTTGTGCGTGTTGTGGGCCTGGACCGGGAGGCTGAAGGGGGACCAGGGCAGACATGTGGCCACGCTGATCAAGTGGTGGTGCACTCCTAGAGACTGTTGCCTGTGGGAGGCGGACCCGGGGAAGTGCTGACACTGTGGGGGGGAAGACCAGACAGCCCAAAAAAATGTTGGGAGTTTACAGGGGGTGGACCACACAGACGAGTGGAAGTAGGGCCTACTGCAGGTGGAGGCCAGTCTATTATTGCTGTGTTCAACCAAACTGCCCTCAACTGTGAACTGCAGGACTTTGGCGCAGGAGGATATCTGGGATTGGTGGTGGGATGCCTGGACCTGGGTACTAAGTGGGTGCGGAGATTTGGGAGTACAGGTGACCAGTGCGGTGGGAGTGACTCATGACGGGATGATACCCCTAGCTGTTACTCACGAGGCAGAAAGTACGGAATGTACTAATATAATGTGGTGCACAAGCAATGATTAGATACTCTGGGAATGGTGCCTTTTTTTCAACACTGCTCTACAACACTGACAGTGGTTTGCACCTTTGCTGGCCCATTTTGGGCCCCTGACCTGGGAAAGATTAAAGTTCTCCTTGACCAGTGGAGGACACGACTACTGAACCTGGATCTACATACTTTGCTACAGGGACTGGCAACTGTGTTACTATGGGTAAGCCAAAAGCAATTCTGAGTAGACCTCCCTGCCCACGGTGCTGATGACAGACAGTTGGGATACCTCGGAACTCTCTATGCAACTACACATTGATAAGGTACTAGCCGCCATTGCAGATACCAAGTTTACACTTCAGCAGGAGATCAGTGCAGTGTCGGTGGGGTTGGGACTGCTTCAGGCTGAACACTGCAAACTAGCAGATCGAGTGGACATGGTTGAAACTTCCCTGAATGAGTTCCAGCCAGAACTGAAGGCCCTGGACCGTAGGATGGAAGACCTTTCAGATAGAATGCGCATTTTGGAACAGCATGCAGAAGATGCAGAAGGCCGTAATCGTTGCAATAACATTAGAGTGGTGGGGCCCCCCAAAGGAATAGAAGAATCTGATATGGTGTCGAACTAGCTTCGGACGGAGGTGCCCCCGAATCATCTGACCACCTTTTTCACCTTGGAAAGAGCACATAGATTACCTGCACGCCCATTGGTGCTGGGACGTCCTCCCTGATTGTGGCAAGATTACTCCAATATAAGGACAGAGACATCATCCAGCACAGAGCTAAGGCAGAGGGCCCCTTTGAAATTGAAAATTCCAAGGTGTTGGTGTTTCTGGACTTTACAGCCCTGGTTCAAACACAGCGTGCCTCCTTTTTGGAAGTTAAGAAGGCCCTCTGTGAGGCCAGACTGCAATACTCATTAATGTTTGCAGCCAAGCTACAGATTGTGTTGGATGGAAAGACCCACTTTTGTGATGAACCCATTCTGCTTGGGCCTGGTTGGAAGTGTACACAGCAGGGACAATCCTCCCCAAGCTCAAAACGAGGCCACCTGCAACCAGATCAAGAACTCTGAAACGTTCTAGGAAGCCCTCCCGTGGCTGATCAAAGAAAAAGCAATTGCTGTCTCAGGCAGAACAGGAGCGGGCGGCGGCACTGCTTGCGGTAGCTGAAATTGTCATGACTCACCCACCACATGAGGAATCTGGGACTCAGTCAGAACATGACTCGATGGCCTCGGACTCTGAGGCCTCCATACCTAATAGTGGGGCCCCACCACACGTAACTCCTCAATCTGTAGAGGATCTGGTCTAATAACTTTGAGTATAGGACACGGCCATTGTCATTCAGTCCTTGAACAGAGTCACTAATTGAGCTTTGGGGAACCCTGGGGCTCTTGTTGTGCTGTCTGAAGAACTATGCAATAATCCCAACATGTGGACCAGCAGTGCCCTGACAGAGAGGGTGATGATCCTGGTTGAAACCCGCCTTGGCCAGCCTCTGAGCCTGGGGTCATACTGGGAATTGGGCGGATGTGGTATCTTTGTTGCTCGATTTCCTCAGCCTACCTCACTCAGTTTTGCGCTTACCAGGACTCTGGAGGTGGCATACTATTAACAATATTTTTCTTTAGAGGTTTGGGTGGTCGGCCGTTGCTGGATTTCTCTTGGGTTTGGGACTTTGTAGTTGGGGGATGTTTGCCCAGGTTTCGTGGGATGTCATGCTTGCTTTTTCTATACAGGGGGCGGGGTGCAGAGAGGGTGGGTGAATTTATTGCCTGCAGTTTTTATAAATGGCAGACCCTAAATTCACAGTAGTATTCATGTCCTGAAATGTAAGGGGGATTGGCTCAGCCTCTAAGCGTTATGCCATTCATAGTTACTTCAAGAGGCGGGGAGTCCATATAGCCATGCTACAGGAAATGCATCTTATTGGCAGCGAAGTAGAACCCCTAGGGCATAGATGGCGAGGACAGATTTTTGTGACCACATATTCGGCATTCGCCAGAGAGGCGCTTATTTGGATTATAGCAAATACTCCCTTTGTACAAACAAATTCTGTGATCGACAAGGAGGGCTGCTATGTCCTAGTAAAGGGCAAACTACTCGGGTAAAGACATTACATTGGGAAGTGAATATGCCCCTAATCAGGATCAGGTGGCATTTCTACGAGCATTATTGACCCAGCTTGTACCCATGGCCACCCACGATTTACTGGTGGGGGGAGACTTCAGTTGCATGACTGACGTGGTACTAGACCGCTCCACCTCCCCCATGTCAAGGGGCACCTGCACATAGGACTTCGGGGGCTTGAGGGAATGGATGGAACACTGGGAGGTGGCTGACATTTGGAGAGTACAACATGGGATGGAAAGGGATTACTCATACCATTCTCATATAGATCAATTACATACTAGATTGGATATGTTTATTTGCTCCACCAGACTGAGCCACTGAGTAACGCACACTGAACATTTGGGACTTACAGTATCTGATCACAGCCCACTTCTCATGAAATTTAGACCAGTCAGGGATTGCCTGGTAATTCCCACATTAAGGCTCAACCCCCAATCTCTAGAAGATACATGCTTTAGGGAGACTTTGCCTACCACCATTACAGAGTATTTTGCTCACAATCAGGGCTCTGCATCTTCAGTGTCGGTTAAATGGGAGGCATTCAAGGTTGTGGTGGGGGGACACTGTATGGGGCAGTCTGAAGGAGTGCAAAAGGAGCTTACCAATTAAGCCAGGATACCCAGCTGTCCCAGTCTGCACTGACACTAACTCTAGACCTAAGCGACACCCTAGCTAACAACACATCCCACCCTAAAACCGTCTCACACCTTAACACCACTAATACACACTCTATCCCCCCTCACCCCGCACTACCACCCCCACCATCCCCCCGCACCTTTACTCCCAGCACCCCACTCACACCCCTTAGCCTAACCATCTACCATCCTCTTAACGCCACTCATCTCCCCTATTCCTACTCCTCCCCCAACATCAACACTAACCATTCGGCCCTAACCCCACATATAACCACCACCTCCCATCAGCCCGACAGTCCCACTGCCCCCTCTATCCTCACCTACACCACTACAGATCCTGACATAGCTGACTTTCAGTCCCCTCCCCATCCTGCCTCCTCTCTCCCCCCTCCATTGACATACACACAGAAAGAGCTCTACGCAATGATCCCGACCACGACTCCCCCTTAAACGGCACTAAAGATGCAACTACTCCTCCTGCACCCTCAGCCCATCCATCTAATAAGGACATTCTCACTCCAGACCCCAGAGTTGACATGATATTATCAGCCCTTCAGCAAGTCAAAACTGACATCCAAACCCTACACGACCTGATTATACAGCAACCCAAGCGCACACGCACTAAACAGGAATACAGATCTTTCCCACACATCAAGAACTCTAGTCGCACCCAACATCCACTTGCAAGCTCCCAGGATCATGTCTCCCCACATTGGAGCACAGTGCCTTACCCCAATGCCTTATCCCGCCCAATCAGGATGAAAAACACTTTATCTGCTAAAGAATTAGGGGACCTACTTCGCTCTTACGAACTATCTCACCTCCCACATAACTCTGTGCACCCAGTTAACTTACATACAGATTCCCTAATCCAATCTATCCCGATCAACGCACACAGAGCCACTAGACACAACTCCAGAGGCATAGTTGAAAATAACCTCACGAGAATCCCCCTCACCATCGAACCCACCATAGCATCTAACAAGACGCGGCTAAAATGTATTCTCCTAAACTGCAGGTCCGCATCTAGACATGCAGCCGATATAGCTAACCTGCTACTCACTAACGAACCAGAAATTCTAATCCTGATGGAAACTTGGCTAAAGGAAGCATCTACTCCCATCATGGACATTCTGCTACCCCCTAACTATGACATCACCAGACTAGACAGAACGGATAGGCCAGGTGGTGGGATAGCCTGCATACATCAGAACAATCTAACAGCGACCAACTCCAATGCCACCGCTTTATCCTCCTGTGAATACCTCTGCTTAAACATCGCTAGTAACAACAAACAAATATGTACTTTACACACATTCTACCACCCTCCTGGTGATAACCTCACATTCATAGAACACCTCATGGATATTCTAGCGTCAAATGACAGCCAACAAAATAAGCAAATATTCCTGGGGGACTTCAACCTACACTGGGATGACCAGAACGACCCAGGGGTAAACAGCCTCAAAGCTTTCCTCTCAGACCTTAATCTTAACCAAATATGTAACAGCCCAACGCACGACAAAGGCGCAACCCTCGACCTAGTAATCTCTAATGTGGACTCCACACAGCTCGACTCGATCCTCCCCTGCGATTGGTCTGACCATCACGTCATTACATTCCAAGTCATGGAATCGGTTACACGACCTCCAACACAACCCCTGAGAACAAAGATCTGGAAGAGAAACCTGAAAAACGTTGGCTCCGACCTTCTAGCATCCTCTAATTCAAACCTACTATGTCCCCCGGAAGACCTAGCCGATGTCCAAGGGCTGACCAATCATTATTTTCACTCCATGGACAACCTCCTAGACAAAATAGCCCCTCTTCAACTGAAAAGAACTACCACAAAAGACTCAAAACCTTGGTATGACGGTAGGCTAAATGAAGACAGACGCTCACTCAGAATAATTGAACGACGTTGGAGATCCACACCTTCAGCTGACCACCTCAAGCTACTAAGAACCACCAGAAACTCCTACTTTAGAAAGATCAGAAAATCTAAAACCGACTTCTTCAGGATCCAACTAGACCAAGCCAAGAACCGTCCCAAAAAGCTATTCGATCTTATCAAAGTTCAAACCAAGAGCGCACCCATTCTCCCCAAGGCTATCCCTGACACTCTACCCAATTGTGATGAATTCGCCTCCTTCTTCACTTCAAAAACAGAATCCATAAAAACAGACCTACTCAAGGACCTCTTATCCCTCTCAGACATGCAAAATAACTCATCACTGCCCCCTGCAGGTGCCCAAGCATACTACTCTACAAAATTCAACCTCAAAAACAACGCAACTTGGTCCTACTTCAACACTTACAGTGAAGACACCATACTAAAGACGCTAACCGCCCTGAAACCTTCCAACCACTTCACAGACCCACTCCCGGCTAACTACTTAAAAGACTTCATTCCTCTGTTACTACCTCTCTGGACCAAGATCATAAATACCTCCCTCCTTCAAGGATCCATTCCAGACATCCTGAAAACAGGTCAGGTGTCGCCTATCCTAAAGAAACCAACAGCGGACCCTTCGGACCCAAATAACTATCGTCCGATATCTAACATACCTATGCTAGCCAAATTCTTGGAAAAATGTGTTATCATGCAGCTGAACAGACACATCGAACAATTCAACCTGCTTAACCAATTTCAATCAGGCTTCCGGGCAGGTCACAGTACCGAATCAGCCATGACACACATAATTGACGACGCTCTAAAAATCCTGGACCAAAACGAAGCCTGTTTACTAATCTTACTCGACCTGTCATCAGCATTTGACACCGTCAAACATGGCAACTTGCTAGAGTCCTGAAACACAGAATGGGATTGTCTGGAGCTGTATTTAACTGGTTCGCCTCTTTCCTCCAAAATAGATCTCAAAGATTCAAGGTCAATCAATTCCTGTCCAACCCCATGACAGTCACGTTAGGAGTTCCGCAAGGCTCCTCCCTCTCACCCACTCTTTTCAACCTTTTCATGGAACCACTCACCGAACTTCTCAGTCTCTCCAAGATTCACTTCCATACGTATGCAGATGACACCCAAATCTACATCAAGATCCACTCACTTGAAGACATCAAATCGCTCAACACAACTCTACAAAAAACCCAAACATGGCTGGCCGAAAACCATTTGAAACTAAACTCCCTCAAAACGGAGTTCCTCCTAATCGCTCCCCCTAACAAAGCTTCCACTATCCTGGACTGGATGAAGCACTTAACAGCTCTCAAAGGTCAACCTCTTATTGTCGAATCAGCGAAATCGCTAGGTGTGACTCTGGACAGTAACCTAAAGATGCAAAAGCATATCAGCGCTTCCACAAAAGGAGCTAACTTCCACATGAAGACCCTGCGAAAACTGAAACCCTTCCTGCCAGCTTACGATTTCAAACAAGCAGTTCAAGCCCTAGTAATCCCAAGAGTGGAATATGGGGCTGTAACCTTATGCGGCCTCCCAAGGTCGTCGACAGCCCGCTAAGAGCCGCTATCAACTCAGCGGCGAGACTCATCACGGGCTCAAAGAGAACCTCTCACATCTCTCCAGACCTTAGAGCTCTCAACTGGCTACCGTTTGAAGCTAGAATTCTTCTGAAAATCGCTTGTATGACGCACAAGGCCCTACACCACAATTCTCCGCACTACCTAGCTCAGAAACTGGTGCTCTCTGCGGGCAATAGAGCCTCCAGGAGTGCCAAGACTCTTCTACTGAAACCACAACGATTTGCCAAGAAAAAAACCTATAACCGATCCTTCTCTGGTATGGCTCCCAGGATCTGGAATGCTTTGCCCACTGAAACAAGACTGAACCCTTCCACTGCCTCCTTCAAAAAAGAAGTGAAAGCGTTTCTCATGGCTAAATTCACGTGAATTTACTGACTTAGTACTGTATTTTAATTACTAGTTCTGTTTTTTTTTGAGCTCCATATTTTAATCGCTAGTTTTTTTTACCTTTCTGGATATCGTTTATCTGAATCACTTATAACTGTGTTTGCTATGCCTACTCTTGTTTCCCTCATCTGACATGTAAAGCGCTCTGATACCCGCAAGGGTCTTGTTCGCGCTATATAAAACCTTCAAAATAAAAATAAATAAAAATAAATAAATACTAACACTCTACTCTGTATAGATGCCAGATTGCATAAACTGGATATTATAGTGGGCCCGGATGACCATTCAAGGACCCAACGCAGGGAGGCCAGGGAACTTTATAACAAAACAATGGAGCGCCTACTTTACCACGCCTATAAAGAATACTTAGTGAGGGCGCATGATGAGGAGGGTAGACCTGGCAGTTGTTGACATGGCTTATTAGACCGGAGTCCCGAGGGACGCCCATCACCCAGGTTTGTTTGGGAGACGCTACACCAGTTTATGCCCCTGGTGAGATCAACATGGCATTTCCGGAATATTATGAATCCTTATATAGACGACCAGAACTGTTAGACGGGCATGGCTTGGCAACCTTTCTAGAAAGGGTACCCCTGCAGTGCTAGACCTGATGGCTAGGAAAAAGCTGGGTGGCCCAATAACTGTCCAAGAACTTAGAACTGCCATTATAGGTATGGCTAATGGGAAGACTCCAGGGTCAGACGGCCTCCCAGCAGAATTTTATGCAACGTTTGCTGGATCTTTGGCCCCTGGGTTGAAAGCCCTGTATGCTGAGTCATTGCATAGGGGTTCACTGCCTGAATCCACCTGGGAAGCTATAGTGATTACCCTCCTTCAAGACTAAAGAACAAAATGCCCCCATCACTGTGTTTTGCCCCTCTTCCATGATAAATATGGATTTTAAGGTCCTCAGTAAAGTTCTAGCACTCCAGTTGCTACCTTATATGCCGACGTTGGTACATAGTGACCAGAATGGATTTATTCCAGCAAGGAGCACATCCCTGAACCTCCGCAGACTATATCACATCTTATATCACCTTGATGTGCTGAATACAGCCTCATGCTACTATTATGTCAATTGACCTGGAGAAGGCATTCGATTCGGTTAGATGGGATTACCTTTATGAAGTAATGCTTAGAATGCAGTTGAGTGAACAATAGGTGAAATCGATCCAGCTGTTGCTCGAGTCTCCCACCGCGCAGCTTAACATGGACCATAGCATCTCAGCACGATATAATATTCATAGAGGCACGAGATAGGGATGCCCGCTGTCACCCCTTTTGTTCTCTCTCGCCATAGAACCATGGGCCAAGCTGTTTAGATGAGAGGGCACAGGATATGGCGTAGAGGTGGGCTGTAGGGATCATATTATTTCGTTATATGCCAATGACCTACTTTACCTAGGTGACGCATCGGCGGGGTCACATCATGCCATGGACATACTGGAGGAATTTGCACTATATTCGGGTCTTCAAATAAATAAAGCTGGGCAGTGGAGGGCAGTCGATGGCTGGACCACATGCCCCAGGGTTTGAGCTGGTCCCAACAACATTTAAGTACCTAGGAATACAAGTGTTCCACTCGTTGGATGATTTGACGGAAGGGAACTTAAATCATGTATCCCATTCTGGTGGTCGCTTAAACTACCCATTATGGCATGCATTTCTTTATCAAAAATGGCTATATTACCCGGTTAAAATCCCTGGGTCCTGATTTAAACAGTTGCACACATTATTTAGAGAGCTGGTGAGGGATGGTGGCTGACACAGGGTGTCACTGGAGACTCTTAGACGTCCCGCGCAATGACGGAGGCTTGGGAGCCCCTGAGTTTGAACTTTATTATTTGTCCACCTAGCTGCAGTGGGTGGCACAATGGCTGGCTGGTACTGGCCGTGAAGAGGTGGGCCAGATGGGTAGACACCCCTCAGGAGTCATTACTGGCAAAACTCATGGCTCGGAAGGTTGACCTCCCACGGCTTCTGTTATCTGTGGCACTACAGTGGTGGAAACAATGTCTACGACAAACAGCTGGGAACCCATTATATGCCCCGGTGTTGGGGTTTCCATATGGAGATCCGACAACGTTATATAGAGCCCAGCAGCTGACGGCGTGGTCGGATGCTGGCCTACTGACGGTGAGCGGCTAGTTGGGAACATTAATTCCGCTAGAAGACTTATTGATGCACTATGAGTTGACGCCAGGCCAATTCCTGCCCTATGAGGCTCTAACGAGGTCGTTCAGTGACATATGGTCCAATGGTAGGAACCCAAAACACACACAGTGTTACAGCTATTTTTGGCCAAGGGTGATTTACGACACCTAGTGAAGTGGTTCTATAGAGCCATGTTGGAAATGGCCAGCGGACCTCTTATGGCTCTGAGGATCGTATGGGGAGCTTTGCTGGGGCATGACATGCCGGACTGCGAAGGGACACGGGTTTTGGCATATCCCAAGTGTATATCTAGGAATATGCGACTGAAAATTACTCAATTCAATTATTTGCACATGACTTATCTGACACCTCATTGACTTCGGGCCATATGTGGGGGAGGACCATGACCTAGATGTTCAAAATTGGACGTGGGCTTTGAACATATGACTTGGAGCGGTCCCAAGCTGTGCCCGTTTTGGGGTGGAGTAATGCGTTGGCTGACCCGTACACTGGGCCGCCCAGTTGCTTGTTCACTGGACCCGTGTCTGTTAGGACTCTTCCCAAGACCCAGGTCATAGAAAGTGGGCTCCAAATTTTTGGATTTGGCTCTTGCTAAATAGAAGCATAGTGCTAGTTTAGAAATCGGAAATGGGCCCAAAGCTGGAGGCTTGGGAGAAGGATGTCACGACCTGGGCCAGGGCGGAGGAGAAAGCCCTCCTTTGAGAGGATAACAGGGTAGTATATAGATGCCCCACTGCAGAGTTGTGGTCAGAGATACTTGGGAACTGGGAAAGACTGACTGAAGACACAGCCCAACTCGTGGTAAGACTCACGCACTCACTAAACTTTATAATCAGTTATTCTCTTTTAATGGTGCCGGTTGGTAAATCCTCCTGAGTGTGAAAAACAATAAAGATAAATGAAGTTGAAATATCGTGTTATAAATGTGCGAAAAACATGTGAAAAAATAAATGTTGACATGCATAATGGACTGGATATCCTTTTATCATTGATACATGTTCACTTCAGTTCATACTGCTTGAGTACGAGTTTGTCAATTTATCAGACCCAAAAATAGGATGAATCTATAGAAAGCAGCTGAAATCCATACGTTCGTTGAGGCCCTTAGGATTGTCTGTGTCTAAGTGGTTGATCCAGAAAATTTCTTTTTGTAGCATAAATCTGGTATTATCCCTGCCAGCTGTGATAGCAACTTGTTCAAGGATCAAAAACCTTAATTGGCTTATGTTATGATTGTTGAGATTGAAATGTGTTGCAACTGTAGATTTCTGATTTCTTGTTCAGATGTTACTTTTGTGATCATTTTTCTCTCAGTTTTTCCCAGGTATGCGTATCCACAGGGACATTTCAACATGTAAACTACGTTACTAGTGTCACACGTGGCTGTTACCTTTAGTTTGATGGTTGTACCTTGGGTGTAACAGAGTGTTGCCTTTGATAATCGAGATGCAACTCCCACAATTCATACAAGGTAAAATGCCTCGATAAATTTGATGCTTTTGATCATGGTTTTTATTTAGGATTTGTTTGAGATTTTTTGTACGTAGATAAGCAAATCTGTGTTGATTGTCAGACAAGCCCTTGAAATCTTTTTCCATTCGTAACATTGGCCAGTATTTCCATATTGTATTTTTGATCCTGTAACTGCGAGTAGAGAATTTGGATACGAAAACCATTGTACTTTCTTTGTCTTTGGACTTGTCCGCGCTTTGTAGCAAATTCTCCTGTGCTTTGTTTTCTACTTTGCGAACCGCCTCATGTAAAATTGGGTTAGGATAATCTCTTTGTCTGAATTTTTCTACCATGGTGGTTAGAATGTTGCTATATAGTTGATCATTTGATGAAATTAATTTCAACCTTAACGTTTGAGAAAATGGTAAATGTTTTTTGAGTGACGGTTGAGGGAAACTGGTATAATGAAGTAAATTATTCCGATCAGTGGGTTTGGTGTAAACATCAGTAGTGAGATGATCATCTTGCTTGGTAATTTTAGCATCCAAAAATGTGATATAGTTTGTGCTTATAATGGAAGTAAATCCGATTCTATCATCCACTGTATTGACTCTTTCCATGGCTTGTGATAATTCTTTTTGAGATCCCTTCCATAGTATGAAATATCATCAATGTATCGACGATACATGATGAGATTGTCAATCCACTCTTGTTGATTTAATATGTTGTCTAGTTCAAATCTGTACATGAACAAATTCGCATAAGATGGAGCAGCGCAGTATCCCATGGATGTCCTTGACAGTTGGATGAAGTACTCCTTTTGCCATTTGAAGTAGCTATGGTAAAGCGTGAAATGTAATAACTCCATGAGGAATACTTTTAGGTCCTCATCTTTGTCAGAATTTACCAAGAAAGATCCCACCGCTTGTAACCCCAAATTGTGAGGAATGGACAGATATAGCGATTTAACATCAATAGTACATAATATCATATCCTTTACTGGATCAAGTTTCGTACTTTCTAAGATGTTCAGTGGTATCCTTTAAATATGTTGACATGTTCTATACCAGAGGTTGAAGATGTCTATCCAAATATTTACCTATAGGTTCATGGATGGAATTTATCGTGGATACAATGGGTCTAAATGGTGGTTTTAAAAGATATTTTTGACTTTTTGGAATCATGTATATATACAGAATGTTGGGATGTGTTTTAATGAGGTATTTCTTCTCTTCTTCCGTGATAGTTCCCTTTTCAATAGCTTTGTCAATCACTTTTGTAATTATTTCTTGGAACTCTTTAGTAGGGTCAAATGATAATTTCATGTAAATGTTGGTGTCTTGTACATCCGTGTTTACACTTTCCGAATAGTAGTCAGTGTCCATAACTGAAGACATAGAGAGTGCCACTGAGGAGGAGGAGGATAGGATTGAGGGGGAGGTGGGCTAACCCTTCATGTCATTCAGCTAACAAGGAGACTACACGCTCACGGATATTCTGTGTTGCAATCCTGGTCTCTACACTTGACCTTGCATGGCTGGCACCACATCCGTCCCTATTCTGAAGTCCACACCCGAGGGCATGGATAGTGCGCCGTAATGTGATATAATATTTAGCTTACACTCCCTCCCTCTGGGCTCCCCTGCTAAGGCCGTCCCCCTCATCCTGCAGTGAAAGACAACTGCGGGGGCACTTAACCCCTACACGAGCCCCCACTAAGGAATGATGAAGACTGCCCGAAGACATTTGCGTTTGTTATGGTTCTTACTAAATGTTTAATTTTTTTGAAAGACCACTACAATAGTTCCCATTATTAAAGGCACATATGGAGCCCTGCAAAGTGTTGTATGGTCATCACAGTCTCTTGGTACACCGAATGCTCCCCCAGGTGTACTTTACATGCAAGGGGTATAGACGAGAGACAATAAGGCATCTGGCTAGATAAGACTGACAGGTATGAATAGTGATCCGTGGGTACATTTAGACCCCTCTTGTACTGGAGATTTACTTAGACACCATATACAGGCCACTTGTGGTTTGGGGAAATGCATGGTTCCTCCTTTGCATACTTGTTGGTGGTGCAACTGGGGTCATTTCATATACTTGTAACAACGCCAAATCTGATTGAACTCTTCTTTGTAAATTGCTACAAACATATTATCGAAATGTATATTGTAAAATGCCAATAAAGATATGTTTAAAAAAACAGAGGGGGAGATGTAGTGTCTTAAGTTATTTTATGACGGAACCCTTTTGCCTCCTAATGCACTCCATAGAGCTGTGATGTAGGTGTAAGAGCGCAATGCCATGAAAGCCTGTTTTAGAATGTTGTGTTCGCAGTTACACGCAGCAGAATGAAGACGTGTAATACTAAGCTCCGTGTGTGGCGTGGTCATTGGCAGGTACCCAGACTGTGAAGACGCTATTAAGGGCCCTTTTCCAGAATTCCTGTATGGAAGACACCAATTGTTATATTTCCATATCAATGCCCCAGTCTAAATTGGAGAGTTATCATTCCTCTGCATTGTCAATAAAGTGATACAAACAAGTGAACAACAAAATGATGGATAGAATGCTTGAATTAACCTCACCCACTTTTAATTACTCAGTGCCGCATCCTAGGCCATTGTTTTTTCCCCACCATGCCACCTAACTGTGGACCCAGCAATATGCAAATCAGTCTTTACCCTGCTCCAATAGGAACAGTCCAGATCCAACTAACTGGCCATTCCTGAATTGGAACCTAAGCAACCCAGGACTTGTTTAAGCCTTGTTAGGGCTCATCAGCCAGGTATTGATTCATTCCAGTGAGACAGTGTGCAAGGGACCCACGTCTGAACATGCCCGTCCCACCTAGGGCAACACACTAAAGTATATAAAAAGTAAGGGATGGAATGTTTGAATTAATCCCAGCCACTTACTTGGGCTACATCCCGACCCATTGTTATTTTGCACACTATGCCACCTCAGTTTGGATCCAGCCATGTGCAAATGAGTCCTTCCCCTGCTCCAATGGGAACAGTCCAGACCGAACTGCCAGGCCAGGTCCTCCTTGAACTGGAACACAAGCATCCCAGGACTGGTTTGGTACAACATAATTACCAGTGGCTGAGATTAAATCAAACATTCCATCCATCACTTTTTTGTTTACTTTAGTCTGCATAGTCACTGCGTCTTGGAGCCTCTCTCTAAGGGATTACATTTTTTGCTTCTTTTTCCCCATAGTGGCAGGGCCTCTACTTCATTGGACATTATTACGCTATGCCTGGTCACGGAGGCTTCCTGAACACCTCCCAGCTACTATTCACATGTAGTTTACATGCAGCACTGTTAACCAGAATGCATCTCCAATAATGCACATTACAGAGGATGGCATTTCCAATGAATTATGCTAGTGTCAATAAGATTAATGACGGAAAAGAAACAGGTTCCAAAACCCCACTGCAGCCCTAATGCTTTTCACCCTTTCACAAAGGAATTTTAACTTGCAAAGAACTTGAAGGCTCAGTCAGAGGTCATAGAACGCACAGTTTATTTTGGGGAGAGTTAGTGAGAGATATGGTGTAATGTTTTCACAGAAACAGGCTTAAATAGGAGTTTGTGGTAGGACATGTGTTGTAATGTACTAATTACCCAATGCACTCTCCCTACAGTGGTTCTCTGCCTGGCTGCTCAGCCTATGATGAGGTCATTTAGAATGTTCAGTGTGTTTGTATTGAGTGGAGAATCAGTTGGTGTGGAAGGGCTGAGCAGCGAGGAGGCTGCTCCTGGTGGGGCACTTTAATGGATCAGACTAACATCCTGTAACCTGTAACCAAGAAGTAATCTCAAGAATAAATCTACTACCTTTCCTACAAGACTTGCCTGGGCATCATTCTTCATTTTAACAACATGTTTGTGTCAAAGTTGATATGTCAGCAAGGAGAGTGTGTGGCAAACGCCTTTCCAGCACCTGAGGTAGCAACTGGCCAGTGTGCTAAATGAGTTGACTGATTGTACCGATAGTCACAGCAGTCTAATCTGAAGGCCGGTGGTTCTACTTTTACATCTCTATCGCCTGCTTAACGCACAAGCAGAGTCCTCAGATTTCACAGTATGCTCTTCAGTTTGCTGGAACTGCACCATGACAGGCAGTTAAACACTTGCCCCTGATCACCACTGCAATCTCAAGTTCAAATCTGACCAGAGTTCCATCCTTCAGAAACGGATAAATTGAACATCATTAAAATAGGTGATAGTAAAGTGTGTCATTTACAGTGCTCAGATGCAGCAATGCAGAGGTATGGAATGCTAAATTAACAAGCAGTAGAAAAAAAATATATTGTGTTTAATGTATGAATGCAGGAAAAAATGTGCATATGGTAAGTGAAACGTGCATTTTGCCTCCAATGTCTTTACCCCATTTTTGAGCCCAATGTTTGAAGTGATGCATGACACCAGCAAGACAAGCTTGGGAAATAAAAACAACAGCACTGCAAGCTTCGAGAGTAGAAATCACGTCACAGACATTGGAGGCAGAGAAAGGGATACGTTGTACAGAAATACAGCATAGTCTGCTCATTTCTGCATGCAAGAGTTAGTCAAGTGAATCAATCAATCAAACAGGACTTATAAAGCGCAGCTAATCACCCATAAGGGTATCCAGACACTGAGAACCTGCTCCTTAGGGAGGGTTCAGTTGAACATCCAGGTCAGAGAGAATGAGGTCAGGAGTGAAGGCGGAGGCGGTTCCAGGACTGCGCGGCAAGGTAGGAGAAGGAACGTCTTCCACCATTGCTTTGGCAGATGCAGGGAGTGTGAGCGAGGCAGAGGGAGTCCGAGTGCAGGTGTCTGGAGGGTTGGTGGAATTTCAGGCGGTGGTTGATATTTGCTGATCCTTGGTTGTGTAGGGCTTTTTAGGTGTGGATCAGCATCTTTATTTGACATTTTTCCTGAAAAGGGAGCCAGTGGAGTTTCTTGAGATGAGGGTGTTATGGGTTCGCTTATGGAGGTCAAGGCAGTGGTGTAACACAGGCCCCCGCATCCCCCGCGGTGCGGGGGAGCCCCCTCAACTTTCGTTACGCCAGTGGGTCATGGATGAGTCTGGCTGCTGAATTCTGTATGGTTTGCAGTCTCTACAGGTGGTGCAAGGTTATGCCTACGTAGAGTGCATTGCTGTAGTCCAGCTGACTGGTGACTAGGGCTTGAGTGATGGTTCGTCTGGTGTTAACTGGGACACATTTGAAGAACCCAGAACTGGTGACTTTGCCAGTGCTTGACAGTCTTTGCAATATGAATGCCTATAAGAAATCCATTTTAGATACACTAAGAATAAGATGCACTATGCAGATTTGTGAGCTTTGGGAGAGATTTAGAGAAAAAGAAGTATTGGAGGATTGTGCTTAAGCTTGCTCACCATGTGCATGATGTTTTCGTTGGGGCACATTTGGAAAAGAGACTGCTTAGAAATAGCTTCATCCAGGAAGCACAGTATATTGCCTGATGGGACACCACTATGTCATTCATAACTGAACAGGGAAAGGTTACTTGAAGCAGAATACTCTGAAAACTGAGTTCAGACATTTTGTAAGCGACGGTACCCAAGCGACTGTAGACAAACTCATGTACAAGAATGGCTTATGTTAGTGAAGCTGATAGATTCATACTTCAGTTGTCAGATATACCATGTCTCTTAATTCACGTGATATGTAGTCTCATCTTTAAGACACCTACTGCTATGAATAGTCTGAAAACGTTCACCTCTTTGCAGAGCCAAGATGTATCTCTGCTGAGAAACTGTCTTCAGAGCTGCCATTAAAGCATTGATTTTGTACTGCCTGGAGTAAGCTTGAAACTTGCATGTCTCCTTTACAGATCATCCTCTCTATGTGTCCTCTTAAGTAGTCAATAACATGCATCAAGAATACCCAGGAACCCCATGGAAATTAGAAACAAATAAATATTATAAGGTACATGCATATCCCCCAACTGGTATGTAATGCTACAGGTAACTCTGCAGCATAAGTACACTGAAGCTTCATGGTGCTTTGGATGACAATACCATAACCACAGCCATAAGATCTAAAAGAAAGATAGGGTACATTTTATTTATTAAAAAATATTTTTTTCAATTTGTTTCAGAAAAACAGTAAGCTAGGATAAAGACAACAGCATGGGAGAGAAAGCTATGTGTCCGAGTGAGACAGGTTTGTCCCTAGGACATCAAGTAGTCATTGGCCTGAGGAACAGAGTACACATTGGTGAACATGTAGATGAAATGTAGATGCCAGAAAGGGAGGTGAGTGGACATTAATTGCCCTGCATTCATGATCAGGGCTTTGGCGAAAGCGGGGATTTCTGAGGATATGAGTGATGTGCTCTACACGTCTGGAGATTGACAAAAGGCAAGCTGCAGTATTTAGAAGCACTTGCAGTCATTTAATAAGTTTGTCAGGAAGTCTGAGATAGATGGCATTACAGTAATCAAGGTGAGTTTGGATTAGACCTGTGACTAGAGGAGCATGGTGTTCAGAAGAAATATACAGCATAATTTTATAAGACATTTAATTTGCCAAAAGGGGCAGCTTGAAATCTTTAAGAGCTTATAATCAAGTGAAACGTTGAAGCCAATGTGTATACATATGTTTCAGACAGAATTGGATGGGGGACTGTGGAGGATCAAAAACGACCAGCCAGTAGGATGGATTCTAGTTTGCTATGTAGTGGTTTTAATGAAAAGCAGGAATATTTATAATCCTTAAACAGATACAATGCAAGAGAAACCCAGCCAGTGTCAAGGGCTTGATCTGATATAGGTCTATTGAATGCCCTTCACAAATGCAAAAGGAAAGGGAGGTTCCTCCAAGTAGTCCTGATGCAACCTTGCACAGAGTAATATAAGTAAAAAGGAAGCAGGTGTCTCCTTTGGCAATCTGAGCAGCTCTTGGCTGATGATGGAGATTGCATTGCATTGAGGATAATCAGTAAGGCAACAAATTCCCATTGACATGAGGAGGGAGAAAAGAGCCAAGCAGGATAACAGGTCCAGAGTCACATGATCCATAAGGAAGATTATTCCAAAATGCTTGAAATAAAAATAAAAAAATAACCTAAATAGCAATGCTGAATAAGCAGCAGTAAAGGGAAAATTCACGAAGAATGATCCAAATCTTCTGAGAAAAATCAAGAAAATAATGTATAGCAAGGCGGTGTTTAGTGCAATGAAAAATCAGGGATGAAATGGGTTGCAATGCATCCAACCTTACCAAGTGCTGTCTTTAAAATGTGAAAAAAGCAACTGGCCTCAGAAGAAGAGACTCTACCACATATTGGATTGAGAAGTTCATATGATTTTCAATGGAGGAACCACCATCAATGAATGGACAAGTGACAAATACAAGTTTATGAATTCTCTACTTTCCACCTGAAATTCATAGCATACTTGTCCCCTTGAAGAAGAAGCCCATGTTTGGCATTTCGCCTAACAAGTAGAAATCTAGACACCCATGTCATCCTCTCTATGCGTAGAGCCCCTAATCCTAGGCTAGGCTCTAATGGTGAAGCAGCATGGAAGTGAATCCGACAAACAGAAAATGGTGCTCTGAACAACAGCGCGTTCAAGACTAGTTCTCATCCAACTGTAATTTCTCTTCTATTGACAGTCCTGGGCTCCCACTGTTCAAAGAAGTAGTTCATACCACTATACAGGGCACACCTTAGCCACAATCAAAGAAGGGGAAATCTAGAAGACCGTCAACAACACCCAATGAGGATTCTACTAATTTCCAACCATTAGCAGCATTTGAAATAAAAGAACAAAATTGGCCTGATCCTGCCCTCAGCACCACAATTGCTTCATCAGACACATTAAAGTATCCTCACTCAGGATCCTATGATAAATTATCCTTGATGCTAAGAGGGCTTGGGAGGAATAAGGACCTGCAGCCTGCAATTCAAACCTGAGATGAGCCACCAACATGTGCCTTTTTCCAAAGGTCTCCCAAGCAGTCCATTTACAAAGACATACATTTTAGCCCTCAACATGCACACACTTCTAAATAGAATTATGCAGATAATATCCACATCTATTCACAAGGTACCATAAAAAGATCTACAAAAAGAAGGAAGGTGCACCAGGACAGAGTCAGCAAATTCCAACGTATCCAAAATCTCTTTATTAGTTTCGTAATTAAAATTTGGACATCAGCCAACGCGTTTCGTTCCACACCTGGAACTTCATCAGGGCTGAAACGACACATAGACGAAACAATACTTAGATCACAAATAACACCTAGAAAAGACACTGGAACAACATAAATACAATAAATATATAAAAATATATTACAAACACCATCCATAAAGCTGATCAGTCGACACACAGTTTGTAAGACATATATATGTACAAACAAATATATACCAAACAAATATATACATACACCATATATAAAACATATTCAAATACAGAACAAAAACCCTTAAATAAAAAACATCTTACAATCCACATATTGCAACTATGGATAGTCTCCAACACAACTGTGTGTATTCAACATATTACAAAATGACACAATAAATAACACAATAAATGACACTTGACACACATTTTTTCTAAAATTCATCCTCACTTGAGAGAACATCACTGAGAGCAGCATGGCTCTGCCTATCAGTTCTTGGCATTATAGACCAGAAAAATATACATGCAAAGAATAAATTTTTAAAGATACAGAGACGAGAAAAAGAAAGAGAAAAGGAAAGAAAAAAAATATATATATATAAAAAGAAAGAAAAAAATAAAAATAAATCATGAGTAGGGAGTCATACACATAAAGCGCCACATCGTAGATCGAAATAATACCCGGCCTTTATACTCATTTCAAGTTCATACCCTGAGTACATGGTACGATACCAAAATTATGTATATAAGTGCACAATTGTGCTAAACTAATAACCACAATACAGCGTCTTACTTCCAATAATAAAAGTGATGTCATTATTGGTTCAATAATATGATTTCCAAAACCTCATTCGTAATAATTGTCCAATCCTAATGGGGGAGGGATACAGATTATTTTCGTACATTTTTCACATTGCAATGTATCCAGATTCAACCCAAAGAGCATTAGAACCCGTGAGGAAAGACAAACCCGAGCCACATGCCAGACACGACATAAATGTATTCATTAGCCACTAATCTGTGGAGACCAATTATTGTCCCATTAGCCAAGCTTATCCCCTTACATCCACGTACAAACTGCGATACATATCTTACCTCCACACAGACTATGATGCAGTTAAAGTTGGTAATCATAAATCGTTTTTGTACATCCCATATTCCAGGTGGCCAATGTAGTGGCCAGTTTTCCTAGTATTGAAAATAATAATAAAGGCAACGTCACCTAAATTTATAATAAATAATAATTTACTGTGCATCTCTATCCATCACAGTGCTAAGCATCCAGATTTTGACAATCAAAACGAGAGTATCTAACCAAACATATTTATTCTCATTATGGTGAGACCATCTATACTGTCAGACAGACCACCAACGGTTTTTCTTTATACTTTGGTCCAAATTTTATAATTCCTGTCCTACAGATATATTTCGTCACTCCAAATTAACGAACATAAACACGAAAACCTCACTATCCATATGCCGGCCAAACAAATTAGTGACCATAGATCCGAGAAACTTAATATCAATATGCCGGCCAAACAAAGCCCCGGGGTACAACTAGCAGGATGCGGCGCACTCACCTTGTCAAGATTGACAAACACGACGGTATTACTGCTTCCGAAAATGTGAAAACCGGCGCCATAATCTACTGTGATTAAGTGGAGTCCCAGCCCAGTCGCTCATGCCCTGTACGTGCACAATTAAGTCACGTACAGCGTGTGTTACGTTTGAAGCATTCCGGCCAGGCCCCATTATAGGCGCCATATTGAAGTGGTGAACAATATACTCATTCTAAATGCACGCGGTTGCAATATGTTCTGCCCATCAGGTAGCCAATTTTAATACCTACCCAATTTCTCCTATCTGATATATGTTTATCCAAGAACCAAAAAATTCAATTAAATAAAGAGCAAATACATATATGTACATATGCGATATAACGCATTAAATCCCCTAAAACACATTCAATATTAAAACAAAAACTATCTTTATAAATATGCCACTTCACTATGGTTCAGAAATGCCTTAAGTTTATCCAGATTTCAAAGGACCAATGCGTCTTAGTTCAATATCAATATTTAACCGGGCGCCATCTTAAACTGGTATCCTTCTAACAATAGAAACGATACCAACAGCAAATCGAAAATTCCTAGGTTGATCACCAATTTGGATCATTGAAATTAGAGGGAATATACCTTCATAAAATACGAAAGCAAAAAAGAGAAGGAGAGAGAGAGAAGGGGGAAAAAATCATCAACCATACTACCAGACAGCATGATGTAAACTTGATCAACGAACAAGGATACTGCAAAACCATATTTTTGCCAATTCTTACTCAACTTTAAATGTCATCAACAGGTGTTAATATTATCTCCAACACATTATTTTATAATTAGATGGTCATTTACAATTAAACTCACCAAAGAAACACCTATCACCATGGCTATTATCTACTCATGTTATTCATTTATCATCCACGTTTATAGAAAGAAGTGCATCTCTCCATCAGTATTATGTCCTAAGGAGGTTGCCTTTAAATGACAAATCCACTTACACTCCATCTGCCTAAGCAGACATTCCCTATTGCCTCCTCTAATAGGTACAGGTACATGATCTATAGCATGAAACCAGAAAGGTAAATCGTCTGGATGTTCGCTATAATAGTGATTGGTGATTGGGTATCTCTCATCTTTGGTTTTTATGGCCCGACGATGTTCCTGTATCCTCAACTTTAGGCAACGAATTGTGCTGCCAACATAAATGATACCACACTTACAGCCAATGACATACACCACATAAGAGGTATTGCAATTCAGAAAGTGTCCTATGGTAAATTGTTTCGATGTATTGTAACCAAAATACATTATCTGATTCCTTCCCCATATACATATATTACACATTCCACATGTGTAAAAACCTTTTGGTTTTGGGGGTAGCCAGGTATGTGTTGTAGTTGGTGTTACCACATAACTGGGGCACAATGAATTTTTTAGGGCCACTCCCCTTCTATATGTGATCGATGGTCTGTCCTCAATGGCATTTCTAAGACTAGGAATTTCTGTGAGAAGGTGCCAGTGTTTGCGAAAGATGTTAAAAATGACACTACTATATGTACTGTACTGAGTTATGAATCTTGCTTTGTTGTTAGTCTTATCCATAGGGGGTTTATTTTTCAATGTGTCTTCTCTATTGAGTGCATATACTCTTGTTTCCGCCTTATCAAGTGTTCTACGTGTATATCCCCTCTTTTCAAATCTATTTTTGGACACCTCAATGTGTTTTTTGAAAGCCACCTCCTCACTACAATTTCGCCTAATCCTTGTCATCTCGCCAAACGGGATATTATTTATGACAGAACTAGGATGTGCACTGCTTGCATGCAATATAGAATTACACGCAGTCTCCTTCCTGAAAAGGGTGCTTTGTATGCGACCTTGCTCAATATAAAACTGAATATCAAGAAAATTGATTTGTTCCCTATTACAGGTCATGGTCAGTCTTACATTATAGATGTTACTATTCAGAAAGGTAAGATACTCCCGCAGTTGTACTTCGGAGCCGGACCACAGACAAATAATGTCATCAATGTACCTCCCCCAGTACACGATGTAATTGGTCCAGGGGGAGGCACTTTTGCCCCAAGCATGCTCCCTCTTAAGTCGATGGTGGGATGGGGTGACTTTAAAACAGTACATGGAAAATGGCAAGATCCCTAGAGGCTTGCGAATATTGATATTTCCCACCTTCGAAGACTTAAGTAATGAATTACTATCGGAATGGGAATGTAATTTAGAAGGGGCATCAGTAAAAATTATGCAAATCCTAGTGCGACATGCTGCGGAAAAAGGAGAAAAATTACAGGGCGAGATAGAAATGGTTGAAAAAGAGATTAACAATATGCCACAAAAAGATCTCATTGACAAAACCTACACAATCTTGAAGCAGGTGATGGAAAATCACCAGCTTTACTTGAAAGATAAAAAATTAAGAAAAATAAAAAGAGACGATAAAGACTACAGGGATGGCAGGGTTTACACCTTTGCAAAACAATTTGATGGGGTCCAAGGTCTTGAGGATAAAAAAAGAACATGAGATGATAGGGATGAAAGTGAAGAAACACGGTCCAACAGTAATTTATCTGTTTCATCATTGAGTAGTACTGCCTCTAATACCACCATGCCCAAGGTCCCTTTAGAGGAAGGGGCCTCTTCTTTTCAAAAAGAATTAGCGAAATTAAGAATAAGCGATCGATTACAACAAAAGAAAGATCAATCAAAACCAGGAGGGGAGGGAGGTGGGCATAGGGCAGATACAAGAGGGGGTACAGTGAAGAAAACAAACATAGGAATGAAGTTGAAGAAAGCACAATAATGATGACATGTAATGTATGTGATGTAAACACTTTGCAAAATGGTGATAATGACTTAAAAATTGTCAATTTGTCGAATAAAGTTTTTGGGGGCTGATGAAATTAACATCTTGAGTAAGGGCCTTAATTTTTGCCCCACACAGAGTGGTGACCTTACCAATGCACACATTGACTTGTATAAATTTATCAGAGTGCTTAAACTAAAGGATTATTTTTCCAACAGACCACATGACCCTGGGGGTTCTACAGTTACTCAACATTCTGGGACACATTCCATCAGGGATATTCGTGATATACACTGTCTACTTTCCATCAGTAATGAGGATGATTGCGATATACCTTCCCTACTTCGAGATCTTACTATTCCTCAGAATCAGAGTGTGGATAGTGGCCTTCACCCCAAATCCAAATTTATACCTATGAATTCTTATCATCAAAATATTTATATTTTTCATAAGAAAATCACGGATGAACTATATAATTTGGAAATACCGAATAATTTTAGATCAAGGGTGCAGCATAACATCACGGCCACCGAGAGGATGGCTTTAAACAGACTTAGGGGCCGATTCCGATTCGGGCCGGAAATCTCTCCGACCGAGCTGGACCTGGAGAGATTTCCGACTGAATCGGACCCGTGCAGCCCGACCGAACTAGTACGATGCGTCCGTATGCTATCGTACTCGAATCGGTCGGACTCCCATTGCAGTCAATGGGAGCCGGTCGTACAACGCGTACGCGGGCTCCCATTGCCTCAATGGGTGCGAGGCGAAGAGGGGTGCCCCCTACAGTGGGTACCCGGCGAAGCGACTCGCGCCGTACATGCACAGGTAGGGGGGACCCATGGGTCCCCCCTGTGTGCGACTCGCGCGGCTACGCGTACAGGGGGGTCCGACACGGATGCCCGAAGTATGGCTCTGACTGCTCTTTCGAGCCGGACGGCGCGTGTCGGTCGGACTGCTCGCGGCGCGCATCGTACTTGCCCGGCCGGGGAACGTCTCCATTGCGCGGTGCGAGTCGTGTCCGAGCGAGTCGGTCGGTGCGGTACGACCCGGGAACGAGTCGGTCGGAGCAGGTGGGAAGTCCGAACGAGTCGGTCAGCGATTTCGCATCGTACTCGCTCGGCCGGACGCGCGTACGAATCGGCCGGGAAATAGGGCTCCGAATCGGATCCGGTTAAGCCGAATCCGATTCGGAGCCCTACCGGCCGAGATCGGAATCGGCCCCTAAGTAGGGATCCACATATTGTAATTAGAGAAGCCGATAAGGGCGGGAACGTCATTGTTATGAATCACACTGATTATATGCAAGAGATAATGAGACAACTTAATAACGGTCTCTATTATCGGGAAATTCAGAGCAACCCCGTCCCCGCCCTCACCATCATGATTAATGCTAAATTAACTGAGTGGAAAGACATATGTTTACTGACAGAGGAGGAATGTAGGTACCTGTGGGTGGATTGTCCTACCTTTCCTTGTATATATATCTTACCAAAGATACATAAAGGTGGACAGTTCCCCCCAGGTAGACCAATTATCTCAGGGGTGGGCTCACCCACAGAGAAACTTTCACAATATGTGGACCTAAGGTTACAGAAACATGTCCCTAACCTTCCATCTTTTGTTAGGGACAGTAAGGATATTCTGATGAAATTTAAAGATTTTGAGTGGTCGGAGGATCTGATGTTTGCCACATTCGACGTAGAAAGTCTCTACACTTGTATTGACAAAAGATTTGGGATCAAAGCTGTCCAATCTTTCCTGGATAGGGAAGATGCGGGACTATTGGATTATAATGAAATAATAATCTCAATGATTGACATTATTTTAACTAATAATTTCTTCCTCTTCGACAAGCGCTGGTTCCAGCAGATACACGGAACCGCAATGGGCTCCAAGTTTGCTCCCTCTTACGCCTGCCTGTTTATGGGGTGGTTTGAGAGGGAGCATGCTTGGGGCAAAAGTGCCTCCCCCTGGACCAATTACATCGTGTACTGGGGAGGTACATTGATGACATTATTTGTCTGTGGTCCGGCTCGAAGTACAACTGCGGGAGTATCTTACCTTTCTGAATAGTAACATCTATAATGTAAGACTGACCATGACCTGTAATAGGGAACAAATCAATTTTCTTGATATTCAGTTTTATATTGAGCAAGGTCGCATACAAAGCACCCTTTTCAGGAAGGAGACTGCGTGTAATTCTATATTGCACGCAAGCAGTGCACATCCTAGTTCTGTCATAAATAATATCCCGTTTGGCGAGATGACAAGGATTAGGCGAAATTGTAGTGAGGAGGTGGCTTTCAAGAAACACATTGAGGCGTCCAAAAATAGATTTGAAAAGAGGGGATATACACGTAGAACACTTGATAAGGCGGAAACAAGAGTATATGCACTCAATAGAGAAGACACATTGAAAAATAAACCCCCTATGGATAAGACTAACAACAAAGCAAGATTCATAACTCAGTACAGTACATATAGTAGTGTCATTTTTAACATCTTTCGCAAACACTGGCACCTTCTCACAGAAATTCCTGGTCTTAGAAATGCCATTGAGGACAGACCATCGATCACATATAGAAGGGGAGTGGCCCTAAAAAATTCATTGTGCCCCAGCTATGTGGTAACACCAACTACAACACAAACCTGGCTACCCCCAAAACCAAAAGGTTTTTACACATGTGGAATGTGTAATATATGTATATGGGGAAGGAATCAGATAATGTCTTTTGGTTACAATACATCGAAACAATTTATCATAGGACACTTTCTGAATTGCAATACCTCTTATGTGGTGTATGTCATTGGCTGTAAGTGTGGTATCATTTATGTTGGCAGCACAATTCGTTGCCTAAAGTTGAGGATACAGGAACATCGTCGGGCCATAAAAACCAAAGATGAGAGATACCCAATCACCAATCACTATTATAGCGAACATCCAGACGATTTAACTTTCTGGTTTCATGCTATAGATCATGTACCTGTACCTATTAGAGGAGGCAATAGGGAACGTCTGCTTAGGCAGATGGAGTGTAAGTGGATTTGTCATTTAAAGGCAACCTCCTTAGGACATAATACTGATGGAGAGATGCACTTCTTTCTATAAACATGGATGATAAATGAATAACATGAGTAGATAATAGCCATGGTGATAGGTGTTTCTTTGGTGAGTTTAATTGTAAATGACCATCTAATTATAAAATAATGTGTTGGAGATAATATTAACACCTGTTGATGACATTTAAAGTTGAGTAAGAATTGGCAAAAATATGGTTTTGCAGTATCCTTGTTCGTTGATCAAGTTTACATCATGCTGTCTGGTAGTATGATTGATGATTTTTATCCCCCTTCTCTCTCTCTCCTTCTCTTTTTTGCTTTCGTATTTTATTAAGGTATATTCCCCTCTAATTTCAATGATCCAAATTGGTGATCAACCTAGGAATTTTTCGATTTGCTGTTGGTATCGTTTCTATTGTTAGAAGGATACCAGTTTAAGATGGCGCCCGGTTAAATATTGATATTGAACTAAGACGCATTGGTCCTTTGAAATCTGGATAAACGTAAGGCATTTTTGAACCATAGTGAAGTGGCATATTTATAAAGATAGTTTTTGTTTTAATATTGAATGTGTTTTAGGGGATTTAATGCGTTATATCGCATATGTACATATATGTATTTGCTCTTTATTTAATTGAATTATTTTGGTTCTTGGATAAACATATATCAGATAGGAGAAATTGGGTAGTTATTAAAATTGCGCTACCTGATGGGCAGAACATATTGCAACCGCGTGCATTTAGAATGAGTATATTGTTCACCACTTCAATATGGCGCCTATAATGGGGCCTGGCCGGAATGCTTCAAACGTAACACACGCTGTACGTGACTTAATTGTGCACGTACAGGGCATGAGCGACTGGGCTGGGACTCCACTTAATCACAGTAGATTATGGCGCCGGTTTTCACATTTTCGGAAGCAGTAATACCGTCGTGTTTGTCAATCTTGACAAGGTGAGTGCGCCGCATCCTGCTAGTTGTACCCCGGGGCTTTGTTTGGCCGGCATATTGATATTAAGTTTCTCGGATCTATGGTCACTAATTTGTTTGGCCGGCATATGGATAGTGAGGTTTTCGTGTTTATGTTCTTTAATTTGGAGTGACGAAATATATCTGTAGGACAGGAATTATAAAATTTGGACCAAAGTATAAAGAAAAACCGTTGGTGGTCTGTCTGACAGTATAGATGGTCTCACCATAATGAGAATAAATATGTTTGGTTAGATACTCTCGTTTTGATTGTCAAAATCTGGATGCTTAGCACTGTGATGGATAGAGATGCACAGTAAATTATTATTTAAATAATCTGTATCCCTCCCCCATTAGGATTGGACAATTATTACGAATGAGGTTTTGGAAATCATATTATTGAACCAATAATGACATCACTTTTATTATTGGAGGTAAGACGCTGTATTGTGGTTATTAGTTTAGCACAATTGTGCACTTATATACATAATTTTGGTATCGTACCATGTACTCAGTGTATGAACTTGAAATGAGTATAAAGGCCGGTTATTATTTCGATCTACGATGTGGCGCTTTATGTGTATGACTCCCTACTCATGATTTATTTTTATTTTTTTCTTCTTTTTTATATATATATATATTTTTTTTTTCTTTCCTTTTCTCTTTCTTTTTCTCGTCTTTGTATCTTTAAAAATTTATTCTTTGCATGTATATTTTTCTGGTCTATAATGCCAAGAACTGATAGGCAGAGCCATGCTGCTCTCAATGATGTTCTCTCAAGTGAGGATGAATTTTAGAAAAAATGTGTGTCAAGTGTCATTTATTGTGTTATTTATTGTGTCATTTTGTAATATGTTGAATACACACAGTTGTGTTGGAGACTATCCATAGTTGCAATATGTGGATTGTAAGATGTTTTTTATTTAAGGGTTCTTGTTCTGTATTTGAATATGTTTTATATATGGTGTATGTATATATTTGTTTGGTATATATTTGTTTGTACATATATATGTCTTACAAACTGTGTGTCGACTGATCAGCTTTATGGATGGTGTTTGTAATATTTTTATATATTTATTGTATTTATGTTGTTCCAGTGTCTTTTCTAGGTGTTATTTGTGATCTAAGTATTGTTTCGTCTATGTGTCGTTTCAGCCCTGATGACGTTCCAGGTGTGGAACGAAACGCGTTGGCTGATGTCCAAATTTTAATTACTAAACTAATAAAGAGATTTTGGATACGTTGGAATTTGCTGACTCTGTCCTGGTGCACCTTCCTTCTGTTTGTAAATTTGCTCATCTGGTTCTCAGTGGAGTGGAAGTGCGGCAAACTCTGGAAGCGATGCACAGACTGTTTTAATTGTGTAATTTCACTGAGAAATTGAAGTGCTGAACCGTGGTCAGCCGCATTCTGTCTTTCTCTGAACCATAAAAAGATATTACATTTCTTAAACATTAATGCATATGCCACAGTTACTGAGATCACTAATACAATCACCATATACAGCCTAAATGTAGTCTTCTTCACAGAAACATGATTGTCACCATCAGCCCCAAACATTTCTAACAAATTAATTTCACCCAGGTTACAGCAGGTTACATTTTATCTACAAGTCCACCTTGCCTTGTACCATCCATAAAGCTAAAGTATTTAACTCCCAGAGGCTCTTTACCTGGCATTTCATTTTCCCCTATATTCATCACAGAAAGTCAAAGGACAACTAGAGGACACAAAGTTTCTAATTCACTAAACTACTGACCCCCATCTCTACAAAATGTAATTATCTGTCTGTGAAAAATAGGGTTTTTGATTGAGGCGGTATAAACCCTTCTCAAGCAACACCCATAATCCTTGTCAGGGTACACCACAAAAGTCACTAAATTAACTTGTGCTTAGCCATCTGGTAGCTTGACACAAAAGCAGTCAGGCTTAACTTAGAGGCAATGTGTTGAGTACTTATGGAGCACACAAGAAGTAATAAAGTGAAAACACAACACAAGCAAAAGCCCCAAAGTAATTTAGAAAAATCAATTATGTTTTAATAAATAATTTGAGACCAAAACGACAAAAATCCAATCATGAGAACAGAAGATATTGAATTTGAAAGATTTACATAAAAGTAGCACCAAAAGGCGCATAGCACCAACTGAGGGTATCTGTTCACGTTGGACCACACAATATCACAAGTTCAGGCTTACTGCGGAGAAGCGCAGGCCATGCATAGGACCAAGTTTGGCCCCCTGAGAGTTGCACCTTATGTCTTTGGTGAGAGGTTTGCGTGGTGACTGTTCCGATGAGACTGTAAGGTTAGGCTTTTAGGGGCTTTGCATTGCTCTTGGCGTAATTTTCAATGAAAATGTCATCTGTGCGGTCCCGATGAAGCCTTCAGCTGTGCTGCGAGGCTTTAAAGGGCTTGGCGTCATTATGCGGTGGTTCCAATGAAGCTTGCAGCTGTGTGGTAAGGCTTTGGGGAGCTTTGAGGAGCTTCACATCTGCTGGACTTGGCTCTTTCTGTGGCGTCATCCCCAAACCTTTTGCCTTCAGACCTCCGCTTTTTGCTGAAATTCGTTTTCGTTGGTGTTAGGACTCTGTTCACTTTACTACTGCTAAACAGTGCTAAAGTGATTGTGCTCTCTGCTTCAAACATGGTAACATTGGCTTATACCCAATTGGCATATTCAATTTACTTTCTAAGTCCCTAGTAAAGTGGCACAATGTGAGCCCAGGGCCTGTAAATTAAATGCCATTAGTGGGTCTGCAGCACTGATTGTGCCCTTTAAACATGTCTCAGGCCTGCCATTGCAGAGCCAGTGTGTGCAGATTTAAACTGCCATTTTGACCTGACAAAATAAACCTTTCGCCGGGCATAAACCTTCCGTTTTTAATATATGTCATTCCTTGGGTAGGCGGATAGCCTTGAGGGGAAGGTGTAATGGATTTAAAAAGTAGGACATGTACTTTCTGAAACTTTTGATTACACAATAAATTGTATTTCATTAAAATATAATCTTTTTAAACTGTCTTGCAGCACGCATGCCCACTTTGTTATTCCCACGTTGCAAAACTGAAAACTTGGTTTAGAAATGGGGCCCTAGAGAACTGGTGTGCACGCCTCGCCATTCACCTGTGTCATGGAGGCAAACACTGGCCGCAGACGGCAACCAAGTATTTCCTTGTGGTCACAGCCTGGCTGCTAGGGCTAACAGGGCTCCCTTTGCGTTTTCCTGTCAGGAGACGCATGCAAAAGCTCTTACAGGTGCTCCTCCTGCTCGGGTCTAAAGCTAGCTCAGGGCCTGTGGTTGCTCAGTACCAACTCATACCATGATCCACCCAGCCGCAGCCTCAGCACCCCAGTTCGGTCAGGTGGCCTCTCCCTGGTCACAGTGAGCCCTTCCCAGTGCCTGCTAGATGATTTAAAAAAAAAAAATGTTTTTTATTGATTTTCATAAAGTGTCATACAATTCACAGATACGACAATGTGAGAAAAACAGAGGCAAACATTGTTATAAACCCCACGTGGCTATAAGGTATACACATCAAAGGGTAGATTCCAGCCTTGACAATGCAGTAGCAAGTATAATACATCACAAACAGTAATAGACAGCAGTGATTTCACAGTCACAATTTCCGGGGTATCTTGCAGAGCAATCTCACGTAAGTAAATCAGCAGTGGCTCCCATATATCATTCGGCCGGGAGGTCACCGGCAACTCCTCCGCATATAAGACTAAATTCTCTCTGCAGTAGGTCAGATCTTTGAGCCATAGTGCAACGGTAGGACTCCATTTGCTATCCCACACCATCGCCACTCGCCGCTTGGCAATAAGCAGTGCCACTCTCGCTAATTTACCTGCAACACCTTCCAGATAAGGGAGGAAGCCCAACAGACACATCTGGGGCGAGCAGGACAGTTCAACCCCTATAGTTTTAGACAGCCTAGCTACCACTTCAGCCCAGTAGTTTCTCACCTGCCTACAAGACCAGGCCAGGTGCCAAAAATCCGCACCTGAAGTACCACATCTTGCACAGGCATCTGACTCCCTAAGACCGTATTTAAAAAGCCTGAGGGGCGTATGATAGGTCTGGTGAAGGTATTTGAAGTGTTTAATATGCAAGTTCCCATTAGATGTGAGGGCGCCTGTCAGAGCACAGCAGTGTTCCCATTGCTCCTGAGTAAGCTTTGGATCCAGATACTCATTCCACCTAATTAGGCTCTTATCTGCAGGGAGGGGCCTGTCAGCTTTGGCAGCTCGGTATAATTTAGTAACCAGCTTGTGTCGGGTGGGGCTGGTAAGTAATGTGTGCAGTGCTAGGGACGTCGGAGGTTCTGCCGGGTAACGTCGGGAAGTGGGCCTGAGATGCTCTCCGCAGCCTGTGAAGTGAGAATGTGAACAACAGGGTTTTTGACTGGATATAGTCAACATCGGTAGAAGTCAAAAACGTGCCCTGAGGAAACAGATCCTGCATTTTGGCCAGGCCCGCCTGAGCCAAGACACGCATGATTCCCTCTTCATGAGTCACCGAAAGGTCCGCGTGGGAAGCGATAGGGAGCAGCGGGGAATATTACGGCAGTTTCTCAGCTACACGGCCCAGCGCCTGCCAGGCAGCAATCATCGAGTTGATCGTGTTAATCGCATCTCGGGGTGTAAGACGGCGGCTATGTGTTAGGATGGAGCTCAGCGGTATGGGATGCGCGTCCCAGTGTTCCACCACTACATGTGGAATGAAATCATGAGACGTGTACCAGTAATGCGCATATTGCGCCTGCGCGCACAAGTAATACAAATATATATCAGGTGCATTGAAACCCCCATGTTTATAATCAAGAAGGAGAGTACGCCAACCCACACAAGCCTGTTTCCCCCCCAGATCAGTCTAAGAAGCAGCGAACGCATCGTCCTGAAAAAATGTTGGGAGAGCGGAATCGGCACGTTATTAAACAGATATAAAAGCTTAGGCAACACCACCATCTTCACAAGAGCGATGCGATCTGCAAGAGAGAGCGGGAGCCGAATCCATCTGTCTATTTGATGTTCTAATAACGATGTAGCCGTGCCATAGTTCTCACGGAGAACTCTGGTAGGATCCCGATGTACCCAGACTCCCAAGTACTTAACTGACTCCGTTGCCCAAACAAGGGGGAAGTCCAGCTCATGCGGGAGTGTGCACATGGTCAGTGGCAACACTACCGACTTAGACCAGTTAATAGATAGTCCGGAAAACCGTGCAAAACGGATGTATTCCCGCAATACAGGCGCCAGATAGGTACGAGGTTCCCGAATAAAAAGCAGCATGTCGTCCACATATAGCGAAATGATGAGCGGCCGGTGACGTGACTGTATAGCCGCAAATTTATGACATTGCCTGATGAGACAGGCCAGGGGCTCCAGCATCAAGGCGAACAACAGCGGTGAAAGGGGGCATCCCTGCCGGATACCCCTAGTTATGGAGAACAAATCCGAGGTGTGACCCCCCCACTCGAACACGCGCCGCAGGTTGCGCATAGAGTAATTTGACCCAGTTAACAAAAAATGGAGAAAAGCCCATCCGCTGTAGTACAAAAAACAAATAGCCCCATTCAATTGAATCAAACGCCTTAGCAGCGTCGAGCATGACAGCTGCAGCCGGCAAATCAGGAGATATAGTGTGGAACAGAGCAAACAGAGTGCGAAGATTGTGGGAGGTGGATCGCGTGGGTATAAATCCAGATTGGTCTGGCAAGACCAGATTTTGCATCAACGGTTGGAGGCGGTAGCCAATATTTTCGCTAAAATTTTTACATCAGTATTGATGAGCGATAGTGGCCTGTAGGAGTCACAATGAGCGGGCGGCTTGTCCTTTTTTAATAGGGTAATGATTAACGCCTCGCGAAGAGATGGGGGAAGTATACCTGAGTCATAGGCCTCCGCATACATTTCCAACAAAAAGGGGGCGAGCTCCTCAGCGTACGCCTTATAGAATTCAGAGGAAAAGCCGTACGGGCCAGGCGCCTTCTTGTTAGGGAGAGAGGCTATGGCCATACGGATGTCTTCCACTGTGATAGGTTGGCCCAAATAATCCCTCTGACCCTCCGACAGCCACGCGAGGGCCACCTGCGACAGGTAGGCATCAAGGTCCGCAGTGTCTGTCTTGCCTTGAGAGGTGTACAGTGTCTCGTATGTCTGCCGGAACTGTTCGGTAATATCCGCGACGGTATAGTGGACGTGCCCTGTGCTATCCGTGATCTTACTGATTATGGCTTGATTCATGCGTTGCTTAATTTTCATGGCTAAGTTACGTCCCGGTCATCCACCCTCCCCATAGGAGTGAGCCACATGTCGCTTGGAGATATCGTAGCTCTTCCTCAGCCAATCTTGTGTGCTCAAGTCTGGTTTCTTTAAGGGACGCTAGGATCGACTCACTGGGTGTCCGTTCATATTCGCGCTCGAGACGGGTCAACAAGTCCTCTACCATGGCTATTTGGCCCCGCAAATCTTTCAATATACCAGCCGACGTGCTTATGCAGGTGCCCCGGATAGTGGCCTTAAATCCCTCCCAAAGTATACCAGCACTGTCCACAGTCCCCGTATTATTGGCAAAGTATTGAGTAATGGCCTCGCGAATAGTTTCCAAATACAGGGGGTCTAGCAGAGCCTCGGAACGGAAGCGCCAAGTGAAAGCTCGAGGTGTCACCTGAGGCATGCAAAGAGTGAGTTGCACAGGGCAATGATCAGAGAGTGTGTGAGACAGACTCTCCACTTCAAACACCCAGCCCGCTACCCCATCACTAACCAGCCAGTAATCAAGGCGAGACCAGCTGCCATGTACTGTGGAAATGTGCGTACCCTCCAACGCTTCTACGTGTCTGTGTCGCCATATGTCAAGCAATCCAAATTCCGCCATTCCGGAGTTAATTACGTGAGCCGCCCTCGGCGAGTGTCCCTCCCTACCACTGGACTTGTTTTTGCTGGGATCTAGGTGTGTGTTTAGATCTCCTCCCCAGAGGATCGCTGCATCTGGCCAGTCACGTAGGATCACGAAAAGACCCTCATACATGCCCGGGTCATCTATATTGGGACCATAACAGTTAATGATGTTGACCAATTTACCTGCCAGAGTACTGTGTACCATAGCATAGCGACCTGCAGAGTCAATATGAGTGCGGTGGGCTGAGAAAGCAAGACCCTTCTTCACCAGCGTAAGCACCCACCGGCTATAGGAGGAATAGGAGGAGGCCAGGCGGAAGCCGGCCCAGCGAGACCCAAACAGCTGATCTGTATGTCGTGTGAGGTGCGTTTCTTGCAGGAGGGCAATGCTGATATGATGGCGATCTAAATGCACCAGCACCTGTCGAATTTTTTTCGGCGAGTTGAGCCCCCGTACATTCCAAGTTAGACAAGAGATGGTTAATCCATTACTGTGCATATCCAAAGCAGAGTATATAGCCTATAGAATCTACCTCATATCCAATCAGTGGACAAAAAACATGAATGACATCTGGCCCGATAGGAAAACATTTAGCCACATGAACAACCCCCAAATTTCCCCCCCACCCACTTCAGCAGCCCCAACACGCTAAAGCCATCCCGAACATCTAGTAACAAATCCCCAGTACTGTACCAAGGAGATAACCAAAGATGGGGAGCACCCATATAGGGGGGGGCACCGAGCACAAACTCCCTCCTAGCGTAAGTAGGAGGTGGCCGAGCTGTCATGGTTTTCCAAACCCAGCCCTTTCAACCACATATCCACAGAAAACACTAAAGAGCACCCTCCAAATAGCAAGAAAAAAGGAGAAAAATCGGCATAGTTACAGTAAAGCATAGATGGATGCAAATTGGAGGTCAGTTACAGCCTCTACATTCATGCTACATTCTAAAACATGTCGCAACCCACCAAAAGTCCCACCAAATAGAAACCAGCAGAGTAGCACATGCAGAGCCCGGGGTGTTACCCCACTTCAACATCCAGGATTCAACGTCCACCCTGCCCAGCAGCCGCGTCGTCGGATCCCGCAGTTTCATCTCCTTCTGCATGCCTGGGGGACCGGCTGCGACGGGACACAGACTTAGCGAAATCCAACGCTGATTTCGGGCAGGTGAAAAACTTGTATTTCCCATTTTCCTCCACTCGCAACCGTGCAGGATAGAGCATAGCGTATGGTACGCGTGCGGCAAGGAGAAGTTTTTTAGCAGGCTGGTACTCCCTACGGGCCTCTTGTACTGCCAGCGTGAAGTCTGGGTAAAAAGCCAGGGTATTGCCTTCATGTGTAATAGTACCCTTCTCCCGAGCCAGGCGAAGAACTGTATCTCTGTCCCTGTAGTTTAAAAGGCGGGCAATTATACGGCGAGGCGGACTACCCGGGGGGGGACGCGCAGCCAAGGAGCGATGAGCGCGCTCCACAATGAGGACCTGCGACAACTGCTCCGTCCCAAAAATGTCCTGCAGTAGCTTCTCCACGTAGGTCTTGAGGCGTCCCGTATTCGTGGATTCTGGCAGGCCCGTAATACGCACATTATTACGGCGCGACCTGGCTTCTAAGTCCTCATTACGAGCCTGTATGACGGCTAGTACTTTCTCCATAGATGACGCCTTGTGCGTGACCTGCTGTAGCCCGTCTTCAGCATCTGAGATGCGAGTCTCAGCCTCTCCTAGGCGCTGTGCATGCTTGTCTAACTTAGACAACATGTGATCCATGCGGAGATTGAGATGATCTATCTTGCCGTCTATGGACTGCAGGCTGGTCTGCACCGCAAGGAGCGTTTTGTCGATGTTAGTGAGGTGGTCAGTAGATGTGTCCGCCTCCGAATCCGACGCCGCATGCTGAGTAGATCAGCCAGTTTTACGGGGTTCGAAGGTGAGACGAGGTTGGCTCTTCCCCATGTCGTGCCCATGCACCAGACTGCCCCAATATACAGATATGGCTATTTAACCCGGGCCTCAGCAGCGCCACGACCCAGCTGCGGCCCCAGCAAGCTGGAGTGGAAGCAGCACCTCCGACGCGATGGGCTGTAAGAGAGACAGTAGGGCCACTCCGGTTGTCGCATAGGCACGGCCCCCCGAGGGCCCATGCGCAGAGCAGACCCCCAGCGAGCGATCGCCCAGTAGCAATGAGTCGGTAATTCCGGGGGCAGATCAGGCTTCGGATGCCCAAATGGCTATATGCGTGCCCTGTTCAGATGGGGGGGACCCCACGTGGTGAAGCGGTGTGGCAGGCTTGGACCTCAGTGGGGCACCCACACCAACGAGGCGCAGGTACAGGAGGTAGAGCGGGCCCAGCTCCGGCCAGGAAGCGCACAGCCAAGAGGAGCACCGTCAGGGCAGACCAGAGGGGGCAGAAGCGGTGGGCATTGTAGGTAGGTCAGCAGCTCCGTGCTACGCCGCAATGCAGGTTATGAAGATCGCTCCGCAATATGCACCACAAATGGGAGCTGAGTGATGCTGTGATGACAGTCTGATCACCGGCGATAATCTGCCGAAGCCGCCACTTCCCCAGCGATCACAGCAGCATGGGGTGGACGTCAGTGGGAGGCCCCCCAGAACACAGAGGCCCGGTGCTGGGGTGTGCGGATGTCCAGACTTGGCCAAGTGGGGAGCGCTTAACAAGCCAGCAACCGGGACACAGACCAGCGCACGACCGCAGCCTCAAGTAGCCCCGCAGCCGCCCGCCGGCCGACCGCGAGGCCAGGAGACACAGCACAGCCCCCTAACGAGTCCGGCACCAAAAAGCAGCGCGGGCGTAGACCCAGAGGCGGCGCGGTCCGCCAGCCACTACAACAAGCGCTGGTCAGGCGCCCACCAGCCCCCAGGGCACCACCGCACCGACCGTCCTGCACCAGGCTCAGGGAGCCGAGCACGCCCCACGGCGCTCCCGGCCCACTACCAGCGCCAGCCGTGGCCTATCTTAAGCGCCCGGTCCGAGCCCGTCCCGTGTCGCCACGCTGCCAGCGCAGGCCCAGCGCCACACAGCCAGCAATCTCCGCTTGCGGCAACGTTGCAGCCCCCAGTTTTCGGCCAGAACACTCCTCAACTTGTCCGGGCACTGTTGCTGTGAGTTGCAGCAGGAAACAAGGCAGGATGATGCGGATTTTGGGTGGATTGTGAGCCCGGCCGGCGGAGCAGCTCTACAGAGCGGCCATCTTGCAGTGCCTGCTAGATGCTTCTAGGCCCCTGCATAAGGTGTGGACACACAGCACGCCTGTAGGACTATCTTCAACACTGCCCATGAATGAATGCCTTCTTCCTCCTAAAGATTGGGTAGTTTGGTGTTTCCGGGATCTATGTCGGGCCTAGGCTGGACTCAGATCTCACACAGATAGGGTCCATCTTTAATTGTTTACATGCTTCTCCCAGGCCAGGGGTATTTATGGGAGGAGGTGACCATGTTCCTCCAGAGATGTGGCTCTTGAACAAGGTTTATGAGGTGATTCATGTGGTGGTGGAGATTTAGGAGTGCTTCATTATCCAACTTCAGGGAGTGGTGTGGGCAATGTAACAGCATGACACCAAGCCCTGGGGCTGATGCAGGGGAGTAATAATAGCTCGCGAGCACAGACAATCTGAACTTCACTTCAACGGTCTTGCATCAAGGAGTGAAATGGACACTATGGTAAAGCCTCTTGGCCCTTATCTATGGTTGCCCTATTCTCAGCGAGTCAGACAAGGAGCCTGCATGTGTAACTCAAACAGGCGATGCACAGCACAAAACGTTTGTGGCTGGATGGGGCTTTCCTTTCAGTGTCAAGTAAGTTCCCCTGTGTGTCTCCGCGGACACGAGGCGAGGTAGTCCGGAGACACTTGATCGCCAGGAGGCACAGGTGTGACTGGCGCTGACAGGAGAGGCTGCCAAGGTAACCAGATGCTGATCAGCCCAGGCAACACGTGCTCCTGTCCAGGTGAAAGTGCTCACGCACCACTCAAGCAGCTCAGAGATTGCCGCAATGTCTGCACAAGTGCACTGGCCGCTCAGCCCGAAACTTGCACAAGCATAACAAGTGAGCCAGGATGGAATCCAGTGCAGACCCAGTGCTGGCACCTGGCAGGGTAGCAGTAGGCAGGCACACTGGCAGGCTCAGGTACCAGAACGGGTTTGGATGTAATTAAACACAGGCAGTCAGCACAGTACTTCCACCAGAAAGTTCCTGCAAACCAGCACTGGTGTTTCAAGCAGTGGTGGGCAGAACTCTGTGGAATCTCACAGAGCTTTTATGTAACACTGTGGAATTCTGCAGAGTAAAACTCCGCAAGTTCCGCCCACCGCTGATTTTTAGTTTTACATGTCCTGATAGTGAAAAACTCTTAAATTCATTTTTCACTACTGCAAGGCCTATCTCTGCTGTAGGATAACATTGGAGTTGCCTTATTACATACGTGTAATTTCCAAATGGAAAGAGATAACTGGTTAATGTTTAGTGTCTCTGGAATCCAAATTTAAAATCCTAACTTATGGTGAAGTTGGATTTTAAATTGCGATTCTGAAAATGCCACTTTTAGAAAGTTGGCATTGTCTTGCCAAAGCCATTTGGTGCCTGCAGCCTGTCTCCGGTCACATGACTGTGTGTAGTTGGCAGTTGGGCTTTGTGTATTCCTCTGAGACAGCCACACATAATGGGAGCTAAGGTGTGACTGGATGGGCCATCACTAGCAGGATGGGTGGATGGAACCGGCCCAACCCTACTTACACTTGAATAGGCTGTGCCCTTTGTCCACACAAAGGGCTGCAAACCCCTGTAGTTAGTCTAGATCCAGGGCCAGGAAGGCACGGCACCTGTGCACTCCAAAGACATGCCTCTAGAAACATCTCCGCACTTCAAAGGCACAACTGTGTATAAATACTGGACCTCAGACACCAACTCTTCAGTACACTTCTGGACCTCTGGATACTCTGCCAGGAAGAAAGACTACTGTGCTGCACATGGACTGCCACTCCAAAAGAACTGCTACCCTGCTGTGCTGACCTGCTGCCTTTTGTCTGGGTGAGAAGGACTGGACCTGCATCTCTTGAACACAGATCCCAGAGTGACTCCAAGGTTTGCTGATCTAAAGCCTCAGGGACATAAAAGGCTTCCAACAACCTTGCATCTGCACCTTGACTCTGCCATCTGTGAGTCTACCCATCCAAGTGGTGCGGCTCCAGTCCTCGGCCCTTGGAAGTGGGCTTAAGGTACTTTGCCAGCCTCTATGGTACCAGTGGAACTGATGCATCTCCTCTGCTGCGCAGCATAAACTCATGCAGAACTGACACATCTCCGCTGCTGTGCGGGTTGGACCCTTCGCAAAGACCCACATCGCATTTGCAGCCAGTAACACCTTCGGAACCGTGACTACATGACACATCCTTGGTGCAGACGCTCGCATCCCTCGTTGACGACAGCCTTGACGATGGACTCCGCATCGCAGCCTCGCATGTCTTCACAATTACCACATCTACCTGTCTGCGCACCGCATCCTCCATGCTGAACTTCACATCACAAGCCCTGGCAATGGGATCCTGGATGGTGATGCAGGTCCTCACATCATAGCCTTGCCACATCTCGGAGCTGATGCCTCGCTCCAGCTGTGCGATGCATCTTCAACGTGGATCGTCACTATGCTCTGTAAGCCAGGATTTAAGGAACTTCGTTCTCTGGGCCTGACTGAGTCCCTTTTTTCGACCCACACTCCATTGCGGTCGGCCTGAACTTGTGACTCTTTCCCGGTTCGGCACAACCAGATATCCACAGTTGACGGTTTGTGATTTTGTTGCTATTTTCAAAAATATTTTCACAATTGAATATCTCCGGTTCTACTAATTGGATTTTTGTTGCTATGGTCTTGTTTTATTTATTAAAGAAAGTTCTATTTTTCTAACCTGGTGTGGGATCCTTTTTGTGTGGTGTTTTCACTTTACTGCTGTTTGAAGTGTTCCACAAATACTTTACACATTGCCTCTAAGTTAAGCCTGACTGCTCTATGCCAAGCTACCAGAGGGTTGAGCATAGTTTAACTTACGCTTGGCTTGTGCCTCACCCTGACAAGAATTGTGGTTGTTGCTTGACCAGGGCTGACACCCTAGTCCACCAACAACCCATTTTTCTCACACAATTTCTCACAACTATTGTAAGAAATAGGGTCTTTGGTTGAGGGGGTGAAACCCTTCTCAAACAACAGCCACAATCCTTGTCAGGCTGAACCACAAAAGTCACTAAATTAACCTGTACTTAACCCTCTGGTAGATTGGCACAAAAGCAGCCAGTCGTAACTTAGAGGGACTGTTTAAAGTACTTATGCAGCTCACAAACAGTAATAAATTGAACACACAATGCAATAAAAATCCCACACCAATTTAAAAAAAACTAAGTAAAATGTAATCAATTATCTGGCACCAAAACAACAAAATCCAGTCAGTAGAAATGAAGATATGCAATTTCAAAGATTTATGTAAGAATAGTCCCTAAAAGTACAAAGCGTCACTTGCAGTCATCTGGTCACGATAGATCGGGGGGAAAGTCACAAGTTCAGGCCGACCGCCATGAAGCACAGGCCAGATGCAGGTGACGGGTTTGTCCCCCTATAAAAGTTACCTTCTTATAGTCCGGCGCAAAGAGTTTGCAGTAGAGGAGGCTTAACTCACGGATGGTCGGCTCTGTAGCTCGAAGAGTAGCCATGCATTTTTAATGGTCATCACTGTAGTCTGAAGATCCTGTTGAGCATTGTAGCACGGATCTCACGTTGCTGGTTCGAGTATACATTACATTTAAACAATGAATCTCTTTCATTATTTATTATCCATTAGCTATATCTGTTATTGGCTGACAAATTCATGTTTCAAGTGACAGTGCCTGACCTATTAAATCCAAAGCATGGTTGTTAGAAATGGGGGTCTCTAGTTGGCAATGGTTTGCACCTTTGCCAAGTACGGACCCTTGCTTCTAGTGACGGTAAGGGAGTTACGCCCTTAGACTTGGCAGGAGCAGACTGGCTTATCTCAGAGAAAGTGTGTAAAGCATTTGTGCACATGTACATTAACACAGTGAAAACACTACAAATGGACACCACACCAGTTCAGAAAACCAGAAAATCTTTATCTAAACCAAACAAGACCAAAACGACAAAAATCCACCATACATTTGTCAAGATATCATCAAAAATAGGTTATTCACAAAAATAAAGCTTGTAGCAACAAACAGCACCACTTAGGGCTATTACAAAGTCATGAGCGTTGAAAATCCCAAAGTACGGCGCCCACCACGCCATACACAGGTAAGGAATGGAATCACACAGACCTCCAAAAACAGTACTTTGGCAAACGATGAAAACAAAGACGGTGCACGGCGTTGGGGTGGTGATGCATTGCTGGAGCAGGGCGGCGGAGGTTCCTTAGGACCACAGGGGAGGTGAGGCCTTGGTTCCTTACGACCACAGGTCGGGGCTGCAGTGCAAGTCAGGGTGGTGGGTCACGAGCGGTGCCCTCGGCTCCGTTGCAGGCAGCGGCCTCGGTGACGCGGACAGAGTCAGACAGGACTGACAGAGTCGATACGGGGTGGCATCAGAAGGCGTCGGGGTGGCGTCGGGGCAGCAGTGCAAGTCAGGGCAGTGCGTCGTGCACTTCACGAGCGTTGCCCACGGCTTCGATGCATGTCATGGTGTCCCTCGCCAGCATCGGTGTTGCTGTTTTCCTCTGTGGCAGCTGAAACAGCAGTTCCAGGTGCAGGAGGACAGAAGAAGTGAAGTCTTTGTGTGCCTGAGACTTCAGAACAGGAGGCGAGCTCTACACCAAGCCCTTGGAGATCTTCTTCAAGCAGGATACACAGCACAATTCCATCTTTGTCCTCTCCTTGGCAGAAGCAGCCACTGCAGGCCAACCCAGCAAAGCATCCACACAGCAATGGGGTAGTACTCCTCCTTACAGCTTCTCCAGCTCTTCTCCTTGGCAGAGGTTCCTCTTGAGTCCAGAGGTTTTCTAAAGTTCTGGGTCTGGGCCCCAATATTTATACCACATTTTCCTTTGTTCTCATGTGGCAGAAAGTCTCTCAGCTCAGTCCAAACCAGTTGTGTCCTCTCTGGTCCAGCTTCTTGGCAGGAGGTGGATACAACATTGTGCACAGGAAACAGGGCCTATTCAGGTGCAAGGAAAACTCCTCCCACTACTCTAATTGCAGCCCAGGTCTATTCAGCTCAGCTCCGAGTCATCCAGGAAAGGCAGGACACACCTCAACCACCCCCCCTGTGGCTGTCTACAGTGAATGCACATCTCTAGCTCCTGTCACTCCAAAACCAGACAGTCAATACACAACCCAGCAGAGGCACATAGGATGGCTAATCAAGAAAATGCCCACTTTCCAAAAGTGACATTTTCAAACACACAATTTAAAAACCATTTTTTCTAAAAGATGTGTTGTTAAATTCTGAGTTCAGAGAACCTAAACTCCATCTTTTCATCTTGTCCGCATGGGAAGTTATACTTGTAAGATGTTACAAAGTATCTCCCATGCTATCCTATGGGACAGATGGCCTTTCAATAGTGAAAAACGAAATACACAGTATTTCACTATCAGGACATGTCACACATGCAGCCCTACCTTTCACATACACTGCACTCTGCCCATGTGGTCCCTTGGGCCTACCTTAGTGGTGACTCACATGTAAGAAAAGGGAAGGTTAGAGCCTGGCAAGTGGGTGCACTTGCCAGGTCGACATGGCAGTACAAACTACGTTCAGACAGTGCAGTGGCAGGTCTGATACACTTTTGAAAGGCTGCCTGTGTAGGTGGCACAATCAGTGCTGCAGGCCCACTATCAGCATTTGATTTACAGGCCCTGGGCACACACCGTGCACTGTACTAGGGTCTTAACAGTAAATCAAAAAGTAAATCTTGGTATCTGTAATCCATAAACACAATTTAAACAGGGAGCACTTGCACTTTGACTCAGCAGTGGCAAAGTGCCCAAAGTATCTAGATCAGCAAAAACAAAATTTAGCACACAGCAAAAATAAAGGATACAGAGGCTAAAAAGACTGGGGAAACCACACCAAGGATGTCAGGTCTAACAATGGGGATTTACCATATGTGTTATAGTTAGGCTCAAATTTCACTTGTACAAAACCAGAGAAATTCAGCAGTTATAGTTACCTGAGCGAACTATAACTTACGCCCCGCAATGCACTGCTTATGGCTTGACATATTGCATCACTCATGACATGGTCAGTGACATCACTGATGACATCTCAAATGATATCACTGATGATTTCACGGATGACGTCATCCAGTGATTGTAAGTGTTTATGAGTATTAAACATGTATACTAAGGTACTGTAAAAGTTAAATTAGTATAATTTGTGTACTACTAATGAGTGATACTATTTCTAACATATATTATGTGAGTGGATGTGTGACTGTATATATCCGTGTGTGAGTGGCTGTATGGGTGTATGAGTGGGTGTCAGTGGCTCTATGGGTGTATTAGTGGGTGTCTAAGTAGCTGTGTAGGTGAGTGAATAGCTGTATTGTGAGTGAGTGGGTCAGTGGTGTATGAGTGAGTGACTGGGTGTGTAAGTGACTGTATGGGTGAGTGAGTGGATGTTTGAGTGGGTGTTTGGTTAACTTGGTGTGTGAGTGGCTGTATTGGTGAGTGAGAGTCTGTGTGAGTGGTTGTATGGATGTATGAATGGGTATGTACATGGCTGGTGGTAAGTGGTTTTTTGGGTGAGCGAGTGGCTGTGTTGAGAGGCTGTATTGGTGAGTAAGTAGATGTGTGAGTAGCTGTATGGGTGACTGACTCAGTGTGTGTGTGTGTGTGTGTGTGTGTGTGTGGCTGTAAGGGTATATGAGTGGGTGTGTAAGTGTCTGCATGTCTGTATGACTGATGTATGATCAACTGTATTGGTGAGTGACTTGGTGCATGAGTGGCAGTATGGATGAGTTAGTGGCTATGTGCGTGGCTGTATGAGAGAGTGGATGTGTGAGTGGCTCTATGGATGAGTGATTGGTCGTGTGAGTACTTGCATGGGTCTGTGAATGGATATGTGAATGGTTGTGTGGGAGTAGGTGTATGAGAAACTCCTTGGGGGTCTGAGTGGGTGTGTGAGTGGTTCTGTGGATGATGTCATCAGTGATGTCAATTTAGATGTCATCAGTGATGTCATTGACCATGTCATGAGTGATTTAATATGTGAGGTCATAAGCAGTGCATTGTGGGGCGTAAGTTATAGTTGGCTTAGGTAACTATAACTACTGAATTTCTCCCCCGGGGCCTGGCCTTTCAATTTTCTTTTTTTTTGTAATATGGGAGGGGGCTGCGCAGCCTCCCTTCCTATGCCGACTTCAGCCCCAGGGACACCATCCCCCAGGGCCCAGCCATTAGCAAATGGGGGAGGTGGGCCATGTGGCCCCCTTCCCCGGGGTCAGCATTGCTTTCACATACAGGAAGCTGCTAAACATGCAGCCAGCCCCCTGTGTGTGAAAGCAGCCCTTTCATCTATTTCCCTGCTCGCTTGACAGCAGACAGGGAAACAGATGAACAATCCGCTTCCAGCAAGCGAGAGCATTTCTCCGCTCTCGCTTGCTGGAAGTGGAGTGTTTGCTGTGACTTGGAGGGAGCTGTTAAAGCTCCTGCCAAGCGACAGCACACAGCTCAGTCCTGGGGGTGGGTACCCCAGGACATAGCAGGAGCTGGCCCTGGTGGGTGGTGGTCCCCAGAGCCATTATTGGCTCCAAGAGGGGGGCTGCTCGTCCCCCCTCCTTTGATTTAGTAGGGACTGCCCGGGGAAGGTGGCAGTCCCCAAGGCTGAGAACGGCCCGGGAGGGGGGGCTTCGAGGCTCCCCTCCCATTATAAGTATTGAAATTTGCCCCAGGAGGTGGTGGTCCCCAGGGCCCAGGGGGTCCGTAAGGCCCCCACATTACAAAGAAAATGACTCCGGGGAGGTGGTGGTCCACAGGGCACAGGGGGGCCGTGAGGCCCACCCAGATTTATTTACCATTAGCCCCGGAGAGGTTGCGGTCCCCGGGGCTTGTGGGGGGTCTGTGCAGCCACCCATTAAACAACATAAGCCCTAGGGAGGTGGTGGTCTCACATCTGATACTAAAATCCAGTTTGAAGCAGGCACTGTACCCACATAAAAACCCAGATACAGAGGTCTGGTAGGACAAAAGCAGGTGTTTCAATACCCAGACAGGGGATCCACAAGAAAGGTCTTGGCATCATGTTCTCTCCCTTTCAAGTGTGCCCCAAGTGTTGCCTGGGGCTCAACAGACCTGTCATGCAGGATTTCACAGTGTGGTGTCAAATTATACTCCCAGCTTTCACGCTGAATATTCTATGGAGTTCATAGGAGGGTCTCTGCCCATTCAGGTCAGCTTATTGTTTGCTCCTGGGAGGCATTTCACACCTGTTCTCACCTATTCAAAGTTGAGCACAGACTGAGAGCTGGCAGAGGCTTATAATTAACCTTCTACTACTTCAGGCAGATAAAGGTTAGATTTCTAAAAGTTACATTTCCTGAATATAATTAAATATTTGACTTTACTATTGATTTGGATTTTAATAACTATTAAAAATAGTAGTTTCTTAATTTTTCTAGCTGGTCCCATTCCCAAGATACAGCATTAGTAATTTAATCTGTACTGTGATTTTCTACATAGGACAGTTAGGTCTGCTACAGTGAAAACAGCTTTTTGGGCCTTGTCACTATAGGGACATGGTAATATTAACTTGATTTAATTCTACATATTGCACTTTTAAATGCCATGCACCCTACCTTATGGGCTACAAGGCCTACATGCGGTGACTTACTAATATTTAAAAGGGAGGTTTCTACCTGTCAAAAAGGGTTACGCTGCAGGCTTGACACTGCTGCAGTGAGGCTAAAACAGTAGGCCTAAAGCCATGTTTTATTTTGTCACACTAGTGTTAGGCAAAATCAGTGTTGGAGTCCACAGGGGACCGTTTTATAGAAAGGTTACATACATCAATTAGGGATTAGCCAATTTCTCAAGGTTTTAGTGGTCAGAGCACTGCAGTGCCCCAGTGCACAGTGCCTAAAACCCAGCTATAAACTAGGGTCCAGCAAAAGGAAAAAAATATGACCATGTAGAAAAGGTGGATTTTCTACACAGGCCACCCCAAGGCAAGACCTAGCCTAGACTACTCAATCACTTGATGGCCTTCCTGTTCAAGTGATAGAATGCGGACAATTCACAGTTTCTGCAGTAGCACTTGTCTGTTGTATGCCCCTGTGAACCTACCTGTACCCCTCCGTCAACATCTTCCCTAGCCACTAACCTTGCCAATGGGAAACCCTTCCCCTCACCTACAGAGCCCACCTGTGAGTCAACTAACCCTGACTTGCTCAAAGATGCATCCCAGTAGGTGGAGAGTAAAACCATAGCCAATCAGGTGATATGGCCCATTTTGCCTCCTAGGTCAGACTTTTTTCCCCAACTCAGGGCAAGCTAACCAACAGAGGGCACCAACAGCTGTTAGCATCAGAAACCAGGTCTCTGGGCATCCACTGCAAGGAGGGGGCTACAATCTTGGGCCATGGGTAGGACTCGATTAAAGAAGTGTGGGCTAACAAAAAAGACCACACTTGCTCCTGATGTCTCTTTGATCTCTTAGGTGTCTTCGAGTGGGGGGCTACAACTTTGGGTTGCAGGCACCCTCCTTCTCCTCTTACTTACACCATCTCAGGGGTGACACTCTAAGACTGGCTCCTCAGCTCAAGGTCGGTATCTCGAGCCTGAACATGTGCCTGGCAGTACAGGACTTCCTGGGTGGACCCACAGTCCCCCTCAAGGGTGACACACTCTGGCAATGTCATGTAGTGATCTGCTTGGCACACTCTCAGAGACAGTGCAGACAGCACCTAAAGGTCAGACGTAGGCACAACTGGGTCACTCTTACGATGCTCTTTCCTTGGAGCAGGTAACCCTTGGCCCTCTGGTTCATGCCTTGTGGGTTGCATCCAACTCCAACCCCTTACTTTTTGTCTTGGCCTCTGTACCCTCCTTTTAGCGATGGTAGCCCCAGAAATCTGTGCTCTCTGGGCACCTCGGACAGCCACCCTTTTGACTATATTCACACTGGTGGGAGCTCATTGCCACTGATGCATTCAATGGGCATCTGAGTACTGACAATGACCCTCCTCTGGGCAAGTACCCCCTCCTATTCTAAAGGTACCATGGCCATAGGGTGGACATACTCCTGCCCATGGGCCTGTGTTATCCTACAGACCTGTCCTGACAGATACTGTTCTGGGGAAACTATCCTTGCTACCACCACCATGGTCTGGCTGGCACAGGTATCCCACAGAGCAGTGACAGGGGCCCCATTCACTGTGACCTCCTGGAAGCAATGCCTACCACCTTCAGAGATCCAAGCTTACCTTCTTGGCTATCTCTCAGTAAGGGATTCTAGGGTATGCTCTACCCTATCCTTCTGGGAATAACTTCCACCTAGTGCTACACTAGCCCCCACTGTAGAGTACCTACCTGTGGGTGGCCTCTGGTTACATACAGAGTGCCCTCTCTTATGCCAGGTCTGTAGACAGTCAAAACAACGGACTTGGTAATATGGTACCACGTGCTTCTTCCAACCAGCATCCCTGTGTCCTCCTCAGAAGTGCTCTGAGAATCCCCTTCCTCAAAACTCTTTTAGGGCCCTTTAGGGAACTTTTCTGATTTATCTTGGCCTTATCCTTCCCCCTGCGGCAGAAAACCTGGACCAGTCTTGCAGGAGTCACTCCTGGTTCCTTTTTGGACACTCTGGTGCAATGCCAGCGGTCAGCCTTTGTCCAAGGTCACTGGGCACGGTGAGCTTGGAGTCTATTTGGTGCTGGGGTAACTATGTAAAGCAACTACTCAAGATGTGCTCTTGTATAATCAAATTATAAAGCCCATCACAATCCTTCACCCAACCATCTAGTGCCTTGCTGGATGAGTCCATAAATCTGGTGGGACTGCTTCTGGTTATCACTTAACTACAGATGACGCAGTTTGGGGGTGATACCAAATTTGCAGATAAGTGCCTCCTTCATAGAGGCATTCCTAACCTGATCAGATGCATCTAGCGGCACTAGTATACCTTTCGCAACAGTGGGCTTATACTTCCACAGACTAACACCCCAGCTCTACTCTGGGACTCTGTGTACTTCTGAATCACTGCCACCATCCTCACTTGACTCAGGTGCCCTCCAAGACCTGAAGTCCATTTTGCACTGGCTCCTCCCATGGGTCAGCAGGACTTTTTCTTCCCCTAAGACAAAGGTAATCTTTTTCTCCTCAGCAACCCAGGCCAATTTTTTCTCTTCAGCAGCTAAGGCTCGCTTATTCTCCTCAAGGCCAGGGTAGCTAGCTGCAATTTTAAGGACCTTTCTGCTTGTCTGTCCTTCAGTTATAATGGGGGCAAACTGTGGGTGGACAATGCAGGTGATGCTGCTCCTTGAGTGCAACACTCCCCTGGCACCGAGTGTTCCTCAATATGCCCATTCTCCTCTGAGGTGCACTGCAGTTGACAAACTTCCGCCCAGGCTCTGGAGGCAATTGTAATTCTATACCTGTTTCACATTTTAAATACCATGCCCCTATCTTGTCAGTCGCAAGGCCTATATAGGTGCTACTAATATTAAAAAGGGAAGTACTCACCTTTCAAAAAGAGTTATATTAACAGGTCACACTCCAAGTTTCACACTGCAGCAGTCAGGCTACAATGGTATGCCTGAAGCCATGTTTCTTTTGCCACAGTAGTGGATAGCACAATAAGTGCTGCAGCCCACAAGTGACAGTTAACTTTTCATGTCATGGGTTTATTTTTGCACCATACATTATGGGCTCATAGAAAAGTTAAATATGCCAAGGATTAGCAAATTTCTCCATGTTTTAGAGGTCAGAGCACATACACTAGCTGCTGGACAGCCGTGCCCCAGAATGCAGTCTAAAAACCAACAATAAACTATATGGGGTGACCAAGGAGAAAAGGTGGATTGCCTACACTTAATGCTCTTCGAGAAAATTGTAGATAATTTCTTAGTTTTCCTTTAACTCGGACGACACTTTTATAAGCATTGACTAAACAAGTTTCGGGTGTATTTTTTTTTTAATTCAAATCTGCTACTAATATTGTGTCCTCTTCTGCACTGGTTACCTTTGCAGGACACAATTGTGTTTAATATTGTGATCAAAGGTACACATAGTCTTTCCTCAATCAACTTCAGACCTCCACATGATCTGTGTTCACTAAGTGTAAACCATACCGGATGTTGGAAACTTTTCCACAACTTTGGAAGATTGAACAGAAAGAGTTTGTTTAGTTGCTACAGTGATTTCGCCACTAAATGATTATTCTTAATCTCCTAGTCGAGATTATACCAGAATACAGAAAAATACTTTTTTTGGACTAATTTCAGTATGCAGTCCATCATATACCCTATTGAAAAGAGCAGTTGCTGTTTATCACCTTCTGTGAACGATGGCGCTGATCCAAATGCACATTTTCAGTTCTCTGCATTCCGAACCCAGAAATGCACGCATAGAATATGCATTTTAAGTTGACTTGTTTTGCAATATACAATTATTGCATGTTTATAAAATTAGTTGCATGGGTCCTATGCCCTAAAGCAACTTCCATAGAAATAGAAAGATTTTAAATTAAGCCATGTCTCTTCCAACATGCACAGTTGCACGATTCTGTTTGTGAGTAAGGTTCCACAAGACAGGCAGAGGTTGACCTTGGTAGAAAAGGACTACTTCTACGTTACCTTAATTGTCTGTAAGTAGAAGAGGCAGGTAGGTGCTGATGAAGAGCCTATTTTCATTGACTGTACTCCTCTATAATTACTCCTCCTCTTTTTCTTGCTAACTGGTGTGCATAATAAAGCTAACTAGTCATGTTTGATGTTGCTACGGAAACAGAACTCGTTTTGAGGTTATCCTAACTCCTGAATGCGTGCAGTGTTGTGGGTGACTCAACAATCTTTGAGGTTTGATTTTTGTTCTTTTCTCCCGCCTCCTCTTCCTTATGGAGAGTCTTGCTGTCTATAAATAGCACCTAATTTGGCAAGTCTGTCTGTGCAAGCACATGAAGTAGTGTCTTACAGTATTTATCCTGAAACGAGGAAGCAGAAATATGGGTCAACGCAAAGTTGTAGAGCAATGTTAAACTCCATACAACATGACACTATATGGGGGTACGGTCTCCTTTCTATCTCTCTTTCCTTAATTCTACTCTGGGCGACGTAGCACCTGATGCAATGAGATCATGTCAAGTCAAATCTATTCAGATGAAGCCAAAGCTGACCCAGCTAAACTAGGCAATTAGCATCCCATCGCTAATCCCCTTCATCTTGCAAAGGTATTAAAAAACTAGTACTTCCCTGCTCAAGAACGTTATCACTGAAGGTAGACTTTATATGAAAGTTCCAACCTGGGCACAGCACAGAAACTCCGCTCTAATGTTTTTGAGTTACGCCGGGCATTTCATGGCTGGTTTCAGCTTTTCCTGCGGATTATCACTGAACTTTCAGCAGATTCGGATATCATAGCTCTTCAAAGGGATGTGATATTGGTGAGCATATGAGGTCAGGTTCAGAAATGGGTCGTGTTCATATCTCTCACTGTTTTCAACAGCTGAGATTAACAATTCTCCCAAGACCTGCATTCTTTGCGGCTAACCCTGTTCCTAACCTACACCACAGTCGCAAATCTCCCTTCTCACACTTATTCCGGCTGTGAAACTTCCCCTACCACAATCACCCACACTCCCACCATCGCAGAACTGGCCACTACCCCAATTGGTACCCCTCCACAAAAGTCTTATATCAAAAAGGAGGCATAGCAGTGGCGGCCTGAGTGTCCTGTGGATTTCATGATGCTTGGAGTCCTTTGCACTAGACATACTACATCATGAAATCTGTTGCACAAAGTAGCAAAGGATTTTAACTACAATTGAGCAAAGCTTGTGCACTCTGGAAACTTCGTTCCAGCAAAGCAAATCGCAGTTTCCCAGCTAGCATGGTCATTGTTATAACCTTTTTCCACTGCCAAAAATAATTTAACACTCACAATCATGTGAGTTTGTGCATTATTTTCTGCACATTCCTACACTTGATATGATCAAAGATTTACTCATATTAATGGCAGGAGTAAATTTGTACCAAGAGTGGGATGTAGTTGAAATGCCTAAAAACTATGTAAACAAAACATAAGTGGCCGTGTGCTGTTGGCTTACACAAACCCAAATTTCAGGAATATTTCCTAAAATGAAATCCAGTATCACAATCAATGCAATCAATTAGGATAGTGTAAGAGGTAAACAGGTGCTACAGGGGAAAGAAATGCCACCAAATATTCCTCGAGGAGTACAACGTCCATGTTATGCTATGTTATGTTAATCTAACTTATATAGCGCATGAATCACCCCAGAAGGGGTATCTTCGTGCACAGAAGGATCACAGACAATGGAAACACCAGATCAAAACAATTCTGTCTTGAGCAGTTTCCTGAGTTTCAGATGGTCAGAGAATGTGCGCAGGTAACATATTCCAATAGAGAGGGGCTAATTATGAAAAAGACCTTCCTCCCATATGGGTCTTTCTGATGCAGGGGACAGCGAGGAAAGGTTTGTCACTTGATCTGAGTCACCTAGCTGAACAGTAACGTTTCAGCTTTGTGATAAGATGGTCCATGCAATATAAATGGATCCTTGAGCACTCCACAAGAATTATCTTCAAAGTTGAGAGTAAGCCTTCTCAGTTACTGTAGTCACAAAAAATTGATCGTCTTATGCTCGGTATTCTTCATGGTATTCATTATTCTTAAAGGTCAAGCATTTACTTCTTGATGACTCTTTCAAAACACTAGTCAACACGTGTTTTGTCACATTTGTTTTGCCTTGGAAAATGGAAAATAAGCAATATACAGAATGCAATACAAGGTATATCAAGGAAAATCTCTGTAGAATTGTATAGAAGTCGTGTTTCCAACGGGAGAGGACTCCACGTTATCGTGCATCACATGTCTGAGTACATTCAGTATATTGCAGTTGCAGCTGCTCCGGGGAAGCAGCAGTGGTGTGGGGGGGTTAAAAAAAATTCACTTACCTGCCGGCCACAGCCTCTCCTCCGCCCTCTTCCTGGCTTCTTCTGTGCAAGCAGGAAGCACTCGGGTTCCCAGGCTCCCCATAACCAAACACAACGCTGCAATGCAGCGCTGTGATTGGTCTGACCACCCTAGTTTGGCACACAGCTAGGGACTGGGAGCCTGGGTATGTTCTCTACCCAGGCTGTAATGCAGCCTGGGTGGAGAACATGCAAAGTACGAATGACTGTTTGGCTGGCCCGACAGCAGTCGCGGCCGACATGACTCGCGGGTGGGGTGCGGAACAGGAACAGGAATCAGGCAGCCTCAATCCCCTCCCCTAAGCCAATCACAACACTGCAATAGCAGCGTTGTGATTGGTCGGGACAGCGCCCAGCCAGGCGCCCATGGGGAGGACATTTTCTCCATGTAGGCTGCAATGCAGCCTATATGAAGAAAGGGCAGAGTGCGCATGACTGGTTCGGGCAGCCCCAGAGGGCCGACCAAACAGTCAGCGCCCTCAGCAGTGGGCAAGCCACTCCTCCCCTGCCCTAGAGCAGACCCGCCCACCTGCCCGCCCCCAACCAAACACTTCTGCTTTCTCACAGTGCGAGAAGCAGAAACATAAAATGGTAGTTTTACCATTTTATGTTTCTGCTCTCGCACTGCGAGAAAGCAGTGGGGGCCGCTCCTCCGCCCTAGTGGAGGAGCCGCCCCTGCCTGACAGGGCCAGCCAATGAGTCATTTCGCACTCTCAGAGTGCCCACCACTCCTCCCCCCTACTCTGAGAGCAGAGCAGATCTTCCCCGCCCCTACAAGATGCCGCAGCAGGAACAAATAAAATGATAATAATGTCAAGTTATTATCATTTAGTGTTCCTCTTTTTACACTGCAAACCTTAGCGGAGGAGCCGTCACTGGTATATTGGTTATTTTTCACTTTCAAGGGAACTATAACTTGCAACTTTCTATATAGAACAACCCCGAGGAAGTTGGTTGGAAAGACTTTGACCAACGACGAAGCTCCTTAAAACCTTGTTTGAGAAAAAGGAGATAAGAGGTTTTTTCATGTAGAAAATTCTTTCACATGGAGAAAAAAAGCAGAAAAATAAGTTAGCAAGTGTATTTTCACTTAGTCAGGGAGTTTCGCATGAGCAAATGCTTCGTGTACATTTGCTCATGCGAAATGAAATGCCCAAAACATTATGAGATTACTTCAGGGAAAACTGTGACTGTCCCGGGAAATATTTGTGCAAATATTAGCGAATTCCAAAAAAGTCTTGAATTTATTCCATAGGACTAAATCAAGGGGAGCTACTTTCCGATTGTTTTTTGAGAAACATACCAGTGGAGTGATAGTACACATGCTCTTAATCCTTCGGAACTGTTTGCTTAAACAAGCCTTTAGATAGATATTGTACTTTTTTATGTGCTAAATGTTTAACATGTGCAAAGGCTCAGGCAGTGCCTTTCTGCTACTGCATGACCTCTGTGAATGGCAGTGCAGTATACTATGCAATGCACCATAGTTCATAAATGAACTTTGGGAAATCATTAAGACCTGATATTTGAAGCAAATCTGCGGTCAGTGCCTCTGTTTCAATTACAACATGACAAGGGAATTAACCGAGTAACATCTTTCAACTAATCATTCCTTTTACGGTCCTATGTATCAAGTAACATTGACTGGAACGGGACACAGACAAAACTAACTGACTGTCCAATTAAGAATTACAAAAACGAAAAAATGAGTTTATGAATAAGAATTTGCCTAAGAATAAAACCCTAACATGCAACATGCCCCGGGAAGGAGATTGTCACTTTATTTGAAAGGGTCAGGTTTTAGGACTGGATACTCTGCACAATGTACTAACCCTGGCACCACTCAAATGAAATGTAACGACCACGGACAATCTGAATATGTAGCTGACAGAAAATAAATAAAGGAAGCAATGGGTGTTGAGTACAAGGTTGTGGTTTCTAGTCCTGGGGTCTCAGGTAAGATGAAGCACAAGAGACTATGCTTTTGCCAAGGAAGGCAAGATGGCTGCTGGTGTAGCAACAACACATATAAGGTAATTTAAACACTTGTGATGATTTTGCCAAAAAAGGCAGGGATATGCAGGGGAGTGGCAAAACCAGGATAGAGCCAATGAGCAAAGTTGCAAAGGATAAAACACAGGGGGGCAATAGCGGACATAGAATATAGTGAACTGATTGCAAGTCCGTCTGTTTACCACATACATTATTATAAATTGTTTCATGGTTGTGCATTCTAATATATTTTACAACAATACAGTAAAATGAAACACAATTCACACAGTGATCAGGACAATTTAAGAATTTATATCACGAATAGCAGCTAGCCCAACATGTTCAGGTGAAAACAGACTTCTTAAATCAAAAGCTCTGAACAAGCAACATAATATTGAACCTATTTGTTTTATAGTATTTTTTTTAAATATGTTTTTGCATACCTTTTCATCTAAAGCTTTGTGGTGCTCAAACAAAGATTTCAGTGCCTTAAGAACTTCAACCTCACTGGAAACTCCTGAAGGAGACTGTGCTTGTCGTTTCACCACCGTCATCCTCAGAGACCGCTCATGCCTGGAAACAAGGCACTCCAAATGCTCCAGCAGAAGCTGTTGAATTACACATACAAAGAAGAAACTCATGATCAGCTCCATCTTAAAATGATGCCACTAATATGCAAGTTCACAATATGTTCAATACTATATTCTTATGGCGAGCTGCTGACTCTAAAAAATCAAAAGAGAACAATGTGAAAAATGTTAACCAACTAGATTTGTGCGATCTTATTCAAGAACAGCTCTACTGTTTTAGCCTATGTATGAACCACATTTTTGTAGTAATCCTGACATAAAGAACTAATCAAACCAGACCAATCTAATTCACGATCAGCAGTTTATGCAAACTATGCATTTACAATGGCTTTCATTAATCACATTTTTAATTTCTATTCTTCTGCCTCTGAAGTATAAGGCCTATCGATTTTCAATGTCTGGATATCTGGATTTACTGCTGAAAGGGTACATTTGTTTGAGCAGGGAGATTGGAAAAGCAACTAAATTGATAGACAAAATCTATATGTACTCCCACTCCGAGGTACATTGTCATGATGTTTAGGTGTGAATATGTTTCTGTGCCTAGAAATCAGCAGCGGATATTTGTGTATACTATTTCCGTGAATTTAAGGATAACTGGGGCCTTTCTACCATTAAAACGACTTATTTGCGAGTCTTATCTCACTCACCACCAGGAAAGTTCTTGCAGAATAGGATTACAAAAATTAATGTTCCTCAGAGAGAGGTATTTCCAGTGTGTAATCCACAGGAGCACTGCACAGAAATCTCTCTAATGGGTTAACAGTGAATGGATGAGTGGCAAACCCTTCAAGGAAAAAATGTCTGTGACCCCTTCCTAATAGGGGACGCTCCTTGGACCCTCCTGTGCGCCAGAGGTGTTTTGAGAAGCTAGACCAGCACATCGCAGTTTTAAATGCGACTCATGTCTGCCTTGCCCACACTGGCTCAGTAATACTGAATTGGTAAGACAAGTGTCTATGTGAGGCATATGGTCGGATTTTCATTTTGCTACCCCCATCACATGAGTCCCTGTCTGCCAGCATGGCACAGTCTGGCTCGAGTGGAGTTTCCCTCCCAGCATAGCAACTAGGGAGAGACAGAGAGAGAGAGAAGAGGTCAGATACGCAGGGCGGGTTGGCATGGTCGAGAGTGTTGGCCTTCAGAATTAGTCTACTTTTTGAATGTTAAAATCCTCCAAGGGAAGATGGTCCAAGGCTGAGCTGGTTAGAGTCCCTCCAAGTAAGATTCTTAGTTGTCAAGCGCCCAATGAAGCCACTGATTATAGAACTAAATGTTCTGAGCAGGACTGAGCTGGATTTTGAATACGCCAAGGTAGCTTTATCATTGTGATAGATTTGCAGCCTCTTTTAGTTCTCAAAAACCACTAGCATGGCAAGGCTTGTGGTTGCAGTAGGGCAGGGCTCAAGAAGGCCGGATATCTCTACTGGTGGGGTCCCTTAAAAAGATCAGAGCGAAATGAACATGGTTTTCTTGTCTGCCTTGGGTGCACCCTTCCTGGGCAAGCCTCAGCATCTGCTCTCAATCCCCTAGAAGTGATAAAATTACTAGGCCCCACCTTTCCTTTTCTCTACCTGCTGAAAAAATCTCTTTCTTGTCTCCTTGACTCCTGCAAACCCCAGGTCCTCCAAAGCCTGCCTGGTATCTGCCTGGTCAATACTCCTGCAGGGTCCAGACCTCTGTGGGCACCTGGGTCCTCTTGGAGCCATTCTGGTTTGTGCCCCTAGAGCAGTCAAAAAGGATTGAGCCACATAATTCATGGAAGGCATTTCCAGACTCTGAGTGCCAACATGATCCTGGAGTCTTCTGCCAATAGGACCTTCTTCGTCATGTGCTGTCAGATCCAGAATTCTTCTGAGGAGGTGATGGTGAGGTGTCAGTCTTATCCTGGTTACTAGCAGTGATTGGATAATTTTTCTTATCCAGTCTGTCTACTTTCTTAACCTATGCTCATCTCTTTTGCAGCCCATCCTCTTTACTTTAATGTTTAAATTTCCAGAAGTCCAAAATCCAAAATGGCTAACCTCTTCTTATATCAGGACGACTTCTTGCTCCCCCTGACTTCCCTATTTAGTTGATATCTCATCCCTCCCTCGGGGAAAATAACAGCTTTTCTCCCTGTTGGGACTGGAGCCAGAGAGTCAAGGAGAGGCTTGGGAATGGAATTGAACAGAGCCAGCCCATTTGGAGCTCTATGTAAAAAGAGATTGTGTGAAAGATGTCATGCTCTCTGCCAACGGTTGCGGTCCCGCTTCCTGATGTCTAATCCCTATTAATTGTCCAGCTGTAAACAACCCCCCATCCCGTCTTGGGCCCAGAGGGCAAGTAACTGTCCTCTGGAGTGCATTTGAAATGTAAGTTCCACGCCAACCATCTGTGCCAACCATCCTGGAAATTTCTGTGCCAACCATCCTGGAAAGTTTAAAAGACCAGTTGGGTGAGACCAATTTAGACTTAACCATATTAGAGCCAAAGCACATTCACTATGGCACTGAATAACAGTGCCACATTGCATGAAGTCCAAATACCGATAAAAAATAGTGTCCAGCAAAAGATGAAAAATCCACTCAGCCAAGGTGACTTTCCTACAGCTACCCACATAGAAAATATCTGTAAATCACACCAAGAAGAGCGTCCAGATACAGTCTAATCCTGAATACAGTGACATGCATCAGTGACTCTTCAGTCTTTTTGTCCCTGATGGAGCAAGGACTCACAAATGAGACTTGCTCGGATGCAATCCTCTTAAAGTATTACTGTATTAAATTCTATTGTTCATACTAACTATTGCACACACAAATACAAATAGCAAGGAAGCTTGCCTATGTGTTTTTACTAACAAGTAACGCTTGTCTATTCTAAAATGGCCGCTAAAACGCGGGAACTTTACTGCGCATGTCTCAACCATATCACGTGGTGTGACGTCTTTCTTTGCTTGGTGGGAAAATTCTTGCTTCTGCGCAGTGTGATTTAAAATGGCTGCTATATGTTTTCACATGCTACAGCTTGCTCTTATGTTTTGTTTAAACTGTAATATTCTAACGCTATTAATGCGGGGATAAGTTTATAAGTAAATGGGAATAGAATAGACAGAGTGGGTATACAGTGAAACATTTTATTTGTGATTTTAATATTTTCTTCTTTGACTTTATTAGTTCGTAAATGTTGGGCCTGGGGTTGGTGAACTGAAAACTCGAATGACGTGGGTTCTGCGCATGCTCCTTGAAAGACTGCCCAGAGCGGAAAGGGATGAAGTCAACCTGGACGTCGTCCAAGGCCATGACCTGATGGCCAATATTGTCATATTCATGAATGTCCTTATAAAATTGTAACATTGTACATGAAAAGGCACAAACTTTGTCATAAGACGGGTGGGAAATAAAGCAAATGTATTAAATTTGAGGGGCGGTATTCTAAAACAAAGAGCTTTAAGAAAAGGAATTAAATCAATATGGTGTGAGGATCAACCCCCTGTCCCCGTCCAATCAGAAGTAGTGGCCCCATAAGTTAGCAACATTAAGGGGAGGTACATGGGCGTAGAAGGGTATAATAGATATAGAATTAGCTCATTAGTAGGCAGATGCTGCTCAGCATTAGGAAGAACAGGACGAGCTGATCGATTGCAGACTGAACCGCTGTCCAGAGAGGTCCTGAGGTGGGGGCGGCGGAATCCATTAGAAGGAAGAAACGGGAGAATCGAGGAGAAGCAAAGTACCAGAGAGGGGAACGACGCAGGCATCGTGGGTAGAGAGGTCACCGGTCCTGTCCTGATCCGGGAGGAGTCTTTTGCTCTTCATCCTTCCAGGGTCCTATCTTTCCAACTCCTTGGCCAAGGGGTTTGGTTCTCGCACTTAGGTAAATATAAATGCAAACCTTAGTTGCGCTGCTGTCTCTATCTTCTCTTTTTCCTATGGGACCGTCATTAATCGATAAATCATTGTTGTGCTTCCTCCTTGAGATGTGATTCAAGTACTATGTGGCTTTGTATTTTACTCTGCTAAATCTTTAGATAAACATTTTAAAACTTCTTGACTTTGTGATTATTTAGAAATTATGAATTGTATGGAATGTCACTCATTTTAAATTTCCCAATTAGCAAAGGATTCATTGGTAAGTCATTACTCTTCAATCGGAAGGTAATTGGTAGCAGGGATTTGATAAAGAGTACCAACTGACCCACCAGCGGAAATTGCTAGCGTAGTATGAATGTATGGGCCCAAGTGAGTATTTTGTGTATGAATGCTTGTTGCTAGTAACCCGCTGGATCAGTTTTCTGGTTATCAGAGGATGGTTGTGCTTTGTTAATTGGGTAATGAGAATTTTATTTTTATGAACTAACATCCGCTTTTTGTTTAAAGTTTGTTTTATGTTGTCTAGAATCCCCGGGAAGAAAATTGAGAAGCGGTTGGTAAGTGGAAACCATACTGCAGTGAGGTTATCTGTCAGGCAGAAATAGTACTGAAAAGTTAAAATAGGGCTATCAGTACTTGTTAGGGACTCTATGTGTGTGAGTAATAGCAAGGGAATATGCTAGTGAAATTTTGATGTTATATCACCTAGAAAGGGTAACATTGAAGAAGTAACAGGTATTTCTGAAGCTTGCGTGAAGAGTAGACGGAAATGTTTTACTCGTAGTGTATGATTAGTAAACGGAAGAGTTTTACTAAGAAGTGAGAGAATCTATCTTTTCAAGTTAGCGAAACTGACACGATAGCGAATGTTTTATGTTGTTATTGAATTTAATTAGAAAATAGGGAGAATAAAACTTTGCGTAAGTTTTTGTAAAGGGAGGGTCAGCTGCCGGAGAGGAAGCTGACGTCACAACCGCCGCGCTGGGATTGGTTAAAACCGCGGGCGTGAAAAGACTCTTGTAAAGGAGGGGTCAGTAGTCAGGAGTAACACTGACGTCACAGGTGTCGCGCTGGGATTGGTTGAAACAGCGGACAGAAAGGCGCAGATTGTAAAGGAGGGGTCGTCGGAAAAGACGTCACTGAAAAGCCGCGCTAGGATTGGTCCAGAAGCATAAGTTAGCTGGAACTTAATTGGTTGTCAACATAGAAGTCGAAATCTTAGTGGACAGTGGAAATTGTATGTTTAAACGCGATCCGACTTTAATAGGAACTCGTCCAGACAGGAGATTCCTAGGTTTTGCAGAATATAATTCAATAAACAGATATTTACCCAGAATGTACGGAGAAAAGAGAAAAATGTCACTTCTACAAAAGGTTAAGAATTATTTTAAAAAGGACAAAACAATAAAGACTAGAGAAGGGATTATCATTCCACCAGCTAAAACGCCCGCTTCATTCATGATGATGGAGAGAGGTTATCATACTTGTGTATGGTTAGAAAATTGGATAGAATATACCAAAAATGATGGAATATTAGCATTTCCAGAAAATGGTACTTTCAATGGGAGGATTCTTCAAAATTTGAGATTAAGAATGAATGATTTAGAACCCAGACCTAGATTGACTCAATACGAAGCCTTAGAAGAATGGGAAACTGAGGCATTTGAACGTGACCGATCCAGAAGTAATAGGAGTTATCGGGGATTCTTTCCCAGATACCAAAACGAGTCAAGGGACGGTCAGATGAAACAGTGGAGAAGAGCAATGCTTACAGAGGGTCTGTATCCCATATTAATGGCAGAAGAATCGTCAGGGAGTAAATGCACAGAAAAGACCAAACATTTGGCTAGATTTGGAGATTCCGAAGACGAATTTATGGAAGATTTATTAAAGAATCCACCACCATATCAAGAAGGGACAAGTGGATGCACCATAAGTGCACCCTTGTTACGGACACCCTTGGTGCCTGAAGTATTACATGATTCACCAGTTAGTAGAGTGCTTCACGATAAAGAAAAGGAAGCGATAGATAGAAACAGAGCAGAATTAATTCAAAAAGTAACGCAATTGAGTGTTCACCCTGATTCATTGACCATACCTGTAACGATTGGTCCAGTGGTTCCCTTATATGGTGACAAGGCAATTTATCCCAAACCTCTAGTTGTACCTACACCTGTGAATGTTCCTAAACCGGAAGCAGTAGTAATGGTTGAGGATCACTTTAGTGATTGTGAGTCTATGATTTCATTAATGGACTTGCCCATTCGAGATTCTGTAAATAATACTCCAAGAAGAGTAACACCTAGTTGCTCCAAAGATGTAAACATAGTAACCTCATCAGGAACTAAAAGTGCTACAGTAGTTACACCTGAAGATTTAGAAAGGTGGGCACAAGGATCAGACAAACAGAATTCACCCCCAAAGATCATGGACATTTATAAATTAAAAGTTGAATTAGAAGAAATGATAGCAGGAAATGTAGGAGTAGATCGCCTAAATACTTACAATGAAGAAGAATTATTGTTCGTATGCAGAAGCATCACAAGAAATGCAAAAATATTTAATGAGAAATTATCAGATTTAGTTCAACAGATGGGAATTGAAATAGGGAAGTCAAAGGTGCTGCAAAAACCCTATAGAGCAGATTTTTCAGACAAAGATTTAGAGAATATGAATGCCTCAGGAAGGAAATTACAAGTAAAGGAATTAATGACAGTTTTGCAGAAATGGGGAGAGCTAGATAAATGGAAAGCTAGATGGACAAAGAAAAAGGAAGAGGCACGATATAGTAAAACCACTTCAGAATATTTAATGAAGGAAGCAGGGAAAGGAGATCAAATGTACCCGATGCGAGAAGTTCCAGGAGGGGGATATGTACATGTCCCATGGAGCAGACAGGATATTTTATCATTTACAAACGATTTTCCAAAATTGAGAGAAAAGCCAATTGAATGGTACAAGCAGGTTGAGAGGTTTGTGAAGGTGTCAAAGGTGTTGTTGAAAGACTTGGATGGTTTGTTTGACATAGTGGTACCTGCAGATTTGTGGACAGATTGCAAAATCACAATTGATTGGCCTAGTGAGGAGTATCCTAGAGATCCAAAGACAGGTGCCCCATCTAATGATGTAATGAAAAAATATCAGCAGGTGATAACATATTTGAAGGGAAAAATACCACCAAAGGAAACAGATTGGGTGAAAATAGACAGAACTACCCAAGAAGCCAGTGAATCGGTACATGCCTACTATGAGCGTTTATTGCAGGTATTTAAGCAGTATAGTGGATTTGAGGACATTGGAGATAAAAACATGAGTCAGTTTGTTTACCGATTTGTTTACGGTCTGAAGCCAGAGATTTGTCAGATGATTAAGCAGCACATGTTGTGCTGGCAGGGAAAGCCGATAGATGAAATTTTGAAATACGCGAAATATTGTGGAGATGACATTGAGGATAGACACAAGAAATTGCAAGAGAAGGTGATGTGGGCTCAGGTGAAAATGGCTGAGCGACAGGGAATTAATTTGGACAATCCAAATGATAATCAAGGAAAAGATTCTGGAACGAATGGTGACACTGGGAACGGAGGAAAAGTGAGAGGACGAATGAGCAGAGAAGAGGCTAAAAAGAAGTTTCCTTGTCATGGATGCGGAAAATTAGGGCATTGGAAGGATGAATGTAAAAAGATTCGGAATAATAATGGCCCAAATCAAAATTTAAATCCACAGACGCAGAATGACTCACAGCAGGGTGTAAATCCTCAGAGTCAGTTGCCACCTGCACCTATACAGGGTAATGTAAGCAGAGCAAAGCACGGTACAGACGTCGGATATCAAGGAGGAAGTGGTAAGAATGATTATGTAACATCACAATTTCTTTTACAGGACGATTTTGATACCTATAATTTATGACGGTGCCTGGGAGAGGGGAAGAAGGAGTGCGTACTTGGTGCATCCTTACCGGTAGATCAGTCAGGTCCATATGTTGAAGGAAATGTGAAAGGTAATGATATTACTTTTCTTTTGGACACTGGTGCTACTAGGTCTACTGTGAGAACAGCAGACATCCCAGACCTTCCTCTCTCTGGAGAAGCTATCCAAGTTGTGGGAGTGGCTAATCAGAAGATTAGAACACCTCTTACCGAACCAATGGAAGTAAAAATCGGAAACTTTAGAGAAATGCATCAATTTGTAGTATGTGATTCCAGTCCAGTAAATTTATTGGGCAGGGATTTGCTTTGTAAGATGAACTGTACAATATTCTGCACACCGGATGGTGTGGCAATTCAGACCCCAGATGAAGACCATGTATATAAATTTATGATTGCAAAGCAAGGTACGGAAGTGGATGAGATGTTTTCCCTGATAACAAAAGACGAGTTACCAGAAGAACTGAAAACTACGGTGAATCCCATGGTATGGGATTTCACGGGAAAGGAAGTAGGACTTATGGCCAAAATAGACCCAGTAAAAATTACTGTAAAGGAAGGTGCGGTTTACCCAAACACCAGACAGTATAAAATGAGTGCAGAAGTAAAGGCAGGAGTCATTGAAGAAATTGACAGAATGGTAAAACAAGACATATTAAAGGAAGTAATGAGTAGCCCTTGTAACTCACCAATCATGGGTCTAAAGAAACCCAGTGGAAAATATAGGATTGTTCAAGACCTGCGCAAAGTAAATAAGATTGTGGAACCTTGTTGTCCTATAGTACCAAATCCTGCAGTAATCCTATACCAGATTCCTTGGAGTGCAGGATGGTTTACTGTGATCGATTTATGCCAAGCATTCTTTTCGATACCCTTGCATCCAGATAGTCAGTATCTATTTTCATTTAAATTTGAGAACAAGGTCTATGTATGGAATCGTGTCCCTCAGGGGTACACAGAAAGTCCTTCCATCTTTAACCAAATATTGAAAAAGTGTCTAGAAAAACTGGTGATGCCAGGAAGCTCAGTCTTAGTGCAGTACATAGACGACTTACTAGTGGCATCTAACACCAGAGAGGATTGTGTTGTTGACACCATAGCATTACTAAATCATTTAGCAGAAGAAGGTCATAAGGTGTCACCTGAAAAATTACAGTTCTGTACTACAGCAGTAAAGTACCTAGGACACCAAATTGAGAGGATGGCAGAGAAGGAGAATAACAGATGAAAGAATAAAACTAATAAAGAAAATGCAGATGCCTGTCTCTCAACGAGAAGTAAGAATGTTCCTTGGAATAGTAGGGTACTGTAGACAATGGATATTAGGATTTTCTCTACTAGCAAAACCATTGATTCAGATGACGAAAAAGAAGGCAAAAGACCCAGTTGAATGGGATGATGAAAGTGTAGGTGCATTTGTAAAACTAAGAAATGCTTTGTGTGCAGCACCTGCCCTAGGCATGCCTGATTATAAGAGAAAATTTGCATTATTTTGCCATGAAAGAGAAAATTGTGCACTTTCAGTCCTAACCCAAAGACATGGTTTGACCAGACGTCCTATAGCATATTTTTCTGCTACATTGGACCCAGTGGCAGCTGCGTTGCCTGGTTGCTTAAAAGCAGTAGCTGCTACTTGTTTGAGCATTGAACAAAGTGAGTCAATTGTAATGGGACACCCTGTAAAAGTGTTCGTCCCACATGCGGTTGTGATTTTGCTGACAAGAACCCGAACTCAGCATCTTACCCCTAGTCGACTGACTAAGTATGAAAGAATAATACTGGGTGCTGAAAATGTGACCATTGTAAGGTGCACAATAGTAAATCCAGCTACCTTACTACCAGACCCATATCATGAGGAAGTTAAAGATGACGAAGAAGAGCATGATTGTTTACAAGTCACAGAATTGTGCACAAAACCGCGTCCTGATATTCAGGAACTACCTTTCAGGGAGCCAGACAGGGAGCTGTTTGTTGATGGTTCATGCCAAAGGCATGAAGATGGAAAACTAACTGCAGCATATGCAGTATGTGAACTAACTGGAATAGTCGAAGCATCCTATTTACCAGGGGTAAAATCTGCACAAATAGCTGGATTGATTGCTTTAATAAAAGCTTGCAAAATTGGGAGGAACCAAAAGGTAACTATATTCACTGATAGTCAATATGGTTACGGGGTTGTGCATGATTTTGGCCAATTATGGATGCAGAGGGATTTCATGACTTCTTCAGGATCCCCCATTAAAAATGGACAGTTCGTAAAAGAACTACTGGAAGCAATACAATCACCAAAAGAATTGGCTGTGGTGAAATGTGCCGCACATCAGTCAGGAGATGACTGGGTGGTAGTCGGCAATAGATACGCAGATCTTGTGGCTCAACATTGTGCCAAAAACAGATTAGCAGTAAACAAAAGGGTGGAAAGAATGGGAATCAGCTGCCAACTTATGCTGTTTGCACCTCCTGAAACATGGAATGATGTAAAAAGATTGCAAGATGATGCTGATGAGAGCGAAAAGAGTATATGGATTAAAACAGGATGTACCCAAAAAGCAGAGGATGATGTATGGACTTGTGCTGACGGCAGACCAGTCATGCCTGATTGTCTGCTTTCACAAATGGCTAGGATGTATCATGGAGACACACATGTAGGGAGAGATGCAATGATCAGGCTCTTTAGACAAAATTGGTTCAATCCAAAGTTTAGGGCAGTAGCAGAGAGTCTTTGCCAGAGATGTCTAACTTGCCAAATGCATAACCCAGGAAGAAAAACAGTAATTGGGTTTGGGAAAATTGGAAAGGCAGAGGGTCCATTCATGAGACTGCAACTTGATTTCATTCAGTTACCACCATGTAGAGGGCTGAAATATGCACTAGTCATAGTGTGTCTATTTTCCAAGTGGGTGGAGGCATACCCTACCAGAAGGAATGATAGTCTTACAGTTGCAAAGTTGTTACTACGCGAACTAGTACCTAGATTTGGTTTTCCAGTAACTTTGGAATCAGATAGAGGAAAACACTTTAACAGTGAAGTGGTTAAAATACTCTGTGAAGCATTCCACATTGAACAAAAGTTACACTGTGCATATCGTCCAGAAGCTTCTGGAGTGGTGGAACAATTGAATGGCACGATAAAATCCAGACTGGGAAAAATGTGTGCTTCAACATCATTAGATTGGCCAGACGCATTGCCTCTTGTTTTAATGGGACTCAGAAGCATTCCTGATAGAAACACCGGATTGAGTCCGCATGAGATAATAATGGGAAGAGCAATGAGACAATCACATGTACCCACGAATAAACTGCTGAATATATCAGATGATATGGTTCTGGATTATTGCAAAGGACTGGCTGACTTAGTGCGTTCTGTCTCTCACCAGGTTGGAGAAGACGCAGTTTCCAGACAGCCTGAACAAGAACATGATCTGAGTCCCGGAGACTGGGTGGTAGTGAAGAATCACACCAGAGAAACGTGTCTATCACCCAGGTGGGGCGAACCATGTCAGGTCATACTGATTACGAACACAGCAGTGAAGTGTGCAGGATTTCCTAATTGGATTCACGTAAGCCACACCAAAAGAATACCAGATCCTGAAGAAGAAAATACTCAGATAATATCTATTACTAAGGAAGCTGAAGGTTGCCCAGCTGAAGAATCTCGGGCCCGAGATTCAAGGGAAGCTGACGAAGAACAACCGAGCACAAGTCAGGACTGGATACCAGTGGTAGAAATACCTGAGATCTACTACAGAACAAGAAGTCAAGTAAATCTAGAAGAAATTGAAGAAGATCAGATAGGTGAAGAAGAAGCAGCTCAGGAAGAAGAAGAAGAACAAACACAAGAACCTGAGCAGGAACAGATAGGGAGAGGAAACTGGGCTCAAATTAAAGAAGAACAATCAGACTTTGAGCAGGGACAGACAGGTTTAGAAGAATCCAGTCAGGCTGCAGAAGTTCAAAGTGCAATAAGCCCTGATCAGAACCAGTTAGATCAAGAAAAATACACAGAAGAAGAAGATCTTGAGAATTTCGAGAATGAAATCTTAAATCAAGAACAAGATCAGTTACAAGAGATCCACAGTGAAATAGAAGAAGAAATAACAGTAAGACCTGGAAAAGAACAAGGAGAAGAAACTGAAATAAAAGAAAACGAGAGTGTGCCACAACTAGAAAACAAAAGAATTTCTGAAGAAGGAAATAAAGAGACAGTACAAACAGAGAAAACAAGAAAAGGTGATCAATGGCCTAGCGTCATCAAAAGAGTAAAATACCACATAACAACCGGAAGTGGAGATCCAGAACAAGTGAATGAAGTAACAAGTCAAACAGAACAAAGAAATAAAAGTGAAAAACGAAGAAGCAAAAGACTGAAACTGGTGAATAACAAATTTAAAGGTCCTGATTGGACTTATATTATTCTTGAAGATTACGAAAGCTCAGAATCAAGTGAAAGTGGTGACGAAGGAACCAGTGCAGAACTGACTTATGAAAAAGAAATAGAACCACCTTGAGAACGTGAAAAGACTTGAACAATACGATAAGAAGAGCAATCTTCTTTGACAGAAATGACTGACGACAGAGTTACTGGGAGACCAAAGAAGAAAGGTTGTAAAAGATGTTGTGCTATATGCATATGCAACCTGGTAGTGATGCTTATAGTGTGGTTAGTTGTGATCGTAGCAATTCCTTATCTTATGATAATAGATAGAAAGATTAACAACGAAACTATTGCTGTTCAAGTTATCTGTTCTTTCCTTAGAGTAGAACTAAAGGCAGAAGACGAACCAGAATTACATCATGAAGTAACAGATAACGACACTAGTTTAAATGTTTTCACAAAGTTATTATTTCAATATGTAGATACTATGGAAGTTAGTAATTGTTATGTTTGTATGAAATTACCTGAATCAGTAGCAGAAGGGTTAACGTATCATCACTTGCCATTAACCTATGGCATATCATGTAGTGTAATAACTAGTTTATTTTATAGAACAGGGCGACTTCAGTATTATTATTCAAATATAGATGTGATATTTTCTGAGGTTCCGATTCGAAAGAATATGAATCCAGTGCTTAGTAGCAAAGATGCACAGTTTATGGGAGAATTTTTCTTAACAATGAAATCAATAGACATAACACATGCACATGCACATAGAAGCAATCTAACATGTTCTTTACATGAAGAAGAAAAGGTGTTTTTGAATTTAGTGGAGAGTAGAAGACAAGATTTCCAAAGGAAAGCTTCTGAGCATAAGGCTCATTTACCACCTTGGGCTGAGAAAGAGGGTAGTTACACACCTGGCAAGGCTCAAGCTGCTATGGCTCTAGATTTTGAAAAGACAGGGAAAATTTGTCTACATAGGTTAAAGACAGAGTATAACAATGTTTTCATTGGTACCAGTTAATGTGAACACAATTTCTTAATTCTTGGAGGTTGGGGACTAAAAGGAGGAACAGATTCAGTTTTTCCTGGAATCTATTATGTATGTGGGAATAAGGCCTACTTTAGGCTTCCTGCACGGTGGTATGGAAGTTGCTATTTTGGAATAGTATTTCCAAAAATATACCACGTAAAAAGAAACACTGGCAGCAATGAAAATACTAGTGAATTAACACGTAGAAAAAGAGCTAGTTTTTCAGAAATTTTAGGTGATATATTTGGTGCATTGATACCTTCAGTGGGAATAATTCTGAATTCAAGGAAAATATGTAAATTATCTACAGTGGTTGATCGTTTATCAACTGACACTGCTGGAGGATTTCTAATGATTAATGCGGAAATGGTTGCGATTAGATCTATGGTTATGCAAAATCGACTTGCTCTTGACATTATTTTGGCAAAAGAGGGCGGAGTCTGTAAATTATTGAAGACAAAACACTGTTGCACTTACATACCCGATAAAAGTGCAGAAATTGGAACATATATACAGAATATAACAAAACTTGAGAAGGAACTAAAACCACTGGAAGTTGATAGTGTATGGGAAAGATTGACCAGTAGTATTAGGTCAATTGGTACTTGGTTTGCTAATATAGGGAAAGGACTTATAGGTCAAATATTAGTACCCTTAGCAGGGTTAACAATAATAGTATTTTCAATACTAATATGGTGCAAATGTTGTAGAAGGAAGGAATCATATAATGTGACAGAAAAAGGAAAGAAGAGAAAGTTTGATGAGATTGAACTTGAAGATTTAAGAAGTGAATTATACAAGAAACTGAAAGGAGATGTGAAAAGTAGAAAGTGTAAAAATGAAGATGAAACCATAATATGCTAAAAGTTGGCATCTGGGTATGGGTAGTATTTTGATGGCTCAGAAACGCCATCAGAGAGGGGATTGATGGAGCAAGGACTCACAAATGAGACTTGCTCGGATGCAATCCTCTTAAAGTATTAATGTATTAAATTGTATTGTTCATACTAACTATTGCACACACAAATACAAATAGCAAGGAAGCTTGCCTATGTGTTTTTACTAACAAGTAACGCTTGTCTATTCTAAAATGGCCGCTAAAACGCGGGAACTTTACTGCGCATGTCTCAACCATATCACGTGGTATGACGTCTTTCTTTGCTTGGTGGGAAAATTCTTGCTTCTGCGCAGTGTGATTTAAAATGGCTGCTATATGTTTTCACATGCTACAGCTTGCTCTTATGTTTAAACTGTAATATTCTAACGCTATTAATGCGGGGATAAGTTTATAAGTAAATGGGAATAGAATAGACAGAGTGGGTATACAGTGAAACATTTTATTTGTGATTTTAATATTTTCTTCTTTGACTTTATTAGTTCGTAAATGTTGGGCCTGGGGTTGGTGAACTGAAAACTCGAATGACGTGGGTTCTGCGCATGCTCCTTGAAAGACTGCCCAGAGCGGAAAGGGATGAAGTCAACCTGGACGTCGTCCAAGGCCATGACCTGATGGCCAATATTGTCATATTCATGAATGTCCTTATAAAATTGTAACATTGTACATGAAAAGGCACAAACTTTGTCATAAGACGGGTGGGAAATAAAGCAAATGTATTAAATTTGAGGGGCGGTATTCTAAAACAAAGAGCTTTAAGAAAAGGAATTAAATCAATATGGTGTGAGGATCAACCCCCTGTCCCCGTCCAATCAGAAGTATTAAGGGGAGGTACATGGGCGTAGAAGGGTATAATAGATATAGAATTAGCTAATTAGTAGGCAGATGCTGCTCAGCATTAGGAAGAACAGGACGAGCTGATCGATTGCAGACTGAACCGCTGCCCAGAGAGGTCCTGAGGTGGGGGCGGCGGAATCCATTAGAAGGAAGAAACGGGAGAATCGAGGAGAAGCGAAGTACCAGAGAGGGGTACGACGCAGGCGTCGTGGGTAGAGAGGTCACCGGTCCTGTCCTGATCCGGGAGGAGTCTTTTGCTCTTCATCCTTCCAGGGTCCTTTTTTTCCAACTCCTTGGCCAAGGGGTTTGGTTCTCACACTTAGGTAAATATAAATGCAAACCTTAGTTGCGCTGCTGTCTCTATCTTCTCTTTTTCCTATGGGACCGTCATTAATCGATAAATCATTGTTGTGCTTCCTCCTTGAGATTTGATTCAAGTACTATGTGGCTTTGTATTTTACTCTGCTAAATCTTTAGATAAACATTTTAAAAACTTCTTGACTTTGTGATTATTTAGAAATTATGAATTGTATGGAATGTCACTCTTTTTAAATTTCCCAATTAGCAAAGGATTCATTGGTAAGTCATTACTCTTCAATTGGAAGGTAATTGGTAGCAGGGATTTGATAAAGAGTACCAACCGACCCACCCGCGGAAATTGCTAGCGTAGTATGAATGTATGGGCCCAAGTGAGTTGCTAGTAACCCGCTGGATCAGTCCCTAATGGGTCGTAGTTGCAGCATCAGATACTCAAAGATGCTGTGTAATCAATCAAGTGGGGACTTGTTTTTAGCCTAAATTCCAAGAAATTACAGTAACATTGAAATGCAGCCTACTCCTGTAAGATGCTCTCTCTTGCATTTTTATTTTGAACTTAAGAAGTGCTTCCAGTTTTACTTATCCTAATATGTATGTGGATGTACTTACTTATTAAATGCAATTATTTACTTCCTAAAACGCATTCCATTTTACCACTTCCTATTACCTACTGTATGTGTTGCTGTTCACCAAAGATGATCCTGCTAGGACATAGCAATGGTCACCTTTTGCAGTCATTACTACACCCTCCAAACCCATGCTCCTCCTTTCTATTTACAACAGTGCAACATTCTTCTCCCTGATATCATTTACTAAAGAAATAACTTAATGTGTGCTATTTCACGGCCAGGAGAGCAGATGTAAGATTCGTCAATATATGGAGCTAATTAGTATTAACACATTATTTATAGCATCCTTGGAGCTTATCTGTTTTGCTCTATCAGTTGCTGTACAATGTTTATGCATATTACATCAGCGCTGAGTGCTGTGAAAGGAAGAGAGAGCAAAATGAATGCAAGAAGCATGATAAATGCACTTGTGCAATGGGTTTTTAGGCCTCGGCTAGGCAGTGCATGCACTGTCTCGTCGAGAGATGCTGTATACAGTATAGCGGGGGGAAGATCCGCCCACTTTGTGGCCATAAATTTGATTGGCTGCAATGATAAATTCTGCATTTTCATTGGTTTTTGCCTCCTTAGTCCCGCCTCCTGACTGCCATGGCGTCATTTTTCCTCTTCCGAGGCTATCAGCCCCTTTACTTGTAAAACAGTTTTGTTTCCCTGTCTCGCCCCGTTCCCTCCCGCAGTCCGTAACTTTTTGTACCACAACCACCCCCTCACCCCCTCCCGTTCGTGCCTTCTTTCATGCCGGCACTTGCATTTAAAATGCAATAGGTCTCGGGTAAATCCGAGTCCTATTGCATTTTCAATGCTTCTTTGTCGTGTGATTGGTGGATGAGGTCGCACTCTGTCTCGCATGCGCGCGATGCCTTACATCGTACGCAAGCGCGACAAAACATTGCCGTTTTCCCAATTCGCCACTTGGTTTTCTTGGCTGTAACAGATGGTGGTTCAATGATGTCAGTCCTCAGGAACGCACACACGGGGGCAATTGCTGAACTTCGCATACAGTGACGAACAGCCTACAATAATGTCAGTGTCTGTGGGGAGCTTGCTTGCTTTCTCTGGTCTGTGCTGAGCATCCCCAGCAGCTCAGCTGCTCAGAGGCCTCAGCAGACGTGGTCCTGCACTGTCTATAAGGACAGCCTCGCGGTTAAGATTTCGCTGAGGCATCCTGCATCTGTGCCCTGCCGTGAGGAGGCAACCCCGTCTCCCGAGTCCGTGAGGAGGAGGTTTCCGCTCTCGGGACCGTGGTAAAACAAACAACTCAACTGTCTTCTCTGGGCAGAGGCAACCTCTACTTCGGCCGCACCTGTAAGGAGGCAGGTGCACCATTACTCTGTCTGCAAAGGCAACGGGTCTGTGCAGAGGCAGCCCTCCCGCCCCCCTCCCCTCTCTACCGGGTCTGTGTTGAGGCATCTTCCTCCGCTGTCAGGTGTGTGCAGAGGCTACGGCCTCCATTACTGTTGCGATACACACGCAGCCTCTACCACGGCCGGGAGGAGGTGGGGGAAACCCCCGCTGCCATGACGGTACAGAGGTAGCTGAGCACCCCCCCAGCCGGGTCTGTGTAAAAGCAGCACCCACTGCCACGACTGTGCAAAAGCTGCCTGCCTCAGCTGTCGGGACTGCAGCTGCGAAACACCCACGTTGCAAGCGCCCACTGCTTCTCTCCAGCAAGTTTTTGGTGTTAGCTCGCATGGCTGGTGACGAACGGCTGTGTATGTCCCTTCCTTTGAAGCGCAAAATAACAGCATGGCTTTTCTTTCCTCTGTGTCTGCTACTCACTGTAAGCATTTATTCATTTTTCTTTGATTTGTGTGGTGACCCGTCACGGGCCAACTGCTGTGCGCGTGTCCCTGGCCGCTGCGCTGGACACATGCACAGGACACGCTGGTGCCGTTGGAAGTGCCGCCCCCGAGCGAGCGCCTTCCCTTTATTGGATTCCCCGCCGGCCACGCCTGGCCGGCGGATGTGGTGGGAACATCCGCTCCAGCGCTCTAGGCACTGGAGCGCTAACTATTACATCCCTTCCCAACTCGGTTTTTGAAAACACAAACTTTGCATAACATATAAGAGTTCACAGAGTCCTTTGCCGGTGCCCGGCTCTGCTCTGGATACTTTCTTCACCATCTGAGGGTACAGTCCTCAACATGCGAAGTCTCGCAAACGTTGGCTGGGGCGAGGATTGGGCCGCAGGTCATAGCTCTGAGTTTGGTGCCTTCCGCGCCCCTCCTCTGGATTGTCGCCTTCAGCGGTAGGGGTGTGATAACCTGGCGAGGCATTAGCGCCGGGTCCCTCTGCGCCTGGATCGTTCCTTGGCTCGCTTTCTGGCGTCTCTGGATGCCCGACGAGCAAGGTCGTCGAGGGTCTGGTCTCCTCCCCCCTTGCTGGTCTGGCGGGGACCTCCTTGAACCATGAGATGTTCCTCGACACGTTCTCCCCTCCTTTGCTTGCTGTTACCATGGTCCCACGGTTGGCTACCACTGTCCAGGTGCCTGGTTCGTAGTGAGTCTTGAACTTCCCCCCCGGCCGTCGGTCTTTGAGGAGGACGGTCGCTCCTGGCCGCAGGCTTCGCGGCGTGGCGCGGCGTCTGGCGCTCGCTTGGTTGTTCCGGTGTTCTCGCCGGGCTTGGGTTGCGTGGACGTCCAGGGGTGGAGGTGCCCACCCAGGGCAAGTTGGCATCAGGTCCCTCCTCGGGCCTTGCAGCATCAGCGACCACGGGCTTCGTTGCATGGTGCAGTGGGGGGTGCTCCGATACTCCCTGAGGAATTCGTGAAGTCGCCTTTCCGGGTCGGCCTGTTCCAGCGTGGCGATGCGGAACATTTTATTCAGTGTCCGCATGAACCTCTCCACGTCGCCGTTGGCCTGAGGCCATTGAGGCATGATCTTCCGGTGGTGTACTCCCTGTTGTTGCAAAAACGTGGCAAACTCCGATCCTTGGAATGGCGGTCCGTTATCGCTCCGAATTTCTTGTGGGAGTCCGAACATGGCGAATGCCTTTTCTAGGCTGGGGCGCACATGGGTGAACGCGGTTGAGGCCACTATTTCCACGACGGGGTACTTGGAAAACGCATCCACGAGCACCAATGTGTGTCGTCCGTCTGGAAAACTCCCGAAATCTATGCTCACTTTGGACCACGGCTCTTCGCTCGCCTCCTCTGTGATGACCGGGAGCGGCCGTGTCGGTGCGCTGGTAAGTTGGCAGGACGGGCAGCGGCGGACGAGCTCGTCGACCATCTGTTCCAGTTCGGGAAACCAGACCTTTTCCCGCATCCTCGTTTTCATCTTCGTGGCCCCTTGATGGCCTCCGTGGGCGAGTCGTGTTGCTCTGTCTCTCAACGCTCGGGGTATGACCAGCCGGGGTCCCCTCAGCAGGAGGCCATCTCCTGTGGCACTGAGTTCGCTCCTCACCCGCCACATCTTCGTTAATCCTTCCCTGTCTTCCTGGTTCCAGGCATTCGCCTGGTGTAGGTAATCCTTCCACGATCCTGTCTGAACGGCGTGTAGGGTGCGACTGTATACACTGTCGTCCCGAGCAGCGTCTTTGATTTCCTCTAGGGTCATGGCTCGCAGGCATGCGGCTGTGGACACCATGTTGAGATACTGCTCGGCTGCTTCATCATCACTTTCGTGCGTCTGTTGCGTCGGATGACGGGAGAGGAAGTCCGCCGGGTTCTTTACCCCGGGCCGGTATACGACATCCATTTCATACGACTGTAGTTGCACGGCCCATCGTTCAATTCGCGGCGGAGGGTGGCGAGCAGACCCTTTGAAGAGCGGTACAAGGGGTTGGTGGTCAGTGACCATGGTAAAAGGCTGTCCTGTCAGGTACAGGTGAAAATGGCTACAGGCCCATTTGATGGTGAGCGCCTCCCGCTCTATTTGTGCGTATCTTGTTTCAGTAGGCGTCAGGGACCTGCTGGCGAACGACAATGCTGCCCATCTGCCGGGCTCTTGCTCTTGGGCTAGGATTGCTCCAAGCCCTACCGGACTCGCGTCGACGAGGACCTCTGTCCGCTTTGCGGGGTCGAAATAGGCCAGCGTTGCTTCCCCCAGGAGGGCATCTTTTATTCCTTGGAACGCCTCTTCTTCCTGTTGACCCCACTTCCACGGGTTGTCGGTCCGGGTGAGTGCCCTGAGAGGTTCTGCTCGGGTCGCCAGGTCAGGGATGAACCTCCCGCAATAGGTGGCCATCCCGAGGAAGCTCCGCACTTCTGTGGGCGTCGTCGGGGCAAGTGCGTTCTTGATGGCCTGCGACTTCCTCGGGTCTACTTGGATGCCTTCTTGGTTGAACACGTACCCAAAGAACTCCAGGGAGGGCTGGAAGAACTGACACTTGTCCTTATGGAGCGTTGCCCCGTGTTCGCTTAGGCGCTTTAGCGTGCTCCGGAGGTGCTTGTGGTGATCAGCAGCTGTCGCCGAGTGGATCAATATATCGTCGCTGACGTTAAGCACGCCAGGCAGGCCAGATAACATCTCTCTGATTGTGTTCTGGAATACTTCGGCCGCCGAGGATATTCCAAAGTTCAGCCTTTTGTACCTCCTGAGCCCAAGGTGGGTACTGAAAGTCGTGATGTATCTGCTTTCTTTTGACAGCGGCAGTTGGTGATAGCCGGCGTTGAGGTCGATCTTGGAGAACCCCTTGACCCATTGACATCGGCTATGATGTCGTCCATCGTCGGCGTAATATGGCGTTCCCGCTTGATGGCCTTGTTTGGCAGCCTCATATCGATGCACAGGCGTATGGCGCCTGGCTGCTTCGGCTTCTCTGCGATGACTAGCGGGGACACCCAGGGAGTCGGCCCGGATACCTTCTCGATTACCCCTTGTGCTTCGAGGAGCTCCAGCTCCTTCTCCACCAGTGGCCTTAGGTGGAACGGTACCCTCCGATGTCGTAGGGCCACTGGGGCGACTGCCTTATCGATGTGCAGCTTGATGGGGTCGCACTTGATGCAGCCTAGGCCTCGGAAGAGTTCCGGGAATTGCTCGAGCAGTTCGTCCACTTGGTGCGCCTGGACGCTTCTGGCGAACGAGACTAGTCCCAGGTCCTCCGCCGTGTGGCTGCTCAGTAGCGTATCCGCTTCCCTATCAATGACGTGAATGGTAGCAGTGACTTCTCGGTCTTCCGTTCTGATCGGGACAGATATCTTCCCCTTTAGTGGTAGTGGCGTGTGTGCCCCATATGCATATATCCGAGTCCGTGAAGGGGTGACGGGAGGGCACGGTCGTAAGCGTCGATACTGCTGGAGGCCCTTCACGTTCACTGACGCCCCCGTGTCGATGATCGCCTTTACCTCGGAGCCGGCGATTCGGACCACACAGGTTGGCTGGGGTCTGCGGCGTCGCTTGAGCTCTTGCGCAAATGATATGAGGTATGTTTCTCCTTCTTCGTCCTCTGATGACGAGTCAGCTGGTCTCTGGTATCGGTGACTTGGTCTCGGCGCCTCTTCCGGTGTGGTTGCCTCCATCACAGATAAGTGGCGGATTGCTCGAGATGGCGGTTTCAGGCCTCTGGCGTCACGCCCTCGGCGTCTCCCCCGGCATACGGTGGCAAAGTGGTTTGGGATCCCACAGTTTGTGCATGTCTTCCCTTGTGCCGGACAGTCCTTCGCTGCCTGTGGCTCGTGGCCACAGTAGCCGCACCGTGACTTGGGCGCCTCTGGTTTCGGCTTCCGGGGAAACTCTGTCCTGGTTTTTGTCCTGATGGCGTCCGCCCTCTCGACCTTGATCTCAGAGCGTCCCGCCGGTCTGATGAGGGCCTGGTCCATCTCATTCGCCCTAGCCGCTGACAGGTCATGGGAACGTGCTAGGATGAGTATGTCCTCCTGCGCTATCCTTGGTTGGCGTAGAATGAGGCCCCTCAGTGTTTTGTCTCTGCACCCCTGGATGAGTTGGGCCCTGATCTCCTTGGGCTGGTCATCCTCTGTGCAGGAGCTGGCGAGCTCACGTAGGCGGGCGTAGAGTGAGTCTATGGATTCTCCTTCTCTTTGGCGCGCTTGGCGCAACTTGAAACGCTCGAAATCCGGGTTGAGCTGTGGATCGAAGTGGGCATCCAGCGCAGCCACCGCCGCTTCGTAGTCCGTCGCGGCTCCTTTGTCAGGCAGGTGCTTGAAGAGTTTGAAGATCTCGTCCCCCGCATAGTGGAGGAGGAGGGACTGTTTGATTGCGCCATCCGCCTCTCTGGTAGCAACAAAGTAGTTGTTCAGGCGCTCAATCCACACCCACCAGCGGGGAGACGCCGTCGCTGGGTCCTCCAACTCGCTGAACGGCGGCAGCACACCGGAGGCCGCGTGCTGAAACGGGATGTGGATAGGGGCAGGGGCGCGGTTCTCGTCACCCATAGTCTGTTCTTAGCAGAGGCCGGAGCTGTAGGGACTGGAAGCTCTGGACGTCCCTCGTGGCTGTCAGGTGATACAAGTTGTGTGCTAGGCCTCCTGGCGCCCACCCGTAGCACGTGGTGAGAAGAAAGCGGCAGGCGCGTCTGCGCCGAGGTGGCCTGCGGAGGGTGCGGTGCGCTGAATCCACGTGTCAGGTAGGCCTGTGGTCCTGCTGCGTATGCCTGGCGGTGTTGGGGTCACCCCACGCGTAGGCTTTGGGCGGCGCGTGAAAGCGCGGTGTCGCTATGGTGTGTGGAGTGGTCAGGCCTCAGAAGACTCGTGGCAGCGCGCTGCGGCGCTGTGGCGCTCTGGGGCGTTGCCTGGAGAGCAGGAGGCAGGCACTGGCAGCAGGAGCGCAGTGCAGCGCACTGCAGCGCTGTGTTGCCCGGGGACGCGGTACCGCGGGGGCTGACTCACCCTTCCGCGTGCGTCTGATGGCAGGCTGATGGTTGCCTCGCGGGTCGCGGAAGCTGCTGATCGGGGCGTCTGCGTCGGCCCCGAGGGTGATGCAAAGCGAGGGTCTCGGCCCCCCTTGTCGCCAATGTGGTGACCCGTCACGGGCCAACTGCTGTGCGCGTGTCCCTGGCCGCTGCGCTGGACACATGCACAGGACACTCTGGTGCCGTTGGAAGTGCCGCCCCCGAGCGAGCGCTTTCCCTTTATTGGATTCCCCGCCGGCCACGCCTGGCCAGCCGGATGTAGTGGGAACATCCGCTCCAGCGCTCTAGGCACTGGAGCGCTAACTATTACAATTTGTAATTGTTGTTTACACCCCTTTTTCTATACATTTAATTTCCCCTTCAGTCTCATCCCTTCTTTTTTCTCTTACACACCCTCATCAATGCAATTGCGTTTAAATGCTTCGTGGCAATGAGACTCGCGTCTGAGGTCTGTCGTTCAGTCTCAAGCGCCGCATCGCAGTACCAGTGAAAGCACAGAGGAGGTCATACGAAATAAGACACAATGTGGATGTGTGATCTGTGACATCTCAGTGCGCAGTGGGGTCGCATATAATCTTGATACACACGGGTCTACCGGCACAGGAGGTGTTTGCTGTTACAATGATCGTGCCACCTTCACAAGTTTCACAACTAGTCGCTATTCATTGGGAAGGCCGTAAAAGTTAAAAAAAAACATGAGTTAAAAATGAAAATCTCAGGGCACCCACGTGTCCTCCTGTAGCATCACAATGCACAAACGGATCACATATCACCACAATGTCCGGGGAGCCGAGTGAAATCTGAAAGCACAGAGGGGGTCCTACCAAATAAGACACAATGTGGAGGTGGGATCTGTGACATCACAGTGCGCAGTGGGGTCGCATATAATCTCGATACACACGGGTCTACCGGCACTCTTGGAGGCTGCTGGGCGCCTGAGACCCACTGGAAGGAGTGGTGCCTGCATCCTGATGACGCTAGCCTCCACTCGCTCAAGGTCCCTCAAGGTCTCAAGGTCTCCTGGAGCGTGGAGACCTACACCTGTTACAGGCTGCGCCGGCTGGAATGCCGCCGGACGTCCACCTTAAAGTGGGAGTCTTTGTGAAATGAAACTGTAGGGGGTCGGAAGCTTTCTTATAGTATCAATCTCCGGGCAAGAGATGGTCGAGGGTGCAGCACAGATGAGCGGCGACGTGTTGAGTGGGCAGTCGTGTTATCTGGAGGCTGTTGAGCATGATATCTTGATATATGGCATTAAATATGACCTTACACAATTACCACATGTGTGTGCAGCTCTTTCCTACCTGTGCAGATACATTCAAACATGGCAGACAAGAACATGCATCTGTGCTCTCTCGTGAGAGGCTGTATTACATGTTTGCATGCCGTTCTGTGCACTAGATCAAAGCCAATTAAGGAGGAGGCGCACCCGGTGAGTACCCAGATTTTCCTACCAGCCCTCTCTCTTGAGGTTAATGGCTGCACCGTGGAGAGCATGTTGTCAACGGATCTCAGCACTGAAGACGTTTGTGCAGAAGGAGTTCGCAGTGTACATATAAGGTCCCAAAGGCGAGACCGATTGCATTGCAAATGCTTGTTTCAAGGTGCAGTGTATTTATTGTTACGTTTTCTCCCCTCAGTGGCTTTTCTTTTAGTGAAACTTGCCGTCAAGGAACTATTACACACCAAGCATTAATCTTGTTCTAATGTGAGAGTGAGGTATGTTCTACTAACTTACTAAGCTGTGTAGTTAAAACGTTGATAGTAATTAGAGCAAGAAGTAGGTCAGAAATGATAGTCAAGATTTATTGCTCCTGACAGCAAATTTACATTCAGAGCGCATTATTCCTTTCTTTCCAAGGCTTGTGAACAGTGCTTCGACTGCTATTCAAGTTACTCTGGCTACTATTAAAATAGAAGCATGGTTGCTTATCAATGTCCTGAACAAAACATGTGCTGAAAGCATCTTCACTAGAAAGCACCGCTATATCTTGGGATGCTCTCCAGGTGTTGAGGTGACAATGGTGTAACTATTAGAGAGTGATATCTGGTTCATGGCCACAACATGAACTGCATTATGTCAAGCTGAGGCCTTTCTCGGTCATAGACATCTTAGCACTTTCTAGACATGCCCGTAATTTAACAATAAGGTCAGATCTTAGGAAGAGATCATTTTAATTGAATCAGAACCAATGAGCGTTTTTGAGCAGTGCTAATCCATAATCAGAGTGAACAAATACTCTATATTTCTGTCTTTAGAGGTTTGGGGTCAGAAGATCTTGAGCTGATTGGAATGCTGCTGAACTTAAGCCAGAGAAGCCCCACAGACATTGGCAGCTGGTCTACATGAGTGTTCAACGTTCTACCACATGCTTCAACTGTGTAAATCAGAGAGTGATGCTAAAAGCCCCACAGGCATCTGCAGCTGGTCTGCATGAGTGTTCAACGTTCTACCACATGCTTCAACTGTGTGAATCAGCGAATGATGCTAAAAGCCCCACAGGCATCTGCAGCTGGTCTGCATGTGTGTTCAACGTTCTACAACATGCTTCACTGTATGAATCAGAGAGTGATGCTAAAAGCCCCACAGACATCTGCAGCTGGTCTACATGAGTGTTCAACGTTCTACCACATGCTTCAACTGTGTGAATCAGTGAGTGATCCTAAAAGCCCCACAGACATCTGCAGCAGGTCTACATGAGTGTTCAACATTCTGCCTGGGGCACAAGCTGGAGTGTGCACAGGAATAGAGGGACTCCCCCCTGCGCCCCCCTCAGCCTACGGAGAACGAGTGGCTTGAGCCTAAGGACGAGAGAGACTGTCCAGGGCCTGTTGGAGAGGAGTCACGGTGGGACTGCCCAGCATACGCTCACAGACGGAGGCCGAAAGAGAACTAAACAGAGGTTCCCGGCGCTGCTGTGGGGGGGGCGATGGTGGAAGATGGTGAAACCTAAAAGGGCAGGCCCTCTCCAAGCGAACAAGATGGGTAACTACGCAGTTCCCAGGGCCAGCAAATCCCCAGAAGGGGAGGCAGAGGCGGAACCCACCGTAACAGCCATAATTGCGGCGATAAGAGAGGTGAAGAGCACGCTGGAACCGAAAATAGACACCTTGTCTGTAGATGTGTCACTAATCTGAGTGGACCTTTCAAAACTAAGTGAGAAGGTCTCTACGGCAGAAAACAACATCATCCAACCACAGGCCACCACAAAGCGCCTCAAATCTCAGATGCTCACTATGACTCAACAGGCTACACACCTAGAAGCAAGGGTGGAGGATCAGGAAGGGAGGGCGAGAAGGAATAATATATGCGTGGTGGGGGTCCCGGAGGGGGCGGAAGGCCCCAGTGTAGATCTCTTCCTGGAAGACTTTATCATGAATATGTTCCAGTCTAAATTGAAAGGGCAGATAGAGCTCTGGTGCCCCCGCCGAGGCCGGGAGCCCCACCTCGGACAATAATTGCAGGATTATTTAATTACCGTGACAGAGACGTACTCCTCCAAGTGGCAAGATTAAAGGGAGACATACTTTTTGAGAACACAGTAATACGAATTTTTCCAGACTTCACCTTGTAATTTCAGCGTCAAAGATGGAGTTTTGAGCAGGTTAAAAAGGAACTCAGGGAGAGAGACAAAGTACATGATAATTTATCCGGCAAAGCTGCGTGTCATAGCCGATCGTAAGATCTGGCCCTTTTCGATGACTGAGGAGGCTGGTGAGTGGCTGGAGGGACAGCGCACGATCAGCCGGAACAGAGGCAAGGGCCCGAAGCACAACAAAGGTACGGCCAGAGATTAAGCTGAAGGCAATGGCATACATGGCCGGCAGACGGGGGGATGCCGGAAACAAGCCCACGACCAGGGGAGAGGGAGGAGGAGGCATAGGGGACTCTGGCCTGCCAGGAGATAAGACTTTGTGAAAAGAGAGGAACGCTCAGGAGGGAACAGCTCCTCAGTCGGGGATCTAAGACATTTAAAGTGACATCAACAAACTTTGCACATTGATGCGGGAGGGGGAGGGACCACAGTGCCATAAGGGGATGTCAATCCGAAGACCGGCACAAAAGGGAGACAACACTTTACGAGAAGGCTCTGGTTTTGGTCCGTAAGGGTCAAGCCCACCCTAGTTGAAGGTTACCATGTTATGTCAGGGGCGACAGGCGCTCTGTAGGTTGGGCAATTGGGGATTCCACAACCAGAATCGCAGGGTAGCAGAGAGGGGGTGGGGCAGTTTAGTTTGGGACACCGGTATAGTTTGTTATTAGTTCAATGCAGACATCAGGACGGCATCATAGAGGGTGGGGGAGGCTCCCTAGAGTAATGAGAAGGAAAGAGATCCGCACATTGGAGACACACACACTTAGCACCAATGGCTAGTCACCAAACACAAGCAATGAAAGTGTGGTCATGGAATGTAAACGGTCTTAACAGAAAGGTGAAACAGACAATTGCCATGCAATTTATGAAAAAATATGCACTGGACATTGTCCTGTTACAAGAAACCCACCTCCTGGGGCACCACTGTAAGGCCTTAGACAGGTATGGCTACACCCTGCTGGCGCATGCAGGGTATACCACAGGCTCCTGAGGGGTAGGAGTGTTGGGTAGGAAAGCATTTCCTTATATACCTGGGAAATCCTGGTCGGATCCATTGAAGAGATATGTGGCCCTGAGTGTGCAATGGGAGGGAATGACCGTAAACATATGCTCGGTATATACCCCGCCGAAAATACAAACACCGACCCTGGACGCACTGGGCCCACTGTTACTGGAACTGCCACAAGGGAGGTTCATAATGGGAAGTGACATGAATGATGTACTCTCGGTTGAATGAGACGTTAAGGGGGGGAAGGTCTTCGGGGAGAAGAACCGGTGGCTTAGGAGACTTTCTCTCTTCTATAGACCTAGGTGACATTTGGGGAAGCCATAACCAAAGCGTCAGACAATATACTCACTTGTCCAAAAGCGTCAGACAATATACTCACTTGTCCATGGCACATGGAGACCTTGCAAAGCTGGACTACTTAATAACACAGGCTCAGTTCGTTGGACAGTTCAGAGAGGTAAGGCACATAGCTCATGGGGTGGCTGATCACTACCCAGTAGAGGCTATTTTGGAGGGGCCCCCACGTGAACACGTCTTGCCCCCAAGGATCGATCCATGGTACCTTAAAGATCCAGAATTTCAGATCTAGAATTTCAGTCCACAGTTTGCACTAACCACTTCTTTACAGAAAATATGGGGTCGGTGGACTCAGGCTTGACCCTTTGAAAGGCTTTTAAGACAGTACTTAGGGGCCAGGCCCATACCTCGATAGGGGCCTCTAGAAAGGAAAAAGCATTGAAATGCATGGCCTTGGAGAAAGAGATTTTAGAGTTAGAAGCACAAGTAGGGAGAGAGGAAGCTTTTACCAGGAAGACAATCAATCGACTTCGCCTACGACAAAAAGAGCTCAAAGAGCTTTTGGAGTATAGGGATAAGATGTTAGATAGGACCACTAGACATAAAATTCACGAAATTGGAGACAAGGCCAGTAGACTCTTGGCGTGGCTAGACAAGCGGGAGACCTTGAGGAGGTGAGTTCCAGATATATTAGACAACTCAGGATCAAGAAACGCGACGGGACCTGAGCTTGCTGAGGCATTCACCTCTCATTATGAAAGACTCTACACATCTACTTCCGGGTATACGGAGCCGGACTGCATAGAATTCCTCAAAGATATTCGCCTCCCAAGTTTGACAACTGAAGAAAGAGAAGGGTTGGAAGGCACTTGACTGTAGAAGAGATTAACACGGCAGCCCAGGCCATACAATCAAGGAAATCGGCGGGACCAAATGGCCTCCCACCTGAACTATTCAAATGTTTACTAGATAAGATAACCCCGCACCTCCTCACAATGTACCGAGAGGCGCGTCAGGCAGGGGTCTTGCCCAGAGACCAACGATCGGCGCTGATCGCAGTGATACATAAGGAGGGTAAGCCACCATTGAACTGTAGGGCATATAGGCCTATATCCCTATTGAATTTTGAGGTCAAAGTTCAAGTGAAGGTACTGGCCACATGCCTGAGGACAGTGATTTGCTCCCTGGTAACCCTGGACCAGTCGGGCTTCATACCACATAGAAATACCAGACTTAACCTGCGCAGTTTGTTTGGAGTCCTGCATGTCACGGAGCCGGATCATTCACTGCCTTCGGAACTTCTGTCCTTAGAAGCCAGTATGGCATTTGACAGCGTAGAGTGAAATTACCTGTGGGCGGCCCGGACACGTACGGGAATCGGACCGACATTTATTAGCTGGATAAAGCTGTTGTGTGAGCAACCACTGGCAAGAGTGAGGGCTAACGCCACGGTGTCCCTAGAGTTCACCCTGCAGAAGGGAACAAGACAGGAATGTCCACTATCCTCAATATTGTTTGTCATGGCACTGGAGCCACTAGCGGCGTGGGTTCGCCAGGACCCGCTGATATGCGGAATCCCAGTTCGGGATGAGTGGGATGAGCGTATCTCCCTATATGCCGATGATATTCTTTTGTACATCCAACACCTGAGACAGTCCATTGACAGAATCCTGCAAATCTTTTGTATATTTGGGGACTATTCAGGCTATCGCATTATTTGGACTAAGTCCTTAATGTTCCTATTGGCGGGGGGACGCCTAGCCTGACATCGAGATGCAAGTTCCCACTGGAAGTGAAAGGGTTTAAACACTTAGGGATTAATATTACAAGGGACCCCCAGCAGTTCTATGAGAGAAACCGCAGTTAGACAGATTCAAAAGGGATGCCAAGAGGTGGAAGACGTTGCCACTAACGCTAATGTACTGGGCTGCTCTATTTAAAATGATGATGTTCCCTAGCTTACTCTATGTCCTGCAAAACACCCCATATCCGTGAGGGTGAAGAACTGGCCGAGGCCTCTACCTTGGAGGATAGACTCCTGACCGAACCCTTGGAGGAGAAGGCGATATTGTTAGCATACAAAAAACTAGTGAATAACACACCAGCCCCTTGGTATTACTGAGAGCCGCGTGGGTGGGAGATGTCGGACCGATAGATGACAAAGACTGGAGTGAGGCCCTGCAGGGACGAGGGAGGTAGCAATTAGCTCCCAATTCCGATTAATCCAGATAAAGGTTTTCCACCTCACATATTGCTCCAGGGGGTTCGTGTACCGCTTGGGTAGGGCAGAGTCATCAGGATGTCATAGAGGTTGTGGCCAGGAGGGAACTTTCTATCACCTGATATGGGAATGCCCACACACACAGATATACTGGGGTAAAATAGGAAGAATCACAGTGCAGGTAGCAGGGGTGGAGGTCCCCCTGGATCCAAAGTGGTTCCTGTTGCTGATCCCTGGGGAGGTGGCATGGCCAAGACACACTGAGATTTGGCTGGCGCTGGCTACGGTTGTGGCCAAACATAACCTGGCTAGGTGTTGGGGCGCCCAAGCCCTACCAAAGGTTGAGGACTGGCAGATGGACCTAGACTGGTGCAGGTTGGCAGAACAAACTATTTACCATAACAGAGGTTGTCAGAAGAAGCGGGAAAAGATTTGGGAGCAATGGCAAACCTATCGAGGGTTGTGAAAAGAACCTTAGGCATACAGGGAGGATTGTGCACCTTTGGTGAGATACCCGCTTCAATAACAATAAGGAAAAGATACATTAATGGTCCAATTATATCTATAATGATATATAACTGATGTACTGCTATTACGTTGTTTGTAATAAAAATAATTAAAGAAAAAAAAACAATGGGGATTGCCTTATTGCATCTAATTCCCAATTGGGACAAGATAGAAATTTTGAGTTTGGTGTCTCTGTACTCACAATTTAAAATACCAACTTATGGTGAAGTCAGATTTTAAATTGCAAGTCTGAAAATGTCACTTTTAGGAAGTTGGCATTTTCTTACTTTAATCATTCTGTGCCTCTGCCTGTCTCTGAATAAAGGTATGGAGTGGGTGACAGCTGGGCTTCGTGCAGTCTCTCTAGATAGTCACACACAAAGGGAGCTGAGGTGTGACATTCACATCCTGGTAGCCCATCACCAGGATGATGGGCCTTCCTGAGCTAGATGGGAGGGAAGAGCTAACACTTGCACCTGAATTGGGCTGTGCCTGTCCCCACATAAAGAGCTGCATACCCCTTCATAGTGAGTCTGGAACCAGGGCAGGAAGGGCAGGGTCCTTGTGGATGTCAAAGGCATCTCTTTGAAGTCTCCCCTACTTGAAAGGCACAACTGGGTATAAGTACTGGACCCCTGACACCAACTCAGTACACTCTGGACCTAAGAACACTCTGCCAGGAAGAAGGACTGCTGTGCTGATGAAAGGAATGACACTCTGCTGGACTCCTGCTCTGCCGTGCCTGCCCTGCTGCCCCTTGCCTGGTGATGAGAAGGACTGGACCTGAATCTCTACATCCCTAGAACCAAGTGACTCCAAGGGCTTGCTGGCTTGCCTCCTGTTCTGAAGTCTCAAGGACATCAAATACTTCATTCTACTCTGCTTCAGCTGCTGGACTTTGCCAACTGTGAGTCTTCCCTGTCAAGAGTGGAACCGATGCATTTGGCTTCCATGCCGACAAAGTACCACTTCAGAGACCCCAAAGCATTGACAGCAAGGCTCAACGACGATGCATCAATCAATCAATCAATCATGGTTGGTAAAGCGCAACTACTCACCCTTGAGGGTTTCAAAGTGCTGGGGGGGGTGGCTCTGTTGAGAGCTGGGGTAATCCGAAGAGCCAGGTCTTGAGATCCTTCCTGAACTGGGGCAATATGGGAGATTGCCGGAGGTGGAGGCGGAAGGTGTTCCAGGCTTTGTCTGCGAGGTAGGAGAAGGACTTTCCTCCCGTTCCGGTCTTGTTGATACGTGGGACGGTGGCCAAAGAGAGCTGGACTGATCAGAGGTGTCTTTTGGGTGCGTTGAAGGAGAGGCGGCTGTTCAGGTATGCAGGTCCGGTGTTGTGAAGGGCCTTGTATGCGTGGGTGAGGAGTTTGAAGGTTATTCTTCTTTTGACTAGAAGCCAGTGGAGATCGCAGGGCTGTTGGGTGATGTGACTGCGATGGGGGTTGTCGAGGATCAGTCTGGCTGCAGCGTTCTGGACAATCTGGAGTTTGTGAAGGAGTTTCTTGTTGATTCCAGCGTAAAGAGCGTTGCAGTAGTCCAGTCTGCTGCTGATGAGTGTGTGCGTGACAGTTTTTCTGAATTTGGTTGGGATCCATCTGAAAGTCTTTCAAAGAATGAGGAGAGTGTTGAAGCAGGTCGAGGATACGACATTGATCTAGCGGTTCATTGTGAGCGATGAGTCTAGTATGATGCCGAGGTTTCGTGCGTGGTTCTTTGCGGTAGGGGGATTTCCGAGGTTGGAGGGCTACCAGGAGTCGTTCCATGTGAAGGCGGTGGAGCCAAGGATGAGGACTTCTGTCTTTTCTGAGTTGAGTTTCATGCAGCTGTTCTTCATCCAGGTGGCAACGGCTTTCATCCCTTCTTGGAAGTTGTGTTTGGTGATGTTGGGTTCGTTGGTGAGGGAGAGGATCAGCTGGGTGTCATCAGCGTAAGAGACGATGTTGAGCCCCTGGTTCCTGATGATGATTGCTAGGGGGGACATGTAAACGTTGAAGAGGGTGGGGCTGAGGGAGGAGCCCTGGGGTGCTCCACAGTTGGTCTCTGTCAGTTCCAAGAGGTAGGGAGGGTGTCTGACCTGCTGAGTTCTGCCGTTCAGGAAGGAGCCTATCCAGTCCAGGGCCATGCCACGGATTATGGGTTTGTGGAGTCTGGTGGCTAGGGTGCGGTGGGAGATGGTGTTGAATGCAGCCGAGAGGTCCAGGAGGATGAGGGCTGCTGTATCTCCCTATTCGAGGAGGGAGAGGATGTCATCGGTGGCGATGAATAGGGCAGTCTTGGTGCTGTGGTTGCTTCGGAATCCGGATTGGGAGCTGTCCAGGACGTTGTTAGCTTCGAGGAAGTTAGCTAGCAGGGTGTTGATGGCCTTTTCGATTACCTTGGCTGTGAATGGAAGCAGGGAGATGGGCCTGAAGTTCTTGAGGTCCGTTGGGTCCGGGGAGGGTTTCTTCAGGAGGGGGTTTCCAGTCATCGGGGAAGGTGGCGGTCTCGAAGGAGCAGTTGATCATCCTACGTAATTTGCGTGCGATGGCAGACGCATCTCTGTGAAAGATGTGGTGTTGGCAGGGGTCTGAGGGCGCTCCGGGGTAGACGCTTTTCATGGTCTTCAAGATGTTTTCTGTCGTGAGTGGGATCCATTTGAGCAGGGTCTGTTGGGGGGAGCTGGATCGGTGAGGTGGTCTTGGTTGTCAAAATTATTGTAGATCATCTTAATCTTGTGGTGGAAGAAGGTGCTGAGTCTGTTGCAGAGGTCTTGGGAGGGTGGGACATCTGTTGTTTCGCTGCAGGGTTTGGCGAATTCCTTGATGATAGAGAAGAGCTCTTTGTTGTTGTGTGCGTTGGTGAGGATTCTGTCTTGGAGGGTTTTCTTCCTTGTGGATTTCATGAATTGGTGTGCGGTGGGGGCTGCTTTGTAGGCGGTGCGTGTTTCCGGGGTTATGTTGTTCCTCCATGTCTCTTCAAGTTGTCTGCAAGAGTGGCTGGAGTTTTGGAGTGCAGGGGTGAACCAGCATGATTTCTTGATGTGTCTTCAGGTAGCTTTCTTGATCAGGGTAAGTGTGTTGGTGCAGTTCATGATCCAGCGCTGGAGGTTGCGTGCTGCTGTGTTTGTTTTTGACGTAGTCGGTGGTGGGGTGTTGACGAGGGTGGAGGTGAGCAGGTCTTCGGTGACTATGTTCCAGCTTCTGCGGGGGAGGCAGTGGGCGTGCTTGTGTACAATGGGTTTTTTGAATGAAAAGTGGATGCAGTGGTGATCTGTCCAGAGGAGTTCCATGGTGTAGCTGTAGGAGATGCTGTTTCCTCCTGTGAAGACGGGGTCGAGTGTGTGTCCCGCTGCGTGGGGTCGGTGACTAGTTGTTTCAGTCCTATGTTGGCGAGGTTCTCTAGGAGGGAGGCAGTGTTTGAGTTGTCGTGGTTATCCAGGTGGAAGTTTAGGTCTCTGAGTAGGATGCAGTCTGTGGATGAGAGGGCGTGGGGTGCGATGAGGTCAGTGATGGAATCGGTAAAGGGAGCGCGGGGCCAGGCGGCCTGTAGATGAGGGTTCCGCGGAGAGTCATTTTGGGGTTGGTCTCGATCTGGAAGTGGAGGTGCTCCATGAGGGTCGTTGTGTCGTCCGGGAGGGTGGTCATGCGGAGGGTGCTTTTGTGAAAGACGGCGATGCCTCCTCCTGGATGGATGGGGCGGTCCTTGCACAAGATCTTGTATCTGTCGGGAATGGCGGTGGTGATGTCGGGTGCAGAATTGGCCTTGGTCCAGGTTTCTGTGAGGAAGGAGACATCGGACAAGTAGGTGTTGAGGAGGTACCAAATTTCTATGGCGTGTTTGTGTAGCGAATGTACGTTGAGTAAATGCAGGTGAGTGGTTTCTGAGCGGTGATGTCCATTAAGGCTGGGAGATGCTGCTCAGGGACGGAGATGGTTTAAGGTATGGCGGCAGTGTAGACAGGAGAGAGGGCCGTGGGTGTTGGTCAGCGTCGAGAGCTGGAAGATGTTGTTGCATCCGGGGTTGAGATTGTGGAGTGTGCTGGAGTTGTAGCGGAGGTGAGTCAGAGGACCAGGGTCCCTGGTGCTGATTGTGGTCAGTGGCGGGCTCAGACAGGCTGCCATTAAGTAGGGGTCATGGGAAGGACAGGTCAACTGGAAGGCGTGAGCAGGAAGGACACCCTGGAGGGGCCTCGGGGCCAGCAGCGGCAGGTGAAAACGAAGGAAAGAGTGAAAAGTGAAATGTGAAAATGAAGGAAAACAAAGGAAAGAGTGAGAAGTGAAAAGGAGAAAAGTGGCAGAAGGGCAGAATGAAGGAAAGAGGAAAAGGGGCACAAAAGGAAAGAGACAAGAGAGGCAGAGGCAGAGCAGCATAAGAGCAGAGTGCTCTCCCACTGGACCACCAGGGAGGATGCGCAGGCAGGAGCCTGCGGATGGAATAGGGCCTTGAACACCCTGCAACAGAGCTCAGGGGCAGGACTTATTGGTGGAGCTGTGCGGGGAGAGCAGTCACACTGGCCATCTCCTTCATTGTCAGGGGTTCGACAACGATGCATGACCCGATTGCGAGGCTCAATAACGACTCAGTGTCTTCACTGTGATGGGGTTCAATGATGACGCGGGACCCGATTGCAAGGCTCGATGACAATGCAGTGTCTTCACCGTAAGGGGGCTTGATGACGACACAGGACCCAACTGCAAGGTGAATAGACAATACAGTGCCTTAATTGTAAAGGGGTTCGACGACGACGCAGGACCCAATGGCGTAACTTAGAACCGACACAGTTGCTCCTCGACGTCGATATATTCTCCGGAAAGGGGAAAGGTACTGTTTTCAGCAGGACCTGGGTGGCTTCTGTATCTGACCTGCACTCCATAATGGTCAGCTTGACTTTTCAGATTTGACCCAGTCCAGCACGACCTCAAGTAACCCCTAAGCACTATTGAATTTTAAGCACTTTATTTCAATTTAATCTTTAAAAATTCATAATTCCGGTTCTGCTCTTTGAATTTTTGTCATTTTGGTCTTGTTTCATTCAGTTAATTAAGCTCTATTCTTGTAACTCTGTGTGAAGTATTTCTGTGTGGTGTCTTTCACTGTTTTACTGTATTAAGTATTGCACAAATACTTTTCACATTCCTTCTTACGTTAAGCCTGACTGCTTTGTGCCAAGCTATCAGAGGGTGAGCACAGTTTCAAGTTTAATAATACTTCATTTAGACATTTAAGACCATCAAAGTAGAGACAGCATAAAAAAGTTATCATTAAATATGTGCACAATACGTTAAAAACACTTCATGAATGAGGCAGACAATTTAGATTTTTCACAGCCTGGTGGGCAGAAAATCTGGATTTTATTAAGGACACGGAGGCTAAGATTATGCAAATCTCCTTTATTGCCACAGCTCAGCAGTAACAATGAAGAGAATATAGAACTTCAAAACATTCTAAATGCAGTATATAGTCCATGAGCAAGCAGCCATCTTCCTTCTTTGCCTAATGCTGCGAACAAGAAATAAATAAACTCAGCAAAACATAACTTCAATTATGACGTTGAACGAGCCACTCCTTTGAACAATCGTAGATATTCCTATATGGAAGAGAAAAGAGACACAATAGGTCAAAAACATAAAACCCCTAGGGAGGGTTAATAAGTGGAGGGATAATCTTAGCCTCCGTGTCCTTAATAAAATCCAGATTTTCTGCCCACCAGGCTGTGAAAAATCTACATTTTATGTCACGACACGGAGGCCAACATTATGCAAGTTTAAAGTGAATTAAGTACGTTGTCAATCACATTATTGATTGGTCTAAAGTAAGATTTTTTAAACATACTCTCATTCGACCAGTCAGCGGCTCTTAGAATATCTTGGAGCCCTCCACCTAACATGAAAGCTTTAGAAGCTGATGCACCTCTAAGAGAGTGTGCACCGAAAATAGAAACAGCGACACCACTTTCACTCATCACTTCTTTGACCCATCTTGCAAGCATGGGTGATGAAATTGTTTTATGAGGAGATCTGTGAGAGATCAACAGTTGAGTTCCAACACCTCTCAGGCTTACAGTTCTCTTTTCATATTCTCTTAGGCATTTGACAACACACAAACTTTCATTCAGAGGAAAGAAAGGATAGAACATAGAGGATGACATAGTTTTGGTCCTTTTCTTAAGGTAAAAACAAACTCCCTCAGGCTGGTAAGCCCTGCTTGTAACGTCTAGTGCCTTAACATCTGAGGTTCATCTGAAAGAGACCAAGTAAAGTAACACAGTACGCTTATAGGAAATATGCTTTAGGGAGAGGTTAACATTATCTCCCCAAGAAGAAATAAGTTGTAATATGTTTCTTACGTCCCATAAGGCTGTATATTTGGGAGTTGGAGGATTAAGAACCTGCATGCTTCTCAATCTTTTTTGTTAAAAGGTTTTGTCCCACCGAGACACCATCGACTAAGCAATGTCCTGCAGCTATTGCTGACCTATAGACATTAACAGTTCTATAACTTAGGCCAGAAGCAAAGAGTTCCGAAAGGAAGTTTACTACATGAACTAAATCACTTGAAACGGGATCGTAGTGTCGTTGAAGACACCAGCGAACCCATTTGTTCCATGCCAATCGATATGCCTTCCTTGTTCCAGATGCCCAAGACTCGGATATGAGTTGGAAAGCATCTTGCGAAAGACCTGGGATTTGCCATTGTCGCCTGAAATCTTCCAGGCCATCAGAACCATTAGACCTTGGTCTATGAGAGGATGGGATTCTCCCTTTGGGCCCAGGAGTACTTGCATGAAAGGTGGTATTAGAAGTGGAAAGTCCACGGTCATCTCCAAGATGACTGGAAACCATGCCTGAGATCTCCAAAGAGGGGTTATCACCACCATGCTCTGCATGTATCGACGAGCATGTAAGAGAAGACGTGGAAGCATGACAAACGGTGGGAAGGCATATGGCTTTTAGCCCTGCCAGTCCTGGAGGAAGGCATCCACCCCTGCTGCTTGAGGGTCCGGCTTCCAACTGAAGAAATCCTTCATCTGAGTGTTCAGCCTGTCTGCGAAAAGATCTGTCCCAAAGGGACCCCATTTGTCTTGAATTATCATGAACATTCGCCTGTCTAACTTCCAGTTGCTGGAGTCCCTGAAATTCCTGGAGAACCAGTCCGCTACCCCATTGTTCAAACCGGGGATGTGTTCCGCTGTAACGGAGAGTCTCCTGTTCAAGCAATAGCTCCAGAATTACTTCGCTATCTCCGTAAGACCCTTTGAATGTGGTCCCCCCATCTTGTTGACGTATTTCACTGCAGAGATATTGTCCATGCGCAGCATTATACAGCATTTCACTGAATTCTGGGTGAAGCTTTGAACTGCAAAAGAACCCGCTAGAAGTTCCAAGCAGTTGATATGTAGTTCCTTTTCCTCGTGTGTCCAACGACCCCCTGTTGATGAGTCGCCACATGTGGCACCCCATCCTTCTAGACTCGCATCTGACTCTATTATCAATTCTGGAGCTTCCCCAAAGATGGCTCTGCCATTCCAAGCTTCTGCATTCTTTAGCCACCAAGATAGCTCTTTCCTAAAGTCTTGGTCCAAGCATGTAATTTGTGAGTAAGATAGTGTCGACCTTAGAGCTTTCGCTTTGAGTCTCTGGAGGGCCCTGTAATGTAGAGGTCCCGGAAGATTTGCTTGGATGTTTGAGGAAAGGAGACCCAGGATCCTGGCTAAGAGCCTCAAGGGAAAGACTTCCATTGAAAGCATCTTCCTGAGTTCCTTGCAAAGTTTCTTTATCTTTTCCCTCTGTAATTTGAGTTCTGCAGACACTGTGTTCACCATGAAACCCAGAAACTGAGTTTCTTGGCTTGGTGTGATGCATGACTTTTTTGCATTTATGACAAAGCCTAAATGTTCCAGTAGACGGATAGTAAGATTTGTATGGCGAGATACTGTCGCTTTGGACTGACCCATAATAAGGATATCGTCCAGATATATTATTAGTCTTACGCCCCTTTCCCTTAGCCATGCGACTACCGGACGCAAGACCTTGGTGAAGCACCAAGGGGCTGAAGATAGACCGAAGGGGAGGGTGCAGAATTCCCAAAGTTTTCCCTCCCATGAGAATTGGAGGAATTTCCTGTGTGGGGGCCAAATCGGGATGGTCAAGTAGGCATCCTTTAAGTCTAGACGTGTTAACCAGTCTCCCTTTCTCAAGACGTCCCTTAGGAGGTGTATTCCCTCCATCTTGAAGTGGTGATATGTTACCCACTCGTTTAGGTTTTTTAAGTTTATGACAGGTCTCTGTCCCTTGTCTTTCTTTTCTGCTAAAAATATATTGCTGACGAAACCTGTTTCCGAGCGCTTTATTATAGCCCCTTTTGTTAACAGATCCTTTACTTCTTGAGATACTAGTTTTCTCTGTTCTTGAGAGAAGGTTATCTCGTGAGGTCTCTTTGATTGAATGGGGGTATCCGTGAATTCTATTTTGTAACCCTTGACTGTGTCTAGAACCCACGGGTCTTGTGTTATCATGGTCCAGTTCCCAGAGAAAAGGGCTAGTCTCCCTCCCACTTTTATAGGGGTATCTGAATGGTCTTTCAATGTTACTACCTGTGGAGAATCCTCTGTTTCTTCTCTCGCCTCGGAATGGTCTTCCCCGGATTTCTCTGTCCGGAATCCTCTGTTTCTTCTCTCGCCTCGGAATGGTCTTCCATGGATTTCTCTGTCTTTGTGGGAAGAACGACTGGTTTCCATAGAAGGATGATTGTTGAAACTTGGATCCTCGTTCCAGAAAGGGTCTTGAGGTTGACTGCCCATGGCCGGGGAACCGACCCCGCATTCTCCCTTCCAAAAATTTTGTCCTGAAAGACTTTTTTAATATCACGCTCCGATTTCTGAATTGAGCTAAAGGCCCCAACACACTTGGCCATTTCGCGAATTAAATCTTCTCCAAAGAGGAGCCCCCGTGAAGTGGGTCCTCCTTCCTTGTTTGCTCACTCTATTAGCTTTGGATCTATTTTGAGGAAAACGTCCTTCCTACGTTCATTAGAGATGGCAGTGTTGGCATTGCCCAGGAGGCAGATGGTCCGTTGGACCCACTCACGTAGTTCCTTAGGGTCAATAGGTGTTCCATCAATGTAGGCACTTTTGGCGAACTCGAAGATTTTTGTTAGGGGTCCAATGGTGTCCAGGAGACGGTCTTGACATGACCTTAGACTCTTGTCTATCCCCTTTCTACGGTCTTTCACACCTTTTGCTATGAAAGCAACAACCTTAGGGTCAAGCTCAGGGGTCATCGCAATCTTGTCTGGAAGGGACGGGCGAGGGCACTCAGACCTCAATCTAGATCTGACTTCTTTTGGAATCTCCCTTCTCAACCAGAAGCTGATGTAGTCTGCTACATGTTGGGAAGGTAGCCATTCGGGAGATAGGGGATGTTTAATTAAAAGGGGATCACACATATCCTCCCCGAAGGGATCAGTAATGCCCATTTTTGAACCTGAGGCCTTGCTTGCCTCTTCAGAGCGTCCCAAAGTTTTGTCTCCTAGCTCCTCAATGTCTGAGTTAAAGTCTGAGGAACAGGAGAGATTTATCTCTGCCTCTTGTGGTTCGTCGCTATCAAGCTGTATAGGGAGCTCAGGGCCTGTTTGTTGCCCTCCTGTGATGCCCAAGGCATCGTTCTTCTCACCGCCTGAGAAGCGTGAATGTGCTGCTTTCCCTGTTTTCTTTGTCTTTTTTGCAGCTATAACAGGAAGTTCTGGTGCAGTTCTTTTCTTTGGGGCCTTCACTGCCCCTTCTTTTGCGCAAGTAGTATGCGCGGTACTAGTAGTGGGCCATGACCTTGACAGGCTTTCAATTTTTTTACTAATGGTCTCATTAAGTTTTAGACCTGGTACCATTGGCGTGAGTCTCCCTTCCATTTTTTGCTGTTGCCTCCTCTGTTTTTTTATATTTTTTGCTGGTTTAGATGCTTTGGGCACTGTGCCACTGCTATTCAGTGCCACAGTGCAAGTGCTCCCTATTGTAAAGTATTGTATGAATTAGTGACTCCATGATTGGCTTATTTGATTTACTTGTCAGACCCTAGTACAGTGCACCATGTGTGCCCAGGGCCTGTAAATCAAATGCTGCTGGTGGGCTTGCAGCACTGGTTGTGCCACCCACAGAAGCAGCTTGTAAAGTGTGTCTCAGGCCTGACATTGCAGAGCCTGTGTGCAGTCTAGTACTGCCATGTTGACTTGGTAAGTGCACCCACTTGCCAGTCCCTAAACCTTCCCTTTTCTACATATCAGTCACCCCTAAGGTAGGCCCAAGGGCAGGGTGCATTGTATGTAAAAGGTAGGACATGCCCTGATGTGTGTGGCATGTCCTAATAGTGAATTACAGCCAATTTTGTTTCTCACTATTGCAAGGCTACCGGTCCCCATAGGCCAGAATGGGCAGTTTGATTATAACATCTTATAATCCTAACTATCCCAGGGAACATGGTAGAAAAACGAATTTAGTATGCCTGAACTCAGAATGATAAAATACACCTTTTAGTGAAGTTGGTTTTAAAATTCTGTGTTTGAAAATACCACTTTTAGAAAGTAGGTATTTTCTTGCCTAACCATCCAGCCTGCCTCTGCTAGGTTGTGTATTGCATGTCTGGTTTGTGAGTGACAGGAGGGCTTGGGCTCCAGCAGTCTGATGGGTCAGGGCTGGGCTGAATAGGACCTTGGCTGAATAGAGAATAGGGGGCGGGGATTTCCTTTCACTCCCCTGAGACCTCATAGAATAGAGAGTAGGGGGAGGAGATTTCCTTTCAGCTACCTGGGCCAGGTCTGCTTTCAACAATGCTGTCTCCGCCTCCTGCCAGGAAGCTGCACAGAACTGGTTTTGGCTAGATACAGGCACCCTCTGCCTTCAGAGGACAAAGGATTTCTTAGTATAAATATTGGGGCCCAGACCCCAGAACTTTAGATCACTTCTGGGAATCAGGACGGACCTTTGCCAAGGAGAAGAACCAAGAAGACTGAAGGAGTTGACTGCCCCTGTGCCAGTGTGCTATCTTCAGGGGTTGGCCTGCAGTGGTTTCTTTATTGCCAAGGAAAGGGGAAAGACTTTTATTGAAACTTTCTTCATCTTGAAGAAGAATCTCCAAGGGCTTGAACTGTGCTTGCCTCCTGATGAAATCTCAGGGATACAAGACTTCACCACCAGCTCCCCCCTGAATTCCCTTGCTGGGGATTCTGTCTGCAGAAGCCTGCGTGTTGTTGGGAGCTGGAAGCGCGACTCAACGAGAAGAAGCGTGTCGCCGCCGCAGAGGTCTCCGCTGCATCACCGAAGAAGCGTGTCTCCGTCGCAGCTGCTGGTCGTCGCATCACCGGAGAAGCGTGTCGCCACCGCAAGGGTCACCGTCGCATCACCGGAGAAGCGTGTCTCCGCCGCACCTGCTGATCGTCGCATCACCGGAGAAGCGTGTCGCCACCGCAAGGGTCGCTGACGCATCACCAGAGAAGCATGTCGCAGGGCCTGTCGCGGCTCGGAAGTTACAGAGTCCGCCGCACGGCCGTCGGGCGTGCACGCATCACCTTCACGTCGTCACATTGCATCAAGGGCGCCATCTTATCGCATCGCACCAGAGTGTCATCGCATCGAGGCGCCATCTTGTCGCATCGCAACCGGAACGCAGTACGAGATCGACGCATCACCTCCTCTCCGGTAAGGAACAGACGCATCGCCTACTTTGCGCAAGCACTGAGGAACATACGCATCGCCTCCCCGAAGCAAGGAACCAACGCATCACCCTCCCTGCGAACCTTTTGTTTGTTTTGCATTACGCATTTAAGGTACTTTTGTGAGAAACGTGTCGCATTTACCATCAACTTGAACTAAGCTATTTCTACCATCTTTGTCTATTTTTGATTACAGTATTGAGGATCTTTGTCGTTTTGGTCTTATGTTAAGTCTATATAAAGAATACTTATTTTGATAAAACCTGTGTGGTGTCCATTTGTAGTGCTTTCACTGTATTACTGTATGTGTTCACAAATGCTTTACACACTGCCTCTGAGATAAGCCTGCCTGCTCGTGCCAAGCTACCAAGGGGGTGAGCAGGGGTTATTTTAGGAGTGTAGCTCCCTTACCCTGACTAGAAGCAAGGGTCCCTATTTGGACAAAGGTGCATACCATTGCCAACTAGAGACCCCCAGTTCTAACATTAAGTGAGTCCATAGCTTTGTCCATGGCCTTAGTGACCATTGACTCAATCTTACCTTCCAGGTTAAGATCAGGATTGAGAGACATTATGGGAAAAAAGGTATCAATTATATCAAAATTATATAGTCTCCTTTATTATTATTTTTTTTTATTATAAACACCTTAACTGTGGTGTCTTAAGAGTTTATCTCCTTATTTCCTTTTTTTTTAGGTTGTTTCAAGGTAATATTTCAATAGAAATTGATATAACCTTCAAGGGTTAATATGGGGTACAAGCGTTTGAGAAATATGTTAATTTTCCACTAAATAATAAGACCAGAGCGTGTCCATGTTCAATTTCTTTCTCGGCGAAGGAAAGGAAGCGATTAAACAGCAGCAACTGTCAAATGTTGCTTGCTCTAACTATGGTAACCACGCACGTCTCTTGCGTGCGTGGTTGCTCCTTAGGGTTTTTCCTTTAAATATTTCTCCCCTCCGCGGTACGCGAATGAAGAGTGCACCGCGGTGGGGGAAGAGGGATTATGGCGTCGTTGGAGCTGTGCAGAGGGTCCGGAGCAGTATCGGAGCTGCCCGTTGCGGTACGCTCCAAAGAAAGGCTACATTGAGGTATGCGGTCGCGCTTGCACAAGCCTGTATGCCTGTCTCGCGCTGAGAGCGCTGTCAGGCAACGGGAGTGCGGTCACGTTTTCAAAAGACGCGAGGGGAAAATAATTGTACATTTTCATGTTTGGGTGACACCGGAGGCAAGGGCACAGATATTCAAGGCCCGTTAAGGAAAACACAGAGCATTGAAGGGTCGTTAAGACCCAAGGGGGATACGCAGTAAAAAAGCTTGGTAAAATGCTAGGATTGTTAATAAACAGAGAAAAGGCAATTTCTTAATCAAAATAAAAGGAACAATCGCATGATAGCGTCAATAGGACCCAGCCATGCGATATACAGCTACAAACAATCAATCATACGTACACAATAAGCACGATTAAAATGAGGTTACTTATCTTGTGAGCAGCAGCAACAAAGAAGGAAGATGGCTGTGTGCTCATGGACTATATACTGCATTTAGAATGTTTTGAAGTTCTATATTCTCTTCATTGTTACTGCTGAGCTGTGGCAATAAAGGAGATTTGCATAATGTTGGCCTCCATGTCGTGACATAAAATTTAGAAGAAGATTGAGCCATAAATAGGACATGACGTGAAAGTGCAAACAGATGAATGACAAATTCACAACATAATTATGACATTATTCTAAAAAAACAGCCAGGTTAGGTCTTGCATGTTATGCTGTGCACAATTATATGCGGGATTGCCTAGCCACATGTATTATGGCTATTTTTTCATTTGAATATGCGTGTTAATGCTGTTCGAGACCTGGGTTGCACTTTATTAAATTACGAGCGTAAAGTCGACTGGGGGGGGGGGGAGAAATCTAAAGGGCCGATTGGTGAAGTGTTATGTGCTTTTGCTGGCCTGGTGCAATGTTTGTTAAACATGTGTTAACTCATGGTCTAAATCTACATTGAGAAGTGGGATAAGAGTTCCTATGGTTGATGAATATCAAAAACTGAGATTGTTAAAAAGAGCCTAATGCTTGGGCCTAAATGTGCTAGAATCAGAAGTGTCTTTGTGATAAAAAGCTGAGAAGTGCCCAGTTACTGCTAAAGCAGCGTTACAGATGACTAATAGCATTACCTATGCTGGACACCTAGCGTAGGCGATATAAGACAGGGAAACAGGATAGATGGGGTTCAGAGAGGGGTGGTGGACAAATATAGCTTACGACCATGATCGGCTGGCCGAACGCACCTAACAACCTACTCGTAGTGCCTTATCAGTGGCAAAGTAGTACGGGGACTTGCACACCCAACCTTGTGAAGCTGTTTCATGCCAGACACACGTTTCATATTTAACATCATATGAACCTAATGAACTTGGAAGTGAAGTGTTAAGGTCAAAAGTGCTTTGTGCTGTAGTCTAAAAGTCCCGAGTGATGGCTATCAGCTTTACCCGTGTAAGGGCGCCAGTAGGTAGAGTTCGGGTTAAGGAATGATGGTTGAGCACAAGTTCATTAGATTGTGTATCTGGCTTACCCTGACTAGGATTGTTATCCCTACTTGCACAGGGTGCAAATCTCTGTCAACTAGAGACCTAATTTCTAACAATTCCCACATAAATTACTAAATGTATGGCTCTGGAGAACACATTTGTATACTGGTGAGGCTGCAGATTTAAAACCAGTGCGCTAACGCTTGACAAGGAAATGCAGAAAACATTTTTATACATTAGCTGAGTCATCCCAAAAGAAGCCTTGTAAGCCCAGAGTGTTGGGTATTTAATGTATATATTTGCTACATACTAAATATTAAAGAAAGCATGTCTCCTCAGTGAAAGGTTTGCATCAAAATTAATTTGTCACTTTCTAAGCTAAGTTGCACTTTCAATGGGCAGACCCGATAGTGAATAAAACCTGATTTTCACAACACAGTTTGTGACAATAATGGACAGTGTCTCAAAGGTATTTTCATTTGTTGTCAAAAATCTAATTCAGTGGTGAAAGTATATTTTGGTAAGTGTAGGGGATTCAAAAAAGAAAAAAGAAAACACTTTTTGCTGCCTGCCAGCAAACTGAAATTAGAACAAGTTCGTCTGTCTCTAGCCCAGTGATTGTAATTAGCACCCCAGAGTGACTGACTGGCCTCTTGCAGGATTATACAGATGTGTCTGCAAGGAGGAAGTCAGAACTGATGTAAACACTGACTAATTAGTAGGACTGAGCTGACTAGGTGGGTACTGGAAGAGCTAGCAACAATGAATTCCCAAATTGGGGAAAACTTTCAAGCCCAAAGTCCTTTCATACATTGGTCTCTGGTCCCAGAAGGAGAGAAAGTGATTCTAGCACCAGGTGAGTGAGTCTTCCCCTGTTCCATAAGGGGTATGCCTGAAAGGAAATACCTGGCTGCTGCAAGGGGTAGAAGGCCTAGGCCATCTTGAAAGAGGGACTCTTAGAAGGGATATATTAAAGAGAGCGAGGATGTGCTGTAAAAGAAAGTTGAATTTCGTCAAGAATATTGCAAGGATTTGCTCTAGGAAATTCTTCAATCACTGGAACTACACCATTACCTCCTCAGAACATGCAAGGAGCTGGTAGACACCTTAAGGGTATAAGAGGAGTGTGGGTTCTGAAAAAGAAGAGTGAAGGGCCCTGGCTTCCACGGGCATTTAGGGACTGAAATTGAACTCAGTTGCCATCTGGTTGGCCTCCTGTCACTGCTGCAGAGTCCCAAACAGCAGAAGGGTCCTTTGCTCTGAAGACAACACTGTCTGCTACTTATTAGTGGACTCCAGTAGACCTTGAAAGAACTATGAGGATGTGGAAGCTGTAGGAGAGACCTGGAGAGAATTTCCCAGAATCAAGAAAGCTTTGAGACTTTCTGACATAAGGAGGATGGAACAAGTTGCTGATGTTCCCCCAGTGAGGGTGCACCATTGGCAAATACAATTTCTAGGTTCCTTACACTTACAGCATTTTTTGCCATGAAGAAAAAGACTTCAGTGGGACAACATGGTGAGGTTTTCCAGCCTCATGAAGCCCTCCCCGGCTATAGCATTCAGTCTTCCCCCACTACAGGATTTTCAGAAACAAAATAGTGACTAAGGTCAAAGGTAAAACCTGGGACTGGGACAAAGCATCACAGTTTTTTTTTTTTGTTGCAGAGTTTTATATAGTGTGAACTTGACCCGAATCGGGTATCAGAGCGCTTTACATAGCACCAGTTACGTTACATTAGGACACACATTCATTTTTTTGTTAGGCACGGGGAGATTAAGAGATTTGCCCAGAATCACAGGATGTTCAGCGTCATTGCCGAGACTCGAACCCAGTTCCCCAGATTCGAGGTCGGACGCCCTAGCCGTTAGGCCAACTCCTCTACCACACTATCGAAGCAATCCTGGCTGCTATGAAATCCAGCTTTGCCCCACTGAGAGATTTTAGTGCTAAAACTGAAGCCTTCTGCTGAAGTTTGATGATGATGTATGCATCTGACTTTAAGGGGCCCTACTGGCTTCAGCAGCCTAGCTTGCCCCACTAAAGATCTTTGAGAATCAGAAAAGTAAGGTCCAGAGGGAAAATCTTTGACTTTTGTGACCCACTGGGCTTACCCGACTCAAGTCCCATAGCAGTTGACCAGAAGTTACACCTACAAATCGGTCAGCTTCGAGCATTGAGTCTGATTGGTGCTTTGTGTTTTCTTGGGTCTTTTTGCCTTAAAATATTAAAAATATGTATCTCCTGTTCCCCTTATCCAGTTTTAACCCTTTTGTGTCTTTTTGTGAATCCACTTTTCTTGATTTAACCCCTTTGGCGCAGCGCACATTCCCCCGCTGTGCCGGCGAATTAATGAGTGGGCGGGGTTCGGACGGCCCTAGGCCGTCCTCCGCACACGCCCACCGTGATGTCGGACGGTCGGGGCCGTCCGACGCATGCAAGGGGTTAAATCAAAATTTATTTAGACTTTTTATGTGTTTTTTCTTAACTTTAATGTTGCTTGGTGCTGCTTGAACTAAGCCCACATTTATGTGGGGGATTGGCTGCTACTTGTGCCATAGCTCCTGAAATTAACTTCGATTTTTTTCTTTTTCAATCTAGCCAGATTGTATTAGTAAGTAGGTTGGGATAATACACTTCCAAATTAAGAACCCAATTTCTGAAGTGTGAAATCTTCAGGAGGCGTGGAACTATTTAACAGCAAGTAAACATGTCCTGCAATGTTGAACTATAGTAGTAATGCCCAAAAGATACCATATAGAAGAGAAAAAGATGTGTGTGTACCTTTCTATTGTGTTCATATTGATTAATAATTATATATTAAGTCAGGCCACATATTGTGGTGTTTGCTAACAGTTTAGTGACGTGTAAATCGCCAAACCAAGCGATTATCAATAGATTAGTGGGACTGGTAAAACAGAAGTGCATGTAGATTAATATATCAGAGGATAAAGATCCTCGAAGGATTACCAAGCTAGATTCTATACAACTCGGTATGAATCGTCCTCTATTTCTGTCTCTTTTATTCTCTCCCTGTAACTCTTTAACATGTTGAGTGTGTATGCACATAAAAACACACACACTCACACACACACATATAAAATGTTTATTAAAAGATGACTGAGTAGCACAGAAAGGATGTTCACATTGTTTAAATTTAAATGCAGAGCTGTCACTGAGAATGAGGCGGAAGCATACACTGGGACTAATACACGTGAAATCCTTTTCATGTGAACCATATTCGTATTGCGTAAACATCCTCCCACTCAAAAAGAAAAAATAATTTTGACTTCAAAGGGGATACGTCGGTCTAATCAGAAATGCTGGCGAAAGGCTGTTGGGCTTAGTTGAAAGAGGAAATAATTTGGGATGAACAGAATAAGAACAAATTGTTTTATTTAATCTTGTGTCTCAGACCATGAAAACTATTTCATTTGTAAGCCAGCATAAAAAGTAACATGTGGCTTGTTACACAACCTTATGACTGTAGTAATCGTCAGAGAAGAAATCATTATGAAACCTCTTTCGAGAGACTATCCAAGATAACAATTTCCTCCCAGTTTGTAGAAGTACTTTCAGCAAAATTTTATATATAAATATGGGTTCGTATATTATTATATATGTAAATAAAGACTTTATACCACAGACTCTCCTAAGCATCCTTTATGGCAAAAGAGAATATGTTAGTTCTGGCAACTGAAAGGTTGTTTGTGTGCCATGTTCTGTAAATACCTTCTACCAAATCATGTCCAATCGATTCATTATTCAAGTGTTCCTGTTTACTAATCATGCTTTTTATTTTTTAACAAAACGTTCACATTCCAAAACGATTGCGCTGAATACAATGAGATTTATGAGCTCATTATGGTGCTTCCTGAGGCCCTATTACATATAGTGCGAACTCTTCCTGTTTACGCCACGGCGCACCTTAAAACAGGTGCGCCGGACCGAACAAGGAATGTGCGTCCTATCATATTGAATATGCTGCCCCCAGGGCAGCCGCGAAGTAGTGCTGCTCTGGGGGCAGCACATTCAAGTGACAAACTAAGCGGCTTTAAAGCAGCCCTCTGTGTTTCACTGTGCAGGCGGCAATCCGCCTGCACTTTTAAGGGGGATTAGAGGTCCCCTTACAGGCGGGTGCAGTGAGTGACTGCAAGGGGATGTCTGGCAGGTCCATCCTTCTGCTGAGCTTAAAGGAGTCATCTCTGCCATTTAGGTCCACCTGCCAATCACAGTGGCCACTTGTCTGGCTCCAGGGAAGAATTTCACACCTCATTCACACTTTATTCAGGCCAGTCACAGGCTGGGAGAATTTGAGGAGTTAATGCAAATTAGCTTCCAGGAACTGCAGGCAGGTAAAAGGTAAAATTTAAAAAATTTTAAAGTTACTTTTTCTTATTATTTATTAAAAATCTGACTTCACAACTGAATTTGAATTTAAACACTATTATAAATAGTTGTTCAATTGCTTTTCTAGCAGGGTACATTCCCGAAATACACTATTAATATTGTAATCTGAACTCCGATTTTCCAGACAGAATAGCTAGATCTGCCACAGTGAAATTAGCTTTAGGGCCTTGTCACTGTAGGGACATGATAACATTAATCTTCTACATGTTGCATTTTTAAGTACCATGCACTAACTTGTAGACTACAATTCAGAGACTGAAATACTTAGATCTAAGGCCTGATTTGGGTCTTTTCTAATGGGTAAAATTGTGTTTAGGTTCTTGTGTGATTTCAGGCTTCCTGGCCTCTAAATGATAGCTTTTTTTTAAAGCTAACATGCTAACTGCTCTCCTCCAATGAGGGAGAGCCCAGCATGTTCCCTCCACCTCTTTTATCTCCTCTACCTGATTTTAAGGCTTATTGGTAACTCCAGCACCTTGCTGTCACCTTCCAGCAGAAGGGAGCTGGGTAGCACCCACAACTTACTCTTCTGCCTGGGCTCCTGATTATCTCCTTGGTCATGGGTCTTCCTTAAGCAACATCCTGCTTGAACTTCCTTACCCCACAGCTTACTGAATACTTGCAAGGAGCCTGTATGTCCTGCAGGAGTCAGGGGCCCCCCTCTTGGGATGGACTCCACAGGACCGTTCCACAGAAGTTCGATGAAGCCCTCTCCACCAGCATCTACAGCAAGTCAACCATTTAATGCCAGAGGGAGTGGGAAGGCCAGTGCCACTGGCCTTGGTGGAAAATTCCAGTTCCGGGGTGCCAGCTGGAGTCAGAGATCCTTGGGTCATCTCCTTCCAGCTGCAGTTAGGAGTCCTTGATTGTTTGTGTTCAGCAGGAGTCAGGAATCATTAGGCCCTTTTCTTCAGCAGCAGTAACATATGTTCTTTTTCCTGCAGTGCCTTCTTTTTTGATTGATTTCTACATTGAACCTTGGCTGGTCTTTCTCATCGCTTTTATCCTGAATGGCAACCGTTAATACAAGATCATCAAATTGCTCGTCGATTTTAGCATATACAATAACTTCTTCTTGGATAGTGAACACTTTTTTAATGGTCACTTGCTTGACACACATTCGCTAAATGATCCTTGCTACCACATTTACGACATTCTCTGCACAATGTTGGAAAATATCAATACAAGGCCATGTGAGCGTTTGATCCACAATGGTAACACTCACCCCTAGCAGGTTCCTCTTATTTGATTGTCTGTGAATTGGCTATCCTTTTGTTCTGATAACCAAGATGTGGGACTGTTTGCAAATCATGAGAGCTCTGAAGGAATGTTTCTGTTCTCACGCCATTCTTGGCAAGGCTAAATTGTAAATTTTTGATGATATTTTCTGAAGACAAATTTATAAAAGAAATGTGTATACCCTCACAATCAGGATTTATAATAAAAACATGAATTAACACCTAATGGCTTCCAAGTATATGTCCACTACATTGCTAACAATGTGCTCCATTAGTACCCTGTTCCTGCAGTGTAAATTGTTGAGCCATATAATCCCACATGTATTTAATATGGGGTAAAAATGGGCACCTAATCTGCCTGCTCACTCACTGTGTGCCAAAATGTTTTAGTTGCATGGTGCACCCTGTGAGTCTATCAGTTTTCTGAGAGTGTTCGATATGCTGGCAAATGAAAAAAACATTGCACCGGAAGTAGCTGTGCTTGACAAGAGCAGACCTATTGACCTTTTCCAATTCCTGTATACACACTGCTTTGATTATAGAGTCTAAATAGCTCTGAGAACCCGAACCACATAATAAAAGAAGACATAGCAAAAGTTGTCACACCATTGTGAAGATCATTCACTTGAACAATGTTAAAAATGGAAACCAATCCAAGGAAGTCCTTATTTATAGAGCAATTTTGTGAGGATTAGACAAGACCGGGCCTTACACAGGATAGACCAAGGAATGATCTACAGGTCTCTTCGTGTATGTTAGTATGGAGCGTACTGCATGTTTGCTGAAATTTACCTCTGTTTCATATTCTACCCGTACTCGGTCTTACTTTAAAGTGCACTTTTCAACAGCTTCCCAACATCCAATCTCGGCCTAGCTTGCGCTTTTGAAAACTGCCAAAATAATGAAAATAAGGTAGTCTAACGTACCACTTAGAACATGAATATACCAGGGAGCTTTGCCCTCCTGCGTCGAAAGGATATAATGAAGCAATTTTGTAAAAAGATTTTAGTGTTAGACTGCTGTTTCTTCAAAGAATAAAATCACATGTTACCATCTCAGAACAAAATCAATCACATCATCTACCCCTGGGCAAATTGTAGGTTTTGTTACTGAAATATACCTGTTAAATAATGGAGTCGAAATCTGGCATTTATTTTAGGTAAGGGCTAGCAGCTTTAAATGCAGCTCCCAGTGAGCTGCAACAATACCATTTCTTGTTCGCCTCAAAAACGTCCAGCTCGCACTTACTCTTGTGTTGTTCCTTTCTGCTTTCAGTTCTGAAATCTCCTCTTCCTTCTCAAGCAGCTGTTCCCTGCATGCATTCAATTCCTTTGTCAGTGCAGCAAACTCCTACAAAACATAAATCAACGTCACCGTTATTTATCATTGAATCGAAACCTATTCTGACAAAAAATATGAGCTTTTTCATTTGGCCCCATTGTTTACAGCTTCTGTGTACAATTCTGGCACTGTGAACCTCAATAATATGCACTTTCAAACGGTCAAGCAAGATAATGGGTTTTATCTGTTGTTCCAGTTGGAGAGGTTCTCTGTGCACCCATAGCGGAAAAAAAGTGCAAAACATTTCAGCTAAAGAGAGGAAAGTGAGGTACTCGTCACGCACGAAGTATTTGCAGAAAAACCCAAAGCTTTTTCTGAAAAATAAACCAAGCACAGTCACTGGCTTCCTCCATTGTATGAGGTCTTGCTCTGCTGATAGCGAGCTCCCTCAGCACTGTAAAAGGTGCAGCGCTGGAGCAGTGTAATTGTGGCTCCAACCTTTCTTAATTAAATAGGCCACATATATGTGTACGTATGGACTTATATATGTGAGTTATCTAAAAATGACTAATGAAACAAAGAACACTTAGAAGAATATAGAAAGCGCACTTACTATGTAACCTCGACATTTATGTGTGCATATTAACTTTTCCTTTACAAATAACGATGAATTGCAGTTCTCATATGTATTTGCAAGTGTGGTTTAAATAATGTTATTAATCTCCATGCATTCACTTAAATTATATTTTGCATCTATTATATAATGGGAAATGTATTTACTCAAATAGTATTTTACATTTATAAACGTGACTGTCTGTGTATCTGTAATCACGCAGTTACAACACATGCTGAGATGTTTGCCATGCTAAAATTGACTAAAGGCCTTAAGCATTTGGGTTTCGCAACTTTTAACCTTCAGTGTGAATACTTGCTTTAGGGACAATGTTTTTCTTTCCTCTGCAGGTGCTGTGGTATGATCTAATGAACAAAGAAAGGTACATTGTGTGAAAAAGATAGGGAAGCTTGAAGGGAGTGTTTTGGGCAAGATGATAAGCCTAACGAGTAAAGGGAGGACTACTGTCTGTGCGGAATGAAGAGATGGATTCCAAGGACTTTCTGAATATGTGGCTCAAAGAAAAGAGTTACAAGTGTGCCTGCCAAAGACTATCGTTTGAAGGTCGACACTAATGACCTCTAGCTTTTCTCGGATTCCTTTCAGACTAGGAGAGGTACAGACCTCAATGCTCTACTTTTGTTGTGTGGCTTTATGCTATGCAATATTCCTTTCTTAGATGAATTCTACAGAGGTTCTGCTATGCTGACAGCTTTCTGTTTTATTGGATCCAAGCAGGGTTTCTTCGAGCAATAAATAGTGTAGGTTAGTTAAGAAGAATTAGTATTCCCCATGCATTATAGGCAGGAGGACCGAAGCTTTCAATTTAACCATCAAGCAGTTTTTCTTATACTTTGTACTTTTGCTATGTAATTCCTCATTTGTTTCTTGCTATTGAGGATAAACTTTGTGCGGCCATTTGGCTTCCGTTGGTGATTTGCATTTCTATACTATGTTTTTTAAACTGATTTATATTACTTTGGCTTTGAATTTGTAATCAATCTATACTTAATCCCACTTATTGACTTTAAGCTTTACTGTGTGAGCAAATGGGCTGCACTGTATTTGTAAATTGAAATTTGGTCCTAACTCCGTGCTCCTCAGGCATGCAAGAAAAATCTATCACAAGAGTAAGAAGGAGGCCATAACCAGATGCGTAATATCCATCTGATGTAATAGGACCAGAATAAACATTGTTCTGTGCACTGACAGGTGGGTTCCGAGCAATCCTCAGTGCCCTCTCTCCAGCTACTGAAGCAGAACTGTCAGTGTATCTGCTTGTCCAGGAACAGTCCCAGGCTCTGTAATCTCTGGTGCTAGGAAGACATCGGGCCTAATTTAGAGCTGGCCGTTATTGGGATATCTGTCAAAGTTTGAGAGATCTCCATTCATCCCAGCTCTTGGTTCCCCCACTTCATATAGAAGTGTTCCATGTATTTTGAGTGTGACGATAGAGCTTAAGCTGTCTCCACTTCTGGAAATGTCTCTCTTGGTGTACATTCTCTTGTTGACATTTTTGACAGATCTGCCCTATTTGGAGTAGGCCTTTCAACGCCATGTAAGTCAGGGTGTTGTGGAACAGGATAAAATTAAAACATGTACCACACACACTGGAAGAAAATTGCAGTGTGCCGGAGACATTGATATTTTATCTTCGCAAAACAAGCATCCACTTTGAGGGTTTGTCTTTTAGAAGACAATAAAAATTGTGACTAGTTTGTCATGCTGCCATGACTCAACAGACTAACCAGCATTGCAATGGTTGAAACTGCTCTTGTCACGTAATGTAGGACTTTTGGCAAACAAAGCCTATTAACCCGGTAACTAATACCAGATTTAGTGGGTGGGCTGTGGGGCCCCTCCACCTTTTTCATTGTCGGCAAGCCCACCAAGGTCTAAGCAAGGTTCATATTGTGGGAATGTAACAGATCACAATGTAGGCATCTACCATAGGAATCCCTATATCTTCATCTTCTAAACTATGTCATCATTTTCTGGGTGAGGCAGGCGTCAAAACGCTATACCAAAGATTGCCCAAAATGCCCCATATCAATGAAGAATCAAATAGTCAGAGCAGAGGACAGAGTTGGGTGAATGCTATTGAAGCTGTTCAGAAGTAGCACATTTTCTCCAAATGTCATATTTTATTAAACACAATATTAGCTTCATAATTTCTGCACTTATCCCACAGGTGTCCTCAAATTTATATTCAGCATGTCATGTACAGTACTGGTTGTAGTTTCACAAATGCCCTGTTGAACATTGTTGAACGGTTTTCAGTATAACGATGTGAAATGGTCTCCACAGTCTCTAAGTGTTTAATTATGCAAGCCCATATAATTTTAATGAACATCATCACAGTATTGTTCAGCTCTGATAAGTAAATTAAACACTGCATGCATGTACCGTGCTTGTATTGAAGAATGATTCATTGTTATTTTCTTAAAGCAAGCAAAGTGTGGGTCATATAGGTGCTCTATGTGAATGCAAATGTAATGAATGCCATAATTTTTGTTGTCGTCCTCCTCCTCCTATATTTTCCTGTCTTATTTTGCAGGCTTTAGACCTAAAGGCCCTTTACCACTGTTAAACAGTAGTAAAGCCCCCGCACTGTGCCCATAAAGTGGTGCTGTGCATTGAACTCCTAGTGTACTTATTTAACTTCTGTACAAGGTCATTGTAGGTAGACCTATGGCATAGAAGGTTAAACATCATATGTGGGCTGCTGTGTTTATTTACACCACCCACGTGCATCACAAAAAACTATATCTGCCAGTTGCAACTCTGAGCTCTGGCTGGCCTGCAGTTTAAAGGCACTGCAGTAACTCATGGCAAGTAAAAGGGCCTTAATCGTGTAGATAAAACACACATATATATATATATATAGATATATATATATATATAGATATATATAGATAGATAGATAGATAGATAGATAGATCGATGTATATATTCACTGAAAAAAACAAAGGTTACAGGGACATTATAGTTAGGCTTAGATTTCACTCGTACAAAACCAGTGAAATTCAGCAGTTATAGTTACCGGAGCTAACTATAACTTACGCCCCCACAATGCACTGCTTATGACCTCACATATTACGTCACTCATGATATGGTCAGTTTACCCACTGAGCTCTCCGAGCCTTAGGTAGGTAGAGCGTGTGAACACTTTGTAGCTGGTGCGCTGTCCTATATAAAAAAATAGACGCTGGCTCGGATAAGCATAAGAGAGCGGCTTTGAGCCGGCGCGCCATTCATTGTGCAGAAATTGCAATGTAGATAACATTGACGTGCTGCATGTATTAAAGTAAACCAAACACAGTGGTGCAGCAAAAAGAGATAACAGTCACCCTTTTGTAAAGGCCCTAGCATCTTCTTGCAGTCTTATGATCGGTAGTAATCGTGTAATACAAAAAAAGGATTGTGGAACAGGAGAAACAGAGGAATGACAACGTGCAAGCTGTTTAATGGACACAAGGACTCTGTACCAGTCACACATTTGATGCGAAGTGAGCAGTACGGTGCAGGAGGCGGGAGAGGGGGAAGGGCCGTCAAACACATAGTGACAGCCAGAGCAATCTTCTTCAAAGAGAATTATCAAAAAGCTGCCCTATTACTGGCTCAACCTTATATGGAAGCAATGCACAATGAACTAATGTCATTAAGGCGCTCCACACTGACATCCTCCAACCGAAATAAGGCCGCCATGCATTAAAGTAAGTAATTCACTCTTCCACTACCATCAACATTCAGTGGGACAATGTAGTAATATCTGAAAGGAAAGCTGAACTGAACCATGCCATAATCGGAGTGATACACAATAAAATATCATCATGCAAGGATGAATGAAGAAGCATTTGATACAAGACGACTGCAGGTTCAACTCTTTACTCAGTCTGAACCTTTAATCCCTGAAGCATACAATATTGACGGCTCACGCTCTAGTAACTGGCCAACCTGTCCACACTCATTCTCTTATCCAGGAGAAACGTGGTATTGACTGATGCAGGACCAAAATGATGTTCAAATATAACCCTGAATAATGCTGCACTAATACAATTTAAATACTGTGATTACACCACCTGCACCATACGACTTGGGATTAACCTTGAGACAACATATCAGTGCCTTATAAAACTTTATTAAGGAACAAATGGCTTTAAACAAAATCGCATCATACTGATTTTAGAAAGTTTTGTAAAGGTCACTGCAAGGTGTTTCTTTGGCTCTGCTTGTTAGAATCCTTTAGACATTCCACTATGGAAGAAAATGTTGATTGCTAGGATGGTAATAGAAAAGTTGAAATGGTAATGATTTTGGAGAACCTCCCATTTAACTCAGAACATAATCACATTTTTTCTGGTCATTTTCAGAGTGGCAGCTCCAGTGCATTCCTTCTGGTCTATTGTTGTTGTCATATGGTGTCTTACAGTGTTTTAAATGTGCGGATTGTTCAGGGATGTGATATGGGTATGTATTAAAGAAAGTGAAGAATAACACGACTGTCTGCAGTTTCACCATCCATTTAATGGCACATTCAATTATCTGGGAGCTCTGGAGAAATAGTCAATGGTCAAGAGTTAATAAAATGCCTAATAGACTTGGAGATAAAGTGTTCTACAGAAACGTATATAACGGAATAAATTAAAACACGGATTTAGGATGGGATGCATTTTAGCTCCTCTGCTTTTTAATGTGCATTTATGTGACCACTGTGAAGAACTGGAACATGGGCCACTTTATCCACCTAAGTGTGGACATGAACATCTAGGACAGATTGGCTATGTGGATGATATAGCCATAAAAGATCAAATTCCCATTGGCTCAAACCCATTTATAATATCTTATAATTCCCTTGGGCCATCTTTCTCCCGCATAATGTGTGTGTATGTATATATATATATATATCTCTCTCTATATATATTAACTGAAAAAACAAAGGTGAGAAATGGGCCGTCTTCTCTGAAACGCGTCGGGTGTTTATCGCTGTCAAATAAAATCACCACGCTCCAGAATCTGAGCTGCGGCTCGTCTCTGTTTATTAAAAGGACTTAAGGAGAGATGAATTTTGGCATTATTGAAGGAGCTCGCCACCCCGCTGTGAGCTCGCCGTCACAAGAGGCGGGAAAATCGGTGACTTTTGATGCTTGAATATATATATATATATATATATATATATATATATATATATATATATATATATATATAAAAACAGTAGCAGTCACCACTGGGTAGTTATAGTTAGGTTACTGTTTCCATACGGAATGCGTTATTTGTGTTGCTAACAACTTTGGCCCTGTTTGACAAATCTCCACAAAACTTTACAAAAAGGTGCTACTGTTTGACTAGTTTGTGCATAGAAAGTTTCTGGGTGATCCTTCAAGTGGGGGCCCAGAAAAAAGGGGGTAGCAAAATCCCCATGCATTTTCCATAGACTTCTTTAGTCAGGGCTACAGCATAAACTGCTGAACGGAATTACACCACATTTGGCAGGAACCTAGTTTTTGGTATGCAGATATGATCATGCAGAGGGAGATGCATGTTTGCAGCTCCCTCTGTCCAAAAGCAATGCTGGCTCCCACAGTAGGTGGGGAGCCGGCAGGGACTGCGGGGGCCTTGAGGCTCCCGCCGCGGTCCCCAACAACCTGGCCATTCCCCGGGGGATGGGGTCCCCGGGGCAATATCGGCCCAGGTAGGGGGGGCACACTGGCCCCCTTCCCTAAAAAAAATATGATGAAGGCCGAAACCGGCCAAGGGAGCCGCGCAGCCCCCCTCGCGTTTAAAAAAAAACTTTTTAAAAAAAGGATCAGGCCCCAGGGGGTGGGGTCCCTGAGGCCCAAAATGGTCCAGGGAAGGGGGGGCCACACGGCCCCCTTCCTAAAAAATAAAAAAAGTGACGCAACTCTCGGAGGGCCCGCCTCCTTTCTCCACTGCTCTGCAACTGCTCCTCCTGGCGCACTCCTGGCTTCGGGGATGATGTCCCCTTGACTGCTGAGGGTGCTTAGGGGCCAAGAAGACCTCTTGTCACTTCCAGTAAGCCCCATTGGGTTGTTGGTCCGGGGTGGTTAAACACTACTCAAGCAACTACCCCAATCCTTGCCAGGGTGAATTACGAAAAGTTACTAAATCAACCTCTGTTTAACCCTCTGGTAGCCTGGCAAAAAAGCAGCCAGGCTTAAGTTAGAGGAAATGTGTAAAGTATTTATGTAGCACTTGAACAGTAATAAAGTGAAAACCCAACACTAGAAAAAATCTGCACCAATTTAGAAAAATAGAGTAAATTGTAATAATTTATTTGACATTGACAAAAATCTAATCAGGAGAACCAGAGTTATGAATTTGTTAAGTTTAAAGTAAAAAATAGTGGCTAAAAGATTAAAGCGCCAAACATGGACACCTAGATGCGCAAGATCGGGGCAAGGTCAAAAGTTAGGGCCGATAGTGATGGAGCGTGGTTCGGAAACACAAAGTGGATTGAGCCCAGTCTCCGCTTACCTTCGGACTTAGAAGAAATTTTGATGAAAAATGTCAGAGAACGTAATGTTCAGGGGGCAAGGCAATCAGGGGTGTCTGAGGAGGATGTGTAATCGTTGGAAAGATGCTGGACAAAGTTGTGGTGAAGATTTCTATGTTCATACTTAGTCTCTTTCATGGAAGTCGAAAATCTCCAGCGGTACAAAGCTGCAGACTGTAGCCGATGAGGGCTAAATGAGGCCGGATACCCCTTCTGCAAGAAGCTGCTGAACAGGATTTGCTACTGAGGAGAAGAATGTATCCGGATTTGCAAGTGCCCTGTTTTATATTTGGGCTATCTGGGCACCTTTAACTCCACTTCCAAGGGTCCAGGACGGGAGGGGCACCACCTGGAGGGTAAGGAGTCACTCAGGCTGGGCCCAGGTGCATGTTCAAGATGATTGGAAGCTTTTCTAGTCCTGAGGCTTAGATCAGGACTCAGGATGCCAGTCCGCTAGCTCTTGGAGTCACTCGGGAAGTTCTGGGTTCAAGCAGAAAAGCAGGTCTTAAGCAGCAGTGCAATCCTCCGGGGGCACACGGCAGGCTTCAGGCAGCAGGGCAGCCCTCGTGGTGCAGTTGGGCATTCCTCTGAAGTTCACAGCAGGCCACAGGCAGCAGGGCAGTCCTCCGTGAGTCTTTCAGCAGGTCCAGAAGTAAACTGAAGAGTGGGTCTCAGAGTCCTAATTTTATACCTGTAGCCAGCTTTCAAGAGGAAGAAACTTCTGGAGTTTCCCCCCCCCCACAGACGTGTATGAATTTCCTGCCTCCCTGCCCTGATCCTAGGATGTCTGGGGGCACAAAAGGCTAGTGTGAAGTTCTTTGTGTGTGTGCTGAGGTAGTACCTTTAAAGTGCAAGTGGGGTTATACACAGCTCCGCCGCCTCTTCCTGTCAGGATGGCCCATCCTGCCAAAACCCAGTCTCCCTATTGTGTGGCTGTCTAGGAGGATCTCACAAAAAACAACTACACCTAATCATTTGACCCAGGTTGCAGGCAGCAAATGGTTAGGACACGAAAATGGCAACTTCCTAAAAGTGCCATTTTGAGAATTGTGACTTAAAATTCAACTTTACCATTAAAGAGGATTTTACATTACAATTTCTTAGACACCAAACATGTCATTTCCACCTGCTTCCAAACAAAAGTTATCACTTATTGAATGAAATATTATAACCCAATTTTATCCTATGGGAGAGGTAGGCCTCATAGTAGTAAAAAACTAATTTGTGAGTTTTTCAGTACCAGGACATGTAAAACTTAAAACGTACAACATTTTAAATACACTGCACCCTGCCCTATGAGTTGTTTAGGGCCTACCTTAGGGGTGACATATGTATTAAAAAGGAAGATTTAGGCTTGGAAAAGGGTTTCTTTTACCAGATCGAATTGTCAGTTCAAAACTGCACACAGGCTGCAAGTGTACACCTGAGACATGTTTTAAAGTGCTACTGAAGTGAGCGGCACAATGAGTGAGTGACAATAAGTGCTACAGGCCCACTAGTAGCATTTAGTTTACCGGCTGTGGGTATGTGGTATACCACTTTTCTAGGAACTTATAAGTAAGTTCAATATGCCAATCAGGTGTTAGCCAGTTCTACCATGTTTTAGGGAGTGAGCTCAAGCACATTAGCACTGGTTAGCAATGGTAAAGTGCAGAGAGTTCTAAGGCCAACAAACACAAATTCAACATAACAAGAGAGAAGGCAAACATTTTGGGGGATGACCACGATAAGACGGACAGGTCTAATAACCAGGGTCTAAATGAGCCCATCAGTGCCAGTGATTCTATACTCTGTGGTACCAAATGATGTGGTGCTGTGCTAACTGCAATGTCTTAGGCTGATATTGACATTATTTACATCGACTGCAACATACATATTTCTTATTCACACCATCAACAACAGCGTTCTGATTGTCTCATCACAGAAAGAATCAGCATATCAGTTGAAAACCATAGGCTAGATATTCAGAAAGAGTGATTGCATTTCACTTATATTTGTCTTTGTAAACGTATTGTTTCACGGATGATCCACTCTATAACAGTTTGAGAGCACGATGTATGTGTTGAAGTCCTTGTTTAGTGCCAGCGAACAAAATATTGGAACAGTATAACTTCTGCCGATAACTGAATGTGGTTGTCAAACAGAGCACAAGAAATGCTTCTTGCAAGTTTAGAATAAGACTAAAAGCCACCATTGGTGTCCAGACCAACATGCAAAAGGGCCTCAAAATATCCAACGCCCTACATTTGCTCAAGAGAGAATAATACTTTTAAGAAACACCGTATACTCTGAATTCGTCCACTCCTATTTCCTCACAGTGAGCGTTAACTGCGATTAAACTATTAGAAGACATAAAACTTTTCAAATGAATCAAAATGCTAGGATAAGCGTGCTTGCTGAAGACACTTGGCTGTAAACCAGATCCTGCAATGCCTGCTGCACCTCCACTTATCCTGAGAGCAGACCAAGAAATGGCCACATGGTCCTGAAAGCCTCTTCTTTTAAGATTACAATGTGGCAGCAACAATATGTGGCTATCCGGTCCGCTTCTATATGCACAGTTCAATCCTCAACCTCGATAGAGAGTGTGTGAGATTCCCGAAATATTTGCAAACAAATTTTCAAACACATTGGTATGACATAAGTGATGGGAGAACACATCCTGGGCAAAGGAGCAAGTGTGCAGATACCTTTATTTACCTATATCAACCCTTTAGAAATGTCCTCATTTGGACCAAATATTCCCAACAGTCTGACTATAAAGACTGTGTGTCTCCATCACAGGAGTGGAGACAGTCCACGCGACTCTCGGATGCTTTGCTCACGTTTGACTCTTGTTTGTCGGTGGTTTTAGGGCTGACAGGCCAGCCCTAACAGAGCTGCATTAACTGAGGTTTTGTAATGATTCACATTCGAACCTAACGAGAGAGGACATTGTCTGAAATCACACATCTATTTGTTTCTTTATAGGGCCAGCCAATAATTGCTTGCCTTTTAAAGGAAGACTCTTGCCCATCATAATAAGTTCCAGTTTCATGCCAGCTGCATCAGACCTTCATAAAAAAGAAGCAGTAAATGATTTATCACCCGGAGCTCGAAAGTATGCTTTAACTTAGCCTCCGGTTGTTTCCTCATGACACATGAATAAGAACTGTTGTCACTGGGTAAATGTATAAATACAATTGGGCCTGAAAGCAGCTGCCTAGGTCTCCAAGTTCAAGAAAGAGGCATATTTAAGTTAATATCGCCCTCAAAATGACTTCGATTCTCATAACAAAACTACTAATTTGTTAAATTAAACTTGAAACAGAGAAAACTCATCAAAAGAACAAATGCAGTTTCTAATTGTGAGATATGTGTACAACCTAACTCTGGGCCCACACACAACAATCACCTAGGATGAAAAACAATGCAATGCACAAATGTGAAGCACCCAAGTTCAAACACCTTCAGCGAATTGTGTGTGGCACAATGGGGCATAGGCTCTCATTACGGGTGGACTTTTGATTCCAATAGGGTCAGTAAGCGTGGAGCCTCAGGTACACCACACATCGGTGTGCTTTCTTCCACAGATTTCGGTTGCTGAAACCCGCCCAGAACTCCAGGTGAAAGTCCAGGGCAAAATAAGGAATTAGGATTACTGCTGCAATTACTGAAAATGGGCCGGATTTTCTCCACTGAAGGTACCCCAGTGACCCCTAACTCCAGGAGTGGGGAAATAGAAACTAATATCACAGGCCCCTCCCAAATGAGGGTTGTAGTGTTTGAATTCTAGTGTTTTTCAGTGCTGTAACATTAAAAAAAAACAATTTTGTGTTGCGGGAGATAACTATCAAACTCTGTATTACTATTTATTGTAGACCATATCACCATGTGATATTCAATCCAGAGTAACATCCCAGTACATATCTAGATATATTTATGCCATACTGGTAAGAATGTGCGTGCCTCAAATGATAATGTTAGTGCCACAAAGTGTTGTGAAAGTGTCTCTTTATTACCGTTTGGAACCGGGCACAAACAATCGAGGTAGAACCCGAGAGAGTGCCACCAAGGTTATGCCACTGCTAATCAGGACAAGTTGATTTTTGTGGCTGTGCCACCATTGCACCGTGGCATTCTCAGCAAAGAACTGTGAAAAAAGAGTGATATACTGGGACATTTACTGATGCATATTTACTATGCTTCTGAAGTGCTGGCATGTAAGCGAGAATGAACAGATGCCAATAAAGTATCTTATCCCAAACTGTTGTAGTGAAGCGATTGACTAGGTTATTGTTTGTAAGCATTTGGCATAAACAATACATGCACGAGCAGACAGTGTACTGCCAGCTGGTTTCACTGCTCTCCCAGGGAAGGAAGCTGCGGCAATGGTACTCATGAGCTTCAAACTTCTCTTGCTGCAGCAATGAAATACATGCGATAGGGCATGTTTTCTTAGGGCATGTGTTCAATATATGTGCATATCTATATATGTACGTATACTTATATATGCACACACACAAACTATATGACAGTCTTAATGCTCAAACCATAATCCTCAGCATGCCAATTCGTACATGCCCCTAGGTTAGCTGCCGTCAGGGGGCGAAATGTTAAAATAAGGCATCATCTGTAAAAGAAAGTACACATGCAATAATAAATATTATACTACCGTGCATACTGACAGCCACAGGTCACTATTGGTATCACTTGATTACACTCAGCAGGCTTAGTAGAGCAGATATCATTCAGTTATTACCAGCTCTTTCAGAAACTGAAATCATTTGCATGTTTGTATAAATATTGCTTTCTTAAAAATGGCACCCACGTATGATTGTTTAGTTCATCATGCGAAGTAGTATATTCCATAAAACAGCTTCAATCGGATTCAATACCAATTATCGAATTTCTAACACTAGCCCCTTATAACAGACCCCAAAGACAAAAATTCCCCTTTCCATAACCGACAAAAACCATAATTCAGGATTCAAAAAGATAATCCTTCAAATGCCTTATAATCACTAGCTTTCAAGGCAGGGGAGTGCAGGCGGATTATAAACCCTCTGCCATCAACAACATTATGCCCCCTTTCATGGCTTCAGTGTCTCCCTCTCGCATACATGCCAACATTTTAGAGCAGACAAGTGGGAGATTTAAAAAAAAAAAAATGTCTGGAGAAAGTACATCCCTACTGACATATTAGAGCAGAGGCAATCTGCCTGAACCGGGTCTATTGGTATGTCTGGTGACAGACAATCAGCATTTCATTTTTGGCAGTTTAGTTACAGCGCAAACAAAAACAGAGTTCTAACCTCTGTTTTTGTTTGCCCTATGTAGAACTGCCAAAAATAAAATGTCAAGGCCTGTCACATACTCTAATCTCCCCCTCCAAGAATTAAGGACAAAGCGTTAACCTTTGTTGTCAGAGGTAATTCTTGGAGGGGGATTGAAGCGTGAATGATGGGCCTTATCATTTCATTTTTGGCAGTTTTACAAAACTCCGAATCGTGTTTCTCCATGCAGGAATCGGGAGGTGGGAGACTAGCCTTGACATCGGTTGTTTTGTGCCTGAATTGGAAGGGTTCTGCAGTGTTCCTGGCTACACCCCCTTGGTGGGGCAATGCCCCGGGACCACACTTTGTGCATCCTCTGGCCAGGCGTGGCAAGAGGCTATGAAATAAAAGGGCGAAGACCGCACATGGAAATTGCAGCCCGTAACTACTATTGCGTAGTGTCTCTTTCTTGGCACTGCACGAGCGGGCCCTGCCTAGCAGCCGCAGGGGCCTGCCACAGATTCTTGGCATGTATGCTCTCCTCCTCAGCCAGTGAAAGATAGGGACTGTGACAGAGAAAAAAACACACCCTTCCCCCACCTTCGTCACATGGCTCACACCGTCCCTGGTATGAAAAAGAATTGCTAGTCAGAACCACAGAATGAGGGAGGGGGAAGTCTTATAGCCCGTCTTTCCCTCTACCGTGCCAAATAAAGTGAAGCAATTAGGAACAGCCGAGAAAGAGGTTGGGACTGCTGAAGCCAGAAGCTTAATGCAGGACCCTGCAGTGCATGGGGTCCCCCATTCAGCCTACGGCCTGAAACATCTGTAAGATCCGTGGGAGTCAGTGGCATCAAACCAATGTCTGGGGAGGGACCCATCCTTTTCACAGGACTATGCATGGTGGTGTGTGGCCCCTCAGTAACTGACATGAATGGGCAGCAGTAGCTGTCGAAGAAGAGAGGGAGAGAATCTGCTGACAGCTAATGGGAGGTTATTACCCCAAGGTCTGCTGGCCGGGTTTATCTAACGGGATATTCCATCCTTACTGGGCGAAATGATCTAAGAGCTTTATGTCTCGCTGCAGTGGGCTACACCACCCATTCATTTTCTGCTCCCATGTTGCTGCCCCTCATCGTTGTCTTGGGCCAGTTTGAGTTTGACGAAAGGATCCATCTAGAATGTTTTCACTGGAACTCCGTGTTCAGGTCGGACTGGTACTAGTGATTGAAACACTCGTGAGGGCCCAAAAAAGGCAGACTTTCTCTTGGGCACAGAAATAGTCTATCCAGACCTGAAAATAGCACAATTCGCTATGGTACAGTTTTTCATTCTTAAGCATTTAAAATATTCCAAACCTGGTTTTGACACAGAGCGATAGATGCTCAAGTTTCAGGAGGATGACCCTCACACAAAGTCCACAAATACTGCTTGCTTTTTAACACCCACCCACCCCCCCCCTAAATGCATCTCTTAGAAGAGATGTACTACACTTAGGCCTTCATTCATATTTCTTTTGCACACCTAACATTATATGTGCACAATGTGAAATCTGCGGGTGTAAATCGCAAATCCTCATTTACAGAATCAGGAATTGTTGCTTACTACTCTCTGAAATTGATTTCAAACCTGATAAGCCGCTTGTATTGCAGATTTCCTGTGGCTAAAATGCTGCTGTTCAAGGGGGTACAAGGGTGGCCATTAGACAAGAGCTGGACCCCCACAAATCACAAGCTTTTTTTTATTCATATAAATCCAAACGATGCCAGACATCAATTTTGTATGCTTACTCAGTCACAAAAGGCCGAAGTAAATGTGAAAAAAGTAAGAAAACAACAAAACACTCCCATATTCAATATAGAAGTATTGAAGTGTTTTCTGCTTCTAAATATGAAAAAAACAAAAAACGAAGGCTCTTTGCAAGTGCATCTAAAAAATTAATGTAAATAAGCATGTTTTCCCCTTACAAAAATATCTGCCGGTTTGATATCATTGGCGTACATGGAAATCAATTGTTTTCGTTGGTTAACATCCACTAGTATGGGGACTTTTAGAATCATTAAAAAATAATGACAATTGTTATAAAGTTACTCTTTTTGTGAATTTCAAATTAGGTGTCAGTTCAGGATAAGCATTTGTTTATGTGTGCTTTTCTAGATTCCCTCGTACTTTTTGTGAATCGTATTCTAACATACAGCAGAGAAATCATGAATAGCTTTTTGAATCTAGATATGCATAGGATTCATTCCCCTTGCCAAAAATAAGTTTGAGTTCTGTGCTGCCTCGTGTACTGCATAGGTCAGAAGAGAATAAAACAAATGAATTTACGGATAGCAACGTGGACTGATATCAACAGTGTAGACATAATCGTCACATTTTATTTAATAACATAAACCAGTTGGTCTGACAGGAATAGCTTCCAAGCAAAGTGCCTGACGACGTTTAATTTCTATAATAATGCTGAATGAGATGAAATATAGTTCTATTTGTAAATAATTTAATAGGCGAAATAAGTATAAAATATATTGTTTTGAGTAGTAGGAAAATAGTAATGTTTTCACCAAAAACACATATGATTTCAATCCAGCCTAAAATCTCTAGGTCCTGGCTGATATGTAAGGTGGTTAAAAAGTGGAAAGGAAATGGAGAAGGGAAGCGACGGCAGGAGTGACTTTAATGCTTCATAACAAAGAATGGAAGGTTATTGCTACAATACAGAGTCTCTCCTTTTTTACTAACTGCTGAAGAATTGGGTTGTTATGCATCATATCTTTGCAGAGAAATAGAATTAATTTTGTTCTGGATGAGATGAAACTTCAAAAAGTTAATTCACAACTCAATGGCAAGGTTTGTAGACGATAAGGCATCCTTTTGTGTTGCAAGTCTCTCTAGTATGCAGAAGTCCCTAAATGTTACAAAGTGATGGCTACTATTTGATTTAGAGCAGGTACTTGCAGTGAGATTGCAGGTCCATTCTGTGGTACTTCACTATGCACTTCTGACCTTCTCTACATAAGTGTGGAGCTGGCTTATGAAAACTATACATAAGAAAGGAATGTGCAAGCTCTTGAAATAGTTACACGCTGAAAGAAAATATTTCAGGCATGAAACCATTTCTCAAGAAACTCTGAGACTTCAGAGGAGAACACAAGAGAACTAGCAAAGTACAGTAGAATATGAGTGCTGTCAGCATAAAAGGAGCAGAAGATATACAGTGTAGGAAGTACAGTAGGTGAAGAAAATGTATTTAGAACATTTAAACCAATCACTAGACCGAAGGAGAAACAATATCCTCCCACATTCACATGCATTATGTATCATTAATAAGATTATATCTGAATACCTGAAACCAGACAATGCCTTTCTCGAACTGGCATTGCAAAATGAAAAAGTATCGTCCAGACAGGTCTATGTAACAGATAAACAAATTAATATCAGTATCTAATTTGATGCCCAAATGTCGGACCAGGAAATTCCATTATTTCAATCTTTATTTCGATTTTTAAAAAAAACATAAAAGATTACATAAAAACATCATACAACAATTCTTCAAAAGGGTAACCCGCCCGATAATACGCATTTTAAAAACAATTATAACAATGGTTTAAAACCCAAATACAAAGCTCCACAAGGACCAGCTAAAATCAAACATCTAATTATAAATTGATTAACACTCACATATTCGTTAAAAATACCTAAAATTTCAGTCCCAATCTCTTTCTTGTTAAATCAACACTAAAAAGGTATCTACTTACACTAAATACAATTGTTTGTGTTGTGTCTGTTCGCAATAATCTTCCTGCCTCATTACATGATCTAATACCCAAAAGTTGACAGATGGGTCTAATCCACTTCCTCCTAGCGTTTGTGTAGGCTGGACAAAAGAATAACACATGCAATTCATTCTCTTTTGCACCTGTGTGACAGATATCACAACAACCATTGTTTGCACCATCTACGCTACGTACCCATTTCATAGTATTTGCTTTGATTTGCAAAATGCCGTAGCGAAATTTAAGATAAAGAGATTTGGCAAGTTGTGGTTGAATTTCGTCTAAAAAGGACTCGAATTTGCCATTTGGTTTTGTTGTGAGAAACCTAGTGGATAAAGTACCTAATTTTGGACAATGTAACAAAGTATCTTGTGTAAATGCCCAAAAGTCTGTTTCAACAGCTTTTTTGATCCCAGAGACAAACCCTGAGGTTCCTCCCAAAAATGTTTTAGTCCTAGTTTATAAAACCAATCCTGTATATGATTCAGCCATAATAACCTTGTAGTATTTTTTATTCTAAAAATTTCCTCCAAACCTTCTCTATAGTGAGCAAGTTCATCTGTGGCCCACAAACGTACCCAAAATAGTAGTGGCCGCAAAGCCGCATGCTGGTCAGTGCGGCGAATATTTAAATCTATTACTACTGGTATTAAGGGTGTGCGTTTTGGCAAACATAACAATTTCCTTAAAAAGGTATTCTCGTACACCATAAAACTATTCTTTGTCGCATGTCCCCACAATTCAGCCCCATATAAGCAAGCAGGTTGTACCCTATATTTATATAACTCCAACGCAGGAGAGACAGCTTTAGATAAGCTGCTCTCATGCATCCTTACTATTGGGACTGAATTTTGAATTAATATTGTTTTACTTTTATCCAGCTGTGGTCTCCAGTTTATTTTAGAATCTAGAGTAATACCTAAATAATTAAAATTTTGCACATATTCTATCCTCTCATTTTTTACAGTTAAATGTTTTTTAAAAGATTTGTGCGGATTAACTGCCATATATTTTGTTTTAGTAGAGTTGATTTCCAAGCCCTTTATTTCACAGTAGGTTTCGAAAGTATTAAGTAAGTATTGCAGACCTTTGGGGGTTTGTGATATTAAAATTGTGTCATCGGCAAATAATAGTGCCGGTACTGGCACCCCCCCAGCTTGGGAGAGTCATGCTCGCAGCCCAAGAGATATTCAGGGATATCATTGACGTACAACGAAAATAAGGTAGGGGCCAGCACGCAACCTTGCCTTACCCCCCTATTTACTTGTATACGATCAGTAAGTTCGCCATTTGGCCCCCATCTAACCCTTGCAAAGTTATCCTCGTGTAACCTAATAATCTGCACGAGGATTTCCCCTGGGACACCCTGATCTCTTAATGATTTCCACAGGAGATTTCTGGGTATGAGGTCGAAGGCTGCCTTAAGGTCTACAAAAGCTATATACAGATGAGCTTTCTTAACTGTAATATACTTCCAAATTATACAGAGAAATCTAAAAACCTGGTCAATAGTGCTAGTTTTTGCTCTGAAGCCTGCTTGGTACTTTGATAAAATGTTAAACTCCCCAATCCAATCGGTCAGTTTATTTAAAATTTGACGTGCGTATATCTTTTGTAAAACGTCAATTAGACTAATCGGCCGATAATGCGACGGATCGTGGCGGTTACCCTTTTTAAAAATAGTTGTGATCTCTGCACCCCTCCACGTTTCAGGAATTGGTGCACCCGATGCAACTGTATTACACAAAAGATTAATATAGGGAGCCCAAATCTCCTTTTCATGCCTCCATAGGTCACCTGGTATCTTATCAGGCCCAGGGGCCTTCCCTTGTTTTATTGCATTTATTGCTACTATTGTTTCCGCTAAACTAAAATGTAGAGGGGTCTCACTTAAATGAATAGCAAGTTCTTCATAATTAAAATTAATATCATTTTTGGTGGTTGAGTATAATTGTGAAAAGTGGGTTACCCATGTATTTGCATCAAGAAAAAGGTCCTTATTACATTTCCCTTTTTTGTTACCCTTAGATAATAAACGCCAAAAGGTAACTTGGTCGTTTAATTTACATGCTTTTATCAGTTCAGACCAAATATTGTCCTCCCAACTTTTCTTTGATTTAATTAATACCCCCTTATAGCGAGTCCTTTTTTCCCTTAGGGTTACTATATCCCTATCCTTTGTTGCCTGAATCAAATCCTTTTTTGCATTGCGACATTCTTTATTGTACCATGGGTTCTCTAACAAGGCTGATTTAGATATTCCTTTTTTTTAAATTGTTTTGGGGCCTTACTTAATATTGGTTCAAGTCCCTCTACCAACCTATCATGCATTTCAATGATTGGTATCTCTGTTAATGGCAAGTTAATATACGGAGAGACTATTTCTATATAAGTTTCATAATTTTTTTAATGATCTTATCATTCCCCAAAACCAAAGGCCATCTAAGTGCTCTGCGATTGTTCGATACCAAGGGCTCAATTAAACTGTGACAAGGGTCACATCTCCTTAAATGATTTTGTTGAAATAGGGAAGCTGAGAGCGTCAAGCATAGAGGACGATGATCACTCTCTATTCTATCTTCCACAACCAAGTCTTGCAACATAGGCCATAAAGGGACAGAAACCAATATATAGTCTATATAGCTTTTAGAATTACCCCGGATAAATGTTGGTAAATTTGGGTTGTCAGAAGACAATCGCCCATTACAGGCGCGTAAACCATGGGCTGAAACCAGCCTCAGTAACTGCGCTACAGCACATGTACACGAAACCGCTGGGGTACTATTCAGTGCTGGAATATTGTTGGCCAAGTCCTCATCTTCAAAAATATTTTCAAGTTCAGCCACTGGTTCAAATTTTCGATTAAAATCACCCCCAATAATTATCAAAGCACTCTTATTTATTATAGTTAACATTTGATCCAACTGCTCAATAACTTGAACATCTCTACTTGCTACACTTGGTCTGCTATATATATTAAAAATGTAGACTTCCCTTTTATCTGGTGCTAAAAACTTTATTCCCAATATATCTTGACAAGGGGAATCAATTTGCGTAAACTCAGCGCCCAAAGTGATTTTTAACCAAATAACAAGGCCTCCCGAGGGCCTTCCTCTCACAGAGGGAATTGCAGCAGTACTAAAAGTTTTAAACCCTATCTTATGGGGGTTTCTATTGCCCAGGTTTCTTGGAGGAGGACTATTTCACTCTGACCTATATAATCCTGCCATATTGCATCCCTTTGGTTTTTCTTAATCCCTGCAATATTCCAAGAAGTCAACTTTATCTCTGTTATGCGTTCCTCGCTATTTTGATCACCAATTATCTTCTTACATCCATTTTCCAAACCTAATGTTTCCTCACTGTTATTACCAAAATTATTATTAGCAAAATTATCATTTAATGTAAGTTCCTCTCCCTGGTAAACTGATGGATCTTTCACAATGTTCACTATATTTACATCTACTATATCATTTATGAGTCCTCCAAATTTCCTACATGCATTTACATTCTGAATGCTATTAAGGTTAACTGTCTGGTTCCCTTCACGAGTACCAGTATACGCCTCAGAGGGCATATTATAATTTTCTATAATTCCCATCTCCATAGGGATGGTTAGAGCAACAGTAGATATCGATACAGCAACACCATCATTAGGTTTGGATCTTAGATCTTTGCAAGTAATTATCCTTGTCTTCTCCTGCCCTGTTTTGAATAGTTGTCAGTCCTGGAGGTCCAGGTCTGACAATGCTAAAAACCTATTAGATTGTGTAACCGATGGGAATCCAATAACTTTGTTCCCACCTTCGGGCTTATAAAAGTATCCTAAGGAGAGTGCACTAATATCGGTCTTGGGGGTAAAAGTTGCATCACAATACTGTAAGAGATGATGAACCATCTTTGGCCTGCGGAAATTGACCACAATGCAATCACCTCTTATACTCTTAATAGATTGCCCTATCCACCCTACTCTACGAACCATTATTATCTCATGAGCATCAGATGGGTGGAAGTTCTTGTGTTTGGTCAGCCAATCAAAAGTTTTATTCCATAGATCAATCCAGTTTTCTTTTCTGCCCAACCCTCAAAGGTGGAACCCCTGTCAAAATCAAAACATAAGGACATGATTCCGGGGGAGACACAATATTTCAGTATTAGGGGCTTTGGTAACATTTGATTCACTCATTCTCTGGCACCCAGCAAGAGAACTTGCGTCATCCATTTTACCCATGGTTATTACATGTCCCTTCTGTACACCCTGAGAGACTATCACATCTGAACCCACGGACGGAGGAACCAACCTATTTATCCCCTTATTATTTGAAGTATTATTTGAAATAGAATTATTCTCGTTTGTTATAACTATATTCTCATCTTGGTTAGCTGGTGGACAACTGTCCATCGCTGACCTTTGGTCCTCCCTTTCTACTCTGGTAGGTAACACCCCCACAATATTACTACTTAGGGTATTGATTGCAGACTCTAGGAGGCTGATTTTATAGAAACATTTTTCAACCAAGTCGCTAACACAAATTAAGGCTGCTCCTAACCCAGAATCATTCACTCCTGTAGAGAACTCAGTCATAACTCCCTTATTGCTAGCTACTTTCTGCACTGGTGACAATAAGGTCAACTCTGTTTGTGTACCAACAGAAGTATTTTTCGGTAAAGAGAAGATACCAATGCTGCCCTTGCCCCTAGATTTACTTGTCTCTATATCCCCTTTTTTTTATTTAACCGTGGCTCAATCTTATCTTTGGTCACAGTTTTCGCGACCCTAGCCCTAGTAACTCTATTAGGAACCACTGAAGAACTTGAAATTTCTTCAGAGGAAGGTAAAAAAGGAATAGAGTTCAATGGGGCACTTGTTGCAATATTCAGTGAAATCTCCTGATCAATGTCCCTCGGTACAGGTGAAGGGATACCAGTTGTTAAATGTCTCTGTAAAATAGCAGGGTCTAAGGAAAGACGTCTCTCAGTCAAGTGAATTTCATGGGTTAGGAGTGACTCAGCTCTTACTAAAAATGCATCTAACGTGCCAGCAACCCCCTTACGTTTTTCCATTTTCTTTAGACGACTAGTTAAATCAAACAACCCAGGTATTCTCTATGCTTAGACTCCTACACAGTACCTTAGGTAATCTTTTGAATTAGGTATTTCCACAATGGTAAGGTGCACAATCTGAGCTTCTCAGAGGGGTAGCCCAGCCCAGCCTCAAACTGTCTCGGACGGTCTCAGACGGGCCCGCCCTTGGCCCGGGCTTCGCCCGGCACGTCCCGCGCACGTCCCGCGCTGCGGGTGTAGAGGCTGCGCTTTATGCGCGAAGATGGTCCGGTGCCTCCCCCTCGTCAACAGGACCCGAAACACCTGGGCAGGCTCGCGTTGCACCCTGGGTGATGTAGTCCTCCAAAGGGTGATGAAGCGGAATACAGCGTCCAAAATAGGCGTTTAACAGCGCCCACAGCAAGGATCAGCAGTGACAAGCAAGAACGTTAGAGCAACAACGGGACCCACGCTGCGGGGGTAGAGGCTGCGCTTTATGCGTGAAGATGGTCCGGTGCCTCCCCTCGTCAACAGGACCCGAAACACCTGGGCAGGCTCGCGTTGCACCCTGGGTGATGTAGTCCTCCAAAGGGTGATGAAGCGGAATACAGCGTCCAAAATAGGCGTTTAACAGCGCCCACAGCAAGGATCAGCAGTGACAAGCAAGAACGTTAGAGCAACAACGGGACCCACGCTGCGGGGGTAGAGGCTGCGCTTTATGCGCGAAGATGGTCCGGTGCCTCCCCCTCGTCAACAGGACCCGAAACACCTGGGCAGGCTCGCGTTGCACCCTGGGTGATGTAGTCCTCCAAAGGGTGATGAAGCGGAATACAGCGTCCAAAATAGGCGTTTAACAGCGCCCACAGCAAGGATCAGCAGTGACAAGCAAGAACGTTAGAGCAACAACGGGACCCACGCTGCGGGGGTAGAGGCTGCGCTTTATGCGCGAAGATGGTCCGGTGCCTCCCCCTCGTCAACAGGACCCGAAACACCTGGGCAGGCTCGCGTTGCACCCTGGGTGATGTAGTCCTCCAAAGGGTGATGAAGCGGAATACAGCGTCCAAAATAGGCGTTTAACAGCGCCCACAGCAAGGATCAGCAGTGACAAGCAAGAACGTTAGAGCAACAACCGGACCCACGCTGCGGGGGTAGAGGCTGCGCTTTATGCGCGAAGATGGTCCGGTGCCTCCCCCTCGTCAACAGGACCCGAAACACCTGGGCAGGCTCGCGTTGCACCCTGGGTGATGTAGTCCTCCAAAGGGTGATGAAGCGGAATACAGCGTCCAAAATAGGCGTTTAACAGCGCCCACAGCAAGGATCAGCAGTGACAAGCAAGAACGTTAGAGCAACAACGGGACCCACGCTGCGGGGTAGAGGCTGCGCTTTATGCGCGAAGATGGTCCGGTGCCTCCCCTCGTCAACAGGACCCGAAACACCTGGGCAGGCTCGCGTTGCACCCTGGGTGATGTAGTCCTCCAAAGGGTGATGAAGCGGAATACAGCGTCCAAAATAGGCGTTTAACAGCGCCCACAGCAAGGATCAGCAGTGACAAGCAAGAACGTTAGAGCAACAACCGGACCCACGCTGCGGGGTAGAGGCTGCGCTTTATGCGCGAAGATGGTCCGGTGCCTCCCCTCGTCAACAGGACCCGAAACACCTGGGCAGGCTCGCGTTGCACCCTGGGTGATGTAGTCCTCCAAAGGGTGATGAAGCGGAATACAGCGTCCAAAATAGGCGTTTAACAGCGCCCACAGCAAGGATCAGCAGTGACAAGCAAGAACGTTAGAGCAACAACGGGACCCACGCTGCGGGGGTAGAGGCTGCGCTTTATGCGCGAAGATGGTCCGGTGCCTCCCCCTCGTCAACAGGACCCGAAACACCTGGGCAGGCTCGCGTTGCACCCTGGGTGATGTAGTCCTCCAAAGGGTGATGAAGCGGAATACAGCGTCCAAAATAGGCGTTTAACAGCGCCCACAGCAAGGATCAGCAGTGACAAGCAAGAACGTTAGAGCAACAACGGGACCCCAAATTCAGAACTGGGCTCCATGCCAAGGGAATTCCATTAATGTTAGACCTGGTGTGAGAAATTGAGTTACTGATTGAGGGTGGTGAAACCCTACACAGGCAACAATCACAATCCTTGTCAAGGTGAAGTCACAAACAAACCCCAAATTAACCTGTGCTCAATCCTCTGGTAGCTTGGACCAGTGCAGTCAGGCTTAACCTCGAAGCAATGTGTAAAGTATTCATGCAGCACTTCAAACAGTAAAAGTGAAAACACAACAAAAGAAAACATCCAACACCAATTTAGAAAAATAGTGCAAACGTTTTTAACTAAATCAAGACCAAAATTACAAAAATCCAATAAGTAAAAAATAGATATGCAGTTTGAAAGATTTAAGTGAAAATATCGCCAAAACGCCCAAAGTGCCATTCGTGGCTATCTGGTCGTGCAAGACCGGATGAAAGTCACAAGTTCAGGCTGACCACAATGGAGCTCAGGTTGGATTCAGGGACTAGGTTAGTCCTGCTGAAAAGTTACCTTCTCAATCTGGAGGAAAGAGTCCTGTTTGCGGTGGAGGGGGCCATAAGGAGCAGGGAAACATCATGGATGGAAGCTGAGGTAGTGTGAAGAGAAGGCCTGGCATCGCGGACATTCTTTGAAGTAGCCTGAAGGTCCTGTTGTTGTCGCGAACAGTTGGACCAGAGCTTCATAGTGGAACTCCCCGTGAGCGGTCGATGCTGTAGCTCGGGTCGGCTTGACGGAACTTCAAGTTGGCAGTGGGAGCGACACGTTCTGGCCCCAACGGATCAGTTCATGGTCATGAAGAGCCTAAAAACTTCAATTCAGCTCCACTGAGGCACAGCAAGGGTCCTGGACATAAGGAGCACCACTTGGGGGTCGGAGGCTTGCCTCACCTGAATATGGGTGCTGGTTCAGGTGGTTGGGAGCCTGTTATGTCTGTGTGGCTCTGAACAGGAGGTCATCAGACTAGCTTTTGGAGTCACTCAGAGAATCCTGAGCTCAAGTGTGGGTTCAATCCCTCTGACTCAGGCAGAAGGGCAGCAATCCAGCATGGCAGCAGTCCAGCAAGGTAGAAGTCCAGCAGGGTAGCAGTCCCACAGAGCGACAGTCCTTTCACCAACACAGCAGTCCTTCTTCCTGGCAGAGTCTCCACAGGTCCAGAGGTGTACTGAAGAGTTGGTGTCTGAGGTCCAATATTTATACCAGGGGCCTCCTTTGAAGTCCGAGAAGCTTCTAGAGGTTTCCCTTTGAAGTACACAGGTTTCCTGCCTCTCCTGCCCTGGCCCCAGACTAACTACAGGGGGTACGCAGCGCTTTGTGTTGAGGCAGGGCACATCCTATTCGAATGTCAGTAGGGCTGTGCTCAGCTCTGCCCTCTCATCCTGCCAGCGATGGCCCATCCAGCCACACTTAAGCTCTCTATTGTGTGTAGCTGACTAGGAATAAACAAAGCATTACTGTCAGCTACAACCAGTCATGTGACCCAGTCACATGCTGCTGCTACTAAATGGCTGAGAAAGGAAAATGCCAGCTTTCTAAAATTGGAATTTTCAAAACTAATTTAAAATCTGACTTTACCATAAGGAGAACTTTTCATTACAATTCCAAAGACACCAAACATGAACTAGTTACCTGTTCCCATTTGGAAGTTACAGCTTATTAAATGTAATAATGTAATTATACTGTTATCCTATGGGAGAGGTAGGCCTTGCAGTAGTGAAAAACTAATTTAAGAGTTTTTCAGTACCAGGACATGTAAAACTTAAAGGTACAGGTTCAACTTTTTAAATACACTGCTCTCTTCCCTCTGGGCTGTCCAGGGCTTGCCCTAGGTGCGACATATATATTAAAAAAGAAGGTTTGGACCTGGCAAAAGGTTCATTTTGCAAGGTCGAAATGGCAGTATAAATCTGCACATACAGGCTGCAATGGCAGGTCTGAGACATGTTTTAAGGCCTGGGTGGGTGACACAATCAGTGCTGCAGGCCAATTAGCATTTAATTTACAGGCCCATAGTACCACTTTACTAAGGACTTACAAGTAAATGAACTATGCCAATTGGGTATAAGACAATTTTACCATGTTTAGAGAAGAGAGCACAAGCACTTTAGCACCGGTTAGCAGTGGTAAAGTGGTAAAGTGTGCAGAGTCCTAAGGCCAATAAAAAAAACAAATTCAGCAAAAATAGGAGGATTGAAGGCAAAATGTTTGGGGATGACTCTACAGAAAGGGCCAAGTCCAACATCTGGAATAACTGAAACTAAAGATACCTATATCCAAGCAGTTTTTCAGAATGACCAACGAATATACAAATTGTCAGCACTGAAATCTGTTATATGGATGTATTGTTCTCATACACATTAATTTTGAATGCCCAGAAATTCTGGCTAGATGATTCTATTTGAAGGGTGGATGACCCACAGCTGCAATTAATTTTGAGTGAACAACTTCTGTTACACAATTTGAACAATAACAGTTTGCTTATGGCTTCTCCACAACTATCTCTTCTGCACCTGCCCACAACTACACTTTAGCTATCCTAAATCCTCTTCCCTTGCTCCTCCTCATTTGTTCCATGGAACGTCTGCCTTTTTATTTGCTTAAAAATGTTAGGGATGTCTTCCTTAAGATCCTTTCTAGATGAGATTCAATTTCTTTTGTTTCGTTGTAAATTACTACACAGATATAATAGCTACAGGCAATAATAGAAAAGTTGATCTTGTCTAGTCAATGTCAACCAAACAGAATCATAGGCAGAAACTGATGCCCAGATACAGTCCACATGTCACTATTCATAGTTTGCATACACATCTGTCTCCGAAGACTACCAGGTTTTCGTAAAAAACAAGAGAACTCAAAGTTCAAAGTAGGTGCAGGGGCTGAGAGAAACGCTTCTTCGAGGCTTCCAAATTTTCCTATTTTCAGATTAAAAAATCTACTAGCATGAAAAAACGCAGAAAATACTTTATTGGAGAAAGCAGACATGAAAAGGTGAAGTTGGATCTAGGCATGGAAATTACCTAATTCACTATTGGGCAAAAATATGATATCATATTTAATAGAAACCCACTCACATTTGTGAAACATCAGGTTTGAAATCTTACAAAAGGAGTACAAAACCCTATATTGTGCTGATATCTGGGCCGCCATCTCCTTAGTTAATGTTGTAAAGACAGTAGCTCCTATTCTAGGAGCATGGCATTCCTAGTCGACTAACATTTTCGTGAATATAGACTCCAGTCATTTTAGTTCTTTATTAGACCTTTGTGGTGAAAATACAGTGGAACAATGTAATCAACTGAAACTGCTGCTGTGGGAGCTCTGTGGTACCCACAAAATGACTTTTCTGAAATGGCTACGGAAGAAATGTGTCAATCTACAAAATTTACACCTGCCTTTCAGTTTTTAGGAGCAGTAGCCATAAACTTCACAACATCAAGATGTGCATTAAAGCCAAGGAGAGGATAGACATTAATTTAACTAATGGATTTATGTGGTATTTATATCAAACTTAAATCCTTCCTAGTATCTAAAGCAAAAAAGTATCCAAGGGAAATATATTATGAATTGGTGAAATCACCACAATGCATCGAAAATCTGTTGCACCAGAAATATTTGTTTGAGGTTATTAGTAAAAGTGGTCATTTTTTCATATGCTCCTTTATTAGGATCCTCGAAAATAACCATCCACTTAGTTTCATTTTATTTGTTTGTTTTGATGGAGCAAGGACTCACAAATGAGACTTGCTCGGATGCAATCTTCTTAAAAGTATTAATGTATTAAAATTGTATTGTTTGTACTAATAATTGCATACACAAATATAATTAGCAAGGAAGCTTGCTTATGTGTTTTTACTAACAAGTAACGCTTGTCTATTCTAAAATGGCCGCTAAAACGCGGGAACTTTACTGCGCATGTCTCAACCATATCACGTGGTGTGACGTCTTTCTTTGCTTGGTGGGAAAATTCTTGCTTCTGCGCAGTGTGATTTAAAATGGCTGCTATATGTTTTCACATGCTACAGCTTGCTCTTATGTTTTGTTTAAACTGTAATATTCTAACACTATTAATGCGGGGATAAATTTATAAGTAAATGGGAATCGAGTAGAAAGAGTGGGCATACAGTGAAACATTTTATTTGTGATTTTAATATTTTCTTCTTTGACTTTATTAGTTTGTAAATTTGGGCCTGGGGTTGGTGAACTGAAAACTCGTGTGACGTTGGTTCTGCGCATGCTCCTTGAATAGCTGCCCAGAAGGAAGGGGATGAAGTCAACCTGGACGTCATCCAAGGCCGCGACCTGATGGCCAATATTGTTGTATTCATGAATGTTCTTACAAAAATGTTACAATGTACATGAAGAATGTATAAACTTTGTCATGAGACGGGTGGGAAATAAAGCAAATGTATTAAAAGTGAGGGGCGGTATTCTAAAACAAAGGGCTTTAAGAAAATGAATTAAATCAATATGGTGTGAGGATCAACCCCCTGTCCCCGTCCAATCAGAAGTAGTGGCCCCATAATTCTGCAACATTTAGGGGAGGTACATGGGCGTAGAAGGGTATAATAGATATAGAATTAGCTAATTAGTTAGCACAGGCATTAGCACCAGCACGGCGTTGGCATTTAGAACGCAGAAGCGGGAGAAGAAGGGGTGCAAATGCTGCTCAGCATTAGGAAGAACAGACGAGCGGATCGATCGCAGACTGAACCGCTGTCCAGAGAGGTCCTGAGAGGGGGCGGCGGAGTCCATTAGAAGGAAGTCACGGGAGAATTCGAGGAGAAGCGAAGTACCAGAGAGGGGAACGACGCAGGCGTCGTTGATAGAGAGGTCACCGGTCCTGTCCTGATCCGGGAGGAGGTCTTTGCTCTTCATCCTTCCAGGGTCCTATCTTTCCAACTCCTTGGCCAAGGGGTTTGGTTCTCGCACTTTAGGTAAATATAAATGCAACCTTAGCTGCGCTGCTGTCTCTATCTCTCTCTTTCCTAAGGGACCGTCATTAATCGATAATTCATTTTTATGCTTCCTCCTTGCGATGCGATTTAAGTATCATGTGGTTTTGTATTTACTCTGCTAAATCTTTAGATAAACATTTTAAAACTTCTTGACTCAGTGATTATTTTAGAAATTTATTAATTGTATGGAACGTCACTCATTTTAAACTTCCCAATTAACAAAGGATTCATTGGTAAGTCATTACTCTTCAATCAGAAGGTAATTGGTAGCAGGGATTTTGATAAAAGAGTACCAACTGACCCACCAGCGGAAATTGCTAGCGTAGTGTGAATGTATGGGCCCAAGTGAGTATTTTGTGTATGAATGCTTGTTGCTAGTAACCCGCTGGATCAGTTTTCTGGTTATCAGAGGATGGTTTCACTTTGTTAATTGGGTAATGAGAATTTTATTTTTATGAACTAACATCCGTTATTGTTTTAAGTTTGTTTTATGTTGTCTAGAATCCTCGGGGAAAAATTGAATAGCGGATGGTAAGTGGAAGCCATACTGCAGTGAGGTTATCTGTCAGGCAGAAATAGTACTGAAAAGTTAAGTAGGGCTATCAGTACTTGTTAGGGACTCTATGTGTGTGAGTAATAGCAAAGGAATATGCTGGTGAAAGTTTGATGTTATATCACCTAGAAAGGGTAACATTGAAGAAGTAGCAGGTATTTTCGGAGCTTAAGTGAAGAGTAAACGGAAGTGTTTTACTCGTAGTGTATGATTAGTAAACGGAAGAGTTTTACTAAGAAGTGAGAGAATCTATCTTTTCAAATTAGTAAAACTGACACGATAGCGAATGTTTTATGTTGTTACTGAATTATAAAGAAGTACAGAGAGAATCGTAAATTTTTGTAAAGGGAGGGTCAGCTACCGGAGAGGAAGCTGACGTCACAAACGCCGCGCTGGGATTGGTTGAAACCGCGGGCGTGAAAAGACTCTTGTAAAGGAGGGGTCAGTAGTCAGGAGTAGTACTGACGTCACAGGTGTCGCGCTGGGATTGGTTGAAACAGCGAAGGACAGAAAAGCGCAGATTGTAAAGGAGGGGTCGTCAGAAAAGACGTCACTGAAAAGCCGTGCTAGGATTGGTCCAGAAGCAAAGGTTAGCTGGAATTTAATTGGTTGTCAGCATAGAAGTCAAAATCTTAGTGGACAGAGAAAATATATGTTAAAACGGGATCCGACTTTAATAGGAACTCGTCCAGATAGGAGATTCCTAGGCTTTGCAGAATATAATTTTATACATCGAGATTTGCCAAAAATGTACGGAGAAAAGAGGAAAATGTCAGTTCTACAGAAGATTAAGAATTATTTTAAAAAGGACAAACCAATCAAAACTAGGGAAGGAATTATCATTCCACCAGCTAAAACGCCTGCTTCATTTATGATGATGGAGAGAGGTTATCATACTTGCGTATGGATAGAAAATTGGATAGAATATACCAAAAATTATGGAATATTAGCTTTTCCCAAGAATGGTACTTTCAATGGGAGGATTCTTCAAAATTTGAGATTAAGAATGAACGATTTAGAACCCAGACCTAGATTGACTCAATACGAAGCCTTAGAAGAATGGGAAACTGAGGCATTTGAACAGGATCGACCCAGAAGTAATAGGGGTTATCGGGGATTTTTTCCCAGATACCAAAACGAGTCAAGGGACGGTCAGATGAAACAGTGGAGAAGAGCAATGTTTACAGAGGGTCTGTATCCAATATTAATGGCAGAAGAATCAGTAGGGAATAAATGCACAGAAAAGACAAAACATTTGACTAGATTTGAAGATTCCGAAGATGAATTTATGGAAGATCTATTAAAGAATCCAACACCATATCAGGAAGGGACAAGTGGATGCACCCCAAGTGCACCCTTGTTAAGAACACCTTTGGTACCTGAATTATTACACGATTCACCAGTTAGTAGAGTACTTCATGATAAAGAAAAAGAAGCGATGGATAAAAACAGAGCAGAATTAATTCAGAAAGTAACACAATTGAGTGTTCATCCAGATTCATTGACCATACCTGTAACGATTGGTCCAGTGGTTCCCTTATATGGTGACAAAGTAACTTATCCCAAACCTCTAGTTATGCCTACACCTGTGAATGTCCCTAGGCCTGAAGCAGTAGTAATGGTTGAGGATCACTTTAGTGATTGTGAGTCTATAATTTCATTAATGGACTTGCCCATTCGAGATTCTGTAAACAATACTCCAAGAAGAGTAACACCTAGTTGCTCCAAAGATGTAAACATAGTAACCTCATCAGGAACAAAAAGTGCTACAGTAGTTACACCTGAAGACTTAGAAAGATGGGCACAAGGATCAGACAAACAGAATTCACCCCCAAAGATTATGGACATTTATAAATTAAAAGTTGAATTAGAAGAAATGATAGCAGGAAATATAGGAGTAGATCGCCTAAATATTTACGATGAAGAGGAATTATTGTTTGTATGCAGAAGCATCACAAGAAATACAAAAATATTTCATGAGAAATTGTCAGATTTAGCTCAACAGATGGGAATTGAAATAGGGAAGTCAAAGGTGTTACAAAAACCATATAGAGCAGAGTTTTCAGACAAGGATTTAGAGAATATGAATGCCTCAGGAAGGAAATTACAAGTAAAAGAATTAATGACAGTTTTGCAGAAATGGGGAGAGCTAGATAAATGGAAAGTTAGATGGACAAAGAAAAAGGAAGAGGCACGACATAATAAAACGACTTCAGAATATTTAATGAAGGAAACAGGGAAAGGAGAACAAATGTACCCGATGCGAGAAGTTCCAGGAGAGGGATATGTACATGTCCCATGGAGCAGACAAGATATTTTGTCATTTACAAATGATTTTCCAAAATTGAGAGAAAAGCCAATTGAGTGGTACAAGCAGGTTGAAAGGTTTGTGAAGGTGTCAAAGGTATTGTTGAAAGACTTGGATGGTTTGTTCGACATAGTGGTACCTGCCGATCTATGGACAGATTGCAAAATCACGATTGATTGGCCCAGTGAGGAGTATCCTAGAGATCCAAAGACAGGTGCCCCGTCCAATGATGTAATGAAAAAGTATCAGCAGGTGATAACTTATTTGAAAGGGAAAATACCACCAAAAGAAACAGATTGGGTGAAAAAAGACAGAACTACCCAAGAAGCCAGTGAATCGGTACACGCCTATTATGAGCGTTTATTGCAGGTATTTAAGCAGTATAGTGGATTTGAGGACATTGGAGATAAAAACATGAGTCAGTTTGTTTACCAATTTGTTTACGGTCTGAAGCCAGAGATTTGTCAGATGATTAAGCAGCACATGTTGTGCTGGCAGGGGAAACCGATTGACGAGATTTTGAAATATGCAAAATATTGTGGAGATGACATTGAGGATAGGCATAAGAAATTGCAAGAGAAGGTGGTGTGGGCTCAGGTGAAAATGGCTGAGCGACAGGGAATTAATTTGGATAATCCAAATGATAATCAAGGAAAAGATTCTGGAACGAATGGTGACACTGGGAATGGAGGAAAAATGAAAGGACGAATGAGTAGAGAAGAGGCTAAAAAGAAGTTTCCTTGTCATGGGTGCGAAAAATTAGGGCATTGGAAGGATGAATGTAAAAAGATTCAGAATAATAATGGCCCAAACCAAAATTTAAATCCACAGACGCAGAATGACTCACAGCAGGGGGTAAATCCTCAGAGTCAGTTACCACCTGCACCTATACAGGGTAATGTAAGCAGAGCAAAGCACGGTACAGACGCTGGATATCAAGGAGGAAGTGGTAAGAATGATTATGTAACATCACAATTTCTTTTACAGGACGACTTCTGTACCTATAACCAATGACGGTGCCTGGGAGAGGGGAAGAAAGAGTGCGTACTTGGTGCATCCTTACCGGTAGATCAGTCAGGTCCATATGTTGAAGGGAATGTGAAAGGTAATGATATTACTTTCCTTTTGGACACTGGTGCTACTAGGTCTACTGTGAGAACAGCAGACATCCCAGACCTTCCTCTCTCTGGAGAAGCTATCCAAGTTGTGGGAGTGGCTAATCAGAAGATTAGAACACCTCTTACCGAACCAATGGAAGTAAAAATAGGAAACTTTAGAGAAATGCATCAATTTGTAGTCTGTGATTCCAGTCCAGTAAATTTATTGGGCCGGGATTTGCTTTGTAAAATGAACTGTACAATTTTCTGCACACCGGATGGTGTGGCAGTTCAGACCCCAGATGAAGACCATGTATATAAATTTATGATTGCAAAGCAAGGTACAGAGGTAGATGAGATGTTTTCTTTGATAACAAAAGATGAATTACCAGAAGAACTGAAAACTACGGTGAATTCCATAGTATGGGATTTCACGGGAAAGGAAGTAGGACTTATGGCCAAAATAGATCCAGTGAAGATTACTGTAAAAGAAGGTGCGATTTTCCCAAACACCCGACAGTTTAAAATGAGTGCAGGAGTCATTGAAGAAATTAACAGAATGGTAAAACAAGACATACTAAAAGAAGTAATGAGTAGCCCTTGTAACTCACCAATCATGGGTCTGAAGAAACCTAGTGGAAAATATAGGATCGTTCAAGACCTGCGCAAAGTAAATAAGATTGTGGAACCATGTTGTCCTATAGTACCAAATCCTGCAGTAATTCTATACCAAATTCCTTGGAGTGCAGGATGGTTTACTGTGATTGATTTATGCCAAGCATTCTTTTCCATACCATTGCATCCAGATAGTCAGTATCTATTTTCATTTAAATTTGAGAACAAGGTCTATGATTGGAATCGTGTTCCTCAGGGGTACACGGAAAGTCCTTCCATCTTCAATCAAATATTGAAAAAGTGCTTAGAGAAACTAGTGATGCCAGGAAGCTCAGTCTTAGTGCAGTATATAGACGACTTACTAGTGGCGTCTAACAGCAGAGAGGACTGTATTGTTGACACCATTGCATTATTAAATCATTTAGCTGAAGAAGGGCATAAAGTTTCACCTGAAAAATTGCAGTTTTGTACAACAGCAGTTAAGTACCTAGGACACCAGATTGAGAGGGGCAGAAGGAGAATAACAGCTGAGAGAATAAAATTAATAAAGAAAATGCAGATGCCTGTCTCTCAACGAGAAGTAAGAATGTTCCTTGGAATAGTAGGGTATTGTCGACAATGGATATTAGGATTTTCTCTATTGGCAAAGCCATTAATTCAAATGACAAAAAAGAAGGCAAAGGACCCAGTTGAGTGGGATGATGAGAGCGTAGGTGCGTTTGTAAAATTAAGAAATGCTTTATGTGCAGCATCTGCCCTAGGCATGCCTGATTATAAGAGAAAATATGCATTATTCTGCCATGAAAGAGAAAATTGTGCACTTTCAGTCTTAACCCAGAGACATGGTTTAGACAGACGTCCTATAGCATATTTTTCTGCTACATTGGACCCAGTGGCAGCCGCGTTGCCAGGCTGCTTAAAAGCAGTAGCGGCTACCTGTTTGAGCATTGAACAAAGTGAGTCAATTGTAATGGGACACCCTGTAAAAGTGTTCGTTCCACATGCGGTTGTGATTTTGTTGACAAGAACCAGAACTCAGCATCTTACTCCTAGTCGGTTGACTAAATATGAAAGAATAATACTAGGTGCTGAAAATGTGACCATTGTAAGGTGCACAATAGTAAATCCAGCTACCTTACTACCAGACCCATATCATGAAGAAGTTAAAGATGACGAAGAGGAACATGATTGTTTACAAGTCACAGAGTTGTGCACAAAACCGCGTCCTGATATTCAGGAACTACCCCTCAGAAAGCCAGACAGGGAGCGGTTTGTTGATGGTTCATGCCAAAGGCATGAAGATGGAAAACTAACTGCAGCATATGCAGTGTGTGAACTAACTGGAATAGTCGAAGCATCCTATTTACCAGGAGTCAAATCTGCACAAATAGCTGAATTGATTGCATTGATAAAGGCTTGCAAAATTGGGAGGAATCAAAAAGTAACTATATTTACAGATAGCCAATATGGTTACGGGGTTGTGCATGATTTTGGCCAACTATGGATGCAGAGGGATTTCATGACTTCTTCAGGATCCCCCATTAAAAATGGACAGTTCGTAAAAGAACTATTGGAAGCAATACAATCACCAAAAGAATTGGCCGTGGTGAAATGTGCCGCACACCAGTCAGGAGATGACTGGGTGGTAGTCGGCAACAGATATGCAGATCTTGTGGCTCAACATTGTGCCAAAAACAGATTGGCAGTAAATAAAAGGGTGGAAAGAATGGGAATCAGCTGCCAACTTATGCTGTATGCACCTCCTGAAACATGGAATGATGTGAAGCAATTGCAAGATGATGCTGATGAGAGTGAAAGAAGTACATGGATTAAAATGGGATGTTCTCAAAAGACAGACGATGATGTATGGATTTGTGCTAATGGCAGACCAGTCATGCCCGATTGTCTGCTCTCACAAATGGCTAGGATGTATCACGGAGACACACACGTAGGGAGAGATGCAATGATTAGGCTCTTTAGACAAAATTGGTTCAATCCAAGGTTTAGGGCAGTAGCAGAGAGTCTTTGCCAGAGATGTTTAACTTGCCAAATGCATAACCCAGGAAGAAAAACAGTAATTGGGTTTGGGAAAATTGGAAAGGCAGAAGGTCCATTCATGAGACTGCAACTTGATTTCATACAGTTACCACCATGTAGAGGGCTGAAATATGCACTAGTCATCGTGTGCCTGTTTTCCAAGTGGGTGGAGGCATACCCTACCAGAAGGAATGACAGTATTACAGTCGCAAAGTTGTTGCTACGCGAACTCATTCCTAGATTTGGTTTTCCAGTAACTTTGGAATCAGATAGAGGAAAGCACTTTAACAGTGAAGTGGTTAAGATAATCTGTGAAGCATTCCAAATTGAGCAAAAATTGCACTGTGCATATCGTCCAGAGGCTTCTGGAGTGGTGGAACAATTGAATGGCACGATAAAATCCAGATTGGGAAAAATGTGTGCATCAACATCATTAGAGTGGCCAGATGCATTGCCTCTCGTTTTAATGGGACTCAGAAGCATTCCTGATAGAAACACCGGATTGAGTCCGCATGAGATACTCATGGGAAGAGCAATAAGACAAGCACATGTACCCACGAATAAACTGCTGAATATATCTGATGATATGGTTCTGGATTATTGCAAAGGACTGGCTGACTTAGTGCGTTCTGTCTCTCACCAGGTTGGAGAACACGCAGTTTCCAGGCAGCCTGAACAAGAACATGATCTGATCCTGGAGACTGGGTGGTAGTGAAGAATCACACCAGAGAAACGTGTCTATCACCTAGGTGGGGCGAACCTGGTCAGGTCATACTGATTACGAACACAGCAGTGAAGTGTGCAGGATTTCCTAATTGGATTCATGTAAGCCACACCAAAAGAGTACCAGACCCTGAAGAAGAAAATACTCAGATAATATCAATTACTGAGGAAGCTGAAGGTTGCCCAGCTGAAGAATCTCAGGTTCGAGATTCAAGGGAAGCTGACGAAGAACAACCGAGCACAAGTCTGGACTGGATACCAGTGGTGGAAATACCTGAAATCTACTACAGAACAAGAAGTCAAGTAAATCTAGAAGAAATTGAAGAAGATCAGATAGGTGAAGAAGAAGCAGCTCAGAAAGAAGAAGAACAAATACAAGAACCTGAGCAGGAACAGATAGGGAGAGGAAACTGGGCTCAAATTAAAGAAGAACCAACAGATTTTGAGCAGGGACAGACAGGTCTAGAAGAACGCGGTCAGGCTGCAGAAGTACAAAGTGCAATAAGCCCTGATCAGAACCAGTTAGATCAAGAAAAGTACACAGAAGAAGAAGATCTTGAGAATTTCGAGCATGAAATTGTAAATCAAGAACAAAATCAGTTACTAGAACCTCACAGTGAAGCAGCTGAAGAGAAAACAATAAGACCTGAAAAAGGACAAGTAGAAGATACTGAAATAGAAGAAAACCAAATTGTGCCACAACTTGAAAATAAAAGAATTTCTGAAGAAGAAATAAGAGAAGAAACAGTGCAAACAAAGAAAACAAGAAAAGGTGATCATTGGCCCAGTGTCATCAAAAGAGTAAAATACCACATAACAACCAGAAGTGAAGATCCAGAACAAGTAAATGAAGTAACAAGCCAAACGGGACGAGAAAATAAAAGTGAAAAACGAAGAAGCAAAAGACAAACTTGTGAACAACAAATTCAAAGGTCCTGATTGGACTTATATTATCCTTGAAGATTACGAAAGCTCAGAATCAAGTGAAAGTGGTGACGAAGGAACCAGTGCAGAATTGATGTATGAAAAAGAAATAGAACCACCTTGAGAACGTAAAAAGATTTGAAGAATACGATAAGAAGAGCAATCTTCCTTGTCAAAATGACTGACGATAGAGTTACTGGGAGACCAAAGCAGAAAGGTTGTAAAAGATGTGCTATATGCATATGCAATCTGGTAGTGATGCTTATAGTATGGTTAGTTGTGATCGTAGCAATTCCTTATCTTATGATAATAGATAGAAAGATTAACAACGAAACTAAGGAAAGAACAGATAACTTGAAAAGTAATAGAGTAGAACTAAAGGCCGAAGACGAACCAGAATTTCATCATGAAGTAACAGATAACGACACTAGTTTGAATGTTTTCACAAAGTTATTATTTCAATATGTAGATACTATGGAAGTTAGTAATTGTTATGTCTGTATGAAACTACCTGAATCAGTAGCAGAAGGATTAACGTATCATCACTTGCCATTAACCTATGGCATATCATGTAGTGTATTGACAAGTTTATTTTATAGAACAGGACGACTTCAGTATTATTCTTCAAATATAGATGTGATATTTTCTGAGGTTCCGATTCGAAAGAATATGAATCCAGTGCTTAGTAGCAAAGATGCACAGGTTATGGGAGAATTTTTCTTAACAATGAAATCAGTAGACATAACACATGCACATAGAAGCAATCTAACATGTTCTTTACATGAAGAAGAAAAGATATTTTTGAACTTAGTGGAGAGTAGAAGACAAGATTTCCAAAAGAAAGCTTCTGAGCATAAGGCTCATTTGCCACCTTGGGCTGAGAAAGAAGGTAGTTACACACCTGGCAAGGCTCAAGCTGCTATGGCTCTAGATTTTGAAAAGACAGGGAAAATTTGCCTACATAGGTTAAAGACTGAGTATAACAATGTTTTCATCGGTACCAGTGAATGTGAACACAATTTCTTAATTCTTGGAGGTTGGGGACTCAAAGGAGGAACAGATTCAGTTTTTCCTGGAATCTATTATGTATGTGGGAATAAGGCTTACTTTAGGCTTCCTGCACGGTGGTATGGAAGTTGCTACTTTGGAATAGTATTTCCAAAAATATACCACGTAAAAAGAAACACTGGCAACAATGAAAATACTAGTGAATTAACACGTAGAAAAAGAGCTAGTTTTTCAGAAATTATAGGTGATATATTTGGTGCATTGATACCTTCAGTGGGAATAATTCTGAACTCAAGGAAAATATGTAAATTATCTACAGTGGTTGATCGTTTATCAACTGACACTGCGGGAGGATTTCTAATTATTAATGCAGAAATGGTTGCAATTAGATCTATGGTTATGCAAAATCGACTTGCTCTTGACATTATATTGGCAAAAGAGGGCGGAGTCTGTAAATTATTGAAGACAAAACACTGTTGCACTTACATACCTGATAAAAGTGCAGAAATTGGAATGTTTATACAGAATATAACAAAACTTGAGAAGGAACTAAAACCACTGGAAGTTGACAGTGTATGGGAAAGATTGACCAGTAGTATTAGGTCAATTGGTGCCTGGTTTGCTAATATAGGGAAAGGACTTATAGGTCAAATATTAATACCCTTAGCAGGGATAGCAATAATAGTATTTTCAATAATAATATGGTGCAAATGTTGTAGAAGGAATGAATCATATAATGTGACAGAAAAAGGAAAGAAGAGAAAGTTTGACGAGATTGAACTTGAAGATTTAAGAAGTGAATTATACAAGAAATTGAAAGGAGATGTGAAAAGTAGAAAGTGTACAAATGAAAAAGAAACCATATTGTGCTAAAAGTTGGCATCTGGTTGTGGGTAGTATTTTTGATGGCTCAGAAACGCCATCAGAGAGGGGATTGATGGAGCAAGCACTCACAAATGAGACTTGCTCGGATGCAATCTTCTTAAAAGTATTAATGTATTAAAATTGTATTGTTTGTACTAATAATTGCATACACAAATATAATTAGCGAGGAAGCTTGCTTATGTGTTTTTACTAACAAGTAACGCTTGTCTATTCTAAAATGGCCGCTAAAACGCGGGAACTTTACTGCGCATGTCTCAACCATATCACGTGGTGTGACGTCTTTCTTTGCTTGGTGGGAAAATTCTTGCTTCTGCGCAGTGTGATTTAAAATGGCTGCTATATGTTTTCACATGCTACAGCTTGCTCTTATGTTTTGTTTAAACTGTAATATTCTAACGCTATTAATGCGGGGATACATTTATAAGTAAATGGGAATCAAGTAGAAAGAGTGTGCATACAGTGAAACATTTTATTTGTGATTTTAATATTTTCTTCTTTGACTTTATTAGTTCGTAAATTTGGGCCTGGGGTTGGTGAACTGAAAACTCACGTGACGTTGGTTCTGCGCATGCTCCTTGAATAGCTGCCCAGAAGGAAGGGGATGAAGTCAACCTGGACGTCATCCAAGGCCTCGACCTGATGGCCAATATTGTTGTATTCATGAATGTTCTTACAAAAATGTTACAATGTACATGAAGAATGTATAAACTTTGTCATGAGACGGGTGGGAACTAAAGCAAATGTATTAAAAGTGAGGGGCGGTATTCTAAAACAAAGGGCTTTAAGAAAATGAATTAAATCAATATGGTGTGAGGATCAACCCCTGTCCCCGTCCAATCAGAAGTAGTGGCCCCATAATTCTGCAACATTTAGGGAGGTACATGGGCGTAGAAGGGTATAATAGATATAGTATTAGCTAATTAGTTAGCACAGGCATTAGCACCAGCACGGCGTTGGCATTTAGAACGCAGAAGCGAGAGAAGAAGGGGTGCAGATGCTGCTCAGCATTAGGAAGAACAGGACGAGCTGATCGATCGCAGACTGAACCGCTGTCCAGAGAGGTCCTGAGAGGGGGCGGCGGAGTCCATTAGAAGGAAGTCACGGGAGAATTCGAGGAGAAGCGAAGTACCAGAGAGGGGAACGACGCAGGCGTCGTTGATAGAGAGGTCACCGGTCCTGTCCTGATCCGGGAGGAGGTCTTTGCTCTTCATCCTTCCAGGGTCCTATCTTTCCAACTCCTTGGCCAAGGGGTTTGGTTCTCGCACTTTAGGTAAATATAAATGCAACCTTAGTTGCGCTGCTGTCTCTATCTCTCTCTTTCCTAAGGGACCGTCATTAATCGATAATTCATTTTTATGCTTCCTCCTTGCGATGCGATTTAAGTAACATGTGGTTTTGTATTTACTCTGCTAAATCTTTAGATTAACATTTTAAAACTTCTTGACTCAGTGATTATTTTAGAAATTTATAAATTGTATGGAACGTCACTCATTTTAAACTTCCCAATTATCAAAGGATTCATTGGTAAGTCATTACTCTTCAATCAGAAGGTAATTGGTAGCAGGGATTTTGATAAAAGAGTACCAACTGACCCACCAGCGGAAATTGCTGGCGTAGTATGAATGTATGGGCCCAAGTAAGTATTTTGTGTATGAATGCTTGTTGCTATTAACCCGCTGGATCAGTTTCATAGTCTACGTAGTGGTCAACAAACATAGATATATTAGTAATATTCAACTACATATGAAATAAACGAATAGTAAATTCAATATAGATGTAAAAATGCTTTAAAAGAAATTATAAAGATGATAACCACATGCGTTCTCAGGAGCCATAATATGCGGCATAAATTCCTTAGCAGTTGTAATAGTAGTGTTAATGAATGAATTATATAAATTTATAAAGTGCTACAAATGCCCAATACTGCCTCCTGGCGCTAATAACTGGCCTGAACCTGACATGTGCTAGCAGCAAAAGAAGGCGGCAAAGGAGCAAGAGTCCAATAGAGATGACATTTGCCATCAACATGGGACGTGAGAATTTTTTCGATGAGCCAATTTTAAATATGAGCAACATAAATTAATGTGCCCCCCATCTTATGAAGAGTATAGTAACATTGATTCGGAATTTTACCTAACCGTCTCCTTATTCAGAGGTTTAGGCGCAGCCACCTAATCCTTAATAACAAAATAAGTATCTGTATTTTGGGTTTGAAATGTAGCGCTGAGTAATCCTCAGGTTGTCCATTCCAATAGTACATTCAAATTGCTCCAGGAGAAAAAAAGCGTGCGGTCCTGATCTCCAAAAATAATATAACACAGTTGACCTTGAGTGACTTTCCTTCTATATAGAACCCATGAAAAAATAGATCTTGCAAAAATACTGTGAATTACACTCACAATGTCAGCGGTCTGTTTAGCAGTACCAATATTTTCATAGGATGAAGCCTCCCTAGTTATTCATAGGATATGGAGTAGGTTACTTGACTGTTTCCCAGGATCTCTTGCTCTATATCTAGTCAATTACTCCTTGGAAACATCTTCCCACTGAGTAATAATGTTTAATGTAATCCCACAAATCAGGATCTAGTAGTCATTAATAACTATTTATTCAAATTCTGTTTGACAGAGTACACCAAAGGCAAGAAGGGAGCAGCTGACAATCATGGAATGTTAAAAGTAACTAAATAACCTTTTGCTTCAGAATAGTTTTTTAAAAAAAAGCAATGCAATTAAAAAGTTGATTCATTTATGTATTTGTTTGAAAGATTAAATATCGCGCAGACATTCATAGCCTACCACCACAAGTCATCAAGTCACAAATCTATCACGAAGAGTCAAAGGTTCCAATAATTTGAACCTAAACTCAATCCCTGGTAGCTATGGCTTAGAGCAGGCAGGCTTGATTTAGAGAAAATATGCAAAACATTTAGAAATACTAAAACCGTTAAAAAGTCAAAAACACAACACCATAACCAGTCCACTTTAATTTATAAAAAGAGAGATACATTTAATAAGCAAAATGCCACGAACTGTCGAAAATCCACTAAAGGGAACCAGAGATATGTATTTTTAAAAATTTAAGTTGAAAAAGTGCCATGATCCACATGGAAAATAGCCCATCACTGGGGGTAGATCCCAAAGAGATCTTTGTTCAGCTCTGGATGGCGTGCATGGCCTAGTGTGTACCAGCATGTCTTGTCGTGTAGCTCCTATAGTACCCCTGCAGGACCTGCGCGTTTGGATAACATATACTGCGGGCTTGGTGGCAGACTGACTCCGTGCACCCCCACCGTATATGTTAGCCTGGTTGCATTAGCTAGCTCGCAGTGCCACTAGTGTCTCCTCTTATCGGGGAGAGACTAGTTTCTGGCAACCTTAGATCATGACAACCCTGATTCCCTCAGAATCGTGGAAACAATATACTACCTTTCGCTCAGTCACTCGTGCTCACTTATTCGGTTTGTCTCAGAGAGTTACACAGAATAAACAGTCGGGCGTTTCAATAAGTATTTATTGAACAGTTGTTATTCTAGTGTAAAATATATGTGCTGCGGTAACCAGCAGACAATAGCAGAGATATATTATCAGCAGTACGATAAAAGCAAAGGGATAGAACAGTTCTACCATATTGCGATAATCATGGATACATACATGAATATAAAAGCATTATGCAAGTGCGCGTACTCCTACGATGCCTAACTAGATGTACCTGAGTGTACCTAGCATATGTGTGTAGGTCTAAAAGCTAAGAATCCTTCTAGGATTTAGTCGAACCCCCATACCTGAAATAGAGAGAGAGTGTGGGACCCCGTCCTGGTCTCGAGTTGGACACCCTGTCCGGGTTGTGTCAGACCACTGTCAGCTTGAGCGACTGCATGCAGGAGCCTCAGCGTCTCTGGTCAGTGTGTCAGCATGGAAGTCTCGGTTCCCTCTATCTTACCGGGGCAAGATGTGGTGTATTTATACCCTAAAGAGTCTCGGTCCTCAGTATGGTTCGTATTGGACATGAGGAAGACGTCAGGGGTGAACTTTGTACATACATATTATGCACGTGGTGTATTCTTAGAAAGCCATACATAATTAATGAGTACAGTGTGGGCCTGTGTTTGGAAGAACCCTGCTGCATTCAAAACCACAGGATAGATAACGTTCAGCCTTCAGAGCTCGTTGTGTACTAGCTGGGACCAATGTAGGTGAAAGATCAGGCCTATATAAGGAATCATGACTATAATAGGACATGTACAGTTATGACCATAATTGGGCATATGCGACTATGACCATAATAGGGCAAGTACGAATATGACCATATTAGGGTAAATATGAATACGTCCATTTTAGGGCATGTACGAACGGGTCTACATTAGGGCCTCTATGCGGGATATAACAGTCTTTTATGCTTGTGGTGCTTTTAAAGGCAAACTGAGGTGGTGGTATTGACAGGTTGCCTGTTTGTAAAATTCCCCAATATGTCTGTATGATTTTGCTTACTTTGAGTCAGATGTGAATGCAGTTACAAAGGTCAGTATGTCTTGTTGTGGCCTCATGCACTGTTCCAAAAGTGCGTCCCTGTTGTTGTTCTTAGCACGTTTTCTGGCAGTTTTGACACAGTGTGAAGGATAGTCTCATGCCATCAGATTATCGGATAGCAGTTGTGCCTGTGTGTTGTAATCTTATATGGTACTACAACTGCGGCGCAATCGTAAAAACATTCCATTGGGGAGGTTGTCCCGAAGTGCTTTTGGTTGGTGACTGCTATAAAAAAGAAGACTGTTGCAGTAAGTTGTTTTTCTGTGTGTGGTAGCTGTTAATCTACCCCACATCAGGCAGACCATGAGGTCTAGGAAAGCGAGCTTGTCATCAGAAATATTACTGGAGAAATGTAGGTAGTGGTTCAGAGTGTTAATCCAGTTGCAAAAGTCATTGCATGTAGCCCGGTCTCCTTTCCATAAGATGAGAATGTCATCAATATATCTGTGCCAGAGGGATAGGTTGGTGCTGTAGGGGTTGGAATCATGAAAAATCTTGTCTTTCTCAAAGGCAGCCATATAGAGCATGCTAGACTCGGGGTGAAGGTACTCCCAATGGAAGTCCCCTGGGTTTGGTTATACAATTGGGTACCATATTGAAAAAAATTCTCAGTAAGAGCCATTGTGGTGCATTCCATTATGAAGCTTACTGGGGTCAGTGATGCTCACCCTTCAGACAGTAGGGCACCCACTACCACCTCCAATGTGGCTGCTTGGGGGATGTTAGTGTAGAGTGCCTCTACGTCGAGGGTGACTAGTAGGTCAATTTGGTATGCGTCATCGGTGTCCTCAATGAGATTTAGGACATCTCTGGTGTCCAGTAGGAATTAAGGCGTCTATTTGACCAAAGGTTGTAAAACATTATCACAAAATCTTAACAGGGGCTTTAGAAGAGAGCCAATACCTGTAACTATGGGTCTTCCAGGCAGAGGATGCAAACCCTTGTGGATTTTCGGGAGAATGTAAAAGTAGGGAGCCCTGGGTTGGTTTTTGATCAAGAAATCAACCTTGTTTTCTTCTGACCTACTCTTGTGTCTCAGCAGTGGAAACAATTGAGGTAATCTGAGTACTCAGGCATCTAGTGCGGTCATTAGTGAGGAGGATGTAGTATGTTCTATTGGCCAATTGGCGGACACATTCTGCATTATAGTCAGAGGTGGACAAATTCACTATCGCGCCCCCTTTGTCAGCCTGTTTTATTGCAATATGAGTGTCATAGGCCAACAATTTAACTGCTGCCAATTCTAGATTGGACATGTTATGAAAGATGGGTCCATGTGAGCTTTTAGCCACTTCTTTGACGACCGCCTGTTCAAAGGTTTATATTTCATTGGGTATCATATTAGCAGCAGGAGTGAACTTGGAATGGTTCCGTAAGCCTGAGTCGGTTTGTTTTGGATTAGATTTTTCCTGGAAAAACGCCCTCAATTGTATTTTCCAAAAGAAGTTGTGAAGTTCACAGCTGTCCTGGAACTTGTCTGTTTTGAGAGTAGGTACGAAGCCAAGGCCTTTCCCCTGTAGTAGTTGGGTAATCCTCTTTAAGATAGGAGTAGATTTTCTCCTTATCCAATATTTTTTACATCCTTTTGGAGTTTGGTAATCTTTTGTTTCATTAAGTAGTCTTTGTTCTCAGTGATCTTCTTGTTGATCTCAGCCAGCTTGGTTTTATAAGCTGATATCAGGATGCCTCCTTGCATCCTCAGCTGTCTGGATCCTGATCATCAAAGCATCCAATAAGCATTTTGCAGTATTAATGATCATGACTAACCAGTCTCTAGTGCACTTCGATGCCACATGGGACCATTCCTTTTTAAAGGGGGCATCTTCCAGGAAGATACGTGGGATGCTGGTCACCACCAAACCATTGAGAGATATATTGGCCCTCAGATATTCTGTCATGATGAAGCCATGGAGGGTGATTTTTACCATATGTCTCTTCATAGCTGTGAGCAAGTTCCAGTCTTCAGACTTGCTACTCGATGGGGTCGTCCCATCCACCCATAGTAGAGATGGTGTTTTCAGAATCTCTGTGACCATATCATGATGGCCAGCGGAACGGAGCCCTGAACGGCAGCTCCCGGGCTGCGGCATCAATTCTTTGGAATATCCCTCCCTGACCTGCCCCCACCGATGCCACCGACACCATACTGAATCTGGAGACCCTGCTCACCTCATCGGTTGCGCACTTGAGCAATGACTGACCCCTCCACTGTCGTCCGAGCTCTGGTTCCTATCCTCGGAAGAGCCTCTTCCAACTGCTCTCTCTCTGGAGCCGCAACGGGGGTGGTATTTGAGCTGCCCGGTCTAGCAAGGAGCAGATTGTGCGAACTCCATTGAGCCCTGAAGGAGGAGACACTCAAGCCGACAAATCACTCTTACCAAGGCATAATTTCGAGCTGAAAAGTACCGTTTTTGATCATTGCTTCGGCTCCAATATGGCCGACGCTCCCGATCACACCGTCGTCCTTTATTTCCCCCCTCTTGCCGTGTTGTTATCTAATTTTGTGGCACTGTGAACTTCCTCATTGCTTTCTGTATCACCATTGTCTTATTTCCCCCTCTTGCTGTGTTGTTACTTCGTTTGTGGCACTGTTTACTCCTGATTGTGGTTCTTTTTTGCCTTACGTTCCCCCTTTGTTTCCCGCCGCCGCCTCTGCCCCGCGACCCCTCCCCCTGACCACCCGCTCTTGCCTCCCAGCTGCACGTCCCTCCCCCTCCCATACTTAATGGCGGCCACTGCGTGGTCGCGCCACTGGCGTGCCCAAGGCGCGCCTAAGGCAAGCCCATCTGCGCCCATCCGCGACCCGACCACGACCAGCGCCAGGAACCCTGGAACTCTGAGCACCCGCCGATACGACTCTGCCGCCCTCCACGCATTCAACCGCGGAAGACACGCCAACTGCCAAAGAGCCGCACCCAACACCACCCACGGACAGTTCTCCTGCAGACACTGCCAACGATCCTTCACCATCAGCGACGCCCCCAAGACGGCAGAAGGTCCACTGGACGGCCGCTCAACCGAAGCCCTGACCTGCATCCTCCTCAACATGCGCTCCCTACACAGACACGCCTCAGAGATCTGGGACCTGATCGACACCCTATCGCCCGACGTTGCTTTCTTCACGGAAACTTGGATCAACGCCACCTCCGGCCCCGACGTATACAAGATCCAGAGAAAGGACCGCCCCCACTGCCCAGGAGGAGGCCTCGCCATCGCACACAAGACCTCCCTCCGACTCTCCCCCTCCAGCACAAGCGACCCCCACGCCAACACAGAACACCTCCACTTCCAGATCCAGACCAGCCCCAGGACCACGCTGCGCGGCACCCTTGCCTACAGGCCCCCGGGACTTCGCACCCAGGCCGCCACAACCATCGCCGACCTCGTCGCACCCTACGCCATCACCTCCATGGACTACATTCTACTCAGCGACCTGAACTTCCACCTCGACAACCGCAACGACCCCGACTCCACCACCCTCCTCGACAACCTCTCCAACCTCGGACTGAAGCAGCTCGTCACCACCCCCACGCACAGAGCAGGACACACCCTCGACCCCATCTTCACAGGAGGAACTAACATCTGCTTCAGCCACACCACGCAGCCCCTCTGGACGGACCACCACTGCATACACTTCACCTTCAATACCACCACCGCACCCAAACCCCCCCGCGCCCGCCACGAAGGAACTGGAGCAAGATCACAGAGGAACACCTCAACACCACCCTCCGCCTAGACCCCCCAAGCGCCACGACCAACGCCAACTCCACAGCCAAAGAACTCCACCGCTGGATCTCCATCTGCGCCGACAAGCTCGCACCCCTCCGCCATCCCGCAAAACACGCCCACCGAAGACCTGAACAACCACAAGAATGCCCAGAAGGAATACCACCGGCAAATAAGGGACACCAAGCGGACCTTCATCAAGAACAAGATCCACACCAACTCAACCAACGCCAAAGAACTTTTCAACGTCATACAGCAATTCACCAAACCCCCAGCGAAGCCACGGACGTCACACCATCCCAGGAACTCTGCAACAAGCTCAGCTCCTACTTCCATCTGAAAATCAAGGCCCTCTACGACAACTTCAGCGAACAGACACCGGACACGACCCCCCTCCCCACCACCAACAACCAGCCGACCGTCACTACCTGGGATCTCGCCACGGTAGAACACGTCACCGCGACCATGAACAACACCCACTCCGGAGCCCCCACGGACCCCTGCCCTCCACACCTCTACCAGAGGGCCGCCGCCGCCATCGCACCCGAACTAGGACATACCATCGACGCCTCTTTCAAATCCGGCATCTTCCCAGATGACTGGAAACGGGCGGAAGTCAAGCCCCTCCTCAGGAAGCCCATGGCCGACCCGAAGGGCCTGAAAAACTACCGGCCCATCTCCCTACTCCCCTTCGCTGCCAAAGTCACCGAGAGACTCGTAAACGCTCAGCTGACCTCTTCGATGAAGGTGAACTCCATCCTAGACTCCTCCCAGTCCGGATTCCGCAGCAACCACAGCACCGAGACCGCCTTCCTCGCCGCCACCGATGACATCCGCATGCTACTCGACCAGGGACACACCGCGGCCCTCATCCTACTAGACCTCTCCGCAGCCTTCGACACCGTCTCTCACCGCACGCTCACAGCCAGACTTCATGACGCGGGGATACGAGGAACCGCCCTCAACTGGATCCGATCCTTCCTCTCCGGCAGAACCCAGAGGATCAGACTCCCTCCCTTCCTCTCCGAACCAACAGAGATCAACTGCAGAGTACCCCAAGGATCATCGCTCAGCCCCACGCTCTTCAACATCTACATGGCCCCTCTTGCCGCCATCGTCAGACAGCATGGGCTCAGCATAGTCTCATATGCTGATGACACCCAGCTCATCCTCTCCCTCACGACGAACCCTGAAGACACTAGACTCGGCTTCCAGGAAGGAATGAAGGACGTCGCGCGCTGGATGAAAGACAGCTGCCTGAAGCTCAACTCGGAGAAGACTGAGGTCCTCATCCTAGGACCCTCCAACTCGGCCTGGGACAACACCTGGTGGCCCTCTGCCCTCGGGAGTCCACCCATCCCTACAGACCACACAAGGAACCTCGGCATCATCCTGGACTCCTCCCTCACCATGACCCGCCAGATCAACTCCGTCACCTCCACCAGTTTCAACTGCCTTCGCATTCTCCGAAAGACCTTCAAATGGATACCCCCCGAATGCAGAAAGACCGTCCACCACGCACTCATAACCAGCAGACTGGACTACGGCAACGCCCTCTACACCGGAATCAACAAAACTCTGCTGCACAAGCTCCAAACCATCCAGAACGCCGCTGCAAGACTCGTCCTAGGGACACCACGACACGAACACATGACCCAACACCTACAAGATCTTCACTGGCTCCCCGTCGAGAAGAGAGTGACCTTCAAACTTCTCACCCATGCCTACAAATCCCTCCACAACATCGGACCCAAATACCTCAACGAGAGTCTCCTTCCACGTACCCAAAAGGAACCTCCGCTCTGCCGACCTCGCCCTGGCTGTGACCCCCCGGATCCGCAGAAACAGAGCTGGCGGACGAGCCTTCTCCTACATCGCAGCCAAGACCTGGAACGGGCTCCCAGCAAACATCAGACGCTCCCCGAACCTGCACACCTTCAGGAAGAACCTCAAGACCTGGCTCTTCAACTGAACCGGAGCTGCGCCCCCACCCCCGCCCCCCAGCGCCTTGAGACCCTCACGGGTGAGTAGCGCGCTTTATAAGCCCCCTGATTGATTGATTGATTGATTAATCACAGCGCCGTGAGCTTCTTCTGTTCTCTTCACTGTACGGCTGATTCTTGCTGAAGAAAGCAATTTGTGACCCTCTGATCAAGGTACCCCTTTTGGCTTTACCTTCTCTGTGCTGTTTTTCGCCCCTCGCGGCGACTGCTCCGGAGATACTGCCGGTAACTGCCTGACTTTAAAATGGCGGCCAAAATTTCCCTCGATCCGCATCTACCTTCTTCTCACAGCAATATTTGTTTCCCGTGTTATTGCGGACCCCAAAGTTTGACAGCGCTCTCTTCACTCTGTGGCCCCTTGACCTGCTTTAATCTGCTCTCTCACACATTTTAGTCCGCGAGTGTAACTGCTTTTGAATAAGCTACGATCAAAATGGTTCCCAACACATGTTAATGTACTGGTCTCTACCTGCTACCTTCAACATTTGCTGCATTGGGGCAGCAGTCTCCCAGGCTTCTGTACCAGCGACCCAACTCTCAATTCCCCCTACTGCAGTGAGGGTCTTTCTCTACCAGCCCGACTATCCCTAAGATGGCCGCCATGAGTGGGCCCTTCGCCAAAGCTCCCCTTCTCCCCTTGTTGGGGAGGGATCCAGCATCTGTGCTCTGGAGTTTGAGACCCCTCTGAGAGAGACCACAGTGACAAGGGAGTCACACACAGCAGAGGATTGGGAATGATCATACTACCGCTCGGAGCCCAGCTCCGCACACCGTGTCCGGCAGTCACGATGGAACTTTTTGACGATGCCCCACTAGGCGGAATCTAGAACCTTCTGTATGTACTGCGGTGCCCGAGCAACCTTTGGCCGATGACCGGTGGAGCTGTCCTATGCAGCTATAGAGGAGTTTGGCTCTGGTTCACCCCTCCGCCGTCACCTACCCAGCCGGACGTCGGACACTGTTTTTCCTCGTCTCCCCGTTGTATTTCCTACCCCCTCCCTCCTATGTTTATGCTATGCTTTTGTAACTCATGTAACTATGCTCCAGCAACTGATGTAACTTTGTAACTATGTTCTGAAACTATGTTCTTCCTCATGTAAAGCGCTCTGATACCTTCGGGTCTAGCCACGACTATATAAAACTTTTCAAATAAATACATCTCTAAAGCTTAAGCTTTGGTTGTCATCCATGGTGGTGTATAAGTGGTTGTCATGTGATTTGGAGGATAGAGTAGGATTTTAAGAACTGGACATGTAAAAATCATGGAGCTAGCATAGATGGTGATTTGTATAGCACACCCTATGATGAAGCATGGCACCCATCTGGGTGTGTGAGGATTCCTATTACTAAGGGAACAGACCCCCCCAATCGGCTTCCTTAGATACTGTCCTGTCCTTTCCCCTAAGGAACTGCATACCCTTGTTGATAGACTCATCAAAAAGATGCCCACAGCCTCCTCCTTTTTAAATTTTTTATTTTAAATAGGACATCTAGGCCTGCCACAGTGAAAATTGTTTTACGGCCTTTTTACCACTTTTGAAAACTGTTGGAAATGGCCTTTTTGGCAGGGTTATTCCCATGTTTTTATTTCTTCTTCCTCCTATCTTTCTTGACCTGTTTTTGTTTGCTTCAGGACTCTGGGCACTTTACCACTGCTGATAAGTGCTAATGTGCATATGCTCTCTGTGTAAATTATGATTCTGATTGGTTATCCATGATTGACATATTTGATTTACTGGTAAGTCCCTAGTAAAGTGCACAGAGTGTGCCAGGGCCTGTAAATCAAATGCTACTAGTGGGCTTGCAGCACCGGCTGTGCCACCCACATGAGTTGTCTTGTAAATGTGTATCAGACTTACCACTGTAGTGTCTGTGTGTGCAGTTTTAAACTGCCATGTCGACCTGGCAAGCGCAACCACTTGCCAGGCCCCAAACATCCCTTTTCTTACATGTAAGGCACTCCCAGGTAGGCCCATGGTACCCCCATGGGCAGGGTGCAGTGTATGTAAAAGGTAGGACCTGTGTCGGTGTGTTGTACACGTCCTGATAGTGAAATACTGCCAATTTTGTTTTCTACTATTGAAAGGCTACTGTCCCATAGGCTAACACGTGAGTTGCTTTGTAACATCTTACAAGTATAACTTTCCATTGGGAAAAGATAGAGAAATGGATTTTAGTCTCTCTGAACTCAGAATTTAATAACTTTTTAGAGAGATGGGTTTTTAATTGTGTGTTTGAAAATGCCACTTTTTAGAAAGTAGGCATTTTATTTGTTTAACCATTCGTGTGCCTCTGCTGTTTGTGTTTTGACTGTCTGGTTTTGGAGTGACATGAGCTGGGGATGTGCATTCACTATAGACAGCCACAAGGGCGGTTGAGGTGTGTCCTGGCTTTCCTGGATGACTCATAGCTGAGCTGAATAGACCATGGCTGCATTTAGAGTTGTGGGAGGAGTTTCACTTGCACCTGAATAGGCTGTGTCTCTTTTGCACAATGCTGTCTCCTCCTCCTGTGGTCATGCTGCACCAGAGAGGACAGAACTGGTTTGGACTAGGCTCCGAGACCCTTGCCACCAAGACAGCAAAGAGAAAATGGGTATAAGTATTAGACCTTAAACCCCAGAGAATTAGATCACTTCTGGACTCAAGAAGAACCTCTGCCAAGGAGAAGAGCTGGAGAGCTGTAAGGAGGAGTACAGCCCCTTTGCTGTGTGTGATTTGCTGGGTTGGCCTGCAGTGGCTGCTTCTGTCAAGGAGAGGACAAAGACTGGAACTTTGCTGTAAACCTGCTTGAAGAAGAATCTCCAAGGGCCTGTGTGTGTTGGCTTCCTGTTCTGAAGTCTCAGCGACACAAAGACTTCACCTGCAACCCTCTGACCAGTACCCGGACTCCTCTGTAGACTCCTGTATTCGAAAGGGCGGCAACTCCAATTCCTGGGCCCTGAGAATTGTGTGGTTGGTGCTGCAAAGCAAGAACAAACAACTCTGACGCAGTCAGCGATGCCGCCAGTGATGCCACAACCTGCACCAAGGCTGGGGGTACCGCTTGTGAAGTGCACGATGCACCGCCCCACCTGCACCGCAGCTCCGATGCCATTCGACGCCTGCAGTTATCGGCCTTCCCTAAGCCAGCTCTCGCACCGACACGTCACTGCCAGCACCTGCATCCAGTTATCGCGAATCCGATAACCAATGAGGGTGACTTCACAAACTCTTTGACTTCGCATCGCCTCACCGGAACCGACACCTCATCGCCAATGATGCCTAACTTCCCCTGTCCTAGATTTGACACCCCGCCTCCTCACAGACTCAACGCCTCGCCTCCCCCGTGGCAACCAGGGAACTGGCTTCACCTCGGCACTGACGCCTCACCTCCATGACACCGTGCATCGTCCACAGACTTCGTTTCCAAGGTACTGTTGTTTGGGGGTCCTTGCGACTCCATGCCCAACGCTGCACACCTTGCGGTCAGTGACGTACTTTAAATTTATGCCTGTCACAACATTGTAATAGACCCAGGTGGAGCGATTTGTTTCTACAAGTGCTATTTTTGAAGTAACTGTTCTAAAAGTCATATTTTTATACATGTATGGTGGATGTTTGTCATTTTGTTCTTGTTTGGTTTAGATAAAGATACTTTACTTTTCTAAACTGATGTGGTCTCCATTAGTGGTGTTTTCACTGTGTTACTGTGTGTTTGGGTACAAATACTTTACACATTGCCTTTGGTATAAGCCTGTCTGTTTGTGCCAAGCTACCAATGTGGTGAGCAGGGGTTATCTAAAGTGTGTAACTCCATCACCCTGACTAGAAACAAGGGTCTCTACTTGGACAAAGGTGCATACCACTTCTAATTAGAGACCCCCATTTCTAACAAATAGCATGCATCCTACCTTGTGGGCTACAAGGCCTACATAGGTGTGACTTACTAATATTGAAAAGTGAGATTCTTACCTGTCAAAAAGGGTTATTTTAACAGGTCATACTGCAGGATTTATACTGCAGCAGTCAGGAGACAGTGGTAGGCCTGAAGCCATGCTTTCCTTGTCACTGGATAGCACAATAAGTGCTGCAGTCACAGGTGACATGTAACTTTACACTCCATGGGTGTTGTTTCTACATTATTGACTTAGGCCTTATAGGAGAGTTAAATATGGCAATCAGGGATTAGCCAATTTCTACATGTTTTTGGCCGGGATCAGAACACTTACACTGGGGACTGAACAGCAGTGCGCCAGTGAGCAGAGTCTAAAAACGGCAATATAATTCAACAAAAAATGGGGGCAACTGTCCAAAAAGGTACATTTCTTCATAAAAACAATTAAATCTAAGTCAAATTGTTAGTGTTCACAATTCTGTTGTCTCTGAATAGTGCCAGATCATGTCCAAGTTATTTTCCATAAGTTTAACATTAAAGACATCAATTCTCTTTCTCTTGTGAAATTCAAAGGTATAGAGAAAAAACGATTACAACATAAAAACTACGGTTGACAATATTGTACGAAAGTTAATTATTTTTTGTGGTGGGCGATCGTCCACCTCAAGGGACAATAACACTAACTTGTTTGGGTGAACCTGAAGTCAGTAAATTAACCTGAGCTCAATCCTCGGTAGCTCTGGCACAGAGCAAACAGGCTTAATTTAGGCCAATGTATACACGAAACGTCAAAAATCCAATAAGAGGGACCCAGAGATATGAATTGTTAGTTTTCAATTAAAAAAGCGGCAAAAAACACTAAGCACCAATGATAGCCCATGGAAGCAGTAGACCGGGACCTGGGTGCGATTTCTGTTTGACTAAGATGGAGTGTGGGTCAGATACACCAAACAGGTTCGTCCTGGTGAAGGATTTCACCTTCTGACTTAGTCATTTTTATGGAAGTCAAAATCCGCCAATAAAAAGAAAAAGCTTACTAAGGCTGGTGTTTTCATGCCCCATAATGGACATTAACTGTTCAAAGCCTTGAAAGACTAGAAGTGGTGTTAGACCTGGCATCTTTGGTGTGTTTTTCCCCTGTCTATTTTTGCTTTTGGCCCAAACCTTCCTTTTTCTACATGTAAGGCATCCCTAAGGTAGGCCCAAGAATGTCCCATGACAGGGTGTGGTGTATGTGAAAGGTAGGACATGTGCTGGTGTGTTGTACATATCCTGATAGTGAAATACTGCCAATTTCATTTCCCACTATTGCAAGGACTATCTCTCTGATAGGTTATCATTGTAGCTGCCTTGTCTTACAAGTGTAACTTTCAATTGGGAAGTGATAGAGATTTGGAGTTTGGTGTCCCTGAACTCACAATTTAAAAAAACATCTTTTAGTGAAGTTGGTTTTTAAATTTCGTGTTTGAAAATGCCACTTTTTGAAAGTGTAGTGAAACCAGGGCACTTGTCTCGCGCTCCTCACTGTTGCACTGCGAGAAATGGGATTGATCCCCGTATATAACCAATTCATCCCGGTACTCGTCAAATAATCCATTGATACTTTTAAATAATGCTGATCCTTATTGTTTAACTTTTCCTTATTCAACTCGATTCATCACTACGGAGACAGTGAGATTCCATCTGTACTTTTTATTAAACTTTTCATCCACCAGCTGTATGCCTATTCCGGCTTTGTACAACGGCTCGTTTATTACAGATGCATCAATAATGGAGTAAACACAGCGTTTGCAGACCCAATGCATTTCGAGCCTTCAAGGCTCTTCGTCAGGGGTTTCTATGGCAAAATGAAAAGAACAACATAACTGTCCAGTCCGTAAAAACAAAATAACGACCCATTGCTGAAAAAACAGTAAAAACACTGTGTAAGTAAATTACTTTTTGAAAGTGGGCATTTTCTTGCTTTACCATTCTGTGCTTCTGCCTGCCTGTGGAATCCACGTCTGGTTTAGACTGACAGTTGGGCTGTTTGTGCATTCACTCTAGAGAGTCACACAAAGGAAGCTGAGGTATGCCCTGCATATCCTAAAGGCCCATCACCAGGGTGATGGGCCTTCCTGAGCTAGAGTGGTGGGAGGAGTTGTCAGTGACACATGAATAGGGCTGTGCCTGTTCTCACACAAAGCTGTCTCCACCCCCCTGTAGTGTGTCTGGAGCCAGGTAAGGGAAAGGCAGGGTCTTGTGCACTGCAAAGACTTTCCTTTGAAGTTTGCCTACTTCAAAGGCAGAAACTGGTATAGGTACTAACACTTATGGACTAAGAGGAGATTCAGCCAAGAAAAAGAGCTGGAGAAGCTGTAGGAGGGAAACTGCCATGGTGCTTGTTGCTGTGTTGTGCTGATCTACTGCTTGCTGCTTCTGTCTTGGGCAGTGAAAGGACTGGACTTTTGCTTTCTACATCCTGTTGATCAAGGTTCTCCAAGGGCTTGTGTGTGCTCGCCTCCTGTTAAGAAGTCTCAGGGCCATCAAAGACTTCATCTGCAGCCCCTGTAGTCCTCTGCTGGGAGTTCTGACCTGCCAAATGGTGGCAATTCCAGTTCCGGGCCCTTAGCGGTGGTTTTCCTGCAAGGACTGAAGGAAATCCACGAGTCGACCTCCAGCGCCTGTTTTTTCTGACGCAGCACCGCCGTGCGGTTGAAAAAGCAATGCATCACCACCGTACAGCCAAAGAATCAACACAGCACCTGCCGTGCTGCTGATAAATTGCTGCAGCCCGGGTCCTGAACACTGTTACTGACGTCCGTGGCACCCACTCCGACGCAGGTCCTGCTGTACGGCTGAAGGAATCGATGCATCACCCACTAGCGGCTAGAAAATCGACATAGTGCCTGCTTCACCACCGCCGCATTGACCCAGCGTGTCCGGATTTTGGACGCATCGCACTTGTGCGCCAAGTTCTTCATCGACTTTGCCCAGCAGAAAGGAACCAAGGCTACATGTCCGGAGATCGACGTATCACCTCCCCTCACAATAAGGAAGCAACACATCAACTCCCTTGACAGTAAGGAACTGGCGATTCACCTCCCCTGCGCTGCAGTAAGGAACCAAGGCATCACTACTGTGGCAGAAAGGAACTGACGCATCACCTCCCCTGGAAGTAAGGAACCAATGCATCACTTTGCTTTTCCAGAGTCTCACCTCTCCTGCGCCTTTTTTCATCTTTGAATTTGACCCATCCCAGGTACTTTGTGATAAAAGCGACGCAACAATAGTTTCCTATGGACTGATGTATTTTGAGCCTTTTAAAAGTGATATAGTTACTTGTGTATGATGGATTTTTGTAATTTTGGTCTTCTTTTACTCCGATAAATATTGGTTATTTTCTAAACTGGTGTGGAGTCCTTTTGTAATGTTTTCACTATGTTACTGTGTGTGTTGGTGCAAATGCTTTCCACATTGCCTCTAAGATAAGCCTCACTGCTCATGCCAAGCTACCAACTGGGTGAGCAGGGGTTTTCTTAGTTGTGTAATCCCTTTACCCTTACTAGAATAAGGGTCCCTAGTTGGACAGGGTGCAAGCCACTGCCAACTAGAAATCGCCATTTTTAACGAGTGTTTTTCAGCTCGTCTTCCCTGCCACCGTATATCAGCTCATCACCTGATCTCTGTGAAGGGAGTCGATATTTTGAGACACACTGTGGCTCTATGTGAGTTGGCAGGTCAGTACTCACTATATTTTGAATGTATCTATTGAAGCACTACACACTAAATGCCACATATAAACCCAGGTCTGTGAATAGATCTTATTCCCCCAGTCGTTGATAATTTGAAATGCATCACGTTGTATTGTGTTACTGCAATGATGAATTATGCCACAAGAACAACATTTCTTTTTTCCATCCTTGCACACGCCTCCTTGAATATGAAAAGTAAAATTCAGGGACGTAGTTTCCATTGATGCAGCGGGGCAGAGGTGCCGGACCCAGAGGCCTGAGGTGCCCACTGAAACCTGATTATTGGCATCCAGGGGGGGATGCATTTCCTGCCTGGCACTATGGCTCATAATACACTGGCTACACTACAGGTACAATGCCATCATATGCTCTAGAAGGCACAACTACAGCTACATTTTTTGAAGCACAAGAAAAAGACAATTGCCGTTGTAAAATCGTGCGCGGGATGAGTGTGCACGGTGCAAGCACACATGCACACACATACGGGGCGGGAAACAACGTGCTCGCCCTCTTCCGGTCTGACTTGCGGTGCGAATAATGATACCCTTGCAGGTCCTTGTCAGGAACTCCTGCATCTTTCGACTGACAGATAGATGACAACAACATATTTCTCTCTTGGGGTTATGCATAAGGCTTCTACTGAGAAGGCTTAGCGGAAGAAGGGAGTTTGCCCTTGGGCTTCACAACCACTCTGAAAATGCACTGGTTTTGAGGAAAGCATTTCTGCTCATGCACAGGGGGTGGGAGAACAGCGCGCTAAAAGACTCCCTTGGTAAATTCGTACTCTGTAAATACAAAAAATTCTACAAAAAAGCTTCGTGCGCAGCGCATAATTTAACCATGATGCACCACTTGACAAGCCAGTACCTGCGTGTAGAAAGAAAGGAATAACATCCCTTGCAGATTTAAAAGCGCAGCGTAAATCCTTTTATTTAAGCGCGTTATGAAATCTCAAGGCAATGCTAATGACCTCTGCTGCTCCATTTGCCTCCCAGAAGTATGTGAACCAAGGGGATCCTGTCATCCACGATCATTGTTTGCAGCAGCGATGCTGCATGGCCAGTTATAGTTTAGAAGTCCTAAAGGTAAAGTCTGCTGCATAACTAATCGAATTTGACAAGCGCAACTGCACTCAAAGTTTGAGCAGAAGTTGCTGCACTGACAAGTCAATTACCCAATTTAGTATTGTTATATTTAAAATGATGAAGATGTGCTCTCTATATATTGAAACCAGTGCTTGGAAGATCAGACCAAACAGATGCTAAAAGGTAGTTAGCCTTGATCTGGCTATAGAATTAATTGTGCAAACAAAGTACAAATTTACCAAGGGGATCGTCTAGGTTATGTTGCTTTGTATAGTGCACTAATCACCCGAGAGTGTATCCAGGCGCTTGGGCAAGGTGTGTAGGTGTGTGGTCCCAAGGTGTAGAGCCAGGTTCTCAGCTTATTGCGGAACTCAAGAAGTGAGGAAGAGGCTCTGATGTGTTAAGGGAGGTCATTCCATGTCTTGTAAGCACTGTAGGAGAATGATTGACCTCTAGTTTTGCTTTTGTGGATGTGGGGAGTGTGTGGAAGTGAGAGTGAGGCAGAGCATAGATGTCTGGTGGGTTGGTGAAAGTGTAAGCAGCTGTTTAGGTATTCTGGTCTTGTGTTTTGTAGGGCTTTGCTTGTGTGCATGAGAAGTTTGGCAGCTTGTCAATGGGGAGCCAGTGAAGCTTCCGGAGGTGTGGTGTGATGTTGGTGCAGCGTGGGAGGTCTAGTATGAGTCTTGCAACTGCATTCTGGATAGTCTGGAGTCTGTGTAGGAGTTATTTGGAGATTCTGGCGTAGAGACCCAAAGAAGCTAGCCAACTACTAGCTTACCTCTCTGCTACTTCACCTGGCAAAAGTAATGGAAAAGATGATAAACACTTAGCCACCCATTTCACTGACTACCACCACCTCAACACCACTAAATCCAGATTCAGGCCCAACCACAGTACAGAGACTGCCCTCTGCCATAGATGACATCCAGATGATCATGAACAGAGGTTACCCCTCAGTCCTCATCCTACTGGATTTCTTTCCGCAGACTTTGACACCGTCTCCCACTCCATCCTTATCTAACGACTGCACAAAGCTGGCATCCACTGTCCCCTCTTTGCTGGATTTGCTCAAGCATGACAGGTGGCACTCAGTCAGCCTGGCTCCTTTCATCGCAGATGCCGTCAACCTCATCTGCAGAGTTCCACTAGGATCCTCATTCAGCCCCACTCTTTTCAAAACCTACATGAGCCCACTCCCCAGCATCATCTGGGCCAACTGAATCAACATCACATCCTATACTGGTGATGCTCGGCTCATACTCTCCCTCTCCGACAATACACCAAAAAAAACTCCAGGACCCATTTCTCCTCCTGCATGACCAAAGTCCTCAGATAGATTAAAACCAACTGCTTTAAGTTCAACAAAGACAAAACAGAAATAGTAATCTTCAGCAGACACCTCACTCTGGGACTCCACCTGTTGGGCTGCCGAACACCAACCCACAATCTTCCCAGCAACCTACGGAAAGAAAAAGGAGAGGATGTGGACTAATGGCTAGAGCGGCTGACTTCCAAGCTGCGGAACTGGGTTCGAATCTCGACAGGGATACTCAACATCCTGTGATTCTGGGCAAATCACTTAATCTCCCTGTGCCTAACAAAAACATGTATGTGTCCGTCTGTAATGCAGCTGGTGCTCATGTAAAGCACTCTGTTACCTTCGGGTCTAGTTCGCGCTCTATAAAACTCCCCCCCCCAAAAAAACTCCTCAGAATAGTAATCAACAACCAACTCACCATGACCGGCCAAGTAAACGCAGTCTCCATCTCCTGCTTCCACATACTCAAGATGCTCATTAGGATTTTCAAATGGCTCCCCAATCAACACTTGCAGAACTGTCACCCAATCACTAATCGCCAGCAAACTCGACTATGGCAATGCACTCTTGTGCTGGAATAACACTCAACTGACCATAAGGCTCCAGACCATATAAAATGCAACGGCCAGGCTCAACCTCCCACACTGCACCTCAAAGAGCTTTAAATTTCCACAAACCTACTCGACACTTCCGTTCAGCAAGACTCCTACTTGCACACACACATTGCATTCACAGAACCAGATCAGGCGGTCTTCCTCATTCCTAAAGCCTGGAATGCCTCCCCGTGCACATCAGAGTCTCCTCCTCAGTTCTGAATTCCGCATGCAACTGAAGACTTGGCTCTTCACCTAGCCCTGACCGTGGCTCAGCTTATACACATTCTGCTTCTCCACCTGTGGATACCATCCCAGGTGAGTTGTGCACTATACAAATACACATTCCATGACGCACTGCCCTTAACAACAATTTTAGAAGTTCATCAGTACTTACAACTGATGTTTTCGGACATCATTCATGCACTAAATAAGGAGTCCTGTAAATAGGTATACGTTGGCAAGTTTGAAAATTTAAGGGAAAGTCAAAAGGGAAATTTCAGATTCTATGTCCATATAGAAAGGCACTATTGATGCATATTTCCAGGAGTACTTCCGAGATTTTGTGGATTAAATAGGGGCTGGAAATCTACTCTAAACATAGAAGCAGTTCTACAAGAGAAGATCTCATTTTAAACTATTAGCCTAGATGTATTTTTTTTTAGAAGTACCAAGCAACTATCTTTGGAAATCAAGATATGCGATTTTTTTTAACTTTATGCAGAGAAATAAAAGTCGTTCACTCCTTGTGCATAAAGTCAGAGGCCAAGGCTAATCAAAACAACCAGGCTATTGGGCACCCAGGAACTAAGGTCTCCAAACTCTCTGTTGTGCCAAGGCAGCCACAGATAAAGTGTCCCAAAGACCTGAAGGCACTTTGAACTTTTGTTGCTGGGAAAAGGATAGAATCAACCATTGATTTCTGGTTGTCTGGTGAATTTATTTCTCCAACAGTGGTACTGAAGTTTAGGCCAATAAATTCTTTATTATGCTTCAGGAATCAGGAACGTACTGAAGATTAAGAACTTCTACAAAGTCAATTGGCCTCAACTAGTCAGTATGTAGGGAAATACTGGCACTTCATTGAGAGTACTACTGGTAAGCTGTCCCTAAGCTAATCAACATCCACTTTTACTTCTTCACAACTGACCAAATACTGAAATAGCTGGTTTCAGACAACTAAAAACTCAACTGTTACCCCATGAATTCCAAGATCTCTGCATGCCTTAGCAAATGCTTTACCTTGGCAGTTGGCATAAAGAGAAAGAGTCAGAGCAGAGGGTTGGGACTTCAAAGGTGATGATGTGCCTAACCTGGTTTAACCCCGGGCCCAACCTAATGCAGATATTTGATTCTGATGAGCGCTTTATATTTTCATGGTTCTTTTTTCCTTAGAACTGAGGGAATAATATTGTGTTGTGTTCTGAACATTAATATAGTTCAGAACTGCATTTCTTTGGGGAACTGGCTGGTGCTTGAGCGGTATCTACAAGAGGTTTATTTTTATTTTTTATTTATTTGAGTTTTATATAGCGCTGGCTAGACCCGGAGGTATCAGAGCGCTTTACATAAGGAACAACATAGCGAGCAAAGATTCACTTAAAACTGTGTTGAGATCGAACCTGAACCAGATTGCGTTTATTAAATTGACATAAACCCCTCCCTAACAAATTAATAACCCAGTTTCTGGCACTGGTCCCTGCAGATCTCCCAATTAGCACAATCCCAAGTTAAAATATTTCTTGCTTCATCTACATTTATCAGAATATTGGTCACAATTTTGTCTATGTACTTTTAACATTGCTTGATTGTTTTCATCAAATGGGCAGACTAGATTTGAAAAGTTTGTGTTTGTAAAAATGTCCCTTTTTGCCTAAAATCTGTATAGCCAGTCACATTTTCGTTTCAGCCACTTGGTGGTTCTGAAACCTTAGTCCCAAAAAGATTATGGCTGGGAACGTTTGTCGCAGTCAGGACGCGGCAGGAACTGCATGTCTAACAAGCCTCTCCAGAAGTTCTGCATTACTTCTTCTGTTGGCAGAGCATGCGAAGTCATTTTTCTATACTCTTGACAGCATAATGTAGGAGACGTGCTCAACAAGATGTGGCATGTTAATTAAAAAGGCTTAATAATGTCCAACATCTGGTTGCAGAACACCTGCTGCGACTAGCAAGCATGAAAGCACCCTGGACTGATACTGAACAACGGTTTATCCACAGGGTGCAGCTGAAAAGGTTCACTTACAAAAGCAAAATACTAGCATTTTGCAGTGCAAACGATGTCTTCTAATGTGTGATGTTAAAAATGGTTTCATTCGCAATGCATTTTAATTGTGAATTTTTAATATATAGGTTTCATTTTTCTGCATGCCTGTTGGAACGTGGAATTGTGGTAATTAATTGAAACAAGCCCCTGCACGGTGGAGCTGTGAGGGAACAACCTCCTGCTAACTTCTGGATTCGAATTCTGACAGGAATGATTTAGTCGCTCATCCGTCTGAGGTTGATAAATCGAGTATTATTAGATTGGGTAATAGCAACATTTGTTATTGACAGAGATATGAAACAGCTTTCTGCTTGAATTGCTAGATGTGGTGGGTGAAAGGCTTGACTATTTTTATTCTTAAATGTCACACATCAGACAATAGAGTCTTAATGCCAAGCCCTTTGTAGTAGTGGGTAGATTTTAGTATGGGTGTAATTTTTATGTAACTGTATTATGCCTTTAATGGTTGGAATGTTAGTTCATAATTCATTGTATTTTCATATGATACTCCTCATATCCATATTTCCAATGATATGTGCATGAAAATACAATGAATTATGAACTATTAAACACATCATTGAATTGATGAATGAACCTCAACTGAATTTGGTTTTAAGTGAATGAACATTGATAAGCGACAACAGCCGCAATTTGAGTGCTGAGTGAGGTCGTTCTTTCCTTGTAGGAGGACGTATAATTGCGCATATATCCCACACCTCTTTGATCAGGAGGTGATACTCACTAGCACCTAAGAAGATTACCAGATTAATTTGACTACTGCATTTAACCTTGGAGTGCGACCGTACATCATATATTCTCTGGAATGTTAGTCTGCCATGGATCCTTTAGAACCCTTGTACCGAGGTGATTCCTTGAGCGTGAGTTGGATCACGTATCTGCTGGCGTTATACATTAAATACTTTAAAGTGTTGCAACGTGTGGTGGTCGATTCATCACCACACCCTTCATAGATGCGATATAACTGGAAGGGATTTTATATCTTTTCTCTAATCTTCCAACTTAGTGCAACCTAAATTTGAAAATTCTCAAGCGTAATATACTACCAATGCACAACCTGAAAATATTTACATTCTACAGAATGCTGGTTTTGGTAAAATGATCGACCTTTAAGGTGCAGTAAGCGGGCATATTCTCTTTTAAATAGAAGCTTCAATCTTTTAAAATGGTTATGTTAAATAAACAGGTTCTTGCAACCTGTGGACATTAGAAGAGGATGCACTGCCTTGTTTTCCAGAGGACTGTCCTGCAGCTTGAAGCCTAACCTGATCTCTGAGAAGGAATCTTGGACATGCTCTTGTCATCCCAGGCTACCTAAATGACTCAAAGTCTCTAGTTCCGAGAAACAGGGACACAACAAGCTACAGAGACCTCCCTCCAACTGCCCAGCTGACCTGCTGCACTGGTCCTACTAGGACCAGCCTGACCCCTGCTGGCCTCTGCTAGAGTGAGTCCCTGATCCCCAAGAGGTGCCTCCACAGGTCTCTGATCCTTGGCTGGAATCAGAGTACACTCCTTTACAAGAAAAGGTGAAATCCTGACATTTTGGGTTCTTCATGACCGCCTCATGACAATACCATGTCACCCACAACAACCGCCAAAGTAAAGCTCTGGTGACTCTGACTGTTAGTACTACAGCAACCGCCAATGACTGATTGCAACGCGAGAGCTACACTTCGCGCTAAAGCAACAATAGCCCACTGTGACTGCCAACATGAAGCTCCAGGAATGACCATATGCGATGCCTGACTGCAACTTCGGGATACAGTGATGACAACACTCTCCCTGCAGCTTGCAGGGTCCTCCACATTGAACGCAACTCTTTGCTCTTACTTTGAGAAGGTAACTTTTTCAGCAGGACTAATCTCGTCCCTCCTTCTGGCCCACGCTTCATCGTAGTCAGCCTGAACTTGTGAGTCTTCCCCTGTCTAGCATGAATAGATGACAGCGAGTGGCATTTTGTGCTTTTATGCACCATATCTACTTAAACCTTTAAAATTAAATTTCTTTGGTGCTACTGATTGGATTTTTGTCATCATCATCAAAAACTTTAATTCGATCACTCTAGATCATAAAAATGTGAAACAGAACGAGAAACATCACACATGTACATAAAAAGACAATTATAAATAACAATAAATATACTTTTAAAAAGTGCCGACAGCATATTTAAAATACAGTTGAAAGACAGGTAAAACCCCAGTATGGAAAAACACAGATAAAAGCTATCAGTAATACATAAAAGATAGCAACATAACAAGGATGGAGTCCTGAGGGAAAGAGAAGAAATTGACACATTTAAACATTCAGGCGCAAGGGCAAACCTTAGGCATCAATACAAGACAATTCACAGACTAGAATCTGCTTCTACATGCTTCGCGTGTCTTATCCATTTTGCTAGTAAAAATTTTGCCAAACAGAAAACCACAATCTGGCTTGTGTCGGATTGCAGTAATCTGAATGCCTCCTGATATTTCCGAATGCTCAAGTTTTTGCAAAGAGGAACAATCCGCTTTGAGTGAAGCTGCTTATAAAAGAGTAATTCAGGTATCATAATATTTAAAAAAAATGTACTTAATTTTTCTCAAATGATTTGGGATTTTTCTTATTTTGAGTTGTCATGTGGCTGGAGAAGGCCCAGGAAGAAACACTGCCATTTTACATGCACGTTTCTTCGGTTGCCCTCTTTTCTACATAATGATTTTTGACACACATTTGCTTGAGTGACAGCGCAGGATTAGTTTCTCTGAGACCATATAGCTTACATTTCAACTTTGTAGGCAGACTATCACGACACCTTGAACATTTAGTACAAGGCCTAAACGTCGATTGTGCATAATATCGTCGGTTTTGTTCATCTGTAAGACGACACGGCTATCACAAGAGGATAAACAATGACAGCCTGGCTGAGTACTCAGCACGGGAAGCATGCATGTGGTTATTATATATCAACATGCATTTCCGTGTTCAAATCAGAGGAGCACTCTGCTGTCACTGCAAGATCTCGGTTTGTTGGAGTCTCATTCCAGCTGATTCCTGTTTACCCTCTGCGAGGAGGGATGTCCAACTTGTGACCAAGACGGGGACATGAACACATTCACCCATAGGTAATGGGGAGCTAGATCATCCAGTCGAGGATTTTGGCAGATCACCCGTCCTAGGTAAATATGTTAGGGAGCGCATAGTAAGAGTACACTATACACTGTACTTATATGCCAGCATATATATACTGCTTAGCACATTGTTGGAATTGTTTATCCTTTTCACTGTTCTCACATTACTAATCACTTTCATCTGCTTCGGTCTATTAATCATTGCAGCACATGCATTTCACACAAGAATCACAATGATTCAATAAATATTGAAATGCCTCTTTGTGTATTTCTTGTGCTCTCTCTGGGTATGCACAGGTGACTGAGCGAAAAGGTTCTAGATCTGTTAACACGACTCCTTGGGGAGTCAGGGTTATCATGTGCTGAGGTTGCCCAATCAATTTGTTACCTTCTCAGGTTTAGGGGTACTAATGGTGGCACTGTGAGCTAGCAGGACTATAGGCCAACAAATCCTGAAGGGGTGTAAAAAATCAGTCTGGCACCATCCCAAAGCTTATGTTGTCCGACAAATGCGAGGGTCCTACTGAGGAAGTAAAAGCTGTACGACAATGTTTTCACTTTATTACTGTTTGTGTGCTGCATTAATACTTTACACTCTGCCTCGAAGGTTAGCCTGATTGGCAAGCTACCAGATGGTTAAGCACAGGTTAATTTAGTGTCTTTTGTGATTCACCCTGACAAAGATTGTGGTTATTGCCTGAATGGGACTTCCAACACCCTCAACCAATAACCCAAGTTCATACAGCAGGTAAAGAACAAAAATGGTTTTCAGGAATGTATACCCTTTTCAGAAGCATTTTTATACTGTTAAATAATGATACAAGCAGCTAGAAATGTGTAAACATCATGACTTTTGAAACAACTGTGAAATGTTAAAGTCTTTGCAGACTTTGCAATGTTGCAAACATTGTCATAGGAGTTCATGAAGGTTGAGAAAAAAATCCATAAAATGTGGAAATTAAAATGTCCCTAAAATATGAGCTATGGCCTAGTTTTAGACTGATGTCAATGCCAATTCTAGTAACTAACTTACATTTTATCCATGAGTGATTCATATAATTCTTGGAATGTAGTAGGGTGATAAAAATACAAGGATGAAGTCCTACTTGAAATTAGAAATTTGTACTTGTAAAGTGCACTTATACCCCCAAAGGGGTGTCCTGGCGCTGTACGCATACCGCTGTGGAACCCTTCCTGGCTTTTCCCTGTGAAATGTCCACTCCTGGGCACCCCCAGGGTGAAGCCAGGCATCCCAGCGCTGTTGGGGCCGTTGTGGAGATTAAGCAAGCTATTGCCCAGAGTTGCAGAGTGGGACCCATGATTAGAATAGGCACCGAGGCGAGAATTATCAGGTCCGAGGAAATTGAGCCCAAGACCCGCCGAGGCGGGAATTGAACCCTGGTCCCGGGCCAGATCTCTGCATCAGGGTCTGCCGCTCTAACCATTGAGCCACACTTCTCCACTCTTCACATTTCAGTACTGGAAACATCAACCTGGCTCCACAGATACTAAGTTTATTCGGACCTGCGTGTACAGATGCAACATTATATTAGAGGAGGCAGTCTTGAATTTAAATGAGGTAACGGCTGCAGATTACACAGTGCATGCTAATTCATTCCTCTTAATCAGTGAGTAGGATTTGTAATTTATTATCATCATGTTTATGGTTAAGTATTTAGCAAGTGGAACATCCATATCTATGCTACAGAGTAATGAGTCCAGGATACTGAGCTTTCACATTTAGTAAAACACAGCCTGCGATGCTTTGCAGTCTGACTCAAAATCACAGTAGATCGGCAGTCATGGTGAGTAATGTACAAAATGCATGTCATAAAATTAACAGCAGGTTATTCCCCCCAACAGAAAATGTGCTTACCAGGGAGTCGACAAGGATGAAATACTGGTGGCAAAGGCTATATAACTTTAGTTGCACTTTAGGATTCAACAAAGACAAACACTCTGAATATGGACTGCCTCATACTTCGTTTACCAGGATTCATTGTCAGGGACAGACTAGAACAGGGTTGTGAACAGCTTGCAACTCCACCTACAGACACTGGTTGTATAATGCCTATTCCCATGGGTTGCTCGATGCACCTCTGCACAGATTTCGCAGTACATATGATGTGACTGGTTGTATAATGTCCATTTCTATGGGTTTCTCCTCTGCCTTTCCTGTGTTGAACTCAAAAGCATATACTATACCTGATCCAGCACTGAACATGAACAGAGAACTGCCCTTTAACCCTATGTACACACATTTAATGGGGTTTAATTTAAAATATATATGCACACTGTCGAAAGATGGCCAGTATCTGCTCATTTATTTATGTGTTTTTATATAACGCAAACTTTACCCGAAGGTGTCAGAGCGCTTTACAATAGAACCAGTTACATTACATAAGGACTTCAGAGCACATGAATTACATAAAAGATACAAACAGATAATCTCTAAATTCACATAAGAATGGCAGTAAGTACATAAGTCTACTACAGATTCTAGTGGTTAGAGTTACATATATAAATGTTGCAAATTCACTCAAGGTTATATTTTAAGAAAAGTTGAAGCAATTAGGGTTGGACATATATATTACATATTTACACAGCATGATCTTCTCGCCATTGCTGGGGTTTTTGTGGTGCTCGTTCAGCCAGACCTTCAGGTTGTTGTTGCACTCACGGGCGGTAATCTTGGGCCTGGAGGTATTCCCGAGCTGGTGATGTCCAGATGTCCTCCACGCTTGTTGGGATGGTGGCTTCCCAGCCGGGCCCTAGCACAATGAAGTGGCCTTCAGTCATCCTCAAAGCAGCTGCATAGGGGCAGCAGGTCGACCCTGCTCCTTCATCTCCCTCGGCCCTCCGTTCCAGTGCCACAACGTCTGCGGCCAACTCCAAAGGCCACATCACAGGATCTGCGTCGCCGTCGCTGCCCCATTCTCACCGAGTGCGGACCCCACGACAGCTGCAGTGGGAAAAGATGGTTCCCCAGGGCTGCCCCAAGTCCACAAGGAAAGGTTCTGGATCAGGAGAGCACCGGGAAGCAGCTTCAACTGAGAATCAGGGAGGGCCCGGTCTCCTCCATGCGGCATTTCCTTGAGCGAGACTGGGCCCCCTCTGATGAGAAATGCAGGGGGATGTGGAGGCCCCCCACGTCGCTGCCACTCCCTCAAGGAAGACCGCGGTCGAGATCACTGTTTGGACTGCGCTCGCTCCGCGTGTCTGTTCAGCAAGCCCAACTACGGAGACACTATTTTGGGTGCAAGCTTGAAGCGCTTGTCTTCTCTCGTCCCCGGGGTTGACGGCACAAATCTGGATCCTCCCTGTGCCTGCTGTTGTCCCCGCGTCTCCTGCTCTCTGGGGGCACCCAGGTCGGCTACAAATGCCGGGCGTTGCGGCCCATGGAGGCCAGGATCTCATGGGATAGCAAGGAGCTCGAGCTCCGAGCTGCCTATGGCATGGCGGCTGGATGTGATCTGCTTGTGATACTGCATCTACTCTGAGAGCACATGTGCTGCTACGTGCATGCTGCAGCTTTGTTTTCAGCAGTCTCTGCTGTACATGTAAAACACCCAAGAACGTCAAGTACAGGCCACACTCCACTCTCACATTTCTATCCAAATATAAAAAAATAGCTCCAAATGTATGGTGCCAAATATGTGACCCTAGTACTTTAGGGCGGTTTCCGAAGACGGACTGCCATCACACTGGCGTCAGGATTGGCTTTCGTATAGTGTATCCACATGTGTCACCCTCACCTCCTGACATCTTTGTCAGAGTACTGTGTGACAAATATTGTTTCCTAAATATCGGTTATATAAATGTCACCCCAATAGAGTTAATAGAAAAGCTACACCCAATGAGACAGTGTTTTTTGTAAATCAGCAGTCTCTTGTTCCTCCACTCACATATGAGTGTGCTTGGTTACAGAATTATTTATGGAAGGTGGTGCAGCACTAGCGCCCACTCAACCACACACGGAACACAGGGAGTTGCATGTTGTATAGTCTGGTCACAAATCTGTGACATGAAATGTGCTCATCAGAACCTTGTAACTAACTAGTCCTTCGAGAACAGACAGCACTGTATTTTCCTTACCATTATTGTCATTTATTTGGGAGTTACTTTCAAAGGGAAGGACATTAGTATGTGTTAGACACCTTTGCACCAATGTCTGACAGATTTTTCTTGAAAGCAGGAAAAAGTAATTTGAAAGAAAAAAAAACAATTGCTGAATTATCAAGGCAGAAACCTGACACTAGACTCATAAGCCAAAATAAATCACCAAGGAAACAAGGCATAAATCTGTGTTAATTATTACTCATTGTTAATGTCATACTACAAAGCTGGAGGCTAAGAATGATTTGACACCATTTATACAGTAGGAATCAAATGCTAAAGGTTATAAAAGGTTTCAGCTGCTCTTTTAATTTTATCTTGCCCTAGAGAATTGCTCAAATTAAAGAAGCACGACTTTGTCAGTTATTATTAAAATACACTGTTTCAAAAGTCGCCTTGGTCTCAGGGAGTTCTTAAAGTGTATTTTACATTATGATCTTGTTAACAATTTCTTTAATCGAACAGCTCAGGCAATACCTGCCATAGCTGTAATACAGATTTAACAGCGCACATACTGCAATTGATAAGCGAAATCGAGCATGGACCTATTAGGGTAATTATGCGATTTTGATTCAGAAAGGTGGAAGTGAAGTCAAAGCTGCGTTCCACTACTCTTACTGACGGTCCCCTGTGTTGCGAATACATTGTACACATATTCATCTGAATAATAATATATAAATCATGCGTTCATCCATTTCTGCAACCTGATTTGTTTCCATAAACAATTTCTTCTGGACAAAGTTGCTTGATCAAAAAGCATGGACTTTTCGCGGAATGGCTAAAATGTAATTGGTCACAAAATACCACAGTCTCCCTTTTGGCAAATTGCTTTATCTACCTGCAAATTCGGGCTCAATAGCATACTTTCAGCCATATTAAAAGTGGACCGTTAATCCAAATTTTGGTTGAAAATTCCAGTTTTTGTAAAAAAAAAAAAATGGGGTTATAGGGAGGGCCGGTTATTTGGGTACATGTTCAAGTGCAAAAAGTAGGTGGATATATGCCCGTAAACAGATCAAACTTTGGGGGAAACACGTAAATGTATGCAGTAATACCAATTGTTTGCATTTTTGCCCTATTCCTCTTACATTCTTTGCTTGGCGGTTGGGTCTGGGGTCCTTGAGTCGGGTCTGCTATGCCTTTGTCAGTTTTTTTTGTCATGCTGATTTCACTAACTTGTTCATTTTTTTCACCAGGAAGTTAAATATATTTAGTGACAGGTCTACGAAAAAAGTAGCAAATCTGCACCCATAGAAGTACTCCTTGAATGGATGCAAATGCACTACTTTTTGGAATTCACAAACATTAGCAGTAGTGGGACTGGAATCTATGCCAATCTCAGGCTTCCTGACATACGACTGGCAATCAAACACCCAAAAGCTGATAGTGTGAATGCTTGGAAATAGTCTAACCATTGGCAATCCATCGAAGTAGCATTCCAAATTATTGTTTTTTATCCACTATGCCACTCTAGTCAGAGGGCCTGATTTAGAATTTAGAAGATGGAGTAAAGGCAGATAGGGTGATGGAGTACTCTACTGCCTTTACTCTGCCTGCCAAATTTAGAGATGTCTGCCAGTCCAGCAAATACCCGTATACATTGGCAGAACTGCCATCATGGTGGTTCCTGTTAAAGTAGGAAATGTTCCTCTGTCAAACATGGTGCCTGGCAGTCAAACTTTTCCAAAGATATTTTTATATTTCAGAAACAAACTCCCAAAGTGGGATTTTTAGAAAAAAAGAGATAAATGACTTCCACATCATGGGAGGTTTCTCCCATTGTGTGAAGGTAATTTTTCTTTTTTTTTAGTGTCCCTCACTGCTAAGATACACCTGGGGGTGAGGGACAGTTAAAAAAAAGTAATCTGACCCTCCACTCTAAAAAAGGGAGGATGGTCGGATGGCTTACTTCCGATTACACTTACTCTGACCGACTGTCAGAGGAAGTTCTAAAATGATGGAGTAAGTTTTACTCAGCTGGCCTAAAACTTGAGGTCCACTTGACTCAAAATCAGGCAGGCAGACCTTGAGTTTGGCGGACCGGGTACTCTGTCGCCGCTGCAACAGACTACCTGTCCGCCAACCTCTAAATCAGCCCCAGATGCCCACGTAATTCAACTCAGTACTGACCCAGCTCTTCATGGGAACAGTCCATCCCAAACCTTGGTCACCTCACACATTCACTGTGCAGCCCACTGGTTTTTTAGTTGGGAAATTTGAGATTCACCCCCCCCCCATCTCAATGACCAAGCTACACCTCTGGGTATTGATAATACCAAGTGCAGTAATACTGCAGCTTACTACTCAGCCACTTGCAATAGGAACGAACCTAAATCTCAAAGCAAAACAAGATTGAGCCTTTGTGCTACACACCATAATAATCTATAAAAAAAAAAATTTGGGTGACAAGTGACTCTTTACTTGTGAAAACGAGAGCAAAATGACAGTTTTAAAGTTTTTTTCTCAGAGGCATTTAAAGTGGAAATAATGGAACTAGGCGATATCTTGTAGGTGAGTGAACACTATTACCATAAGTCTTTCCTGTGTGGCCCAAAGTGGTTGGCTCGTCAGAAAAGGTTAAAATATTCCTCTGTATGATGCAATATGTGCAGCATGGAGATGAACTTGGTGCCTTGTTTAGAGATTGCTTGACAGCCAGTCAGGTCAGAGGAGACCATGTCCCTTCTCCCCAGTTGGAGGACCGCCTGCCAGATTTAGAGATCTCGGCTAGACATGCAGAGATTTCTGTGCCTTCAGTGGACTTGCCCCTGAGGTGGGTCCGTTGAAGACTGTAATCTTTTACATGGTGGTACATGCTTGAGGAGCCCACTCAAGTTTGTTTGCATAAAATAAAAATAAACTAATTTTGTTGAAAGAAAATTTATCAAAATGGCATGAATGTTTCTGAAATTAGACACACTGTTCTAATGCATAGGGAGTTTTTCCCTCTGTTTGGGGGACATTGTGCATTTTCCAAGGACTTGGTTAGGAAAAATGAGCAACAAAGAGTATGTCCCAATCAAGGTGGGGTGAGCACCACTGTAACCTGCCATCTCAGTGATGGATGGGATGCCAGATCAAGGGTTTATGGCAACACACAGACTCTCAGTGAAGCAGTGGAATGATGACTGGTGAAGCAGAGCATTGATAACTCTAAATGGTGCCCTTTGCTTTGTATTTGATACTGCACTCTATGGTACAAAATGAAATAGACCGATTTTCTTTTGTCCTTTAATCCAATGTCTCACAGAAAATGTAATCACCACGTTTTTTTTTTTTTTAAATGCTTGAAATTGGTTCTCACGCTGAGAGGGAAAACATTTTCTCTGACTTAATTTTAGTCTTATGTGTTATTCTATTTAATCTTAATACACACATTTATCTTTTATAATTAATGGATCTTGAAGGGGTTTGTAAGTAATTGTGTTTCCTAGCTTTATCTGTGCTGATTTCATCATTAGGGCTGTGTGACATTTGTGAAATATGTTTTTGCGTAATTATGTGAAATTTCAGTGATATTGTCCAAATTTCCTCAAAATTCAAATTTGACATTTTGCAATATATTTTGAAGCGAAATGTGTCCTCATGTCAATTTTATTTGGGTGCAATGCCAAATCCCTTATATTTGGCCCAAGCCAAAGAAATTCTGTTCTTTGTTTTGTACCGTTGAATACTATAAGATAGTTCAAGTGTATCTTAAGACATTTCACATCTAAAACGTTTGCCAATAGTTATGGGCCCACAGCGAGCCAGTAAATTCCTTTGATTTCTGCTGGTAGGGTACTCGTTTTACTCACTAATATTTATCTCTTCCCCTGCAGGCATATGTTCAAGCCTTCAAAATATTATTCATTTTCAGTTACTAACTAGAGGGAACAATCGTTGAGCTACTATCAACTTAAATTACCTATTACCCAAATATAAAAAAAAAAAAAAAGGTTCTATAAGTAATCTTGTTCTTCCCCCTAGTGTGTTGCTCACAACATGAAAGTCAGAAACATGCAGCATAATGAAGAAAATGTATATGTTTAAAGCAACAACAAAACAGCAAAAATAGGTAAAGGCAATAAATTTGAAATGATTTTTTAAAAGAAAAAAGCTAATAGCTGTCCATAGAAGACAACGCAGAAAACTAAAGTCAATAATAGTCTATGGAGTCTGGTGCCTGGCTACTAGCTGCCTTTTCAAGGTGACTGCGGTCGAGCCTGGGTCGGGCAAAACGTAGCAGTTTGCCCTAGTTCTACATTTTGACTTAGAGCATGATTTAGAGTTTAGTAATGTGATGGATATCCTGTCTGCATTATTACAAGTGCCCTAGGCTATAACACACTTGTAACAAGGCAGACAGGATATCTGTCACCTTTTTGAAGGAGTAACCCATTTGCCAAACTTTAAATCAGACCCCAAGTCTTTCAGATTGAAGTCCAAATCCTCCATTATGGCAAAGAAGCAGGGCTTTACAAGGCATTGAATTCGAACGTTCCACTGAAGCCTTAAGTTTTGGTGCCAAAAGATGATAATGGGATATACTTGAAAACTGAGGTTTTCTCATCACTGTGCCATCTTTTTCTACTATTACACTGTATATTAAGATTAAGACATTTATTGAGCTCAAAGTTCTCAATTGGCTAGGCTAGGAGCTGTGTCCAGCTAGGACTCCACAAGATCTGATGCCTGGTTTCCACAGGTCCGCATTTGCATCAAACCTGGCAGGAAATAGCTTTGAGCAGCATGAAGCAGTAAATCTTGTCCTCTAGTTTGAACATTTGTAGGGTTGCTTTAGTACTTTGTACCAGTCTTCTGGAGTTGGCAACTTTGTAAGTTCCAGCTTTACCACATCCCTAATATCTTCCTCCTGGTCACTCGTAATGATCCCACACTTCCAGGTACGGCTTTAGGATACTAAGGCATGGATAGTACTGGAAGATAGACCCAGACGCTCTATTCAGCAAGTGCCTAGCCAAAGACCAGAAAGTACTGATCTGCTGTTTGTCTTCTAACATATTCTTCTCTGTTATCTCCCTGCAGACCTGAGGTGGCTAGCTCGCCTGACTCTTGAGAAACATCCAGTGTTTGGGTTCAAGAAGAAGCAGGTTTCAAGACATCAGTGCTTTTTCAGGCAGGATGTATCTACTTCTTCTGATAGTTTTCTGGTCATCTCCAAATCCAGAATTCTTCTGATTTACATGTGGTGGAAACCCTAAATTATGAGGGTAATTCAGAATTGGTTGGTAGGGAACAATGAAGCTATCTTCACTAACATCTCACGCTGGCCCCTCTCAGACATTTCAGAACTTCCCTTGACTTATAAAGGGAAGTATCACACAATTCGCTAATTTCAGTGTTTTGGAAGAAGGCAGAAAGCTAACAACTGCTAGCTAAGTCATCCTCCATACGGACCCCTTATTAAAATAATTTCCCTCACTCTTCCCACCAGTGCAAAACTTGTTCCAACTGCTTGGGTTTCCACCTGGTAAGACAAGGAAGTAAGTCTGAGGGGAGGTCATTTTCTACAAAGGCCCACTTCTTCTGTGTTCTGTTTTTAACATATTATGCCATGCTATGTTATGTTATACTTAGGCCGTCTTGTTTTCCGTGTTTATTTTTTGTGGATTTCAGTGGTGTTTTCTAAGTGTTTTCCAAACATTTTGAAATCAGTGCTTATTAGTGTTTATTCAGCTGCCTAACCCCCAAAAAGACAAAACTGATATTTTCAGTATTTACAGAGCAGTTGTTTTTACAGTGATTGTTATAAAGCACACATTAAATTTAAAGTAGAAGTAATGCATGGTGCTCAGTGTCTTACCATTGGCAGTGTTTCCAAAGGACTTATGTTAAACTGTTTTAAGCATAGAAAGTCAGGGGATTCCACTGTCACTCATACTCGCATCTCATTACCTCTCACACTCAATCTGTCAAGACTCTGGGCCTGATTTATTTTGTGGCAGGCGTCCTACTTCTCGGTCACAGAGACAGAGTAAACTAATCAGTCTCCCTTATGGAGATGCCCACCGCCATATTTAGAAATGACTGCCAAGCTTGGAAATCTTGCAGATTTAAACCTAGGTGACTGATGAGCTGATGCCTGCTGGGCCACTGAAACTTAATGAATGAGAGGACTCGGATAGGTGCCCAATACTTGCATGATCATTGAGAGGTCAACAATAACGCTGAGAGCTGAGCTGCTGGTGTTCCCTGTTGTAGAAACCTGCTTTATAAATCAGATAGTCTCTTCAATGGAAAGATGTTTGTCGAAATATGAACGTTCTCTTTAAATGTATACTCCAAATTTGGCAGTACTTAGAGATATTTTGCTGAAGATGAATAGCCATACTGTGGTGCATTTCACCATTTTATATAGCTAAATTAAAAACTTTATAGTGAAAAATACAGTTTTAAACATATCCAAATTAACAAGTTTTACCTTTCATGTACATATTAATATATAACAATATATATTCTTGGATACTGCCTCATCTCTGAACAATAACAATATAATAATGCCAAATATTTTATGTGCTAAGTCATGTAATATTTATCTTCTTAAATGCCAGAATGATGAACATGCACACATACCTTTGAGTTGTAAAACATGTGTTGTGTGTGCCTTAGAACACAGAAAGAGGCAAGTGAAAGGGTGAGAAACTGGGTGGAAAATGGAACATGCAGGTGAGCAACAGTGGGAGACATGCAGCTACAAATGAACATTAATAGCAATAAGTGATAGTACTGCAAGGTAGGAGTTCTGAAAAATATATATCTTGGTTCAGATTCCCTGTTGCAATGTTGTTGATTGAATTAAGTACAATGCAGTGGGCTCCTCCAACTGTTTTTGTGTTAAAATCTTAAGACCGAATTTAAGCATATTGCCTGTCCGGGAGGAGCGAGGTATTCCACACACCAATAAATTCAATTGAAAGCTTGATCTTGGATACTTGCTCTTTCTGCAGGGTCACCCAATTTTTTGGGGCCCTCTTGCTGAACCCTAATTTTGCTGACTATAGAACTCTGTGCACTTTATCCCAGCCAACCAGTAATAAAATGCTTGTGCTACTTCTTTCAACATGGAGAAATTGGCATACTCCTGATTGGCATATATACCATACCTATAAGTCCATAGTATATGGTACCCAGAGGATACCCAGGACTTGTAAGTTAACTGTCACCAGTGGGCTGGAGCACTCACTGTGCCTCTCCCTGTAGTGACAATGCAAACATAACTGCAAGTCTGCCACAAATGGCTTGGCTGTGTAGGTGTAAACTGCAAATTCGACCTGCCAAAAATAACCCCTTTTGACAGGTCTAAAACCCTTCTTTTATATATTTAGAAGTCACCCCCAAGTAAACCTCACTGCCCATTTATGCAGCGTGTATGATATTTAAGAGTAGGACATGTAAAGGTTATTGTAAAACATGTCCTTTTAGTGACTAGCACCTCAATGCTAGTTTTGCTACAGCACGGTGTGCTGTTCCATAAAAAAACAATGGGATACAATATTTCATTTAATGAATGTTATGTTCGCCTTCGAAACAGCTGGAAAACATTTCTAGGGACTCTTTGTAATAGTTACACAAAATTCAATTTAATGGTGAAGTAATTTTTTTCTAACTAATACAGAAAATTTATTTCTAGAAAAGTTATATTTTTCCTGCCTAAAGCCTCTGGTGGCCTTTCTGTAAGTGTTAGAAATGGGGTTTCTGGTTGGATAGGGTATGCACCCAAGCCAGGCAAAACCCACCACTCTAGTCAGGGTAAGGGAGCTACAGACCCTAGATAACCCCTGCTCTCCCCCTTGGTAGCTTGGCAGAGCAGTCAGGCTTATCCCAGAGGCAATGTACAAAGCGTTTGTGCAACACACACACACCTACACACACCAGAGACACAACAAAAACACCACAAAGGAGACTCCACAGCAGGTTATTTAAAAATATCTTATACATTCTATATAAACACATAGACCACAATCATATAGATCATCAATCCCTTTGCCAACTAGGCCATTGCCATAACATCACAGTTAGTGCAATAAAGTAAAGACTTAGAAGTTGCACACGTCATAAAAGTACCATCACTGTACGTATTATGCAGGTCCTAAAATAATACTCATTATTCTAACATTGTAAGGTATAAAACGACATACATCCATTTATCAGGAGCAATGATGCAGCAGATAAGGAAATGCAAACAGAATTCCTCACATGAGTGCAAGAACGCAAAGCAGGTTATGACAAGCCATGTGAATCACTATCAGTTCTTGGGCCCACTGCATAACATCAAACACATATGGTAATCACTTACAGCGCACCTGCACTCCTATCACGTGTTATGCAGTATTTGCCGTGGCCCATGAGCCCTATTGGATGAAGGCAGATATATATTGTAGTCCACAGGAACAACTGTGTGACTACTACACAGATTACAGTAATTTTCCGTCTTCCCTCAGGCATCAGGTCCCAGAATAAAGCAAGCTCCAAGAGGCAATCAGGGCCTCTATTGTCAGTCCGCCCCACAAGACTGCAGAAGCGCCCCCACAAGGTAAGTGAAATGGAGTGGCAGGGGTAAGGCACAACTCAGAGATCCCCAAGAGGCCTTGTGGCCTTTCCCTTGTACTGAAACCAACTGCAGCTGCCCATGAGCGTGCGGTGCAGCTGTCCAACACACCGTACCTTTCGGCCTCCAAGGAGAGGGGGGACAATGTAGTGGTGGGGCAGGTTCGGCCCTTCACCGGGACCCCAGGCGACCACAAAGTGGAAATCTCCCTTCTCGGCTGGGCTCCTCCCACTGGAAGCACACAGCTGCCCTGGATTGCAGCAGGAAAACCTCCCAGAGTTTCCCAATTCGAGGGGAGTACTGGAAGGTAGCTGCCCACAGGAGTGGGGCAGTCACGCCGGCACCTCGCGGTTCCCTTGTTGCTACGGCAACCTGCTGGGGCTGCGTTCAGGCTGCTTCCGGCACTGGGAACGTGCCCCACCTACTGGTGCGACCACTTCGGGACTTGGGCCACGTTTGGGGCTTCTTTACAGTGCAGTGGTCACTCTCCCCTCAGGCGGTATGCCAGCATGGCACCTCTCCCTCGCTGGAGAATACGGCACAGGCAGCGAGAAAGCCAGCACTCCCCATGCGCTGTATAAATGAAGTGCTCAATACGCGCTGGTGGAGTTCCTCTGCTCCCACTTGGCCACGCTATCTTCGGGTCATCCAGAAGTGGGGCATAAACACAAAACCCGGTCTCACAGCTCCGTGGGCATAATAATAAATATGCACAGCCCGTGTGGTGCGAGTCCTGGGAGTAGAAGGGCAGAAGTTATAGACAGGGTGCTCTAGGGGATATAGGAACAGCACTTCATCATGTGCTGATTTAAAACTGAAGGGCTCACCTCGCCCTAACTTTCCAAGGTATAAAGGACAGTCCAGTCCTTGCTCTGCATAAGACAGAAGCAGCAACTGCACGCCACCCCACACACATCAAGGGGCAGCACTCCTCGCACAGTTTTTCCAGCTCTCCTTACAGGCAGGTTAATGTTAGATCCAGCAAGGATCTTTTGAAGTCTTTGATTTCACTGAGACTTCCAACAGGAGGCAAGCACACACAAGCCCTTAGAGATCTTCTCCAGCAGGATACCCCAGCAGGGTAAAAAGAGTCAGTCTTTTTCCTCTGCCCACAGACAGAAGCAGCAACTGCAGGTCAAGGCTCCCCTCACACCATAGAAAGGGTAGCGCTCCTCACAAAGCTCTTCTTCTTGGCAGAGGTCTCATACTTATACCCCATTTTCTCATTGTAGTCTTTGTTTCAGAGTCTCTGAGCTCAGTGAAAAACAGTTCTGTCCTCCCTGGTCCAGCTTGACCACACGGGGTGGAGACAGCATTGTGCAAAGGAGACACAGTTTATTTAGGTGCTAGTGAAAACTCCTCCCACCACTCTAAATGCATAAAGGTCTATTCAGCCTGGCTATGAGTCACCTTAGAAAGGTAGGACACACCTCAACCCCCTTGTGACTGTATAGAGTGAATGTACATCTCCAGCTCCTGTCACTCCAAAACCAGATGGTGAATACACAAACAGGCAAAGGCACACAGAATGGTAAAGCAAGATCATGCCCACTTTCTAAAAGTTTTTGAAAATGAGGGGTTGGGCCCATAAACCACACCCAAATTAGGCCTCAATAATATTTTATACAATACAATATTTGGGTGTGTAATTTCAAATGATCACTTTTAACAAACCACTTTCACAACTATGGTGGTTGGGTGTTTTTATTACACCTTATGATTCAATTGCTTTTATACACAGAGAACATTATTTATAAAGTCAAAACCAAAAGACACAATTAGTGAAACAAAAAATTGATATGACAATTAAACACAACATGAAAGACGTAATTGAAAACAACACATTAAACAATTGCGAAATTTTTCAAGGTAGTGCAGAACAGCAACCAGTCCTTAATTTGTACAAAAAACACAATGGCGGCACAGATTGTTTATGATTCTCACAACTGCAACCTGCCAACAACAGCTAGACCTATAGTGCAGTTACAACAGGCAGAATGCCATGTTTGAACACTCTAATCTTCTTTGAGTCAAGTATGAGCTGGGACTAGCTGTGTAGGTCAACGCGTTTCTGAACCCCTTCTTTCTTAAGGGTTCTCCTTAGGATCAGAACTAGGTCGTACACATCATCGAGAGTATAATGAGCACAGAGTTGTGTTTGTTGTTGCTTAAAGTCGCTGTGAATGGCGAACAATTCTTGCCTCCTCTATTGCTGATGGGGGCGCTGTTGGGTGTGATGTAGAATCTGCTAGGCAGAAGCTTGTTGTCTTTTACTGGGAGACGTGTCTGGAAGGGAGAAATTGGCCGTGATGTTTATTGCAAATGCCGATTGCCTTAATGAAATCATCAAGGACTTCCGACGGGAGTGGCTGAACATCAATGTACTGCCTCAGCATGGTGGATTTGCATGACCACGATTCTTCGTAATTACCTCCTGCTACTGTAAACATCCAACTCAGTCCGTCTGTGGCCTGGCTTCCGCATTCATTCCATGCCACAGACGGACTGAGTTGGATGTTTACAGTAGCAGGAGTTAATTACGAAGAATCGTGGTCATGCAAATCCGCCATGCTGAGGCACTACATTGATGTTCAGCCGCTCCCCGTCGGAAGTCCTTGATGATTTCATTAAGACAATCGGCATTTGCAATAAACATCACGGCCTATTTCTCCCTTCCAGACACGTCTCCCAGTAAAAGACAACAAGCTTCTGCCTAGCAGATTCTACATCACGCCCAACAGCGCCCCCATCAGCAATCGAGGAGGCAAGAATTGTTCGCCATTCACAGCGACTTTAAGCACCACCAAACACAACTCTGTGCTCATTATACTCTCGATGATGTGTACGACCTAGTCCTGGTCCTGAGGAGAACCCTTAAGAAAGAAGGGGTTCCGAACGCGTTGAACTACACAGCTAGTCCCAACTCATACTTGACTCAAAGAAGATTAGAGTGTTCAAACATGGCATTCTGCCTGTTGTAACTGCACTATAGGTCTAGCTTTGTTGGCAGGTTGCAGTTGTGAGAATCATAAACAATCTGTGCCGCCATTGTGTTTTTTGTACAAATTAAGGACTGGTTGCTGTTCTGCACTACCTTGTAAAATTTCGCAATTGTTTAATGTGTTGTTTTCAATTACGTCTTTCATGTTGTGTTTAATTGTCATATCAATTTTTTGTTTCACTGATTGTGTCTTTTGGTTTTGACTTTATAAATAATGTTCTCTATGTGTATAAAAGCAATTGAATCATAAGGTGTAATAAAAACACCCAACCACCATAGTTGTGAAAGTGGTTTGTTAAAAGTGATCATTTGAAATTACACACCCAAATATTGTATTGTATAAAACACTTTCTAAAAGTGGCATTGTCAAACACACAATTTAAAAACCACCTTCACTAAAAGGTGTGTTATTGAATCCTGAGTTTAGAGAGCAAAAACTCTATTTCTCTATCTTGTCCCAATGGAAAGTTAGACTTGTAAGATGTTACAAGGCAGCTCCTATGTTAACCAGCCTTTCAACATTGAAAAATGAAGTACACAGTATTTCACTATCAGGACATGTGACACACACTAGTACATTCCCTACCTTTCACATACACTGCACCCTACCCATGGGGGTACCTTGGGCCTAGTTTAGGGGTGTCTTATATGTAAGAAAATGGAAGGTTAGGATCTGGCAAGTGGGTGCACTTGCCAGGTTGACAGGGCAGTTTAAAACAAACTGCCAGCACTAACACTACAGTGGTAGGTCAGAGACACCTTTGAAAGGCTACTTGTGTGGGTGGCACAATCAATGCTCCAGGCCCACTAGTAGCATTTGATTTACAGTCCCTGAGCACACACAGAGCACGTTACTAGGAACTTGCCAGTAAATCAAATATGCCAATCATGGATAACCAATCATAATCACAATTTACATAGAGAGCATATGCACTGTAGCACTGATTAGCAGTGGAAAAGTGCCCAGAGTCCTATAGCCAATGAAAACAGGGTCAGACAAATAGGAGGCAAAAGGTTTAGGGATAAACCTACAAAAAGGACCAGATCTAACAATAAGTATTTAACTGCTACCCAGGAGTTTGATGGCTCCCGTGCTGAGGTGTGAACTGCTCCCAGGAGCCAACTATAGGCTGACTTCAATGGGCAGAGATGACCAATTTCAACCTGGCAGAATATACAAGGGAGTCTGCAAGAGTCTTCTTTGATATTAACGTGTCAGGTCCTGCTTGAATGTCACATCCTGATTGACAGGTTTTCCTGGGCTTTTCATAGGACACTTGTAGCACATTTCAAAGAGGCCTCCCGTGTTACAGGCAAATGATAGTCAACTCTTGGGCAGGACTCTTTTCTTGTCTCCCAGCCAGTTACATTCCAATTCCAGTGGGCCTCTTTTAATATTACAGTGTCACAGACTGTTTATCAGGTGTTCTGGGTTTACACACACACACACACACACCCGCCCAAGCCCAAGTTTAGTGTGGCCGAAGACTTTGGCCATCTGAAAATGCCCAAAGCAGGTCGGTTTAGCCCTGGGAATCGTTACCCGGTTGGTTAGGGCATCACCGGGAGTCCTTCCCAGCCACTAGCGTGTGCCAGGCATAAATGTGGCATCTCCAGGAATCCAATTCAGAAAACTCCTGGACATGAGGAAGATCAGAAGAGGACTGAACCTGCTGTATGCAACGTGAGAAGAGACCCAAGACAAAGAAGTGGACTCAAGGGTCATAAGGCAGACCTCCTGTTAAGGCTTCAGAGACACAACAAGCTACAAGAGGCCTTTTTCTGCAACTGTCCAGCTGACCAGTGGCAGCAGGACCTGGACTGGACTCTACTGTTGGCTTTTGTCAGCCACCCTGTGGGTCTCGAAGAGTCTGTTTTTTTAAGAGTACTCCTGTGGTGGACTGGGATTAAAGGACTAAAGTCAGAAGGTAAAATCTTTGACCAGGATTGCTGGACCTGACATCCTTCGTGTGGTTTTTCCAAACTTTTTGCCTTACATCCTCCTGTTTTTGCGGACTTTGTTTTTGATGGCTTTAGGACTTTGCACACTTTACCTTTGCTAACTGGTGCTTAAGTGCTTGTGCTCACTCCTTAAGCATGGTAACATTGGTTTACAGTCAATTGGCACATTTAATTTACTTGTAAGTTCCTAGTAGAGTTGTACTATGTATACCCAGGTCCTGTCAATTAAATACTAGTAGTGAGCCTGCAACACTAAAAGTGCCACCCACGTAAGTAGCCTTGAAAACATGTCTCATACCTGCTATTGCAGCCTGTGTATGCAGTTTTAAACTGCCTTTTCGACATGACAAAATAAACCTTTTGCCAGGCCCAAACCTTCCTTTTTAATACATACAAGTCACCCCTAGGGTAGGCCCTAAATAGCCCATAGGGCATGGTGCAATGTATGTAAAAAGTTGAACATGTAAGTTTAGGTTTTACATGTCCTGGTAGGAAAAAACTCCTACATTTGTTTTTCACTGCTGCACGGCCATCCTCTCCCATAGGATAACATTGGGATAACTTATTACATTTAATAAGTGATAGCTTTCAATTGGGAGCAGGTGGGAATATCGAGTTTGGTGTCTTCAGAATTGTAATTTAAACCCCTCTTTAATGGTAAAGTCAGAATTTAAGTCGCAATCCTGAAAATGCCACTTTTAGAAATTTGGCATTTTCTTGTCCTAATCATTTGGTTTTTGCAGCCTGTTTTCTGGGCCACATGACTAGGTGTAGCTGGCAGATGGTTTCACAAAGGGTTTGACACTAGCCTATTGTGACCCCATACAAGCTAAGGCAGGGAGGTAGGAAATTCCAAGCACCTTTGGGGGAGGAAACGTCCAGAACCTTCTCCTACTTCAATGGGGCACCAGATTTAAATATTGGACCCTCAAACTCAACTCTTCGGTACATCTCTGGAAGACTCAGAAAGAATGTTGTGGTGATATGCAAGAAGAACTTCTATAATGCTGCCTGAACGAAGGACAGGACCTGCATCTTGAACCTAGGACCACCTGAGTGACTTCAGTGGCTAGTTTGGCTGACCTCCTGATCAGAACCTGAGGGACAGAAAAGGCTCCAACCACCTGGACCCAGCACCTGGATGCTGTGTGCTGTGAGTCCTCACCCCAATTGGTGCCACCACAGTCCTGGACCCTTGAAAGTGGGTCTGAAGGTGCTCTGCCAGACCAGCTGTGATCCTGTGAAGCAGAACAGATGCTGCATGACGCATCTCTTTGCAGCAACACTGAGCCACGCATCACAGCTTGCAGTCTCCTTGGAACCACCACTGCGCGACGCATCCTCAATGCAGAGCTTTGCATCGCAGGTCCCTTGACAACAGCATCATCCATGACAACACAGGACTCCCAATTGTAACCCCACAGCGCCTCGGAACCGCTGCTACGTGACGCATCCTCGACATGGGATTTTGAAACGGTCCACAAACCAGGATTTATGGTACTTTTGTACAGCTGGCCTAACTTGGTCCCTATAGCTGGGGCGTACTCCATCAGGTGTTGGACAGAACTTGAGAGTTTTTCACTGTCCGGCACAACCAAATAACTACATTTGGCACTTTGTCGTTTTAGGTGCTGTATTTACTTAAATCTTTAAAACTGCGTATCTCCGGTTCTACTGATTAGATTTTAGTTTTGGGCTCAAATAATTAATTACATTTTACTCTACTTTTCTAAATTGGTGTGGGATTTCTTTTGTGTTGTGTTTTCATTTTATTACTGTTTGAAGTGTTGTATAAATACGTTACACATTGCCTCTAAGTTAAGCCTGACAGTATTTGTGGGAAGCTACCAGAGGGGTTAAGCACAGGTTAATTTGGGGTTTGCTTGTGTCTCACCTCGACATGGATTGTGGTATGTCCTGGAGAAGGGTTTCACCTTTCCCAACCTGTAACCCAATTCCCTACAAGTATGAACCTGGTTAGTGTATCCGAACTGCGTTTAATCATGGTCAGTGTCAAACTGCACCTAGGCCCTGTTCTTTCACGAACATTGACTATCATTGGCATGACACAAACATCGCACTGAGGGATTGCAGGTGCCAGGAGGCTGTGGTCGAGGTCGGCCACAACCAGCACCCAGCACGCGCTATACAGCACCGCTCAATCACCTGCTGCGTGGGACATGTACATCGCATTGAGGGACTGCAATTCCCAGGAAGCTCTGGTGGAGGCAGGCTGCAACCAGCACCCAGCAACCGTTATAAAGGCTGCTCAGTCACCTGCTGCATGGGACACGGACATCGCACAGAGAGATTGCAAGTCCCAGGAGACTCTGGTGGAGGTGGGATCGTAACTAGCACCCAGCAAGCGCTATAAAGCGTTGCCCAGTCTCCTGCTGCGTGGGACACGGATATCGCACTGAGGGACTGAAAATCCCAGGAAGCTCTGATGGAGGTCAGCCAGCAACCAGCACTCAGCAAGCACTATAAAACTCTGCCTAGTCACTTGCTGTGCAGGACATGGACATTGCACCGAGGGACTGCGAGTCCCAGGATGCTGTGGTGGAGGTCAGGCCGCACTCAGCAAGCGCTATAAAGCACTGCCCAGTCACCTTCTGCGTGGGACACGGATATCGCACTGAAGGACTGCAAGTCCCAGGAGGCTCTGGTGGAGGTGGGGTCATAACCAGCACCCAGCAAGTGCTATAAAGCGCCACCCAGTTAATAGCTGTGTGGCACATGCCCATGCAAAGTCCAGGCCAAGGGCAGGCACATCTTCTCCCAACATCACCAGGAAGAGGCAGGGTTGGTCAATCTTCCTTGACTTTGCTGGCGAAAAGTACTTTTGCACCCAAGGTAGAATAATTTTTGCTGGTTTGTTAAGATACCGATGAAACTCTAATAAATTCTTGCACGTGGGATCCATGAGAAAAAGGAAAGCCACCCTATCTAAAGGAAGGAAAGATGCCTCAAATGCACTTGCACCATTGATTACTATTTGTCTACCGTTATGGGAGCAATTGACTCTGAAAAATTGTTTGGTGGATGAGAGAATCGCCGCTGCCAGGTGCCTCTCACAACAACCCTGAGTTAGCACTATAGGAAGTTCATGCTGCCCTCCTAATCCCATTGTGGATTCCAATTCTGTTGTTAAGGGGTGTAGTGGGCCCTTCAACAATCCTAACAAGAGTCACAGGCTCTGTAAATGGTCAAATCAACAACCTGTGCACAGTTCTCAGTACTTTTCTGGAAATCATTGAGGCCACTTCCGACTCCCCCGCTCAGCTAAACTTGCCACCTTCAAAGAGAGCTAGGATGAACAAGCAAGCCCCTTTAAAATGGAAAAACCTGCCCCAAAACGTTCTCTAACCCGATGTCATCTAATAAATCAGGCTGCTCCTCTACTATTAATGTTCAGCAGGCTGAATGTGCGCAATCCTTTCCTGCGGATCTGCTGAATTCCATTTTTAAGGAACATTGTGATGGGCTGTTCACCAAACTGGAGCTACTGGAGAAAGCAGATGAACTGTCTAATTCTAGACCAGTTCCGTCCTACAATCACCAGCCCCTCCCCTTTTCCTGAAGTCAGATATTTATCCTCTCTTGAACCCCAATTGACATACTTACATTTACCCCCAGAGTGTCTCCTTTTTGTTATTATCCTGTTACAAGTTACACTTTTATCCCCAAATAAGACGGAGAACTGGTTGGATCTGACACTCAAGGCAATCCATTGGATTGAGGTGAATTCAGGATGTTCAGGCAACCTCTCCAGTGAGATCCTGACAGTGAGGAGAGCCATGGGTGGGCCAAGAACCAAAATCCTTAAATGCTAATTGTGTTATTAACTTTAGAAAGCCTTAGTTGGTGGAAAAATTACTCACCACCTTGAATCACTTGGTTGATTCTCAAGGCCGAATAAGAGCCTTACCTTTGGGGTTTTTCTATAAGCCCGCCCATAGTTTGCGTCAGGGAGTCAATAGAATCACCCTGGCCAGGGTGCTAAATGAAGATTTAAGTTGGGTCCCTACCATTGCTTTAAGCAACCGATTCTCCCTGTTGGGTAAGCTACAGAATATATTGGCTGACACTCTTTGCCAACCAAGTCCTCCGTCCTCACTTCCTCCTTTTTGGATTTTGACTACCATCTTAGGTCCGTGCATGAACCCCTTTCAAAAGTTAAAACTAAACTAAGGGACCCATTGTATTTCATGGCCTCTAATCTGTTATCCTGGAACATTGCAGGAGTACATTCTAAATTGCCCAATGAAGACTGGCTTTCATTCATAAAATACTTCCACATAATTTGCCTGCAAGAGACTGTCAATGGGTGACTTCCATGTAGATGGTTTTCAATCATTCTACAATCCAGCGATTCTATCCTCTTGTGTGAGTGCAAGGGGCAGTCTGTTTTTTTTATTTCTGTTAAGCTCTCCTGTCTTACATTAAAGCACCTGTGCTCCTCTACTTGGTTTCAACTATTGATGTTGTCGGGTGCAGACCCTGTCGATTTGTTGATAATCAATTTTTATCATAACTTATTTGATCATCACTGCTCAGACGTTGTAGATATGTTATATAACTGTTGCAAAATTGAATTTTAAAAAACGTGCGTGTTTTAAGTTATGGGCAGGGGATTTTAATTGTGCTTATGAGAGTTTATTGGATCCCCAGTTTGTGGGTTAGAGGAATCAGATGGCTTGGAGATAGCTCACTTTAAGCACACAAAGTATGGGGATGCTCTGAACAAGATGATCCTTAATAATGACCTACTTTTTGTGAGTGAGTGTGGCTTAGCTCCATCAAAGGCCCATCCAACTTTTGTAAGGGTAGGTAATCATAGTACTACTGATTTTTCTATTGATCTCGAAATAATTCAGTTTTTTATTTCTGGATTTTGTAATTACCTCCAATTGTATTATTGTTCACAATCCCCTTGCCCTCTTTTTGGACATCGATCAGCATAAGTAGAGGACAAATTCAGAAACGGCCCCAATTGCTTTTTCTTCAAATAAGGGCCTTCAAATTTGATGGGATAAAGTTTTGAGCGACTTTAGTGTCACAACATTTAGATGCAGTTAATAAGTGTTTATCCATCGACACTTCAGTTTGCTCCATGATAGAGAGCTTTGTTACCATCTGTCACTCAATTTCCCAATCATTAACATCAAAACGCAGGCCAGCTAGTCCTCCCCCGCAAGGCTGGTTTAACACAGTTTGTTTCAAAGCCCATAGATAGCTTAAGACCACTCTAAATAGCCATCGGAAAAATTGGGAGAATGTTAAATCAGCCTGCAAGAATTACAAAGCTTTCCTGAGGGACAGGAAGTTCGAACTGAGAAATCTAGCTTGGGTCCACAGATAGCAGCATGGAGTGCTAGGGACCCCAGTCTCTTTTGGGAGGTAGTAAATCATCAACCATTAACAGAAGGGGCTCCCTCGAAGATAAACCGTTTAATTTCAGTTTAATTCTCTTATATTACCCAAGTGTTCAAATCTGACAGCCTGACCCCTCCCCCCCAATAGAATATGATGACAATGAATTTTCTGTGCGTTACAGGGAGTTGGCTCTTCAGTTCAGTAATACAGGGTCAAGGTCATTGCCATAGCTATTATGACGAGCCAAGGCACCGGGTCCAGATGGAGTCCCGCTGGATATTTTTAAAGAAAATATTGACCTATGGGCCCCATGCTCATGGATTCTTTTAGAGCAGCTATCACTGGCCCTCTAATACCCGCATGGAAAGAAGCAATTATTGTTCCAGTCTTCAAAAAAGGAGATAGAAATAGTCCAGCTTGCTACTGCCTAATATCCTTGTTGGATTCTATGGTGATGATCCTGGATAGGGTTCTCCTTGCAAGATTGGAGGATTGGGCCGAGACAAATAATGTCCTCTCAGAGGTTCAGTATGGTTTTTGGTGTCATTCTGTTTAATACATTTTATTCAGTTTTTCTAATTCGCTTTGGGACTTTTATTGTTTTTCCTTTCCACTTTATTGCTGTTTTGGTACTGCATATGTACTTCACACATTCCCTCTAAGTTAAGCCTGTCTGCTCTGCGTCATAGCTACCAGGGGGGTTGTGCTCAGGTTAATTTAGTGACTTTAAGGGTTCACTCTGACAAGGACTGTGATTATTACTTGAAGTGGTTACTTACCCCCGTCAATTGATAACCTAATTTCTTATACTCGATATATGTCTCCATAATCTATATTATCCTGATTTATTGTGGCATTTACTCACTCATGTTACTCCTGCATTTACTCTTTATAAACGACCATGCAAACGGATACATTTGGTTTGGATCAGGAGACAGGTAATATTGTGTAAAAAGGTGAACCATTGTCTTGGTGCGCATGACTGCAAAAGCGCTAAAACTGATTGACATAATTCAAAACCAAAAAAAACCTTTTCCGTGCAGTGTCCAAACAGCCTGCAGCCCAAAATATTAAGATTTTTTCTTTTTCATTAAGAGATGTGACGTTTGCGCAGAGGTGCAATGACAACATTAAACAAAACTTAAAACATTATAATACCATGAAGTCACAAAAAGGCAGGACGATAACAAGTCACACAGACACAAATCATTGTCTCTGCCACTGTAATACTGAATCTTGAATTGAAGGGGCTGGGTGGTTCGTCAGGACAACCACCAGCTACAAGACATTTCATTTTCTGCTGCTTCCATCTGATCTGCCCTTTTTTTAAATGAAGCGAAGAGGGTTTTCAATAACTATAATTTACAGATCCATGCAGATAACTATATACTCTTACTGCATTTAAATACATAGTAGAGACACATTCTAATTAAGATGACTCAATTGGTATGAACGCATCGCTACAGTGTACACAGCCCACATAATGTCAAACGAGTGGGAGGAAAAAATCCTTTTACAAAAACTGAGTTTTATGAAAAGGCTTCATTTCCAAGAAAACTGTTCAACATAACCCAATTAAAAATATCCCTTAGACGAACCTGAAATCGATATGGGAGCAATAGGTCTGCTGATTTTAATTGCTAGGAGGCCAATTAATTGACATGTAGGGAATCTAATCATTGTGCACCTGATGGAAAGAAATGTCCACATGGAGAAGCCCATTGCTGGAGGATTTCCTTCCCTTTCCCACCCTAAATATGAATTTCCTCCAAACCTTTTGTGTTACATGTATGTGTACTGGGACAGTGGGTCAAATGCCAAAAGGCTAGGATTTGCCACAAGTTTGAAACTAATCACCCTTTCTCTTGAAACATCCTGTATCGTTGCACTGTATTTAAAGGTAGCTCCGCTGAAAACATGTTAGCCTTGTAGATATCCCATAGCAGTAAGCTCCATTAGCAGACTGCATTGTCCATGGATTCGGATTTTGTGAGTCTTCTTCTTGGGATTCACGACCTGGTATGAATCTTTTTCACACCTCGGTTACACCTGGGTGTGCAAAACAAGTTTGTGAGAGTCACAATGCATCGTGGCCTATAATGCTGATTTGGAATTCAAATGCTAAATACAAAGCAGCATGCTTAATTATACATAAGAACATGTGTACTCCTTAAATGGTACTTTCTTTTTCCATTTGTTGAGGGTGCAACCATACTTTAGAAATCTATAGAGTCTGAGCATATGTGGTAAATAAATGATGGTCCAATTCCATGAAGTTTCTCCATGTAGATTTATTCAGGATAAGATGGTAAGATGTTAAGCAGAGTCCCACCAGGAGAAGCCTTACTGCTGCTCACCCCATCCACCAACTGACTCACACACTCACCAACATTCCACTCACCAACATTCTGTCACCACAGTCACACTGGCTGAGCAGCAGGTATAACACATCTCCTTTCTTTATATTAATTACAAATGAACTCTAAAAGGAATGACAATGAAGTCTGATGCAAGCAAAAGATGACATAGGAACAATAACATGCAACAGAATGATATCAGAACCATTGCCACAAATAAGCAACATAGCAACGATGTGAAACATCAGCATGAAGATAATAGATGGAAAATATCATGCACAAGAGATAAAAATGAGAGAGAGAAAAAGGAACACAAGTAAGAATACACTCATGCACCATCTCCCTTTCTACCACAGCAAAATCCAAGCACTACCACACCACAAACCACAAACAAAACCCAGATACCTAAAACATGCTAGCTGGCCAGGCAAACATGAGAAAAGTAAATGGAGTGCCAACCACACAGTGCGGTAGGGAATGCTGCACACAAGAGCAAGAAAAAAAAAACCATAGGAAATGTGGAAAATACATTCCATAGCAAACAGACGGCATAAACGGTGCCCTCCACCCTTACCCGTAGCAAGGGTGGTACATGTGGAAAGGGGCTCCGCACGGAACATGTGCAATAGCACAACTAAACACTCAATAAATGTAAGGGAATCAGCAATGGGAATCAGCAATCACAAGGGAAACACTCCCTTTCAAAATATGGCTTCGACTCAGCCCTTCACCCAAACCCGAAGTGAGGGTGGTACGTGTGGAAAACACCCCACACGGAACACGTAAAAATGCACAACTCTACACCGAATCAAGTAGTAAAGAAAAAAGCACTCAGTAGGAAAACACACACACTTCGCAAAACTGGCTTTAACACAGCCCTTCACCCAAACCAGAAGTTGGGGTGGTATGTGTGGAAAAACGCTCCACACGAAACATGTAATATCGCACAACGCTACACCCAATAAAGTAGTAAGAAAAAAACAATCAATATGAAAAAACACTCACTCCACAACAATCTGCTCAACGATGGGTGGCAATTCAGCACAAACCCACAACCACATGAACGTGGGAGACACCAACACAATCACAAAAGTGGGTGGTAATACTGCACCATCCCAAAAAAATCATCTCATTGTTAAAAGAAATAAAGGTACAAATACTCATGGAGAAAACACCTCAAAGCCCATGACTGCATAAAGCGAGCACATAAAGCGAGCACACAACAGAATCTGTGCACGCAAAGCACACTCAAAACCTCTGCGAAACTTAAAGCAAACCAACAGTAAAGCATAGAACCTTAGACAAACATGCATCAAATAAAAAGAACACAACCAGTGCAGGGCAAAACCAGGCATTTGAACACAAGAATTATGCAACACTGAGCAAGGACAAGTGGGAACCTCCGGTGAGCGGCTCCTCACCCGAGTAATACTACTTTGGGCACAGTGTAGTCATGTATACCCCAAGACGTAATGTAATGAAACATAAGAAGTACTTTTAACAACTAAGCAGGCATTTTGCACGTAATTCGACTCCAGTGGAGATGTGAATCACACTCACCAACATTCCACTCACCAACATTCTGTCACCACAGTCACGCTGGCTGAGCAGCAGGTATAACAGCTTGGTTTAAAGTTTGCCAGATGTGGAACATCAGCAAGAAGGGAGCATTTATGGTGCTTGTTACACGTGCTCTAAAGAGTAGGGAAAGGACATCTACAGCTTTACAGTGAACGTTCCGCAATCATCAAACTATAAATATATGCTTCACTGACTTTTTCCTTTGTCATTACTGCATACAATGATTTGATCCTGACCACTCTTGCTGTATGCTGTACATCACGTCATGCAAGCTTGTCTTGCATAGGTTTGTGACATTGTTATTTCTTAACAGTTATGACTGAATAACCATGCTGGCCTTTATGTAGGCGCAGTGCTGCAAATAATTAAAGGGCATACAGAAACTATCCCTCAGAGCCTTCTTGGGTTCCACCTATTTTGAAAAACACAGAGAACAGTGTTTAGCCTTGTTTTAGGGATGTTCTAGGAATCGGTGTCAAAGTCTAACGTCGGTGGATTCCAGAGATTTTGTCCCATAAAAGCGAATACCCACATGCATGGCACATTAAACTTTAGGTAATGTTCAAAGTAAATTCTCTTGGGTCAGATAGAAAATTATATTCATAACTTACACTCACAAATATTCATATATCAATTATACAGTCATACCTATACTCCATACCTCATGAACCCCGAAACCAATTGTATGGACATGTATCTACACGACAATAAGTTAAAACAGCGTTATTTTATTGTTGCAAACATATATCATTATATCATCAATAAAAATCCTTTCTTGATCAATTAAAAACATCTACAATTTGCATGTGAAACATTAAGAAAACATCATCAGCTGGTTATTCCATCTTGGATATAACCTTGATAAATTGACGCCATATTTATCAAGGTTATATCCAAGGAATTCGGATGGCCCAACTTAACTAGTGCACAGGGGACCATTTCGATTGATTCCAGATGGAATAACCAGCTGATGATGTTTTCTTAATGTGTCACATGCAAATTGTCTCTCCCAATTTTCGTGTTTATGTGTATGTAAAACTTCTTTGTATTATTGTATAAATTGAATGTAGATGTTTTTAATTGATCAAGAAAGGATTTTTATTGATGATATAATGATATATTGTTTGCAACAATAAAATAACGCTGTTTTAACTTATTGTCGTGTAGATACATGTCCATACAATTGGTTTCGGGGTTCATGAGGTATGGAGTATAGGTATGACTGTATAATTGATATATGAATATTTGTGAGTGTAAGTTATGAATATAATTTTCTATCTGACCCAAGAGAATTTACTTTGAACATTACTTGAAGTATTCTGTCTCTTGGCTAGTGGGGTCGCTCCCTCTTTTCTCATACATTAAACTTTAGGCCAACGATTTGAACAAAGGATGGATAAAAAGTTCATTTTGTTTGCACAAAGTTTTCAATTATATTTTTCCTTGAATTTTGTGCTCTGTTGAATTTGTCATGCTGAGGGATGAACTATTGTTAACACAAACCGAGATAAAATAAATAAATTCTGCTGTAAGTTTCTTAAGTACTACAATAAACTCTATATGTGTCCACAAACTGAATATAAAAGCAAGTTACTTCTGTCTGAAAATTAAACCATAGTCATTCTCATAGGAATAGCAAAACACCGCAGTGATTGAGACATGTGCTAACTGTGCACGGATTGGGCACCTTTGTACCAAACCAGTGAAGTCAAAACCACTCATTTTCAGAGTGGCTGATGCATAAAAAAACACAATGAATAAAGTCCTGAACATTAGAAACCATTATATTATATGGCTTTTAACACTCGTCTCTATCCCATTCCATGCATTACCGCTTGCTAATCCCATTGTTCCATGGTTACTTGTGACAGAGCCATGTAGGCGTTCCCCGCTGGGTGCCACTCCAGTCAGGCACTGGCAGTACATCAATTGGCATTGAATCCTTCATCAAAGAAAATAAACTATGCTCTTCAACTAGCCTATGATTTTTGTTTAAAGAGGGTAGCAGTTTCGATGCGCAGGTGTTTAGCAGCCTCTAACTAGTAACTTCTCTGTGCCATTTTTAGCGTGGTTAACAATGCGGAGCAGCACCCCACTAATCTTGGAACTAGTAATCTCCAGCCAGGGTCGAACATCCTGAGTCCACTGCATTCAGAATGCCATCATGAATAAATCCGGAGTATGCTTTCTGAAAGGTAGAAATCAAGCAGCATTCCACCGCTCATGATTGTGCTTCGAGTCTCATGATATTATATGATATGGGAATTTTATCTCATGATTTCATTTTGAAAGGGATGCTGACCTTACAAGTGCAATTTATAATATCAATTTAGGAAGCAGAAGGAATTCAAACATTAAGGAATAGGTGTTCA